>CM035435.1:100550540-100985540 GCA_020310875.1 Ceratopteris richardii
GCTGGTGACGATATTAGACATTTTTTGTAGTCATGGGAGCCAATGTCTTATGGTTGCAATCATATATGCAACCATGGGTGGCCATTCTAATGGCACCAAATATGGATAATTCAAGTAATGGCTATAATTGGGGTCATTTTTTTACCTTGATCAGGAATGATTTTTAATTACTTTTACAAGGAACTAGGCCATAGCAGAGATTGTAGATTATGTTCAAAGGAGCCTTACTCTAGGTTTGCATCATTTTTGGATAATCACGTAGAAGTTGGATATACCAATTTGGTTGAGATATAGTGCCCCTCAAAGCAGCCTTCTCCTAAAGTGATTCATGAGGGGTGATAAGCCTATAGGTGGGTCTTACCTTTCAAAATCATATTCCATGAGTGCAAGAAACCATCTTGCTAAATGTTGTTTGCAATGTTTGTTAACCAAATATAATAAAGCTTGATGACACATAAAAAACTTCAACTCCTTGGCCAAAAGGTAATGTGAAAACTTCTTTATGGGATATATCATCGGGAATGGCTCTAACTTTATCTTCATTCATTGATATACCATTGTTTGAAACAATATGACCCAAAATCTTACCTTTTCTCACCATGAATACACATTTTTCTAGGCTCAAACATACAAGATACTCTTTGCATCTGTCAAATAGTTTCCTAAGTTGTAGTATGTGATTTTTACTTATGTGGGAATGTGCACATAGATTATTGACATAGAACTCTAAGTTCATTCATAGAAATTCCTTAAATACATGATACGGATGCTTGGATACACTTACCACTTTATACTAGGCAAGAAATGAGGCGCATGTTGCTTACCTCCAAAAACAAATGGAGAGTGATCATACGAATTAAGGAGATCCTATGGATAGTTTTCTGACGGAGATCAATAGAGCTCATCTACTAGTAAGCAAAGACCTGCTGATGCTGCATTTTTGAAGAAGGAAGAAAAAGATGAGAAGAAAATAGAAAAGCAAAAACACTTTTGCAAATAGTATAAGGGAAATGATCATTTCATGAAGAGTTGTCCAAAATTGGCTACAAGAGATGCAAAGAAGAGAGCCCAGAATGGTTGTTGAAGAGGCCTCCACACCTAAAAGAGAGTCTACTAATCTTGTTCAGAATGAAAAATGGGTGTTTTCTACTATATGCAGCTATGAACCATCTTCTCATGAGTAGTTTATGTCTTCAATAGATGCAAATGTTTGGTACTTTGATAGTGGGGCAACCAACCATATCACCTCGCAACGTACTTTCTTTAGTTCATTTGAGCCTACCCCTAAAGAGAATACTATCACATGTGCTGACAGCTAGACTTATCTTGTAAGGAGAGTTGGTAATATCATTCTTACTACCATAGATGGTAGCTCATTCACATTGTCAAATGCTCTATATGTACCAAGGATCAAGAAAAAATTGTTCTCGATTTTAGCATTAGCCAAGATTATCTTGGTTGTAAAATCTATTGATGACAGATGTATAGTTCATGATCTCTCAAATGGTGATGTTATTATTGCTTCTAGAATTTTATGTCATTGGATGTATAAGCTCATAGACTATGCAAAATCTATGAATGATTTGGCATGTGCTATTCAAGATTCCCAAGCTATCTCAGATGCAAATCTTTGGCATGCATGCTTTGGTCATCTTCATTTTGCTATTTAGCTATGCCTATAGAAATCTAAATTGGTGTCCCCTCTGCCGAAACTAGAGATCATGTATGTGAAGGTTGTATTTTGGAAAGAATTTAGTGTTCATCATCCTTCTCGAAAGATGGTTCAGTTTGAGCTGCTCATAAATTGCACCTTGTTCATAGTGATGTTTGTGCTCCTATGTTGACACCTTCTTTTGGGAACTACCTTTAATTAGTGACTTTTATTAATGATTTCTCTAGGCATGCATGGGTTTATTCATTGAAAGCAAAGTCCAAAGTGTCTATGTGCTTCAAACAGTTTCTAGTTATGGTTGAAAATATGTTAGCATGTAAATTGGGCACCCTCCATTCTATTCAAGGGGGAATACATGTCTTCTAATTTTAATGCATTTTTGGTTGAGGGTGGGATAAAACATCACTATACATTGCTATATACACCTCAAGAGAATTGATTTTCTGAAAGAAAGAATAGGTCCCTCATGGAGATGATGAGGTGTATGGTCAAAAGTTAGGATTTACCACATAACGTCTAGCTTGAGGTGTGTGTAGCATATGTACTTAATAGGTATCCCAACAAAGCACTGCAATCTATCACTCTATATGAGGCTTGGCATGCTTGTAAGCCATTTGTTGCTCATATGCATGTCCTTGGTTGTTTGGCATATGCATTAGTGCCTTAACAACAATGGAGGAAATTGAATGATAAAGTAGGGAATTGTTTTTTTATTGGTAGAGTTTTGAAAGCAAAGGCTATCATCTATATCATCCATAGGATAAACACATTTTGGTTAGTCATGATGTCATTTATGTGGAAGATGTAATTCAGCCATTACTTTCATGTACCAAGGAGACTTTAGTTAGCTCTATACATGTGTATGACACTTTGTTGCCACTTTTTACAAGTGGAAACTCAAGATTTGGTCCAAATGATGAAATTTCTCAACCATTATAGCATGGAGGCATACGTGGATGATTTATGCACTTATTCAGCTATACGATTAGAACATATCCCTGAACTAGGAAAGATTTTTGCCAAATGTCGACAATATAGAGTATGCCTCAATCCAGAAAAGTGTGTCTTCATGGTTCGACAAGGAAAGATATTAGGACAGATTGTCTCTAAAAATGGAATTTCCACTGATGAAGACAAAATCAAAGTGATTTTGGATTTGCCGAGACCAAAGACTGCTAAAGAAGTGCAAGCATTTATGGGACATTGCGGATGCTATCGAAGATTTATACACATGTATGCCATAATCGCTTGACCTCTTTATGCATTATTGTCTCAGTTTAATTGGACAAAAGAATATGAAAAGTCCTTTAATGAATTAAAGAGTCGATTAAGTTCAGCACCAATCCTTCGAGTTCCTAATTGGAACAAACCATTTCACATTCACGTAGATGCTTCCAAGTTTGCCATTGGTTGCATATTAGCTCAACCTGCCGATACAGGGAAGTTAGACCACCCTATAGCCTATGCCAGTAGACAACTGAATCAAGCGGAGCACAATTACACGACGATTGAGAGAGAGGGCTTAGGGATGGTGTACGCAGTGAAGAAGTTTAGACACTACCTTTTGGCAAACAAATTCAAATTCTTCATCGATCATCAAGCTCTACTATACTTAGTCAATAAGCCTTGTAGTACGGGATGACTAGTACGATGGTTTCTATTGTTGATGGAATTTGATTTTGAAGTAGTAGTCAAGAAAGGGAATACACACATCAGAGCAAATCACTTATTGAGAATGACACATGGAACCACCCATAGGAGTACCTGATGACCTGCCAAACACGTACCTTTTTAATCTCGAAGTGTGTCCCCAGTGGGCAAAAAAATTGATCCCTATACTCACATATGGACCTAAACATGGGATCACAGCAAACCGAAACCAAGACCTATGGAAGACTAAAAACCTTCATATCATTGCTGGAAGTTTATATCACCAAGACTCAAGTGGATTACTCATGAGATGCGTGGAAGAAGAGGAACAAGAAATGTGGCTTCAGAAGGCACATGTAAATCAATGGAAAACTCATTTAAATGCGAACGGGACATGGAAAACACTGAAGAGATTAGGTATATATTGGCCAACCATGCAGAGGGATACACATAACTATGTATCAGCCTGCCCAACTTGTCAAGAACGGAATCTGGAAGAGAACTCTACCTTATGCTATTCCATAGTGGCACCTAGATGGAGCATGCCTCTGGTAAAATTCTTGAAGACCCAAGAGTACCCAGAAGGAGCCACTCTAGCAAGGAAACGTGCACTCACAGAACAAAGCAAGGACTATGCTCTCATAGGAAAACAACTCTTCAAGCAAGGTAGAGACAATCATTTACGAATGTGCATTCATGAAGATGAGTATCTTGCTGTTCTAGAAATGGCACATACAGGAGCTACAAGAGGACATTTTTCTGTAGATAAAACTACAAAAATGATTCTCTTTGTAGGAATGTGGCGGCCAACCCTACATCAAGATGCAGCTACATATGTTCAACGATGTGATACCTGCCAAAGAACAAAATATCCAATTAGAAGAGATGAAATGCCATTGAAACCCATGATGAGTGCCAGAGCTTTTACTAAATGGGGAATAGACTTCATAGGACCTATTAGCCCACCAGCTAAAGGATCCCATACTGAGTACATAATCATAGCCACATACTATTTGACCAAATGGGTTGAAGCCAGAGCCACCAAGAAAAACGATGCGAGGACTACGGCCAAGTTTCTCTTTGAGAACGTATTGGCGACATAAGGCATATTTTGATGCTCACATTAAAGACAAAAACTTGAAGGAAGGGGATTTAGTTTTGGTTTCTACTCTGAAACAACATGCAAAGAAACTACAAAAAAGAGGATATGGCCCATTAATCATCAATCGTATATCTACCAGCGGAGCCATCAGCTTAGCAACCCTAGATGGAGAAGTATTGCCTAACTATATTAGTGGTTGCCGAGTGAAAAAATATTTAGAACCATTGACCGAGGAATTAATGTCACGATTAATAATGGGTAAGAATAGGCGCATAGAGGAAGAAAGAATACGAGAGGAAGCTAGACAAGAAGCACTAGAGCAAATCAGGAAACGAAAAGAGTGGATGAGAGAGAGAGACGAGAGATATTGATAAGGGAACTCATCCCAATGGCTAATTTTAGAGCCATTGAAAACCTAGGACAGCAGATAAAACAACCTTATCTGAACTTGGGTGCTGGAACAGAGGAGTACCACTTAGTGGATGCTCTCATTGACACAAGAGCAGCCATAAGCTGTATCAAATTTTCATTGACCCAGAAGCTCAAGGAAGACTTGCGCCCTTCTAAGGCACAACTGATAGGAATAGGAGGAAAAGTTACTCAATGTATCAGTGAGATCACATTACCTCTACATCTTGGAAACAACACAATGGAACAAAAACTCTTAGTATGTCATGATCAAGACTTATTAGAAGAGCTCGTATTAGGTCAAGATTGGATATATGAATATGAAGTGACTATTCAATTGGCCCTAAAATACATCTCGGTCAAGATAGGACATCGTGAGGTATTCATCATGTTAGATGAACGACGGTCAAAGCCAAATGCATAGACCCGAGAGATCACTCAAACGAGCACACTGATGAATGTATGCTTGCTCACACTCTGAAAACCCCTCCACCAAGTACTTCATGTGAGAATGCACCAAATCTGGCTCTCGCACAATCTCCTAGTCCAGTAAATCACATGATTAGTGTCTACAAAAGCCTCAGTGAGGGACCAAGCACAAGAAGGACTAGTCAGCACGACTGTCAAAAACCTGCACACATTAGGGTTTACCCTATTCCTTACACCAGGCAGGCTTGGATAAAAAAAGATCAAGTGATAGCATATCTTCAACAACAAAACTGCTCTCGACATCGGAAATGACAACAGAATAAGAATGCAAGTCGCTTTGGACACCCAGGTCCAGCAAGGATTATGAAAATATGGATACCGAAGAAGGTGATAGCCGCACAGCTGGCCCGAACGCAAATATGGATTCCCAAGTCAGGTGCCCAAGTAACAAACATCAAGAAGGACAAGTCAAGACATATGGAGAATCAATATGATCTAAAGGCAAAGCAACAAATGAAAACAAACACCTACAAGATAGAACAGGGTCTGAGATATGCAACACAAATCATTCAAGTAGTCAAAAAGCAGACGAACCTGATGTACAACATGATAGGCACTACATTTACCAGGAATACTGGAGATACAGTCTGTCCCAATGGAGTAAAGCAGATTTGGATGCTGACGGGCAAGACAATTTGTATGCATCAATCAAGTAATTCGAATTGCACACATTTGGAGTCACAAGAATCCAAAGTATGCATAATAGGGCCACATTACAAAGCCAAGCATTCGGCACATTCTTCTTCTACTTCTGGATAGTGAAGCACATTTCCCTCTTGAGGGATAGGAGAGCACTTGTAAAATAATACAAAAGGAATAACTAATGATTCAATAACCACTTCGGCTAAGAACTAACATTTCTGTTTTCTTTTAGAGACAAACTTAAAAATATATAAAAGTATGAAAAAATCCCAGGTATTACCTTTCTCACACACACGGGAAGGGATGACACAATCCACTCCGAGAGTTACCAACTTCATGAAGGATAAATGAAGGATGATTCTTGATGCCGAAGGCCACTAATTATTGATGTATATTGAGTGCAGATGGCATCATCTAATTTCGAGGCTACACAAGAGGAAGATGTCCTACTTCTTCCCTTGGAATCAATCACGAAGGCAAGAGGTCATTGATTTCTGGATGATCAACCAGTGTTCGAGCTTCTTTTTATGGCTACCATTAAGATCATGGATAGGGATCACTTTTTTCCTATCATGTCTCAAGATTTCAAGACTATCATACAAGGACTACCTTGCATGACAAATGTGTGGACAAGAGCAAGAATTGATGCATTCCTCAGACTTCCAATATACCTGCCTGATTTCCAGAGATGCACACAAGTGATGAACACACTATAGTCTGCATCAGGTAAGCCCTCAGTCCCAGAAGCAAGAGTGCTTGACAAAGTTGGTACATGGAAAACAATTAGATTCACTCATGAGCTGATCAACAGAGCTTTTGGATGGAATCAAGATGGATTCACCTGTGTCAAGGATGAATGTCATGACCCCAAAAAGAGAATGTTTTTGGAAATCAATAGAACAAATATTGAAGACCCGGTTCGCTTAGTGCACCAACATTTTTGTTTCCCTAGTATGCATCGATATACAGCACCCTAGAAAATCCTAGTGCAATTACTCTCACATGCTATGAGGCAAGTCGGAAATAAAGTAAATATGACTCCATATATTCAAGATCGCCTATTTGAAGCAAAGAAAAAGTGGGGTCAGAAAAAGTTCTTGAATGGAAGTTCGGCATTGACCTTGTTAATTTATGAGGCACTTGAAATGAAGGAGTGCTTACGCTTAATGCCAACTTCAACGGAGATTGCAAAATATGCAAAGTCTGCAACGGTTCCAAAGAAAAAGAAAACAGTCATCTCTATTGAAGAAGTGGGAACCTGTTCAAAGAAACCCATGAGAGGGACGAAGCACATTAGAGAGGAAGAAGCCCAAGAGATACCACAATCAAAGAGGACCTATACATTGCCGAAGATTCCTTTGGCACAGTAGCCAATCACAAAAAGGGACCTCTCTGCAGCACTAGAGGAGACACACATGTATATGCAAGGTCAAGTGAATTTAAATGTTCAAGGCCATCAATACGGACAGGCAAGCCAAGGAAGGCAACAAAAGAATAAAGAACACACCCCAGAACAGACTGCCAGATACAAAGCACAGGGATTGGAAGATTCCTTCTAATGAGGAATCCAACCCTGAGAAAGACACATTAGACACTGACAGAAGAACAAAAATGAACAATGAGGAATGGACAGAGATAGATCAGGTCGAAGTCACACCTGACAATCAATAGTCACAAGTAAGAAACCAAGAAGCACCTGTTGGAAGTGAGGTAGGCCCTTAGGCTCATGTCACAGGTCCATGGTTTCATAGGTCCAGTCATGTACAACATTAATTTAGCAATCTTCCATATTGACAAAACATGAACATACCATAACTTAATCATAAAAATGATGAGATAAAGATAGAGAAAGAATAGATGACATGTGTAAGGTGTTACGTAAGCCATCGCTTACTCATAGTACCATGTATACCAATGTTCAATGTACAATGTGGGAGCAAAACTCTCAACCACTCTATGTGATGAGAAATAGATGAATGAGTGAATGTACAAATGTAACAAACATATTCAGATGTATGGGCAGAAATCTGAATATACATGAGATGTGTGACCTTATAGGTTATAGAAGAGTGAATATGAGTGACTGAAAGAGGAAGGATCAATGCGAAACTGATAATCAACAAACCCTCATCTAACCTTAGGCTATGGAAGACCCTAGGTTAGATACGTGTGTGAAAAGATCACATACTTAAAAAGTAGCAAAGAATGCTAACAAGTTTGTTGCCAGAAATCCTCAAACTCATGTGAACACACCTTCTCAAACACCTCATCCAAATATGCATAAAGCATATATGTACTGTTTCTCTTGTACCTATGCCAAATAGGACTCCTCGTGATATGGATACTGCCTCCATAAAATTCAAGTAGTACCTATGTGCATAAAGAGAATATGTACGTGAATACTTAACATAAGATGTAAATCTTATGTTAACCACCGTCCAATGTCTTTGAAGTAGCCCGACATCTTCTTATAGAAGACAATCTTCAACCTGATATCTTCTTGTAGAAGACAATCTTCAAATACACCATGTAGATGGCCGATCCTCACCATCAAGCTGCTAATGACCAAGTCTTCTTGCCATGAACAAGAGATAACCTCCTCTCCATGAGCTAGAGTGTCAGCACACCCTTCATCTTCTCCAAGAAGAATCATTAAGAAGAACTCCATAGCTGCTCCTCAACATGCTTCAAGTTAGCACCATGGCTGCCCCATGTGCTAGAAGAAACACCACCTCTATTGAGGTCCAAGCTCCAAGCTTGTGTTGAATACTAGGTGAAGGATGAATAGAAGTGACCCCAAGCACTTCTTATATAGTGTTTGTGTTTCCCTCCAAGAGCTCTCCAAAAGCTAATAAAGCTACGATCTTACGATCTCCAATAAAGCATGATCGCTACGCGAATAAGGCACTCTGGAAATAAATCTCCGTCTTCCGCGTTCGCTGTTCATTTTGCTTTTATTTATTTTGAAAAGCATGATATCAAAAGGATTTTATATCTCCGTGTTGCTGGCGACGAGATTTGATCCCAGGTGGTTGGGTTGGGAGAGTAATGGCGTAGCCACGCACATTGGCGCCTTTTGGATGTAGGAAGTACTAAAAAATACCGATAATATCTGGTAGCGCCCGTCGATTCTTGAATTAAAGACTATACAAGATGTCTACAGATGTTGTGATCTGAGAGCAAGATTGACCAACTTTTGACAAATAGGACATTGTTTCCAACAGCACCCACTGAACCAGTACACATTATTCAATTGAATGATCAGTCCAAAATCAGCATTAAGGAAGCTCCAATCACAAATAAAGATGTAGTGCAACCGGTAAAAGAGGAAATGCAAACACACATGGACAAAGAAGACAGTTTACAACAAAATAAGGAACAAATTGTGATTGAAGTGCCTGATGATACACCACAAGGAAAGATTGACCATAGGGAGGCTCAGCCACGGATACAACTCCACATTAGGCAGCCCCATGATACTACACTACATGTGGCACAGGGGAAAGATGTTACCACGGGTGAAGAACCCAACATCCCTACCACATGGTTAAATGTTGATGTTACTCAATTGAAACCTGTTGTCAAGCCAATGATACAAACGACCATGGAGACACAACAACAAATAATGGAAACTGATGTAGATTACGACAAGGCCATGCATGAAAAGAATCAATTTCAAGTAATGAGTGAGCAATTGTCCGCACAACTCATCCAAGCCCAACAACAGATTTCAGCCAAGAATACAGAGATGATCGCAGTTAAAGAACAATGTAATACATTGATGAAGCAGCATCATTAGTTCCAGACACAACTGATGGATTTACAGAGACAACATGAAGCTAGTGAGGCAGACAAAGAGAGGATGAAAGCTCGAAGCAATCTGCTCGAGACACAACTAAAAGTATATATGGAGGAAAATGATAACTTACGCAACAGAAATAAAGAATTGATGAAGGCATTATTGTATGATCAGCCTATAGAAAAACAAGAGACTTCAGCTACTGACCAGAAGGAACTAAGAGATCAGATTGAGAAATATGCAGATCTGTTGAAACAAGAGCAAGCCCGAACAAAAGAATGTGAAAGAAGGTACATCAATGAAACAAATGATCTTAAAACGCAACTGCAAAATGTGAATGCCAAACTTCTAAAGAGTTATAGCAAAAATGTAGACCAAGTAGCAGAAATCGATAATGAACTACTTTCAGCCAAAGAGGCACTCAAAGGCAGCGATGCAAGAAGTTAAAGAGAAGATTGAACGACTTGCACTATTAGAATCTAAAGCAGAAGAGAAACTATCCATCCGGACACCAGTAGAGCCAAGACAAGAGAATCCTACTGACGAGGTAGAGGTACGTCCTCTATCTCCCCCGATCTATACTTCTCCAATAAAAGAGCAGATGGCGGAACCATGTGATGATCATTAAATGCCATATACTGCAGAAATAGGTCAGAAGGAGCAGGCACTATTGGTGTCCCGATTGACAGAGAATTTTGAAAATGAAGTGATCAAAGTAATGAAGGAAGCAAAGATAAAAGGCAAAAAATCTGGACACAATAATGAAGCCTTTCAACATTCCGTATGGACTATTGAAAGAGAAAACAAGGCAATACATAAAGAAGATCACACAGAAAGATCCTGATGAGTAGCTACACTTCAAAGATAATACTTTCAATTATAATCAAGAGGAATTTGAAGCTGTACAGCCTATATGGAGAAGAAAATTTTTGGAGAAAAATCCAACTTTGCGGGTGCACTGGCAAGCAGCACCATATTTATTACAGGTAAACCCTTCATTTTGCCCAACACCCCGTCGCAGAGAAGCAAGAGAATTTTTGGACATGCAAAAGAGTGGTGTGATCAATGAACAATGGCTGAACTATCCGCTACTTCCAAGTCCACCCCATAATTATCTACCAACGAAGGATTACATGGTCAAAACCATCGAATTTTGGTTACGCTGTTATGCCACAGTCCCCGATTTAACTATCAAAATGACGAATAAAATCCTCAGCATGATTCTTATAGTTTTGAAGGTGTTCAAGCACGTGGCTTATACATTTTTAAATTTCATTGGTATTAATCAAGGCACATATATCCTCATTTTTTATATGTGTGTTATGCCTAGCCGACCCACAATAATGGCATATTATTCTAGGCTTATGTTTTTATCAAGTACATATATGCAAACATTCGAGGAAGCCTTCTTCACTGGGTTTTTTGATATTGATTCAGAAATTTTCTTAAAGATGTCATCCAACTTGAATGCCAAACTAGTGGCATATGAATTAAGCTTCTTCGCTGATCACAGACAGCCACCACATGACGGTGTGAAAGCAGAATAGTGGAAGCAACTTATGATACGTGAAGCTAATCTGCTTAATGAGATAGAGCAAAAAGTGTACCGAACATACTCCCGCCGACTTCCAAAGCCTGTCGGTGATGACAGAGTAGATCCTTCAACATCTGGGTCTTTGAAAGGTCCAGATAGAAGACTGAAGGACCACACCTTCATACCTTCCACTGGTGGCGTACGTGGCGGCCCGACTTAACACAACAACCCAGAATTAAAGAGGTTATTGGCGAACTAGACTACAAATCTCAAGTAGTCCAACTCCACGGGTTGCGTATGGAGAAAAGAGAAAAAGAGGCCACGACCAATACAACAGGCCCCGAGTTATGATCAGTTCCTTGTCCACTGGTAAAACGACATCATTACAACTTCCACAGAGGCGGGCAATGATCAACTATGGGCATAACACTAGAGACAAGAAATAAACCCTGTCAAGGGACGACAGAGACAAAGAGGGGGAGATAGTTGCAGAGCTAAGAAGAGCACAAGGCAGAGAAAAAGAAGGGCCCCAAAATTTTTCCGATTTGGACACTCCATTTTTGTATCATAACCATTTTGTAACATATTTTCCATTGTAAATGCACTGGAGGAGTTCTATAGATGCAAGCCCATGGAGATTAGTAGCTTACCCATGTAAATTAGTAGGAAATTAACCTTTTAGTGAATAAAGTGCCGGTCTCTTGTGTGAAAGGACCATTTTTAGGGCACATGTATATAAGTTAATTTGTGACTCTTTGTAAGGACTTTTGGCCATTGTGAGAATCAAGAGCACAGAATTTCGATTTTGTGTCTTCTCCTCTCTGTATCTTCTTCTTTGTGAGCTTGTGTGCATGTATGTTGCTTGAAAAGAGTGTTAGGAAGTGTCGTCTATCCATGAAAGTGTTTATTTGCTGTTGTTAAGGTGTGTGTGAAGTGTAGGAAGTGCTGAAGTGTAGGAAGGTCATTCCCATGACTCAGTATTTTGCTCATAACTTGAAGTAGAAGTGTCAAAATTGAGAGAAAATACCTCCATTGGATGCGTCTTCTCGAGATCTTCGAAATGCATATCCTATTTACTATATTCGGGTTTGGAGTTGAAAGAAAAGCTCAATTTACTGTTGGCTGCTGCTTCAAGTATCGCGACACCATAACTGACAGTTGAAGCTTGTTTGGAATAGGTTTGGTCTTGTTTGCACTCTTTGGGAAGCTTATTTGCATTGACCATCATTTGAGTGCATGTCTTCATACACTCGGCTAGGTTTTGATACTCCTTGGATTGATAAATAAAGCGTGAATCCCCACTATATGCACTTGAGGGGGATCGAGGTATAGTCTCGTTCTCCACAAGTCCCTAGGTTGATGCTTAAGTACACAATGGTGATCAATGAAAACAACATAAAACCTGCAACTGCCCAGAGATGTGGTCTTTGTAGGACCCCAAACATATGTATGTACTATTTCTAGCACATTCTCACTAACATGCTTGTCACGCAGAAATGATGCTCTTGACTATTTACCAAATTGACATGTTACACATACCTTTTGTGCTTCTGCAACTTTGAAATTTGGTAGTCCATTGACAATCTCCTTTGACTCCATCAATTTCAACCTCTACAAGTTTGCATGCCCAATTCATTTGTGCCACATCTCTATATCAAAAATAATTCTTGCACCTTTTGAAACATGGCTGCATTCATTTCAAGAATTTTCACATTTAAGGTGAACATCCTACGCACTTTTCTTCCTTTGGCAATCAATCTCCATCCTATTTATACTCTTTTACATATAATCCATCAACATTGAACCTAACTTGTAATCCCTACTCAACCATTTGTCCAACAAGAACTAGATTCTTTGTTATATTTGGAACATGCAACACATCAACAAGATGTTTTACCTTCCCATCCTCCATTGACAATGCTATGTTTCTTGTATGCTCGACAGGGTGTGATGTGTCATCACTTGTTTCAACATATCAAGGAATTGGCAATTTTTGCAAACTACTAAACCATTCTTCATATTGGTCATGTGATTTGAAGCACCTTAATCAATATACCAAACATTATCATTCAATTTTGAAACATAAAAAAACATCGTATTCATCATGTTATGTTGAACCATGAACACCTTCTTAGAATAATCTATACTTGTGGTTGCATAGTTGTTTTGCTGCCTTTTATTATTTTGATTTTTCAACCTACAATCATGTTCAAAGCATCCAGGTTTACCATAATTCTAGCATCCTTTACTGTCATTACTTGGATCATTTCTTTGGAAATTTCTACGGCTTCTTTGGTTCCCCCTACCTCGAAATTGTCCTCTACCTCCTGCATGATTTTGATGTTGACCTTGGTCTTGATTAGTGTTTCCTCCACTTCCAAAACCTCTACCTTTGCCTCTTCCACTATCAGAGTAGAATAGTTACCCAGAACTAGTTTTTCATTGGGATTTTGAGTCCTCACCAAGATTCTTTTCCTCAATAATCAACATGGACACCATATCAGCAGAATTCAGAATATTTCCCTGGTTTGTATAAAAGTTATGAACTTCTTATATGTAGCTCATAAACCACGAAGGCATACTTCCACCTTATCATCATCATCTACATTCACGCCAATAGATGCAAGTGACTCACATATGCTTTTGATTTTCAAGATGTAGTCACTTATCGACATGTCCTTTTTCTCCAATGTATGCAGCTTGTTCTTGAGTTGCAATTTATGTGCCTTTGTATTGGTCTCATACAATGTGACTAGACTATTCCAAGCCTCTTTCAAAGTCTTGGCTTGACATTTTTCATTATTAATGTGTAGTAGCATCAAGTTGTTGCACTTTTATAATTTTCTTCTTATCTCTCTATTGGCATTTATCTCTCTTGATCAATTTAAGGTGTGTAATTTTCCAAGGTTAAATGTTGGAAGATCCTATATTTTACGTATGCTTGATTTATTCGGCCTCCCATACTTCCATTAGTATGTATGGCTCAAAATGACTGAGTGTATGTAATGTTACATGCATCAAGGAATTGAAAGAGCAGTTGGAAAACATTGATGAGATCATTCCAAATGCATCACTCATCTCTACACTACTCAAAGGATTGCTCAAATATTTTCAAAGATTTTATAGTACACTTCATTTGATCACAAACAAAAATCCAAACATGTATACTCTTGATGAGTTTGTGTCTCTTTTTTTGCAAGAAGAGCAATCAAGGGTGAACAAAATTTGTTTGCTTCAGAAAATACAAGCACTTGCTATTACAAAAAGATGAAAAAGAAAGTATGGTTTGGTTTCACCAAACCAAAGCCTCACTCTTCTTCTTCCATTTACTCCTCTCTTGATAGTGATATGCAAAAGAAGAAGAGATGCAAGTATTTTTGAAAGGTTCTACATACCATTCATGAATGTAGAAAGCTTATGTCTAGTGTTGATAATATATCTAATACAAAGAATGATGAATCTAATGTTGCTCAAGATTTTTTTGTCATGTGTTGTTACATTTCATTATGATTCATCATCATATTCTACATGTATTGTTGTGAATGAGGATGATTTGGATTGGTTTTTGGATCATGGTGCCTCAAAGCATATCACTTCATACAAAAGTTTTTTTTCACCTTTAAAAGATGCATTCAGGGGAGACATGTTGTATGTGCAAACAATGCTTCTTATTTTATCATTTGAGTTGGATAGATTCAGCTTATGGTTGTAAATGGAGGTATTGTTACTCTCAAGAATGCATTGTATGTACTTGATATCAAGAATAAATTGATTTCAGTTCCTACTATTGCTAGTGCCAGACTTCATGTACACTTTGTTGATAAAAAATGTATGGTTCATGATCTTGGAAATGATGATGTTATTGTAATGTTGGGAACATTATGCAATGGCTTGTATCGCTTCTACACACATACTAGAGTTGCCTCTTATGCCTTTCTTACATATACTTCTTCTATGGTTGAAATGGAGTTATGGCATGCTTGTTTTAGTAATTTGAAATTCAATAGTTTGCTTTATTTGTAAAAGAAGGATATGGTTATTGGTTTTTCAACACTCGAGTCCATTGAAGAAAATGCATGTGAAGGTTGTATATTTGAAAAAATGCATCATGCTTCTTTTCCCAAAGATGGTGCTACATATGCTACACATATATTGTAACTTGTTCATAGTGATGTATGTGGTCTGGTCAAGAATCCATCTTTTTGCAAGCATATATACTTTGCTACTATCATTGATGATGCAACACGCCATACTTGAGTGTATCTTATGAAATAAAAGAATGAGGTATTCTCTTCCTTTAAAATATTTTTAGCTATGGCTAAAAGTTTTTGTGGAAATAAGCTTTTGAATCTTCGCATGGATTGTGGTGGTGAATATATGTCATATGAGTTTAATGCTTTTCTTTCTGAAAAAGGTATTGTGCACCAATGTATACACCCAAGAATCTTAAAACAAAGTCGGACCATAAGTCAAAGAAATGCATTTTTCTTGGATATGGTAAAGAAGGACAATTTGGATATCGCTTATGGGATCCTCAAACACGGTCAGTGATCAAAAGTAGTGATGTCATTTTCAATGAGTCTAAGATGCATAAATAGGCCATTAAGGAGGTTGAAGTGAGAAGATTGGTGCTTGAGGATACTAGTCCTCCACTTGGCATGCATAAAAATGTTGCACATAGGGACATTCAAGAGATGTTCGATCAGATCAGTCTTCAAATGTTCTTGTTCACCAAGCATTGACACGCTCTACACATGTCTCACATCCACCTGATAGATAGGTTCTAGGTTTAGATTTTGTTATGCAAACAGATGATGGTGAGACTTCTTGCTACAAAGAGGCTATGCAAATAGAGGATCATGTCAAGTGGGAGCGTGCCATGAAGAGTGAGTTGTATTCTATTCACAAGAATGGTACTTGGGATTTAGTACCTTTGCCAAAGGGCAAGAAAGCTTTACCATGTAAATGGGTATACAAGGTCAAATTCACATAAGATAGTGCTTCTCGAAAGTATAAAACACGACCTATTGCAAAGGGTTTTAAGCAACAACACGGTGCTGATTTCAAGGAATCTTCTCTCGAATAGTCAAGATGACTACCATGCACATGTTGCTTGGATTCATTGCAATGGAGGACTTAGAGCTAGTCCAAAATGCTTTCTTGCATGGAGATCTTATAGATGAGATCTATATGAAACAACCAGAGGGTTATATAGTTCCTAGCAAGGAAACTCTAGTTTGTAAGCTCAATCAGAGCTTGTATGGACTTAAACATTCCCCTACACAATGGTACAAAAGTTTAATGCTTTTATGAAGTCTCAAGGCTATTCTTGAATCATTGAGGATCATTGTCTCTACACAAAGAGATGCTCAGATGGCAGATTGATATGCTTGATACTTTATGTTGATGATATGTTGATTGTTGGGAAGTCCTCATATGACTTGTCAATTCTCAAAAAGAAGTTAAGTCAGACATTTGATATATTTGGGGGATGCCAAACATATTCTTGGCATGCACATTACTCATGATAGGAGTAAAAGATTCATATACTTGCCTCAAAGTGCATACATATCCAAAGTACTTCACAGGTTCAATATACAGGGTGGAAAGGTATTGAGTACACCTTTACCCACATTTGTGAAATTGAGCAAGGATAAATGCCCCAAATCAGATGAGGAAAAGGATTTCATGAACAAGATTCCCTATCAGTGTGCTATTGGTAGTCTCATGTATGCTATGGTAGCTATGAGACCAGACATTGCATTTGTAGTGGGAGTTGTGAGCAGATATATGTCTAATCCTCGCAAGCAACATTGGGAAGTGCTCAAGATGATTTTGAGATATCTGAGTGGCACTAAGGACAAGTGTTTATGCTCAGGTAGAGGGAAAGCATCCATTATTGGTTACACAGATTCTGACTATGCTAGTTGTGTAGACAATTGTAAGTCTACATTAGGGTACATTTTTCATTTTGTTGGAGGTGCTATCTCTTGGAGATCTCATCTTATAGAATGTACAACTTTTTCCACCATAGAAGAAGAGTATGTTGTAGCAAGTGAGGCATGTAAGGAAGCATTGTGGCTTTCTTGTCTTGCTTGTGATATGGGTTTACCTTAGCATGTACCTTGTTTGCTCAGTGATAGTCAAAGTGCCATTACTTTGGCTAAGAATCTAGTGTATCATGCAAAGACCAAGCACATTGAGCTGAGGTATCACTTCATTAGAGATTTCTTAGAAAGTGAGTGCATTATTCTTGAGAAGGTTCACACTTGAGATAATGTTGCAGATGCTTTGACAAAATCTCTACCATTAGATAACTTTCGACACTGTTATCACTTGATGGGGGTTACTTGATTCATAATCTTACATAGTCACTTGTATATTGTGTAACATGCCCATCAAGTGGGAGGTATAGATTGTATACTTACACTCATTTATTCTTTATCATTCTTCATTTTTGGAAAATTCATTGCCGAGAAAACTTCAAATAAAGCTTGGACCAAAGACCAAAGAAAAGGAAGGTTGACCGAAGACGAAGCCAAGACTCGTGGGCCTCTTCTCGCATTGTAGCGGGAGGTCTACCTTATATTTGGCCGATCCACACTGTAGCGATGGCATATTGTATCACCGTTCCACACTGTAGTGGCTTTCTGTATCACCAACCTGCACTATAGTGGGCATCATTGTATCACTGAGTTTTTATTGGATGACTTTAGCTGCATTTACATTGTATTATTGAGCTTTGGCTGCACATTGATCCGGTGACTTCCATGTTTTAGCGTGGTATCTGGAATTTTTTGTTCCCGATGCCTATGGTCTTACGGATACCAATGATTCACTCGTCTCTTCTGAGGGATAGGGTCCTACAATGATCACCATACCAGAGAGAGGTCGAGGCACCCAACGCATAGACGTTGCTTGTCGAATGTGGGAACGACGCACACAGAGGCCTGATCCAACCCCGCGCCAGCTCTTCCCATCACCTGACTCCTTCCCGACACCTGAACCCGACGTGAATCGAACCCACGCCGGACGTGGGAACGGTGCACATAGGGGCCTGTTTCAACCCCGCACTAGCTCTTCCCATCACGTGACTCCTTCCTGACACCTGAACCCAACGTGAAGCGAGGTGGTTGCCTGGTGATCCTCATCATGCCACCCATACCTTGACAAGAGAAGACACAAACCTCGGCATTAGACAGAGACTCCAGGTAGCAGCATTTGAAGTTCTGTGATTTTTTGCATTGCTTCACACACACATTAAACAAAAAGACTATTTTGTTGCTTGAGTTTGAGCATCCACGTTCTACCGTAGTCTAATCCATACGTGTGTGCACTTTTTTTCTTGCTTGGACTAGGGATTTGCTGATTTCATAGCTTAGATAGAACCTTAGAAAAATATCATAGAAAGGGGGGAAAATACATTCAATTTTTGGGAATTGAAGAGAGAGCAGTTAGATCGGATTTGGCCTAGATAGAGCTTAAACTTACCACCACCTCCTAGCTCATGACCCATCAAATTTCTTCTTTGATCTCTACTCTGAGCTAAGAGATATGGTAGAGCCGCTCACATTGGACATTGTTCTGAGCTCTAGGTCAGACTAGAGAAGAGAGATGGAGGAAGTGTTCAAGGAATTAGTGATAGAGAAACAGGGGGCTCGTGTAGTCCAAGCGGTTTTGAGAGAGAAAGGAAAGTTTACAGGTCTAAACATGACTGAATACCTAGATGTATTTGAGGACCAGGCACGGATCCATGGTCTACCTGAAGAAGTTTTTGCACATTACTTCACACGGGTAGTTTCAAGGTCTACCCTAGCATCTATTAAAGTGCACACAACAAAGCCCTAAGCCGAATTCAGAAAGGAGTTACATAAAAACAAATCTGGAAGATTTTTCCCAACATAGTAGAGAAGGGTTCTTGTGGTGGGTAAACTCTCCGAAGCCCACTGCATCCCTTACTCATCTCTTAAAGGCGTTCTTGAGAAAACATGCCCAACTTCCACAGGCCGATTTAGATGCATTGAAGCCTGACCTAGTCATTTCCTTCCTTAAGATCTTAAGTCTTGAAGACAGGACTGAGGTCAAAAGTGATACTTCTGATGATGAGGATGATGAGGTTGCAAGGTGCCATAAAAATTCCTTAGGTCCTATTACACCTGATGATGAGATGAGAAGGACAGAAAGTGAGTATACCAAAACTTTTTGGGCAAGAGGGACACCTGAAATGAAGGTGAAATTAGGAAGCAATGAAGAGCGATGTTTTGCTTTGGCCTTGATTGACTCAGAGTCAAAAATAAATGTGATCTCTAAGAAGCTCTATGATTAGTTTAGGTGGCCGATAGATAAAGATCATGGATGGAGGATGAGGACAGCGCACAATGGCTCTGGAGCATTGCTTGGGGCATGCACCTTTGTGCATGTGACTATAGGAGGGATTTCTAAGGAATTCCACTTCTTTGTCCAAGACCATTGCTCATATGAGGCTATCCTTGGGCAGTCCTTTATAGCTGAAGTGCAAATGGAGACTAAGGTGATGGATGATGGATCTGCTTATGCCCGAATCCAATCTAGATTTGGTCTTCATTCTATACAAGTAATGACAGTGTGCCCAAATCACTCAAGGAACAGAAAGAATATAAGAAAGAGACCCATTTACTCTCATGACCATGATGACTGTATGCTCATAGGAGAGTACGGGGCTTTTGTTGAGCAAAATTTATGTTAGGATCCACTATTGAGCGAGACAAACATTGGGAATTGGTTTGATGTCTCACGAGACTCTGTACATAGTTTTGAGAGTTTTTCCATTTATTCATCTGCATTTAAGTTGGTATGCTTATAGAAAGAGAATGTTTCAAATAAGTTTAGAAAAACTCATGAAAGACACTATAAGGATTTAGGAATCATGTTACCTAATGAGAGGATTGAGGATGTGATCAAGTTGGAGAGGAGTTCAACTACTTTGGAAGAGCTTGAGCAGGTGGTTGAGAAAAGTGAGAAATCAAAAATCATTATGCTCAGCTCTATCCAAGAGTATGAGATGATTGATGAGTTCATGAGAGAGCATGTAGTAAATGTAAACACGAAGTATAAGATAGTGGATAAGAAAGTGAAACCTATAGCCCAAGCTTTGCCAAAAGATAGTCATGATAAGTATCTGCGAGTGTTAGATGACCCTATGTTGAGAGGACGAGAGCTCATAGGGCATCATTTTACTGATGAGACTCTTAAAGAGATAAAGTTTGGAGAAAAATCATTCCTGAGAGAAGAAGAGAAAAAGAAGTTCATTGAAGTCATCAAGAAACACAAAAAATCATTTGCACTTTTCCCACATGAGATAGGTTGCGTAGACCCAAAACAAGTACCTCCCATGATTATCTTCACAATGCCACATATACCATGGAATATCTGACCTATACCAATCCCAAAGGCTCACTTGCCTGAGCTGATGAGGCTACTAAAGGAAAAGATTTCCATGCAGATATTGGAACCCTCCTCGGCTCCATATTTGAATAGGTGGTTTATAGTGCCTACGGAAAATACGAAGCTTCATTTCATTCAGGATCTCCAACCTGTGAATAAAGTCATAATAGAAATGTAGGGACAGGACCCATAGTGGATGAGTTTGCTGAAGCGTTTGCTGAGCATTCCATCTACTCTATGGGCAATACTATATTCAGGTTATGAAAAATTTTAGTTGGCTATTGAGAGTAGAGATATCATGAACATCGAGACTCCACTAGGCCTTGTACGCATGTGTACTTTACCGTAGGGAGCGACAAATTCTATGGATCACATGATGAATGCCAAGAATCTGGTTTTACGAGACTTTATAACATCTGTGAGTATGCCATTTATTGATGATGTTCCGATAAAAGGATGTGAGGAAAGAGTGAAAGATGTCATTTTAGATGCTTTTGGGTGTAAAAAGTTCGTTAGTGATCATATTTCTGACTATGAGAAGATCTTTGAGAGATTTGAAGATGTGGGGCTAAGACTTGACTTTCTTTAGAGAAATCTGTTTTTGGTGTTGATGAGGTCCTCATCGTAGGACATATGTGTGGGCATTATGGCCGCAAGCCATACCCGCAGAAAGTTGAGGCCATTAGTAGGATTTCTGAGGTGTGTCGTAATGTTAGTGAGGTGAGAAGGTTTCTATGAGCCTGTGTATTCTATGTGATATGGATTCCTCACTTTGCTCACATTGCAAACCCCTTATATGATCTTCTGAGAAAGAAAAAGAAATTTATATGGATAGAGAAACAGTCAAGACCTATGCGTAGACTAAAGCAACTGCTAATTGAAGCCTCGATTCTGAAGCGTGTTGACTACTCAGGTCAGAGACCTATCATTTTGACTGTTGATACCACTCCTATTGGTATAGGATGGGTCATAGGGCAAGATGATGATGAGGGGCAGAGATATGCAGTGCGCTTTGGTGCTAAGATTCTGCACGACACTCAAAGAAAATATCTACAAATAAAGAGAGAGCTATGGGGACTAGTGACTGCTTTAAAGATCGATAAAGAGTATTTCATTTGGGCGAATGTGGTAGTTGAGACCGATTGTCTTCCAATGATTGGCATGATAGAAAACTATTCATCTCCAGACAATGCTATGCTTAGATGGATCTCTTATATAAAGTTTATAAATCATGGCTTTGTACACATAGCTGGGAAGTTGAATACAGTGGCTGATATGCTTTCAAGAGCAAAATTCAATGATGATTCTGATGATGATG
This sequence comes from Ceratopteris richardii, assembly GCA_020310875.1. Classification (NCBI taxonomy): domain Eukaryota; kingdom Viridiplantae; phylum Streptophyta; class Polypodiopsida; order Polypodiales; family Pteridaceae; genus Ceratopteris; species Ceratopteris richardii. Next base: position 100,572,578 of record CM035435.1, read on the forward strand.
ATGATGAGATAGAAAGAGATACACATATGATGAGATATGATCCATTAGTATACGTATACGAGCAGTTCCATGAGAGTGAGTATGATGGTGAGTGGAGAGATATAGGAAGATATCTGAGTACACTGAAACCTTCCCTAGGCTGGTCCACAAATAAGTATAGATCCATCAGGAAAAAGTCTTACAACTTTTTCTTGAAGGATGGACTTATTTGGCGATACGCTAAGGGCAAGGTAAAGAGTTCGTAGAGAGTATTGAGTTCTAGGAGTCTTCAGAGCAAGGTGATGAGAGAGATGCATGAGACCTTATGGGCGGGGTCACAAAGGTTTTTATGCTATGTATGAGAAGATTAGGTAAGCCTACTGGTGGCCAAGGATTTATGTGAGTGTGAGAGGTTTTGTAGACACCTGTGCTACATGCCAGGTGCATTCATGAGTTAGGCACAGAGACCCTTTACATCCGACCTACCCTCCTTGTATCCATTACAAGTGGGTGGTCGACCTTGTAACCATGCCCAAAGGGATAGATAACATGAGATACATTGTACTTGCCAGACAGGACTTGAAGAATCATGTGGAAGGTCGAGCTCTCCGTACAAAGACGACTTATAATGTATGCAAATTCCTTTTAGAAGAAGTGATCTTGAGGTTCGGTTATGTTGAGAAAGTGGTTGTGGACAGGGGAGAGTTGGATGCGAGAGAGGCAAAAGAGTTCTTTGATCATCATGGAATTTGATTGTCTCTCACCACTGCCTATAACCTAGAGGCAAATGGAAAGATCGAGAGAGGTCACCCTTCCATTGTGAAGGCGATCTCTAAGGGTTGCAGCAATGACATAAAGCAGTGGCCTATATTTCTTCCATTCACATTATGGGCTAATAGGATGACTTGCACTCGATCCACATGATTCATGCCTACTGAATTGATGTATTGTCAGAAGCCAGTCTTCCCCATCCAAACTCAGATACTGACATGGTTGACGCTCCCATGGAATGATGGTATGACGAGAGAGGAACTTTTATCTTTGAGAATAAAGCAGCTAGAACAAGGAAATGAAAAATTAAAAGAAGCAGTCCAGAAGTTAAAGGAGTCAAGGTTGAAAAATAAGATTTATTTTGATAAAAATCATCGGCTTAGACCAATAGGATTGAGGTCGACGATTGGGTGTCGGTGTACGATAGTACATTCGATACTCAATACGATGCTAGGAAGAAATTGACCAAACAATGGTTTGGGCGCTATGGGATGATGTCTATGTTTGAAAATGGAACGTATGCACTTCGTCAATTAGACAATACTCCTTTGAAGTCTTTGATTGCAGGAAAAAGGATAAAGTTGTTCAAGAAAAGAAATGATGTAGACTATGAGATTGAGCAGGAACTCCTAGAGGATGCTGATGATACTGAGGCTGATGCTGATGAAGAATGATAGATCAAGAAGTTGAAGAAAGGCTGGATCAATCAACAATGTAAATAATGCAAAATGATCAGATGAAATGTTTCTGATTTGAATTCTATTTTCTTTCTGAAATATTATTTGCATTACATTATGTGTATGATAAAGATATGTATGAATTTAAGAAAATCATGTAGAATGAAGATAGCAAATATCTATTATGGGTTTGCATGAAGCATGAGCGACTAGAAATTATATGAATGGAATCAATTAGCAGACTAGAGACTTTTGGGAGTGAAAGCTTGGGAATGTGATGGCATGCTTAGACTGAGTGCATGTATATGTTGATTGATTTGAACGCTTAGTAAGTGGGTATCTTTGGGTCCTAATATTTGTTTCTTGCGAGATCTTAGCTCCATATGGATCATGATTCATGAAAAACCTCCAAACACATGCCAGCTTATATGTGTGTGGTCGATTATAGTGGAAAGTGTGCCATTTACTTTTGGTAAACAGGTGACCGTGAATGTGTCGCAGTTATCAAACAGGTCAATAAGGGTGACCTTCCGCATTCTTGTCTTCCCCATATCCTCACTTTTCTCTTTCCAGTAATCCAAGGGAACTTAGGCATACGCTGAAACATGGCAAAGCTAAAGTATCAACTGCGATAGAACAGTACAGAACGCTGGCAGATAAGGGAGGAAGACGAGAACGCGGGATATGGGGAAGACGAGAACGCGGAAGGTCACCCTTATAGTGGGTGTCCTCGGGCATGAGTGATGTGGAGGCTCACAGATTGAAACACTCTTCAGAATTAGGTGTATCCCTTGGGTTGTATGACATGTTGTATAAAGGTTCCCAACCTATAAATGGTTTCCATGTAATTTTCATCTTGTTGAGGGGGGTATCACTTATCAAGGGATGTGGTAGTTCAAGTCCACCGTGCGTGCCAGTGTCAAGGGCACATTTTCATTGTACTAAGGTTCATTTGGAGGGTTGAGAGAAGGTTGAGTGTGAAGAGCCTTTAAGGCCACTTGATTGTATAAATATGGCAATTTGTAATGAACAAATCCTCTCTTTTTGCATCGCCAAACTCATGGCAAGTGACGTGTTTCTTTTTGTTTTCTTGATTAGTTAGTTATTTTGTTCTTTCTTGGTAGTCGTGCATGTTTGTTCTTCTTGCAGATATGGCATCGTAGCTTTCTCTCTCTCTTCTCTGTTGCAGAAGTGAAAGCTCCTGCAAACAAATCTCTTTATGACTTCTTTTCTTGGAATGCAATTCTTATGCATTACTTTGAGTCGAGATTGACTTTACCAAGTTACACTAGGTACCTGGTGCTTAACTTAGTCTATTTAACATTAGTTGAAAGGTTACTGAGGCTTTGAACCTTGACTCGATTCAGAACTTTAACTTGGTAAAGCTTTATAGACTTCACTTTTGATCTGAGTGTTAGGTAAAAAATCTCCTTTACTTTTTTACCCTTTCTTCTAGTGGTTTAAGTATATTAACTTTATGTTATATCCCAAGAAAATAATAACATGAGTTCTTTTCCTTCTAGACATCAAAGAAAATTTCTCAAATGGAGTTCTCATTCCATTGTCCCATACCAATGGATATTTTCTCCAATCCATAAAAATACATCCTGTGTTGATATATTTAGGTAGTGATGTGTGTGAACACACTAGGACCGCCGGGGCACTTTTTTTCCCCTTTAGGAGGTTTTTTCCCCCCGGCTTGTATATACGCCTATTGCCCTAATGGTCTACTTATCTTTGTACATTCTCTAGTAATACATTCAGTATTGTGTGTTTGTGCTCCAAGCTTCTTCTTCTTCCTTGTGCTGTTCGCGTGCTTCGACAGACATTTATCTCCAACAATTGGTATCAGAGCAGGTCGTCGCTTCATCTAGGGCGCCATCGACACTCCTCCGTTTGTAGTCTCAGATTCGCACAAAATTTTGTGAGCATACTCAGGGTGTTTCAGAGATCAAAACAACTTTGCTATGTGGTGCCGAAATCGCGATTTGAGCTCGTTTCGGCCTCCGAACGCACTATCATAGCGCTTGTGCAGGCTATTTCATCTTTTTGTGCCAAACATATATACCAGTTTCTGTTCGCCAGTATAAGCGTCTCAAAGTCTACTACAGGTCTAGCGGAATTCATCTGGGCAGTTCTGCTCAACTTTTTGAGATATAGTCAATTTTCTGCATCAAGGTATTTTAGTCACCGACCATGGCTGAAAGCAGTGATGTATTCCGTATGTTGGCTGTTGAGGATAAGTTGGATGGTACCAACTATCCATTATGGGCTTATATGATGCGACATGTATTGGTTGCAAAAGGATTGTGGAACATTGTGCAGGGTGTTGAAAGACGTCCTGTTACACTTGTAACAACAGGTACTGCGAATACAGGTGTTGGAGCCGATGAAGATGGTGTCGAAGATGATATTGTGCAGATTCCTATTCGTGCTGTTGTTTCTGCTGTACCTACTGTAGAGCAGATTCGTTGGGATGGCAGAGATGCCTAGGCACATGCATTGATAGCTTTGTCTATCAAACGTGCCATTATTCCTCATATTCGCTCTTGGAGAACAGCTAGGGATGCTTGGGATACACTTACCACATTGTACCAAGCTAGGAATGAGGCTCGTGTTGCTTACCTCCGAAAATAGATGGAGAGTGAGCACATGAATGAAGGTGATTCTATGGACAGTTTCCTAACAAAGATCAAAGATTTGAAGGAACAGTTGATTTCTGCTGATGAGGTTATACCAGATAGCTCACTTGTGTAGACCATTCTGAATGGTCTTCCTGATTCATATCAGAGTTTTGCTTCTACTCTTCGGTTGATGATGAAAGGCAATTCGAATGCCTTATCATTTGAGGAGTTAGTCTCGGTTCTATTGCAGGAAGATCAGCCCAGGCAGAACAGGTCCATTATGCGTGTTGCAGATCAAGCTTTCCTGGCTAGTCAGAAGGGCAAAGGAAAATGGAGCTCTTCTTCTAGTAAGCAGAAATCTGCAAATGCTCCTTTCACATGGACACTAACAGTAACAATCATAATGTGGTGGCTGCCATGTCAAAAACTCTTGTGCCACTAGTACTAGGTGAAAGGTTAATAACATGAACTATAGTAAACACTACTTCTACCCAAAAGCCTTGTCAAAAGTTTCATGATGCAACATAGAAACTACTCTATCCTAAATAGTTCTATTCATCCTCTTAGCTACACCATTTTGTACTAGGTTATAAGGATTTATAATCTCTCTCCATATTCCTCTACAATGAAAACAATGGTTGAATTCATGGGAGGCATATTGACCACCATTATCTAAACGTAAAGCCTTATTAAGCTTAGTTCCCTTCTCAGTCTCCACTACTTTTCAAGTAGCATCATCTATGAAATTAAAAAATAAAGATCACAACATAATGCACCAATAGGCATAGGACCATACACATCAATATGAACAAGATCTTATAGATGAATTGAAGAGTCTACGTGTGTTATGTGAGCATTCCTAGTTTGCTTTCCATATTCAAAATGCTCACAAAATGAAAAAACATAGAGAAAGATAACATAGATAAGTATCTAGAATGAGAAAGAACTCCATTCCACTACAAGATATGTTGCCCAAACAACCATGCTGTATACAAGCCTTACATTGTTCAATGACAACTAACAAGTGTTCTTTCTATGATACAAATAAAGGATAAAGTGAGCCAACTTTGCTTCCTTTTTCACTAACCAATTTTGCCATTTGATATGTTAAAGGATCGGCATAGAAAACTATTTTGTAATAAACGTCATCAAGTTGACCAATTGACATCAAACTGCATGATAATTGATGCACATGGAAAACATTATGCATAGTAAATTTTCAAGCATCAATGAACTACACAACCACCTATGCAATCCCAACAACATCACATTGGTATGAATTTTTTGCATAATTAGGAACCATTATCTATGTGGTGTCAAATGGAAAGAAGTGCCAGAATCCAACAATCATGTGTGGGAAAGAGAATTAGCCATAAGAGCCTCACTAGTCACAATACTATCAAGTATCAACACATCAACATCATAAGAAATAAAATAAATTTGTTCTATCATCTGTTGAACATTCTTTTCCTTGTTCTTGCTCCTACCATGTTGTTGATTCTTTCCTTGAAAAGCATCATGCATATTATATGCATCTCTAGTCTGAGTGCTCCACATATGTTGTCATTGAATAATTTACCACCCAGTGCACTATTGCTAATAACTATGCAAAACATATTCCATGATGAGGGAAAGGTGCATAACAACAAGGTTTCTTTCATTTCATTATCCATCTCCATTTTCTGAGCCTGTAACTAATAATACATAGCATCAAACTCATTTAGATAAGTAGCAACACTATCTTTGTCGTTCATGCAAAGATAATGTAACTTTCTCATCAGATACACTTTATTTAATGCCATTTATTTTTCATAATTGTTACATAACTTCCTCCAACGCTCTTCTGCACTCGAATGGTAGAACTAGACATTTCATCCAAGTCATCCCAATTATCATCATCATCCATATCAACAAGCTTCTTATCTACTAGGTGCAATCAAATGGTAGAACTAACCATTTCATCCAACTCATCCCAATCATCATCATCATTCATATCAACAAGCTTCTTTGAGATTCCATTTACTGGCTCCCAATGCCTCGTTCTAATCATCACATCTTTGATATGATTCTTCCACAGAGAAAAGTTTGCATCATCAAATTTCAAATCTCAAAATGGCCTTTGCCTTGTAGATTATAGCTGCTCTTGGGAACACTTGCACTAGAACCTAATCCACCATACATGCATGAAATCTCTAATGCCATGATGATAGAGAACTTAGTAGAATGATAATGGAGCTAGAATAGTCCAAACACCACTAAAGCTAAAAACAATGAGAAAGTGTCAGATTCTAGGAAAACTTCATTAGAGTCTCCCCAAAAAATGGATCAATGAATATCAATGACCAACCAAATAGACCATGTTAGAATGTGCTCACCCTGATATGTTTCTCAATGAGTAAAGTCAACCACTAGATAGTTGAAAATCTAAGATCTCAAAAAATCTTGTCAAAGTCTCCTCTTTAAAATGATCATATGCCCAATGTAGAAAACTCATAAAATAGAGATTACTCACATATTAAACTACATAGTGAATCACTGAATCCATTGCATATAGCCAGTGAACTTAAAGGAGCCAACAAGGCTTATCGAGCATCTATCAATCCACTAGCATACATCTCCTATGGCAAATCTAGTGTACGTCTTCCTTTTGCATCATTGAAGAAACCCCAACATTTAGGTGTCTGCAAGTTTATAAGAACCTCACGATGACCCTCTTTATCAACATCAAAGGCTATGCAAAAAGCATAACTCCTATATCAATGACTACATGAGCATACACAAGTTGTATCCATAGAAGTGTATGTGGTTTGTATGTGCTTGGTATTGCAAGATAATCGTACTGAAAGCCAAACACCAGCCAAGAAAACCTACAAGCGTCTGTTAACTCTGCTCTTTAGACCAAAAAACGTGCATAAACTTATGGTGGATGCTCCCAACAAAACTGAAAGCCTTCTAAGAAGCCTGTAAATTCACTAGTGTGGTTGAAAGCATAGCTAGAAGGCTGAATATTCATTTTGGGAGAAGTAGAAGAACACTGTTACCTATGTTCTTGAACTTGTGTAAAGATAACTATGGGTGAAAGTACTCCAAGATGGCTCTAAGGATCACCCCAAAAATCCTTCAAAACAAGCTTCACTTGCAAAGAATGAAGCCTTGAGGGCCCAAAACATACTCAAGGTACCATGAACCTTATTCTTTCCCCTCCTTAAACACGGAATGGGTGTGGCTTAGTGGCAAGAGATTGATAGTTAAGCAAGCTCTAGGGAGGGTGGTACTAGGATGGGTGACATCCCAGGAAGTACCTAGAAATTCCATCTTCCTTTGTCATTGAGGTTTTCCCTCGTGCACAACAAATGGCTCCAATGGTGAATTTTGTGACTCAGATGAAAAGGTATGCCAAGATCTATGCCTTGGTCACTACCTTAGTCATAAGCCTTGGAGTTGCAGAGGTGTTATACAGGTTATAGGTTTCGGTAGCATTGTGCATACTCCGGACAATCTGTGTATCCACATGCAAAACTACTTTGATACCAAGGAAGGGAAGCCTCTGAGCTCCTCCTAGTGTGGATTATCTTTCTAGATGGCATCACAATGCTTCTATGTACCCGTCTATCTAGACCTATAGAAAAATGTAAAAAGCTAGAGTACAAAGAGTATGAGTCCATTGTATGTAGGTTTCACAAATGGGTAGTCTCAATATAGTTCATGGTTGATCAAGACACTATATGTTTTAATAGAACAAACATATACAAGAGTGTTTCATACCATTTGGCCTTTCATATGGACACTAACAATAACACTGCAAAAATTGATTCATGGGTCACTTTTATCTTGGTCACTTTGACTAGGCTTCTTGAGTGCCTCGTTTTTCTTGCTCTAGTGTTGGCTCCCCTCTGCTTCCTCCTTTCAGGTACACTTGTTGTTTTAGCATAACTATATTTCCTTCTCGAGCATTGTGACCTTCAATAGTGTTCAAATGTCCTAGAAAGCTCAATTCCTTAACCAATCCCGTAGGTGTTACTTCTTCATTAGGCTCTAATGCTTCCTTCACCCTTTGTTGCTACAAATGTGTATTATATGTGAATTAAGAGGGTAAAGTTTTATCTTTTCACATTCGTCTTCCTGCATTTGAAAGACATAAGACCTACTAGGATCACCAAGCTATTGCAGCCTGTAAATACCTACAAACATTCCTACAATTACAGGACAAAATATATGCAGAGTAGTAAACTATTACAGAGAAATATGTAGACTCCCTTGTAGGTGAGAAGTGATCTTGATGAAGTTTCCTAAAAGGCTACCTTCCATAATCACGCTAACCAAAGGTTGTGCACTAATACAAGAAGACAATTGCATAGGAACATCGCATGGATATTGCATTGCAGTATTCTATCCCTTCGAGCAAACAAAAGACTACTCCAAACTTATGTACAATGAAATTATAAGAAATTCAAGCTTACAACATATCAAACTTTGAAAAACATATACAATAAATCAAACTTTGAAAAACATTCAATACAAAACAAAAGCTATGATTCAATCTTCAACGCAAAATAAAGTATTGTCTATTAGAGGCGCACGAACACCTACAAGATAGCACATGAGAAAAAGTTACAAAATAATTCTATTAATGGGGTATCTAAATAAGTATCTTCAAAATTATCCACTATCTTGGTATTAACTTGTCATGTTGCACTCCGGGTTTTCAACAAAAAAACCGCATCCTTTCCATTTTGCCTAAGTAAAGCATATTATTCTTGAGTATGTTAGTGATTTCTATATCCATCCACATTACGATTATTCTTACCATCTTCCTATCTATGAGGATGTTACACTCGTCCATCTCTAGAAAAAGGTTGAGAAAACTATTTCTTCTAGCATGGTGGATATTGTAGAACTCAACCATTTGTCTCTCCAAAATCATAAATATGTTATTGTGCTCATCCTATTGGATAGTGCCTTTTTTTCATCTGAGTTCCTTTGTGATATGGTACGGTAACCCAACATCTTCATTTAGCTTATCATTGAGTCTTTTTTAAGGCCTATAAAGATCCATGATAGTTGGCAAGAGTTGTGAAGTGATTCCTTTAGCTTTGAGTATAGACTTCATTGTGATATGTAAGAATGTGTACCCTTCCACCATGAAACAAAATACAAATAATCTTCAAAAGAGAGGCTATGGTCTAGTCATAGTCAAATATGTTTCTTCAAGTGGAGCACTCAATTTAGCTACACTTCACATTGCTATTTTTCCAAACTACATAAGTGGTTGAGGAGTGAAGCTCTATTAGGGACCTCTTACACAAAATTTCTACATGGCTTTAAAAGGACAAGAATTGCAAAGGAAATGATAAATGCATTAGAGAAGAAGCACAAATGAAAGGAACTCCAAAAAATCATGAAGAGTATTGTTCATCAAGCACATGAATGTGGTTGGTGCCTTTGTTACTGTAGAAGGCAAACCTATAAACTCATAGTGGTCATACTATGTTCAAAATGTTATTTTGATTTTTTCATTAGGTTTAATCCTAATTTGGTGATGTCCACATCTTAAGTCAATTTTGGTGAATACAATCACTCTAGTTAACTTAACAATTCATTTATATGAGGTGGATATTTGCATATTTAATTGTATCACAAAATATATGCCCACTTGAAAGACATAAAACAATGCATAAACCTACTCATCCATGAGACAACAAACTAAATATCTGGCTGAGTGATGTATAAGTAAATCAAGCATCCAACAACCTGCTGATAGAGAGGAGCATCAAATGCATCTCCAACATCACGAAGACTCAATCCTAGTGAGTCCATACTAGGATATGGTGACGGTCAATTTGTGTTTTTGTTAATTTTTGGTTTTATTTATTTATGGTTTTCAAATATTAAGCTCTATGAAAACCTAAAGTAAATAAGTGGCAGTGGAAAAAAAACAAGTCACAAGCCTTTGCTCAAGGGAAAATGAAGAAATAATAAACTTTTAGTATGTTTTGTCTTCTTGAACGCATATCCATACTAAATTCTAAAAATTTTGATAGCATAACGACATAATTTTGAAAGCCGAAAAAATATACCAAGTAATCAACAAGCAAATCCCGCAATAACAGTGCAGACAGACACAATCTCACTGCAAATAGACAGAAGGGGATTACACACCCTAACAAATTTCTCTTTCTTTCCTTGCTAAAACTACGAGAAAATACTTACCTATCCTTGCAAATAATAATACATGCACCATACAATACTAGTCCATGTCCTAACTACACATATGCTATAGATGCTATGCATAATTGCATGTTCTATATGGAGTATGAAGCAAAAGGAAAGCATGAACGCATAATAATTGACCAAGAAACTTAGCGAGAGCCCCAAGAGATAATATGTAGGTGTGTGGAGGTGCTGGAGATGGTCCACACTCCATTCGAATAGCTTTCCAGGACTCTCCCTGATAGTTGGTGCTTCAAAATGATGCTCGAAAAAAGGTTGATGATGATGAAATATCTAACTCCAAGCTCTAAAGCTAATTGAGACTAGAGCCAAAGGGTGGCTTGCAATCATTATTTGGAAGGCCTTTTAGAGAGCTATCCATAACAACAAAAGTATTTGGATTTCGATCTTGGATGACCAAGATATGGCCAAAATAGTGGAAGAGGATGGTTAAAATTAGCTAAAAAATCAAGCTTGTAGCTATGGAGTCCTATGAGGGAATTCAAAATTCGGCATTGGAGACTTATCATATGTGCATGGAGGAAGGAAATAATCCCACATAGGCTAGAGACAGGAACGCTATCAGAGTAGCTCCTTCAACTCCAAAGGAGAAGAGAAAGCTTCTCTCTCGCTTGCTCACAACGAGGTGCCATTGTGCGTGGGCAGGGCTTCTGGAACACTGGGCAGATATGGCTCCTCTAAGTAGACTCCCGTTTGAGTTTGCATGTTAATTCAATGATATTGAGCATGTTCACATGGTGCCGTCTTCAGAGGGGGGGTCCTATGGCTCCCGAAAAGCTCCTTTTATCCTTGCTACCGATGACAATCGATGAGGAAAAGATTCATGAAGACGATGATGCACCATCCAAAATGCAAAAGTGCATGCGAGACACTCCAGGAAAGAGCTTTTCCCAAAAAAGCTCTGATACCAAGTGTGAGAAAGGCTTGAATGATGTGTGTGACTCTCCTCCCATCTATATATACCCTTTTCTATTCTAAAAATAGCAATGATCTGGAATCATCTAGTGCCACCATGTGGCCGTCATGCAACACTCATCCCCATTACTATTGAATACCTTAGGTTATCCCCTTAGCTTGAGACCTTGGCTAACTAGCCCTTGTCCCTCACACATATAGAATGATCCCTATGGACCAATGTCATGATCCCTGTGGATCAATGTCTGACACAAACTAGCAAAATTTACATGACCAAAGTGTGGATGCCAAAGCTTGAGAATCATGTACTACACATGTTGAATCATTCATAGATTTTTCATAGTCTATGAGCTTATACGGTCCACCACATAAAATGCCAAAAGCAATAATGACATCGACATTTGACAGATCATGAATTGTACATCTATGATCAACAAATTTCACAACCAAGCAAATCTTGCCTAAAGCTGAAAATGATAATAGATTCTTCTTGATCCTTGGCACAAATAAAGCATCTGACAATGTAAAAGAACTACCATCAACAATAGTCAGAATGATCTTACCAACTCCCATGATAGGATAAGAGGAGTTGTTGATGCATGTGATAGTATTCCCTATAGGGGAAGGCTTGAGTGAAGTGAAAAAACTATGCTATGAGGTAATATGTCTGGTTGCCCTTCCATCAAAGTATCAAATGCATACATTGTTCATGAGAAGATGGGTCATAACTGCAAATAGTGGTAAATGCCAATTCTTCATTCTACACAAGATTAGGAGACTCTGTTTTGGGTGTAGAGGCCTTTGAACAACCATTCTAGTCTCTTTCTTCCTTGCATCTTTAGCAACCAATTTTGGATAACTCTCTATGACAAGATCATTTCCTTTACATTATTTGCAAAACAATTTCTACTTTTTTGTTTTCTTCTCATCCCTATCATCCTTCTTTGATCATGCAGAATTATCAGATTTCTGCTTACTAGTAGAAGAGCTCCATTTACCTTTGCCCTTCTAGCTTGCCAGGAAAGCTTGATCTGCAACACACATAATGGACCTGTTCTGCATAGAATGATCTTCCTGCAACAGAACAGAGAGTAACTCCTCAAATGTTAAGGCATTTGGATTGCCTTTCATTATCAAATGAAGAGTAGAAACAAAACTTTGATATGACTTGGGAAGACCATTCAGAACAGTCTGCACAAGTGGACTGTCACACAAGACTTCATCAACAGAAATCAACTGTTCCTTCAAATCGTTGATCTTTGTCAGGAAACTGTCGATTGAATCTCCTTCATTCATGTGCTCACTCTCCGACTATTTTTGGAGGTAAGCAAAACGAGCCTCATTCCTTGCCTAATATAAAGTGGTAAGTGTATCCCAAGCATCCTTAGCTATTCTGCAAGAGCGAATGTGAGGAATAATGGCACGTTTGACAGACAAAGCTATCAATGCATGTGCCTGAGCATCTCTGCCATCCTAATGAATTTGCTCTGCAATAGGTGTAGTAGGAACCACAACACAAACAAGAACATGAAGAATATTGTCATCTTCAACACCATCTGCATCATCCTCAACAACTGTGTTTGTAGGTGTAATAGGACATTTTTCAACACCCTCCATAATGTTCCACAGTCCTTCTACAACCAATACATGACACATCATGTAAGCCCATAGTGGGTAATTGGTACTGTCCAACTTATCCTCAACAACCAACATATGGAATAGATCATTATTTCAGCCATGGCCATTTACTGAAATACCTTGATGCAAAAAAAGAAAGATTGAATCTCAAAAAGTTGAACATAACTTTCCTATCGAGTTCTACAAAACTTGTAGCAGACTTCGAGATGCTTATACTCGCGAATTGAAAGATGTATATATCTTTGGCACAAAAAGAAAAAATTGCCTATGCATGCACTATGATGGTGCATATGGAGGCCAAAACAAGCTCAGATTGTGTTTTCCACATGATAGAACAAGGCTGTTTTGAACTGTTAATCATTTTGAGTATGCTCACCAATTTTCGTGCAAATTTGAGACTGTGATCAAAGGGGTGTCAATGACACTCTAGATGAAGTGGTGATCTACTTTGATACTAATTGTTGGAGCTCGAGGTCTACGAAAGCACGCAAACAACACAAGAAAGAAGAAGAAGCTTGGAGCACAACACACAATACTGAATGTATTACCACTAGAATATACAAAGATATATGACCCGTTAGGGTTATAGGCGTATATACAAGCCCGAGGAGAAAACCTCCTAAAGAGGGAAAAAAGTTCCCCGAGGGTCCTAGAGTGTTCACATACATCACTACCTAAATATATCAACAAAAAAATACCTTGTTCAAGCATTCATAAGTCCAATGTCATTGTTCTCCTACAGCCAATGAATAGGCTATTGCTTATTTGAGTTTCTATTTGAAGATGATTCTTATCTTGGTTGTTGAAAGATGGAGTCTTCTTTGGATTTTTCATATTTTTTGTAGCAGTTCTATTTGATTTATTGTAGAGATGAATCTCAATCTACTCACCTTTTGCAGATTAAACTTCTCCATCTTTTCAAAATTCTTGGCCTTCACAACAACATCCAAGAATTCTACACTTCCATATATCATTTCATCTGGTAGTGGAGTTCCTCTCAAAGTCTTTTCATGAATTTTCTCTTTAAAACATTACTGTTAATGTCCTATCCTATTTATGAAGTCACAAAAACATTTCTTTGTACTCACCCATAGACAAGCTATGTTTTTCATCCTTATTCTCCCAAAAATTATAAAATTCCTTCTTCTTCTCCATCTGATAATGTCCTACCACATTTATGAAGACACAAAAACTTTTCTTTGTACTCGCCCATAGACAAGCTATGTTTTTCATCCTTATTCTTCCAAAAATTATAAAATTCCATCTTCTTCTCCGTATGATAGAGTGCAGAATAATAATGCTTTTCTAGTTGATCCCTGAATTCTTTCCACAGAATCGGACTAGTGTGCATCTCAATTTTCATATACGTTTTCCACCATATCTTAGCAATGCTACTCAGATAAGGGATCCCCACCTTTGCTTTTGACTCTTTAGTGAATTGATGAAGATCACAAATATCTTCTAGTTTCACAATCGACAACTACAGATCCTCCTCGCTCTTCTTGTCACCGTCAAAGTCATTTAGCTTTGCATTCTTAAAGACATGGTTAAGGGAGTAGTACTCTCTGGTTTCTTTCCACCTCACTATCTATGTTCAAAAAACTTCTGAGTAAGCTCCTCCTGCTCATATAGTTTTTTTGTCAAAGCCTCGATAGTTTCCTTGGATTGATTATGCTTCCCTACCACTTGTAATGATCCCAGAATCACAACCCACAATTGCACGAGAACACAAGATGAGAGAAAAACTTGCACTAGAGAAGAATGAATTGGATGCGATGAGAAAGACAACATATGACACATAAAGATAGAGAATTTCATATTATAGATCTCAACCAGATACAATAGCTTATATGGAATGGATATTCAGTGAAGACTCAACCTTCATACCATCCTCGACCAATCTCAATCTCATTCACACTCACTCTATCAGTCACACTCTCGCTCACAATTTCATTCACAATGAAAATCTATGAATGGTTGTGTACTCCTGAGCGACGCACCAATCCCCAAATCAAAGTTTACTATCTTCAATGAAGGAAGCACATGATCCACTGAATTTTACAAGAATCGCATGTCGGAGTGCTGCATGCAAAGCTTTTATGAAAAGAATGTGTTCTAGTGGTATGTTGTCCACACATATTTATCAAAAACCAAAAGAGGGATGACAACGCATCTGCAATAAAATCACGAGTTCAAATAAAAAGAGAAAAGCTCTTTTTTGAAAAGTGTTGGAAAAGTTTGCTCTTTTTTGAATAGTTCAAAACCCATGTAGAATTTCGAAGTGTTTGTAAGCTTCATCCAAACTTCCTTTAAACAAAAAATATCTCATATATAAGTACATTTTTTGTGTATCCATGTTTCTTTCCAATAATTCAGCTTAAAGGCCGTAGACCCTTTCAATGCGCATGAACAGTAATTCATACCAACCAAATTGTACATTTTCTTCCGTATGTCAAAGAAACCTTGTAAGGGTTCGGCAATACCATTTCTCTAAAACACAGTACTTCGGCAGAGTCGAGTATGGATAGTTAATTAGTCTACTTTAAGCTTTGAAAACAAAATAATGATGTTTATTATATAAGGAATTTCGATAGAATCGTGAAAAAACTGTACCTCCTTTAAGCAAATTATATTCTTCTACTTTTCAATTTACTCATGATTTTGTAGCGTGAAAGCCAGAAAAAATTTACAATGCACTGAATCTAAAAATCTCTAGAACTTTATACAAAACAGGTAGGGTAGTGTTCTTAATATGTCATTTTTGACTATCTGAGTGAGTATCCCTAACACATTTGGCAATCCTATTGTGCTCAACAAGTACGCACAATGTATCATGTCACCCGAGGGGCACCTAAGTTGTCTAGTACATTATGTGACATGATTACAAGCACGGTTGGTGTGCGATGAATTAGGGGATCTTGACTAAGAATTGGCTAGGTGGAGTGACAAAGGGGAGGATATGGAGTCTAACAATGGGGCATTTGGGACTATGTTGGGCACACTAATTGTACCACAATCATAAATAGAGGACTCCAACTAGGAGATTGAAATAGAGTAACATAAATTCGACCTAGAAGAGGAGAGACCACTTCTCAAACATCTTGATTAGGTGTTTACTCAGTTGCTAGGGGTGCAAGTAGCACATTAGGTGTTGAAGCCAAAAGAAGGCTCCAATTCCTCCCAATGCCTCCTACCTAACCATCTTTTGATCCATTGGGAGGGCATAAGAGGCCCCTAGTGAGATGAATTGCAAACCATCCATAGTTGATGGACCCTAGGATGGATGCATCTAAGCTCAATGGGAAAAAGTATGAAGATGTAGACAAGCATGTGGGACAGTTCTAGACATATTCGGTTGCCAATGAGTTTGATGAATCATAAAATGATAATATTGAAAAGGAACTTTGTAGCTACTTGTAGGGTAGAGTAATGGAGTGGTCTGCGCAATATGGAATGGCCACATTTGTAGATTATGATAGCTTAAATAATATATTTTTGTCTCAGTTCAAGGCAAAAAAAGACCCCTAAGAATGTTTTCGAAAAACTTCAGGAAGATTAGACAAGATGAGTTGTTTGTAGAGGAGTATGCACAAGAGTTCCAAAATCTATTGAATAGGTTATGTCTGTTGGAGATCAAGGTCTAAGCAAGCACACATATAGCACATGGAAGAAGAAGAACAACACAACATAGTATGTCTTACCAAGTGAGCATACAATTGGAGAACAACACAACATAGTATGTCTTACCAAGTGAGCATACAAAGATAAGTGACATGTTAGCATTACATGTGTATATACAAACCGAGGGGAAAAAACCTTCTAGGTAGGGAAAAAAGTGCTCTAGTAGTCCTAAGTGTGTTCATGCACATCCCTATGAAAATATATCAACAAATCTACTCGAGAGTGATGTAGTGAACAAGCCACTCGCACTCACGTATAAGGAAGTGCCAAGCTATGTGGAAATAAATCAATCCACAAAAGGAAGTAAGCTCATAACTTTGTCAAAAGCTTCAAACTTCTCCCTAGTAGAACCTTTGTGAAAAGGTCTACAACATTATCTTGTTTGGGCACATGAGCCAAAATGATCACTCTAGTAGAGAACCTCTCCTTTACAGAATGATATTGGACCTTCATCTGCTTTGTGCAAACATGGAACACATGGTTCCTTGCAACTACCAATGTGCTCTGGCTATTGGTCAAGATGGTGGTGGCAAAAGATTGACCAATAGTCAAATTAGCTAAAGGCATCTGGGTCATACACACTCAACAATCACTTTGAGGGCCTCCCTATACTCAACCTCATGACTAGAAGTCGCCATAGTAGGCTTCTTCTTGCTCAACCAAGATATGCATGAGCTACCAAGCATCAAGCAAAAACTGTTAGTGGACACACAAGCATCATAGCAACCAACCTGTTTTGGGTCCAAAAAAGCATGTAAATTTGGTGTTATTGATCACCCTTGGGATAAAACAATCCAAGTAGTCGATTACCACTCAACTAGTGAAAGATGTAGTTTAATCGCCTATAGATGCTTGACACTTGGGAAATGCATAAATTGGCTCATTTGAGAGATAGAAAACTAAATATCATGTGGTTATGCATAATAAATCAAGGATCCAACAATTTGCTAATAGAGAACAACATCAAGGGCATCTCTAGCATCATGAAGACTCAATCATAAACATGTTTCCATGGGAATGCCAATTTGCAATCTTCAAGGCTAGAATGCTGTAAAAAACTTTTCAAAGTATTTTATCTGACACAAATCAATTTTCCCATCAATTTGCAAAAATTGAATGCTCAAGTTATCATGCAAAGTGCTCCAAATTTAATATCTCAAAAGAGGCATGCATATCTGCCTTAAACTTGGCAATATGCTTCTCATAAGAACTAATGAGCATCATATCATCAACATTTATAACAATGATATGATATTACACCATTTACATGGTTAACATACAAGGTGCTCTCAATTGGATTGTTCTCAAAACCATGTGCTAGCAAGTGGGCATGTATTTTCTCATACCAAGCACATGGTGCCTGTGTTAAACCATATAATGCCTTTTCCAACCTCCACACTTTGTATTCATGCCCATTGTGCATAAAACCATGTGACTTAAATACATATACTTCATCATGTAAATAACTATTTAGAAATGTGCATTGCAAATTGATGAAGTATATGTTTTAATCTCAAAATTGATGTGCATTCCAAATTGCAAGTGCACAAATGCTACTAATGATGGTCATTGAGTGTATGGGATGAAAGGTCTCATCAAAATTAATGCCTCTCTCTTGAGCATAACCTTTGAAAACAAGCCTAACCTTGTATCCATCAACTTTTCATCGAGCTTACGTTTCAGCTTGTATACCCATTTAGTGCCAATCGCCTTTCTGCTTGCAGACAAATCACATAAAGATCAAGTACGGTTCTTCATAATAGCATCACATTCTAATTGCATAGAAGCCATCCAATGTTTTGAATTCTGCACTTCATCAAAAGAAACACGATCATTCTTATCACAAAGACTAGAGACAATCATCACATAATAATTTGATGCAAAGGATGCATTATAAGATCTTGAAAGAGTATGATATGACAAAGATGCATCTAATTTGCTATCTCCCAAAGGCTACACCACTGATTTAGGATTAGTTTTTCCCTCTTCTATTCTAGCCCTCTCATCAACAAGTGCATATGTTAATATGCATCACAAATGGAATTATCTTCATCATCATTTGGAACTTACAAAGGCTAAGAAATTGCCTCATTTGGACCAGCACTTGATTTTCCATCTATAAAAAAGAGGCAGCAAAGTGTCATATACATCCTTCTAGCTAACCAATGTCTCCTTGGTACATGAAAGTAAGGGTTGAATTGCATCTTCCACAAAAACAACATCAAGGCTAACCAAAATGTGTTTATGCTATGGATGATATAGACAACAACCTTTGCTTTAAAAAATGTACCAACAAAAATACATTATGCAACCTTATCATCTTGTCCTCTTGTTCAAGCACTAATGCATATGCAAAACAAAAAAAAATGGATTGCAATCATGCCAAGCCTCATATGGAGTGATAGATATAGTGCTTCGGTGGGACACCTATTAAATAGATATGCTTCACACATAACAACCTCAAGCCAGAAGCTATGTGGTGACATCTAACTTTGGACCATACACCTTGCCATTTCCATGAGAGACATGTTCTTCCTTTCAGAAAGCCCATTTCATTAAGGTTTATATGGAAATGTACACTAATCATACTCCAAATCACAACTATGAACTTGCCAGGGTGGTAAGGTTTGAATAGATGAGAGAAGGTATACATCTTAAGTAACGAGTCCTAATTAGAAACAGATTAAGTCTTGGGAAGAGTTTTCCAAGATGAAATATAATTAGATAAAATACCATAGAGTCTAAAAGGGATTGAGTGATTCCCAAGCAATTGAAAGACTAACTTAAAAGCCAATATTCTAAGCTTAGACCAAATGATCTTAAGTTTGAAGATTAAAGAATAGTCTTCTATTCTTTGTTGCATACCATGAAAAGAAAAATTCAAACCTTGGAGCAAGGTGTTGAGTAGCACATAGATTCTTGTTATTAGAAAATTGACATAGTTTTCAATTTCTAGTGCAAGGTTTTGAATTTAAAAAAGATTAATTTTAGGTGTAAGTCACTACACTATGGTGTGGGTGTAGGCTTGATGGTCCAAAAAATTAAATTTTTCATCAACATAAAAGCGGCTATGGTGTTATGTGATGCCATGATTAAAGGTGATGAATGCTCAAAATTTAAGTTCAAATCATTTGAGTTTCCTAAGTTGGACAATTGTGAGATTCATTTAGAATTTGTTTTGATTCAAATGAAGTTGGTTTGATAAAGGTGAGGGAATATTTCTTTCCTACATTCTACGAATATCTTTACGGTTGGATTGGACATAGTAGTTCTCTATTCATGAAAGAGTTCATTCGGTGTTGGCTACATGGACCATAGTAAAAACATATAAGCCAAATGTTTGGTCAACTTTATTAAAAATTTATTTATATAAATCATGTTCAAGTAAATTTCAAGCGAGGTTTCAAAGTCTGTTGACTATCCATTTTACTAGGTACATGCACAAGTGGTGCACAAAAATGGAACAAGTCAGTAATCTAGCAAGTATTGTTAGAATCAACCTATCTCACATTGTGCTATGGATGCACAGTTTTCACATAGCAAAACAATGTGTTAGGCAAGAATGTCTAGTCCAAGCTTATCATTCTTTGTGTACTTCGCACTAGATTTAGATTCTCAAGTGCAAAGCTAGATGATGTCTTGAGTATTTGTGGTAGGGATCACATCATGCAAGAATTCTCCTCTTTTCAGATCCAATCCAAGATAGGATTCCCTTCTATTTAAAGAGGTAAGTTAGAGGAATGATAGCCATGCTCCTCAATTTTGACCATATTGGTATGAGGTAAAAATCTATTATATAGTTGTAACTTGATGCTATTGATATATTTAGGTAATGATGTGTGTGAACACACTAGGACCACTAGGGCACCTTTTTCTGTCTTTAGGAGTTTTTTCCCCCAGCTTGTATATATGCCTATTACCCTGATAGGTCTCTTATCTTTGTACATTATAGTGTTAATACATTCAATATTTTGTGTTGTGCTCCAAGCTTCTTCTTCATCCTTGTGTTGTTCATGTGCTTCCATAGACCATGAACTCCAACAATTGGTATCAGACCAGGTCACCGCTTCATCTAGGGCATTGTCGACACCCCTTCGATCACAGTCCCAGAATCACATAAAATTTGGCGAGCATACTTAGAGTGATTAGGAGATAAAAATGGCTTTGCTCTGTGGTGTCAAAATCACAATCTGAGCTCGTTTCGGCCTCTGAATGCACTATCACAACACTTGTCAGCCTATTTCATCTTTTTGTGCAAAAGATATATATAGGTTTCAGTTCTGCAATATAATCATCTTGAAGTCTGCTACAGGTTTGGCAGAACTCGATAGGGTAATCTTGTTCAATTTTTTCAGATATAGTCATTTTCTTGCATCAGGGTATTTTAGTTAGTGGCCATGGCTGAAAGCAGTGATGTATTTCTTATGTTGGCTGTTGAGGATAAGTTGGATGGTATGAATTACCCAT
This sequence comes from Ceratopteris richardii, assembly GCA_020310875.1. Lineage (NCBI taxonomy): Eukaryota > Viridiplantae > Streptophyta > Polypodiopsida > Polypodiales > Pteridaceae > Ceratopteris > Ceratopteris richardii. Next base: position 100,593,561 of record CM035435.1, read on the forward strand.
TGTGGGCTTATATAATGCAACATGTATTGGTGGCAAAAGAAGTGGAACATTGTCCAAGGTGTTGAAAAACATCCTATTTCACCTGCAAACAGAGTTGTTGAAGGTGATGCACATGACATTGAAGATGATGATATTCTTCATGTTCTTGTTCGTGCTACAGTTTCTACTACACCTACTATAGACCAAATTTGTTGGGATGGTAGAGATGCTCAGGCACATGCATTGATAGCCTTGTCTATCAAACATGCCATTATTCCTACATTCGCTTTTGTAGAACAACTAAGGATGCTTGGAATACACTTAACACATTGTACTAGGCTAGGAATGAGGCTCGTGTTACTTGCCTCCGAAAATACTTGGAGAGTGAGCATATGAATGAAGGTGATTCTATGGATGGTTTTTTGACAAAGATCAAAGACTTGAAGGAACAATTGATTTCTGCTGATGAAGTTATACTAGATAGCTCACTTGTGCAGACCGTTCTGAATGGTCTTCCTGATTCATATCAGAGTTTTGCTTCTACTCTTTGTTTGATGATGAAAGTCAATCCAACTTCCTTGACATTTGAGGAGTTAGTCTCTGTTCTGTTGCAGGAAGAACAATCTAGGTAGAACAAGTCCATTATGCATGATAGAGATCAAGCTTTCTTGGCTAGTGAGAAGGGAAAAGGTAAATGGAGCTCATCTACTAGTAAGCAAAAGCTAACAAATGTTGCACATTTGAAGAAGGAAGACAAAGATGAGAAGAAATCAGAAAACCAGAAATTCTTTTGTAAGTATGACAAAGGAAATGATCATATCATAAAGAACTATCCAAAACTGGCTGCTAAAGAGGCAAAGAAAAAAGAGGCTAGAATGGTTGTTGCAGAGGCATCTATGCCAGAAACAGAGTCTGCTAATCTAGTGCAGAATGAAGAATGGGTGTTTACTACAATTTAACAATTTTGACCCATCTTCTCCTAAACAGTGTATGCCTATAGAACACTCAGATGTTTGATACTTTGATAGTGGGGCAACCAAACATATAACCTCGTAGCATAGTTTCTTCACTTCAGTCGAGCCTGCCCCTACAGGGAATACCGTCTCATGCACCAAAAACTCCTCTTATCCTATCATGGGAGTTGGCAAGATCATTCTGACTACTTTTGATGGTAGCTCTTTTACTTTATCGGATGCTTTATTTATGCCAAGGAGAATCTGTAACTAGTTTCAGCTTTAGCCAAGATTGGCCTGGTTGTGAAATCTATTGATGACAGATGTACAATTCATGATTCTCAAATGGTGACGTGATTATTGTTTCTGGCATTTTATGTTGTGGGCTATATAAGCTCATAGACTATGAAAAATCTGTGAATGATTCAGCATGTGCAATACATGATTCTCAAGCTATGTTAGATGCAAAGCTTTGGCATGCATGCTTTGGTAATCTGAATTTTGCTAGTTTGCTATGCCTACAGAAATCTGAAATGGTCTCCTCTTTCACCAAACTTGAGGCACCCGGTAAACATGTTTGTGAAGGCTGTATTTTGGGCAAAATGTAGCATTCCTCCTTTCCAAAAGATGGTTCAGTTCGAGCTACTCAGAAATTGCAGCTTGTTCACAGTGATGTTTGTAGTCTTATGGAGACATCCTCTTTTGGAAACTATCTTTACTTTGTGACTTTCATCGATGATTTTTCCATGCATGCATGGATATATCCATTGAAAGCAAAGTCTAGCGTTTTTATGTGCTTCAAACAGTTTTTGGTTTTGGCTAAAAATATTTTAGCATGTAAACTGGGCACCCTCTGTTCTAATCGAAGGGGGAATATATGTCTTCTGACTTAAATGCATTTCTAGCTGAATGTGGGATAAAACATCAGTGTACGATGCGAGGTGTATGGTCAAGAGTCAGGCTTTACTACATAGTTTTTGGCTTGAGGTTATTGTGTGTACAACATATGTACTTAACAAGTGTCCCACTAAAGCAGTGTAGTCTATCACTCCATATGAGGCTTGACATGGTTGCAAGCCATCTCTTACTCATCTGCGTGTTTTTGGTTGTTTGGCATATGCATTAGTGCTTGAACAACAACACAAAAAATTGGATGATAAAGTAGTGAAATGTATTTTTGTTGGGTACAGTTCTGAAAGTAAAGGTTATCGTCTATATCATCCACATATTAAATGCATTTTGGTTAGCCTTGATGTTGCTTTTGTGGAAGATGCTATTCAACCATTGCTTTGATGTACTAAGGAGACATCTGTTAGCCTCAAATCCATGTATGATACATTACTACCTCTCTTTACAGGTGGACAGTCTAGTGCTCGTTCAAATTAGGCAACTTCTCAGCCTCTACAGGTTTCATGTGATAATGAAGATCATTCTACTTCTAATGCAGATTTACGTGATGCACTTTGTTGAAGAGAGAGTTGATATTCAGGAAGCAAAAACTATGCTAAAATCGCTAGTGTAGACTTTGCATGACAACAAATTAGATGCAGCTCTATCATATTGTACTCATCCAGGCTTTCATAGTGCCTTTTTTGCATCAGATTGGTATGTTATGGCTGCCTCTAGTCTTTGAGCCCTGTTTCATTTGATGAAGAACAAATTTTTTATCATTGGATGACTACAATGCAATTTGAATATGATGCTATCGTGAAAACACATACTTGGTCTTTATGTGACTTGCCTCCTGGCAAGGAGGCCATTGGCATTAAGTGGGTATACAAGCTGAAGCATAAACCTGATGGAATAGTTGACAGGTATAAGGCTAGGCTTGTTGCAAAGGGTTATGCTCAGGCAATATGCATTATTTTTTATGAGACCTTTGCACCTAGATGCCAAATGACTAGCATATGTGAACTTGGAGCTCATCATGGTTGGAATGTACATCAGTTGGACATTAAAACTACATTTCTAAATGGTGACTTGCATGAAGAAGTGTATGTTTTTCAGCCTTGTGGCTTTGTGCAAAAAGGGCATGAACACTAGGTGTGCATGTAGAAGAAGGCATTATATGGTTTAAAGCAGGAACCACTTGCTTGGTATGAAAAGATACATGCCTATCTGATTGCACATGGTTTTGAGAGTAGTCCAACTGAGAGCACCTTATATGTTAAGCATGCAAATGATGTGCTTCTGATCATTGTGGCGTATGTTGATGACATGCTGCTCACTGGTCCTCATGAGAAGCATATTACTAATTTTAGGGCTGATTTGCATGCCTCATTTGAGATGTCTAATTTGGGGCATTTGCATCATTATTTGGGCATTGAAGCTCAAGGTCAAGGACAAAGCATGGAAGCGCATCAAGGAAGTGGACACACAAGAAGAAGGAGCAAGTAGGGAGCTCCAAGAAGCACCTGTCAAATTTTCAGAAGAAATCCCTACAAAAATAGTGATTTTTATCACTAAAAACCATTGTAAATACCATTTTCCATTTTTGTAACTCCATTTTGTTCAAGCCGAGGAGTCCTCAAGCTTGAGGAGTATTAGATCTACCATCCTACCAATTTTCATAATTTTTAGACTCCGTTTGAGCCCCCAAATAAGCCCTGGAACCTATTTTTTAACTAGGCCGGACACTAGGTGTGGACAGGGCCAAAACCACTCAAAAACTATAAAAAGGGCTGGAGAGCTCATTCTTGAGGTTAGCTTGTTGTAGATTTCAGCTTTGTAAGAGAGTTCATTTGCAATCGAAGATCTTCCATTGTTCCACTCTTTGCTCTTACCTTGTGCGCTTGTGTGTGTATGTGTGTGCATGCTTGTGTGCTTTCACTCACATACTTGTGCCATCACTTGCTCACGGTCTTCATACCGGTCCTCTCGTCTCCATGGATTGACATTTATGAGGTGTATCTCCTCACGTTGGTACTCACCATTGTGCTACAGTGACACCAAATTTGGCGCCGTTGCCGGGGAGAGAGCTTCGAGGACGAGTGTGTGACGGTAAGACGTAGAGTAGCGACGTTGGAAGGTAAAAAAAAAAAGAATCATCAATTTCAGTTCAGTTTTGAATTTTCCTTCTTCTTCATCTTCATCATCATCACCATCTCCACCCGCCTTCCTTCACCTTGTTTTTACTTGTGGTTGTGAGCAAGAAGCTTAGAGAGGGTGCAGAACAGAGGCGCTGAAGAAGTAGCACCAAAATAGCTAAAAATCTGAGTGAACAGCCCCGGACAAGACGAAACCTGCGCCAAGTATCGTGAGAGCTGCGCCAGAGATCGTGAGTGAGCAATCTGGCAACCTGGGGTTACACAGAGCAAGGGGAAGTGACAAAGAAGTTAGAGAGGTTCTCAAGGTGAGCAAACACCCATTTAATCTATAATTTCTCAGTAAATTAAGTTTGGAAAGGGAAACGATCTGCGTCAGGTATCGTTTGGTACTGACAGAGGTGAAAAGGAGTGATTTGGGGTGATACAGAGAGTGAGGAGAGGAGAGAGGAAAGAGTAGAGCATGTGTACAACCAAAACTTAGAAAAAATCTTTCCCAAAATTTGTCTAAGGGTCAAGTATCGTTTTGCTCCCGCGGTCGAGTATCGCGATACTTAGCAAGTATCGTTTTACTCCTGTGGTCGAGTATCGCGATATTTCCCTCCTTTCGGTATCGTTTGGTCCAGAGATCGTTTCAATCAAAGATCGCGATATTCACCAGCGATCGTGTATCGTTTGGTTCGTAGATCGTGTATCGTCTGGATCAAAGATCGTGTATCGTTTGGCTTAAGTATCGTGTATCGCTTCTCAGAGATCGCGATACTTACCAAAGATCGCGTATCGTTTTGTTCAGGTATCGTCAATCGTTTTGAGCCCAGTATCGAGTATCGTTGGTGCCAAAGATCGTTTCAATCAAAGATCGCGATATTCACCAGCGATCGTGTATCGTTTGGTTCATAGGTCGTGTATCGTCTGCATGAGAGATCGGTATCGTTTCGGTCGAAGATCGGTATCGTTTATCAGAGATCGCGATATTTATCAGAGATCGGGTATCACCTAAGTCAGAGATCGTGTATCGTTTTCTTCCAAATATCGAGTATCGTCTTGAGTTAAGTATCGTTTTGCCCGAGTATCGTGATAGTCAAGTATCGTGTATCGTTATACAGCGATCGCGATACCTATCAAAGATCGCGTATCGTGGAGTTTGCTCGCGATACTTGTTGAAGATCGTGTATCGCTACTTCAAGTATCGCGATACACCAAGTATCGTGTATCGAGTTCCTCAAGTATCAAGTATCGTGTCCTACAAATGTCGTGTATCGCCTGATTTGAAGCATTTCCTAAGAGACCCTGTTTCCCTGTTTTAACCCCCAAAACCCTGAACTGGCATAACTTTCTCATACGAAATCCGTTTGCTGTGATTTTGGTTTTGTTGGAAAGCTCGTGGGGAGTACAACAAAAACATCGATTGGTTACGGTAAAATTAATACCAGGATTATTAGATAGGGTATTTTGAAGTTGACCCTCAAGGAAACTAGAAAACCAAGGAGTTCCAAAGGATTTTGAGCAATAGAAGAGAACTTTGGGATTAGAAGCCAAGGCTTATGAACCTGCGATCTGGCAGACACTTAGGCAAGGATAGACAAAGCATTAGGTCATCTGAGGCTAGTGTCAACCATACAGCCAAGTCTTGGGCTCAACCGCTTAGTGGTTGTCCTTACACGCTAAGTTCAGAAACCAGTGACTCAGAAATGTCTTTTAGCATGGAAAGACCCATACGTGGCTCAGGCACTGCTTATTTACAGACACCCGAAGGTCCTTATAACACCCAATTGGAGTATATCAGGACCAACCAATTAGGTGCTCGCATCTATGAGGATGGTCTAAGACGATCAGTGGTTCAACTCAAGAATCCTGACCAACCCTTTGGACTTGAACACCCAGTGGTCAAGTTTGAAGAGGGTGCTTACATTGATAAGGAAGGAACCATGTATGTGGTTACCAACTTACCAGATAGGACAGATGAGTTTGGAAATATCATTCCTGAGAGTGAGATAGGAGACCTAGAGAAAGGGGACCTAGGAGGAGAACCCAAGACCCCTAGAGGTAAGTCAGTCTTAACCAGAGTGCTCACTCCAGAATGGATTCCTCAAGATAATAAAAGCATAGAACTATTCGTGAATAGAGAAACGGAGGAAGCCTTTTGGAGATTTAGGCCAGATCAACCCAGCCCAGTAGTCACCATCTATGAATTCAAAGACCCAGAGACACCAGGGAAAGTTGTCTATCTAGATCCCACATCTCAGAAGTTATTCTTGGTATCAGATCATGACAGACATGCTTACACTTGGCAAGGTGAATCAATTTTCCCTCCACCAAGATCTAATGTTTCCCAGGGCCTCCAAGGAGCCGGATCATCCAAGGGTCAAGAAACCCACAGGGAAAGAACTAGAGAGAGACCGGAGGTAAGCTTTGCAGACACTGTAGGATATGAAACGGAAAGACCTGAAAGGGAGAGACATAGAGTTTATAGGCATCAAAGAGATGATCATGATTTCCCATTGCCTAGACCACGAGAGCACTCAAGAACCCTTAGACCCTCTCAAGTGGTTAAGACAATGAAGAACTACTTTGATGGATTTGGAGATCCTTATGATCATGTGGCGGAGTTCAAACAAGTGCTAAGAGCTGAACAGGTTGAAGACTTATTCACCCAGTTCGAGGCATTTGGTTTGACTCTTAAGGGTACTGCCTTAGCTTGGTTTCAACCTCTAAACAGTCGCAACTATAGAGAGATAGGTCAGCTTCTAGAAGAATTCATTGTAGAATTTTCCAAGAGTGGTATCAGACATAACACATCATCCTTGATCCACAGCTTCAAGCAGACACCCCAAGAAACAGTGCGACTTGCAGGAAGAAGATTTAGGCAGTACTTGGAAGATGCCCTGTACCAGAATTACCCACATCAGCTAAACAGGTGGCACTGTTTTTAGATGGCCTATTGAGCACAAAATTAAGGTCATATGTATACTTGAAAGAGCCTAGATCCATAGAAGAGTGTGTATGGGTATGCATTGACATAGAAGACAACTTGGGTGAGGAGTTAGGACTATCCAAACTCTATAAGGACTCTGATAGTTCTACAAGTCATACCTCTAGAACCTCCACTGAGATAGATGAGATAGCTGAGCAAGTGGCCAAAAAGCTAGGAGTTCAAAATAGACAAATGCCAAGGGTCACTTCAGTGAAGCGGTGTTATACATGTGGAGGAGATCACATGGCTAATGTTTGCCCGTTAACGACTCAACCCCAAGGAAACCCTAATGCTCTATATTGCACCATTGAGAGGAAATATACAAATCATACGACCCAAGATTGTCCCTATAACAGGCAGGCGGTTAGACAAAACTATCAGCAACCTTACCAGCAGGGTAGGTATCAGAATCAGTACCAACAGCCATATTATAGGCCACAACAATATCAACCTCAATACCAGCAGCAATATCAGGCACCATATAGGCCACAACCAGTCCTAGGAAACCAACCGCCAGCTCCTGCCAATGTGATCCCACTTAAATATACGATGGCGGAGGAGAACCCTAATAGAGCATTGGTGCCACTAACCCCATTGGTCTCAGGAAATGATTCTCACGCTCATGGTTCAGACTACTTCCATGAAGATAGTCCACATGCTTATTATATAGAGTCACCTGAGCAAAGCGAGACTTCTCAGTATCAATATGAGACACCACCTATGGAACAAAATTGGGAGCCAGAATACTCCAACGTCATGTATACGAATCCAAATCCTAGGCCCCAATTGAGACAAGTAAGACCACAAGCCCCTAGAGGACCATGCATTAGATGTCAGGGCGATCATTTCATTCGTGAATGTCCCCACCAACCAGCTCTGGGACTAGGACAAAACATCACAATACAAGGCTTTTGTCCTGAGTGCGGCAAGGAACATCTTCCTAGAGAGTGTCCCAAGGAATCCCTCTAGTGCACCCAAGGTCACACCCATCAACATGGTAGGCTTAGTGGCAGATTCAAGTTCAAGTAGCAGTAATGTGGCTCCTATACAGGCAGTTACTAGGGCACAGGCTGCACAACAAGCAAAACCATCTGAGCAATCGGAGTCAAGTGAGGCAGGAGAACCTAGTAAGAGGAAACCAAGAACATGGAAGGATACCAGAGAGAAGGCTAATCGCAAGTGGAACAAAAAGCTATCCGAGCTAGAAGAAAGCCTAAGGGATACCAAAACAAAAATAGAAGACATTGCATCTCAAAGCCCCTTGCATGCTGAAGCTCCATCCACTTCGCCTCATTCCACCCCACCACCCGTTGTAAATAACCCACAACCAGGGTCTGTTCTTGCAGATCCAACCCCAGAAGGCTTGGACATGATGTTCAAGGCCTACCAGGCTCGTCTTCAAGAAGGGCCAACAACTGCAAACTTGGACAAGAGTTACCCGAGAGCAGATCTAGAGATTGAACGGATGAAAATGTGCATGAAAATGGTGGAACAAGCTCAAGCTATACTTGAGACTAGTCAAAAGTTCAATCAGACAAACTCTGTCAAACCGGATTTGCATTTCCAGGGCTTACTAGAAAAATTAGAGCAGTTGGTAAACAAACCACAAGTTCCTTTACCTCCACAGGCTCAACCAGTTATTGAGAGAGGAAGCTCACCACCAATGGGAGCTTATGTTCCTAATTCCACGGATGCTGGAATACCTCCTTCAATTCAACAGTACTCTCAAGAGTTCTTGCGGGAAATACAAGAAGAGAAATGGGCCAAGGAGAAGGGTAACTCCCCTCCTATTCCTGAGATTGATGATCTTCATGATCAATTTCCCCAAGACATCCCTTCTATCTATGGAGATCAAGCAGAGCAACAAGAGGATGAGAGATTAGATTTTGAATCTAATTCTTTACAAGAGTTGCCTCATTTCACAGGCCCATGGGAATCTGAATCTCTCCAGATTAGAGCTCCCACAATATTGGTAAGAAATGAAGACTCAGTGATTCCAAGAAACACTGATGTTGTGAAGAACAGTAAGGTTCAATGTCATCTCACTGTGGAAGAGCTGCTCAAAGCAAAACCTGAGCTCTGGAATCATGTGAAGGATCAGGTTCCAGAACTTGAATCCAATATGCCAAAAGTAGGCTCTAAGCAAAAAATTCCAGAGATACCTCTCGACAAGATAAGAGACATGAGCGAAGGTGAAGAAGGTAACACTTATCTTCCGATCACTTATCAAGGTTATACAACCAAAGCAATCGTAGATTCAGGTGCTGGTGTTGCTATTGCGACCACCTCCTTGTGCAAACCCACATTAAGACCAACGAGAATGAAACTTTAAATGGCAGATGGTCATTTTGAAAGACCTCTAGGATTGCTCGAAGGGATAACTCTAACCACTTGTGGTGTAGAGTTTGAACATACATTTGCTATATGTGACTTTGAAAAAAATAATGTCTACGAGATGATCCTAGGAAGACCCTTCCTACGACAATTGCAAATAGTACAGGATTGGGGAACCAACTCCTTGTACTTACAGCACTTAGGGGTCACCACCAAGGTCAATCTGAAGGATTACACCTTCAGAGATGTACCACCCCTACAGTGGAATCTTATCCACAAAGAGAAAGAAGATTCTATCTCCGTGCATTCTGGAAGTTCACCTGATCCATCATGGTTGCATGAAGATACTCACTTGTGGATGTGCAAGGTCGCAGAGGAAGAGGAAAAGCGCCTAAAAGCGAGAGAAGAAGGAACTCCCCCAGGAGATAGACCAATAAAAGACCCAGATGAGGAATTTGAGCCTCATGGTTGGGCAGAAATCTTAGCTACCATGGACATAGCAGTCAATGAAGAACAATGGACACCTCACTGTGATGAGGAGGGTTATGATATTTCAGTGTTCATGTGTCAGCCCCTGTTGGAAGAGTGTGATCCTAGTGAGTTCATAGAAGAAGAAGAGAATGACGATGATCTAGAATCCATTGTGATGGATACTTACTTTGACTCAGAGGAACACTACTTAGAAGACATAGGAGTGTTAACCCAAAAAGAAGAAGAACCCCTCACGAGTATTAAAACGATAAATTCAAAGGAAGGAAGTGAAGGAGGTCAAAAGAAAAAGAAAAGAAAAGCAGTGAAACAAGAAGAGGAAGAATCATTATTTGAAGTACCAGAAAATTTCAAGAAATATGAAGTGGAAGACCGAAAAATTTTGGTACGGATGCCTAAGAGAGAGGCCATTATAGGAGAAGCATATGACAATAAAGAAAGGACCAAAAAAATTGTAGTGACCATTGAAGGGAACGAAGAACGATGTACGTACATAGGAGATGACCTAAGTGCAAAAGAAGAAGCAGAGCTTGTAGCACTATTAAGGGAATATAGGGATGTGTTCGCATGGCACTATAGAGATTTGAAAGGAGTAGATCCAAAGATTTGCTCTCATACGATTCCGATGACCGCTGATGCCAAGCCCACCAAACAAAAGCCCTACACATATAATGACAATTATGCAGCCAAAATAAAGGAGGAAATTGACAGGCTGATTGAAGCTGGATTCATCTATGAGATTGAGCACACTGAATGGGTGTCCCCCATTGTAGTGGTGCCCAAGAAGAATGGGAAATTGCGAGTGTGCATTAACCTTAAAAAAGTTAATGCCGCTACAATCAGAGATAGTTATCCACTTCCAATCACCGAACATCTATTGGAGCGTGTTGCAGGCAAGGAAGTTTATAGCTTCCTTGATGGATTTTCAGGTTACAACCAAGTAGCCATTGCCCCCGAAGATCAACACAAAACGGCATTTGCCACAGAATGGGGAATTTTTGCATTTCGTGTGATGCCATTTGGGCTCACCAATGCACTTGCAACATTCCAAAGGCTCATGTGTCATGTCTTCAAAGAGTTCTTGCGGAAGAGCTTAGAAATATATGTGGATGACTTATGTGCTCATTCCCAACAAAGAAGATACCACATCCCTGAGCTCAGACAAATCTTCAACAAGTGTAGAGATTATCGAGTGTGTCTGAACCCAGAGAAGTGTGTGTTCATGGTACGACAAGGTAAGATCTTAGGTCACATTGTTTCTAAGAATGGAATTTCAACAGATGAAGACAAGGTAAGAGCGATAGCAGAGTTGCCAAGACCAAGAAATGTTAAAGAGGTACAAGCCTTTATGGGCCATTGTGGATATTACCGTAGGTTTATCCACATGTATGCCATCATAGCTAAACCTCTTTATGGGTTGTTAACAAATTTTGAGTGGAACGAAGAATGCGAGAATTCGTTCAACGAACTGAAAAGACGTTTGTGCAGAGCACCAATATTGACTACTCCGGATTGGAGCAAACCCTTTCATGTCCATGTAGATGCCTCCAATCATGCAATAGGATGTGTGTTAGCACAACCCACAGGTGAAGGAAACCTAGATTTGCCGATAGCATATGCTAGTAGGCAATTAAATGCAGCTGAACGAAATTATACCACAACGGAGAGAGAAGGCTTAGGCATGGTATACGCTGTGAAAAAGTTTAGACACTATTTATTGGCCAATAAGTTCAAGTTTTTCACTGATCATCAAGCTTTACTATATTTGGTCAATAAACCTTGCAATACAGGCCGCTTGGTGAGATGGTTCCTCTTACTAATGGAATACGACTTTGAAGTTGTTGTCAGGAAAGGAAGAACCCATCTTAGGGCAGGCCATCTCTCACGCATCACTTCAGGAGAGCCACCGCAAGGAGTGTCGGATGAATTGCCCGATGCTTATCTGTTCAATTTAGAAGTTGTTCCTAAATGGGCAAATAAGTTGGTACCAGTCCTAACCTTCGGACCTGCAAATAAAAATGTGAAAACAAGCAAAGAAGAAATTGTAAGATCACAAAAGTATCAAATATTGGCCGAAAGCATGTACAAACAAGATCCAGAGGGTGTACTAGCTTGTTGTGTTGAGGACGACGAACATACTAGTTGGATGCAACAAGCCCATGAGGGACTGCTAGGAAATCACTACCCTAAACAACGAACATTGCAGAATCTAAAACGTTTAGGAGTGTATTGGCCTAGCATGGACAAAGAAATACAGGAGTGGATCCAGAATTGTCCAGTGTGCCAGAAGAGACCCCCAGTGGAGCATGCCACTCTTTATCATGTGTCATTAATCCTAGATTGGAGTGCTCCATTGGTTGAGTTCATGAGATCGGGAACATTACCCAATCAGGCTAGCCTTGCAAGAAAACGGAGTATGGAGCAAGAGGCTCAAGACTATGCCTTAGTAGGAGACAACCTATATCGAAGAGGCAAGGATGGTTACCTAAGACTGTGCGTTCATGAATCAGACTATTTGAAAGTCTTAGAAACTGCACACAGCGGTGCTGCAAGTGGACACTTTGGGCCTGACAGAGTAATTAAGACCATTCTATTCTCAGGACTTTGGTGGCCCACTCTTCATATGGATGCACATACTTATGTGAAGAAATGTGACACATGCCAACGTGCCCAATATCCGATAAGAAAAGACAAGATGCCTTTAAGGCCAATGATGGGAGGACGTGCATTTTCAAAGTGGGGTATAGACTTTGTAGGTCCCATCAACCCCCAGCTAGAAACTCCCATGCAGAATACATTATTGTAGCCACAGATTACCTTACAAAGTGGGTGGAAGTAAAAGCCACAACAAAGAATGATGCTCAAACAACGGCTAAGTTCTTATTCGAAAATGTGTTCACTAGATATGGGTTACCAATAGAGTTGGTTAGTGATAGAGGCACGCACTTCTTGAATGAGGTCATTGAACATCTCCTTCAAGAATTCATGGTGATACACAAGAAGTCTGCCCCTTATCACCCACAAGCCAACGGACAGGCCGAGAGCACGAATAAGATGCTATGTAACGTATTAACAAAACTGGTGAATAATAAACGCTCTGATTGGGATAAACAACTTCATCATGCTGTGTGGGCATACAGAGTTGCCTACAAAACGGTACTCAATGCCACCCCATTTCAGATGGTCTTTGGACAGAATGCTGTGCTACCACTGGACTTCCTAATCCCTGCCTTGAAAGTAGCACAAGAGTACGAGTGGAACGGACACGAGTTGTCCTCCAGGATCTTTGATCTAGAACGCTTAGGTGAGACGAGGCTACGAGCAGCCGCAGGCATCTATGCTGCAAAGAAAAGACAAAAGGCATACTTTGATGCCCATGTGAAGGACAAAGGGTTGAAAGAAGGAGATCTAGTGCTGGTTTATACGCTAAAGCAACATGCCCGCAAATTGGAGAAACGAGGATATGGACCCATGATCATTAATAGACTCTCCACTAGTGGTGCAGTTCAATTGGCCACTTTAGAAGGTGATATCTTACCAAACTATATAAGTGGTTGTCGAGTCAAGTTATATCAAGAACCTCTTACAGAGGAAATGCTCATGAGACTCAACACTGCTAAGAAGCGAAAAGAAGAGGAGTTAAGGGTTAGAGAAGAAGCACAAGCAGAGGCTAGAGAGCGCATCAGAAGAAATAAGCTACGGTGGCTAGGCCTAGATGTCAACACAAAAGCTCCAAAATATCACATGGACATGTGCCAAAAATTGGGCATAACTACTTCTCAAATAATTGATCGACGGCCCTTTGTGACTATCGAGGTAGGACAAGGAAAGAGTGTAAAGACTGTGAGAGCATTAGTTGATTCAGGTGCAGCAACTAGTGCAGTTCGACTTTCATACTGCCAAGACCTGCAATTGGACATCAAGCCCATAGAAGCCTATCTCATAGGATTAGGAGGCGTGGAAACCCCCTGTTTGGGCGAGGTGGAACTTCCCATCTACCTTCAAGATGTTCCAATAAAAGTCAAAATGCTAGTGTGTCATGATGAGGACCTCACAGAGCCACTTGTCTTGGGTCAAGATTGGATTTACGACCATGCTGTCAACTTGAACCTAAGAAGTCAACTTCTTCATGTTTGGGCACATGAACAATGCATTACATTAGAATTGGAGAATTGCATGGCCACTGACCAAGACACCACACGCTCTCTTCTTTCCTCTAACGCTAATCTTCTCGAACAAGATGTTGTAAATGTCAAAAGATCTATGATCCAGACGGACACAATCATGGAAGGATAGCCGCAAAGGCAAGAAGAACCTTCTTCTTTTTCAATGAGTAAAGCATCCACATTAGTCCAACCTCAGAAGCAAACAAAACAGTGCAAGATAGCCAGTCTATCAAATAGACAAAGAGCCTTCAAGAAGAAAGAAGTTATGGGCATGAAGCAGATCTGGGTAAAGAAAGGAGTGCAACCATTGATGTTGCTTCAAAGATTCCCACCCAACCAGATCGACCATGGAAAAAGAAGGACCAAGCACCTACGACAGGCTCAAGCACGAAGAATCCAACAAATTTGGGTACCGAAGCTATCAAAGAAGGTCGACCACAATCATGTACAAATTTGGGTGCCTAAAAAATTAGCTACAGCTCAACACGGGCGATTACAGATGTGGGTACCCAAGAAGCTCTTACATACACAACGGCCTATGCTCCCCACCATGCAAAAGGTCTCAACAAAGAAAGCAAGGAAAGCAAAGGGTAAGAACAAAAGACAAAGAACAAACGAAGATAAACTTAACCCTTCTGCAAAAGTAAGCAGGCAATCATCAAGGATATGGGTTTGGAAGCCATAAGCACCAACAACAACCACAGAACCAAAAGGCCAACCACACGGGATACCAAAGTTTGGGAAGCATCCAAAGATGAAGTGGCCTGAGGTGATCTCTACAGTACCAAACCCTATTCCAAAATGGGCTCCAATCCGAAGGATTACATCATTTCGAGATCCAATAGACACCTCCAATCAAAGAATTCATCAAGTATACAAGTAACATCAAAAGCCTCGACCAGCAGCAACCATGTGCCTTTGGCATAACCCAGTCGTTTGCACCATTCAGGTCATGCATTTCCAAAGTATGCATCAATATAGGGCCACCTTACATGGCCGTGCATAGACACAATTGAGAAATCCCAGGCACATGAGACACAATTTTCACATGCAAAATATGTTATTGATACTAACCTCTTTCTTCTTGTTTGATGCCATCGTGTTCCAAAAAAAAAAAAAAAAAAAAAAAAGGACTGCAAAGAAGAGGACTGTGCTGGAAAATGCTCATCAGCAAACTTTCAGCAAGAACATCCATCAACAAAAAGGACAAGACGAGGGTCAAACACCATGCTGGAACTACAACACGAAGAGATGAAGATCAATGGACCCTTCACCATGGTAAGCCGTGTATACTTCAACAACACTATAACCATGATCGATTAGGAAACCTCTTCGTCAGCATACCCTTGAGCACTTAGCTCAAGACCCAATCTCTTGCACCATACTTCTTGCCATGCATTTTCCAAGTACGCATACGTAGGGCCACATTACAAGGCCATGCACAAGGCACATAATTTGTTCAACCCATGCACTAATGCACTTAACCATCATACATTATGGGTTACAAGTACTTGGCATGAAAACTATGAAAGCTATCGTTGGAAAAATCAGAGGACATCAGGGTGACCACTACAAGAGCAAGGAAGCCATCCACGATAGAGAATTTCTCATAATCAACATTGATCACCTCCTTTGAGCAACTAGTCGTTTTGGACAGCTAACAAATGCACCATCAAGATAGAATACAAGGAAGAGGTAAATACAAAGGAACTACAAACTGCAAGATCTAGGAGTGGAAAAGTAAGGAACTGGACAAACGACCAGGCTACATTGGGAAAATGGATCACCCCTGTTGGACGCAAACAACGCTACCTCTCAACGTACTACATGGAACGACCAATACAACAAGGGTCTGTCAGGGACGACAGACTCAAGAGGGAGGGGATGTTTGAAGCTCAAGGTCAAGGACAAAGCATGGAAGCGCATCAAGGAAGTGGACACACAAGAAGAAGGAGCAAGTAGGGAGCTCCAAGAAGCACTTGTCAAATTTTCAGAAGAAATCCCTACAAAAATAGTGATTTTTATCACTAAAAACCATTGTAAATACCATTTTCCATTTTTGTAACTCCATTTTTTCAAGCCGAGGAGTCCTCGAGCTTGAGGAGTATTAGATCTACCATCCTACCAATTTTCATAATTTTTAGACTCCGTTTGAGCCCCCAAATAAGCCCTGGAACCTATTTTTTAACTAGGCCGGACACTAGGTGTGGACAGGGCCAAAACCACTCAAAAACTATAAAAAGGGCTGGAGAGCTCATTTTTGAGGTTAGCTTGTTGTAGATTTCAGCTTTTTAAGAGAGTTCATTTGCAATCGAAGATCTTCCATTGTTCCACTCTTTGCTCTTACCTTGTGCGCGTGTGTGTGTATGTGTGTGCATGCTTGTGTGCTTTCACTCACGTACTTGTGCCATCACTTGCTCATGGTCTTCATACCGGTCCTCTCGTCTCCACGGATTGACATTTATGAGGTGTATCTCCTCACGTTGGTACTCACCATTGTGCTAGAGTGACACATTCAATTTATGCATGTTGATGGTGAACTAGATTTGTGTCAAATGAAATATATTGACACATTATTGCAGCATTTTGGCCTTCAAGACTGTGAACCTATTGCCACTCCTATGGTGACATGTTTACAATTGAGTCTTCATGATGTTGGAGATGCATTTGATGTTTTCCTCTATCAATAGGTTCACATATGCATTACTTATGCATTACTCATCTAGATATTCAGTTTGTTGTCTCACATATGAGCACAATTATGCATTGCCTAGGTGTTAAGCATTGGCAGGCGGTTAAGTGCATCTTTCACTACTTAAGTGCTACCTAACTACTTGGATTGTTTTATCCCAACGGGGGATCACTACGGCGAGATTTACATGCTTTTTCTAACTCAGACTCAGCTAGTTGCTATGACACTCACGTGTCCACTAGTGGCTTTTGATTCATGCTTAGTAGCTCATGTACATCTTGGTTGAGCAAGAAGCAGGCTACTGTGGCCACTTCTAGTTGTGAGGCTGAGTATAGGGAAGCTTTGACAGTGACTGTTGAGTGTGTGTGGCTCAGATGCCTTATGGCTGATTTGGGTGTTGGTAAGTCTTCTACCACCACCATCTTCACTAGCAGTCATATCACATTGGCATTTGCGAGGAACCCTGTATTCCATGCTCACACTAAGCACCTTGAGTTGCATTATCATTATGTCAGGGAGAGGTTCTCCATTGGAGAGATCAACTTAGCATATGTGCCCACGAAGGAGAACATTGTAGACCTTTTCACAAAGGCTCTACCTAGGGAGAAGTTTGAAGCTTTCCGCAAAAATTTAGGCTTACTTCCTTTTGTGGATTGATTCCACATAGCTTGGCACTTCCTTATACATGAGAGCCAGCTCCTTGTTCACCGCATCACTCCCAGTGGAGATTTGTTGATATATTTAGGTAGTGACGTGTGTGAACACACTAGGACTGCAGGGGAACTTTTTTCCCTCTTTAGGCATTTTTTCCCCAGCTTTTATGTATGCCTATTAACCTAATGAGTCTCTTATCTTTGTACATTCTAGTGTTAATACATCCAGTATTGTGTGTTGTGCTCCAAGCTTCTTTCTCCTCCTTGTGCTATTCACGT
The DNA here is from genome assembly GCA_020310875.1 of Ceratopteris richardii. Taxonomy (NCBI): domain Eukaryota; kingdom Viridiplantae; phylum Streptophyta; class Polypodiopsida; order Polypodiales; family Pteridaceae; genus Ceratopteris; species Ceratopteris richardii. The sequence continues at coordinate 100,611,124 of CM035435.1, forward strand.
GCTTCCGTAGACCTTGAACTCCAATAGAAGCATATGTTCGAGAAAAGAAATCTTCAAGGGGAAAATGTTATAAAGTACCTTTGGAAGGTCAAGTTCATGATAACATTAGGTATTTCTAGAATATTAAACAAGGTAAAGATTTAGCATAGTGGTTAAGTCTCAAGGGTGGGGAGGAAGAGGTCTTAGGTTCAATCCCACAATACTATGGGGAGAGTATTTTTTCTAGATCCTTCTAGAAGCATCTTTGGGACTTAACTCAAGTGGAGAGTACATCTTCAACCAATTGACTCTAGTGGAAGGTGTAAAAGTAGTGCTGGAGATCACACATGTAAATGTGGGCCAATTGGCTCTAGAGGTGGTGTTAGCCCAAGGATCTATGTAATGGCATGTTTGGTAGAGAGTCATAGGTCATTCTCTCTAATCTGGAAACCAAGCTCTTAACAATAATCCTCTATGTACACCAACAAATATATTAGCCTTTCTTGATTTATATTGAATCGTAGGTTGGGAATTTTGAAAAGAAGCCCATCAAATGTGTCTATCATAAATTAATGATTGACTTAATAAATGTTTAATGGTTTGTTGGTCAATCTTGATTAAAACATGTTTAACGTGAGTGTGAATAATCAAAGGTAATGGTTTAAAATCATGCGTTGCATTGAGAAGAAATACATTGGAGTTTTAATTGAAAGATAAAGGTATGCGTATGCATGGGTTATAATGATGATGGAAAGACATACCAATTATAAAAAGTCATAAGTCTATGAAGGAGCAAAAAAATAGTCTCTTGCATCTAAACAAGTACATATACAAATCTTAACTTCATGCATTTCACGTGTTACGTTATATGTAATTCCCTGAAAAATAGCTTTAACTTTATACTTTGTACATGGAAGGAAGATACTTTAGATCTAATTCATGCACTAATATATGGGACATACATTCATGCGATCTACCATCATTATGCAAAATATAACAACCCGATCATTAATTGTTCCATGCATGAAAAGTAAAGGATGAATTGAATTTTATTACCACCATGGTAGCAAAATAATTTTCCAATGCTTCTATCGTCCTAGCAAGATGACCTTCCTCTTGAGTTGCTTCAACATTGTGGACTTAAGCTACTTCAATTTTCATGTTGGAATAATGTAATCTCCACTTTGTTTTCATGTGTCTAGGTTAGCCACAATTCCAACAAGTTATGCATGGTTTCTTTTTTTGAACATCCATAATTAAGGTTTGTCGGCTAGAAGGCTTGGTATTTTGAAATGATGAGGCTGAGGGAGTTGATGGAAAATGGGAAGTAGGGGTGCATGGTAAATTAAGAGTGAAAAAAGCACAGAAAGTGCACTTTGAATGAAAACTAGGCTTAATCTTTGAATGTTTTGGATGCAATTGTTGATTTTGGCAATTGATTGAAACTCTTTCTTTGGTTCATGATCAAAATAAATAGCTTCATAAAGACTTCTAGGTTGCAATGTATTGAACTTGGCTTGGATCCCCATCTCCAAGACATCTTCATACTTCCTTTGTATAGCATGTTCAAGAACTATCGCAAGCAATCAAACAAGAAGTAATTGTTGTCAAAAGTTCTCAGTATATGTTGCAACACTATCACCGCCCTACATGCAAATGTGCTCCATAACAATGAGCATGTAAGTGAAATGAGGAGGAAGAAAATAATCTTTGACTTTCTCTTGGAACGTCTCCCATGTTGTTGGTCAATCTACACTACTCTATAATATGTTCCACCATAGTTGTGCCTTACCCACCAAGTAGTTAGTAGAAAACTTCACCTTCTCAATCTAAACAATTTGAAGAACTTAGTAGTGTGGCAATCAAGCCCTGGGAGTTTTCCATTGGGAAGACAATCAATCGGATCCAAAATTTTTTATTCAATACTAGGTGAATCAAGAAAGGGAGTCATATCTTGCGAAATCATTAATTTCATCCTAATTCATGAGACGATGGCCATATAATTGCATGTGTGGGAGGAGAGACGAGTAGAAACCCCAAAATCTGGGAGAAGTAGATGAAAATAAATGCACAATTTTGATCTTTCGTAAGGCACTTCTCAACTTTGTTGTTGATCATGTAAGGAATCACTTCTTTATTATGATTTTGCTTTAGGAGCGTGCACACTTTTTTAGTTGGTTTTTGCACTTTATGCACCCAATAGTCTTTAAACTAGATCTACATATGCTTCCTCCTAATTTCTTGCATGTAACATAAAATGCTTTGGATCTTCTAAAGACCAGTCTGAAGGTGAGAACGACCTTTGTTGACTTTAGTCTCGAGGTCCCAGGACCTTCATTAAATATTTTCCCTTCTAGCATGACAGTTGCTTTGAATATTCTTCTTGGTCATGTGCAAAATAGCTTGATTTTGCTTAAGTGCCTCCATCTCACACTTTGCTGTGAGAGGTGAGAGCTTAAGGCCTAGTTCCAGGGAATGGTGACCTCTCGCTGAATAGGAGAGAGGGACAATAGCAAGGAGGAAGAAAGTTGCAGCATCAACATGGAACTAGAGAGCTTTTCTAAGTTTTCATAGGGCTTAAAGGTAAGAACCATGGAATAGTGATTAGACAACACAAGATCTAAACACTTAGAGAAAGATGGGGACCCAATCTTTTGATGATATCCTATGCAACATAGCCTCTATTGGTCCTACCGTTTTACAAGTCGAGTCATGATTGAAGGGTCGACCAAGAGAAGCCTTGATTGTCCTTAAACTCCACTAGATCATCATGAACCTTTAACTAGACCGAGTATTTTTCTCAATCCCATCAATAACTCTATTTCTTTGTTATCATCTGTCTGATTGATCTTCAACGATGTTGAAATCACCACATCAGATAATCTCTGATGGAAGGGAGCCCAACGACTGCCTAGTAACCAATCTCTCCGAGTTGATATTGAGTCCATAAATGAAAGCGATGGTGATTTGAACATCCCCAAAGAGACAATGATCGATCCGTGGTTGATCCACTAAGGTCTAAATTAATTAAGATTGTCAAATTGCCTTGAAGCCAATAGCTTTGTTAGTGGAGCCCCGAGATGAGAGGTGGCAGACCAAATATGAGAGGAGGACAGTCTTTGAAGTCTCTTGTGAAGATCTTCACTAGCGGTTTTGATCTGTTGAAGACACACTACATCAGGTGACTTTTTTATACTTGTTGCTCAATACTTGTGGTTGCCTTCCATGAAGTTACAATTGCATTAATTCTTATGGCGGAATCTATGTTTGTCTACTTGCATTAATCCTTGTGTATGTGTCTATATGTATGTCCATGGGTCTGTGCTACTCAATCTCGTATTCACAGAACGCTTAACATTTCAAAAGCTTTTTTTCTTTAATTTTGAAGTTACAATGAATTGAAAATATACACACACCAAATCTCGTATGATAGAGGCACCCCATCGACTTCAGATTTCAGTGGATTCGTAAGATAGAGGCACCCATCGACTTGAGATTTCACTGGACTCGTTCAGTCATATTTGAACCTGAAACTTCCTCCTGCAGAGTTCAAAGCGTGAACCATTAGGCAAAGACTGTTTGACAAACTCTTCAAAAACTATTGCTGAAATCTTATTCATGGAACTCTCAAGTATTCAAAAATCTAAGCATTAACATAAACAATACATTTAGAAAAAAGCCGTCATCACGAGAATGAACTATTCGCTCCCGTCCCTCAATTATTCGATGTAGTCTGGACTGTGTAGCGCAGCACGATGCTACCTCACTTCTGTTGCTGGAGCCTCCTGTCAGTTTGAACAGACAAAAACCAATTAACTTGACGCTGATGTAAGCAGTGAGAAGGCAAACTGGAAAAGTATAGCATAAAGCATTGTCTATGGCGTCAGCTCTCTCGTCCTCATCGCACCCATGTGATGTCCGCGTCTCCGCGTTAGCACCATGCCACCATATACTGCCGAACCCAGCGGTAGCAGCGCCGTCGCTCCAAGGCTCCTCACATCCTCATCTTCTATACTGCCATTTAGATGACGTCCTCCTCCAGTCCGTCGACCACTCATGGCGGCGGACGGCGCTCATCTCGCCAACGAGCACCTCGTTTTAGAGGCGTTCGCCGGCGCAACTGGGGCTCCTGGGTCGCGGAAATCCGCATTCCTAACACCCGCGAGCGTCTCTGGCTTGGATCCTACCGAAGCATTTTCCAGGCTGCCCGCGCCTACGACGTCGCCACACTCTGCCTTCGCGGTCCCTCTCCTGGCCGTCTTAACCTGCCTAATCTTCCCGCTCCTCCAGGTGTTTCCACTAACCTCTCTGTCCCTGCTGTCCGCGACCTCGCGGCCCAAGAAGCGTTGCGTCTAATCCGACCCACCAACTCCAATGCAGCTGCCGTCTCAGATGAATCTAATAACTCATCCTCTAGGTGCCATCGCGGCGAATTATGTTCAGATTTACCGTCTACCTCACCACATGCCCCACCAACAGCGGCAGACCTCGGATGCGTATCTTCTTCGACTGAAGGAGTTCCTCCTCAGAATAACTGTTCTGATGCCCATGGATACGCCACGGCGAATGAGGAATCTCTCATCGACGTCTGGTTCTCCTTGGAACTTGGCCCTCTCGTTGATCCATTGCTTCGGGATCTAGTCAACTCTAGCCTCTACCCGTCGATACGCAGGGGATGGTAGGCGTAGAAGTCCATATTAGTCAAAACCCTGCGACCAATGTAAACGTTCTGTTGACGAACGATAGGCAATCAGACCATTTGACCATGAGGATCCTTTCATTAGGATAAGCAATCACCGCAACTCTGAAAAGGAATCCAAACTCTGAAGCGTTTGATAGCTACCATGAAATGTCATTTCTACACATTGTCAATATTTCCGTATTCATCGCATCATCACCTTAAGAGTATGCGACGTCATGTATCGTGTCATCCGTACGATAGAGATTTGGGCCTCCTCTTTTCTGATCACATCACGCAATGAACACATCATGCAAGGATTCTCCTCTTTTCAGCTCCAGTCCAAGATAGGATCCCCGGACCCCTTCTATTTAAATAGGTGACTCAAGATAGGATCCCTTCTATTTAAAGGTGAGTCAAAGAGATGATAACCATGCTCCTTAGTCATCCCAAGCCGCTTGGTTGGGTGGTTGAGCCTTTCACCTTTTGAGGCGGAGGCGAGGGTTCAACTCCCACCGACAACATATAAGAGACATGTTATCATGGAAACTTATATCTTGTGGTTGATGTGCCACCGCTTGTCCTGTCTCGCAATAGTTGTGACCGCAGTCTAACCTAGCTATGTAAACCTCTGTTCTTGTGGGATAAGGGGGGTCTCATGGGTACTATGCCCTTCCTTGTACAGTTGCAATTTCAAAGTTAAAGCCTGGAGGAGTAGGCCTCGGCTGAACCTCCATTAAAAAAAAAAACATGCTCCTTAGTTTGGACCATATTAGACTCACGGGAAAATCTATTATATAGTTGTAACTTGAAGCATATGTTTGACAAAAAGAAATCTTCAAAAGGGGAAAATGTTAGAAAGTAGCTTGAGAAGATTCAAGTTCATAATAATATTAGGTATTTCTACAATATTAAACAAGGTAAACATTTAGCATAGTGGTTAAGTCTCAAGCATTGGAACGAAGAGGTCTTACGTTCAATTGAAACAATACTATGGGGATAGTATTTTTTGTATGGACTCTCTAGAGCCTTCTAGAAGCATCCACTCAACTTCAAATTAATTCAAGTTCTTTGGACTTAAATCAAGTGGAGAGTACATCTTCCACCAGTGGACTCTAGTGGAGGATGTAAAAGTAATGGTGGAGATCACACATGTAAATATGGTGCCAATTGGCTCGAGAGGTGCACGGTGTTAGCCGAAGGATCTATGTAATGCCATGTTGGGTGGAGAGTCATAGGTCATTCTCTCTAATGTGGAAACCAAGTTCTTAACAGTAAGCTTTTATGTACCATAAATGGTGATTCATGCATCTGTTTCATAATAAATTCTTTAAATGGTGATTCATGTACCATAAATGGTGATTCATGCATCTGTTTCATAAATGGTGATTCATGCATCTGGAGAACTCCATTGAAGATGTAAGTCACCGGTGGATTGCTGTTTCTTTTGGTGCTCCTCTTTGTGTTACTATGGTTTCTCTGTACGCCCCTAATGGGGATTTGGAGAGACTGAACACTTGGGCCTCCTTAGACTCGCTTCCCCACAACGTGCTTATTTGTGGAGACTTCAACATGGTGGAGGACCCTACGGACAGATGGATGGGCAAGGGCAGGGTCATCGACAGTCGGGAGAAAGAAACGGGAACATGACCAAACTTCACTTGGATTTGGTTGAATTCAAAGACTTGAATGGCTTTTCTTGGTCGAATCTCCAAGCGGGCGAGGACCTGAGGAAAGCTAGACTAGATAGATGCTACATCTCTCAGAGTTTTACTCATCAGTGGGGCCACCCTACCATCACGCAACGCACTGACCTCACTATCTCTGATCACTACCCGATCGTTATCACCTTTCAACCTTCCAACAAGATCCGCAAAGCCCTGTGGTTCCATGCCAACGCAACCACCTTCTCTCTCCCCTCTGTCCATCAAGAAATTGCCGATGTGTGGAAGGTGGCGTTCGCCTCTGGCTTGGCCCCAGCCAAGTGCTGGAGAAGTGCGGTCGACAAGTCCCGTAAGATCATGATCAGAACTAAGAAGATGCTCGAGAGTGTGCGGCGGGCTCGTAGGGAGGCTCTTTACCACAGACTCTGGCGGCTCGAGGAGGAAGTGAACAAAGGAAAACACCAAGCCCAGAAAGGTCTCCGAAAAATCAGAGCGGTGTTGAGATACGAGGAAGAAATACAAAGGAAAAACTTGCAAATTTTCTTCAAGGAGTGGTGGGCGGGCAAAGCCGACAAACCCACCAAAGAGATGTGCCGTATCCTTAAAAGGAAACACAACCGAGATTCGATTCCCCTACTGCTAGATCCACACGGCAATGTATGCAATTCGGAAGAAGATAATTTTGGCATCATCGAAGGGCACTTCACGAGACTCCTGGGAACCTCAAACCCCCTCTCACACCATAGAAGGGACTGTATGGCCGCAATTTCTAGGGTTTCCCCTCGGAGGATACCACCCAACCTCCATTCCCTGCTTCATGCCCCGATCTCTGAATCAGAAATCATTGAGGTCATTGATGCCCTCCCTCTCGGTAAAAGCCCGGGACCCGACGGACTCACCAACGAGTTCTTTAAGTCCTTCAAGCTGGTGGTTGCCACCCCTCTTCGGATGGTTTGGCAAGAAGCGCTAAAGTTTGGTGCTCTTCCTTCTTGTCTAAATAATGGAATTATCAAGTTGGTACACAAGAAGGGGGAAAAGAACAGAATCGAGAACTGGCGGCCTATTACGATGCTCCAAACAGGATACAAGATCTTCGCCAAAGTCCTTGCCAACAGAATCTCGTGCCATCTGAGATCTTGGCTTTGTGAGGACCAAAAAGGCTTCATCAAAGGCAGGTCTATCCTGGAAACCATTATGGATATTTGGGAAGGTATTCAATTTGCAAATGAGTCCAATCAAGATGTGGTTTTCCTCAAGATCGACTTCGACAAAGCCTACGACAGACTAGAATGGGACTATATTCTGCAGTCGCTCCAAGATCTCGGATGTAGTCAGAAATTCACCAAGATGATCGCGACCCTCCTTGGAAACGCAACGACCCAAATTAACGTGAACGGCAAACTTTCGAAGGCGATCCATCTTAGAAGATCTATTAGACAAGGGTGCCCTCTGGCCCCCCTTCTTTTTGCCATCGCCACTGAGGGGCTGAGCAGACTTGTAGCGCATCATGTGGAGGCTGGCAATATCAAAGGCCTCCGGCTGCCTCACGACCACAGTCAAATCATCATGAGACTATTTGCCGATGATATGAACGCGTTCGTTCACAATGATAATACCAGCCTGGAGACTTTCTGGAGGTGTCTTGCTACCTTTTGTGAGGCCTCTGGATCCAAAATCAACCACTCTAAGACTGCCTTTAGGGCCATTGTGGGACATCATCCTGGCCTTCTCATTGATCATGGCTGTCAAATCATTCCGCAGGGCCAAATCTTTCGTCTTCTTGGAATCCCATTGGGGTTTGGCGTCTCTATGGAGCAGCGATGGAACTGGGTGTTGGCCAAACTCGAAAACAAGCTTAACTATTGGAAAGGTATGCAAATCAATCTTGCTGGGCGTGCGATGGTTATCAACACGTTCCTCCTCTCCTCTACCACCTATTTCCTTTCTTGCTGGAGACCGAATGAGCAGGGCCTGTCCAAATTGAATAGTATTTGTAGAAACTTTCTTTGGACGGGCGATCACAACAGAAGGGGGGTGCCTAAAATCAAATGGGCCATCTGCACTAGCCCCAGAGATGGTGGGGGGCTTGGTATCCTGGACATTGGGTGTATGGCTAACAAACTAGCAGCCAAATGGATGATTAAGGCTTGGTGCAATAGGGAGGCCTCGTGGGCCAAGCTGATCTTCAGAAACAAGAATGAGTTGGCTCTCATGGGGCTCCCAAACTGGAAGAATCTCGACATCATGACCCTGCTATTCTCCCCAATCCCTGTCTTCCCGAAAGGCTCCAATCTCGTGTGCTCCCTTTGGAAGGGATGGAATAAAGTCAAAAGCTTCACAAGAATTAGCGAGGACTGGAAGTGGGCGGCCGGAATCAGACAAAACGACTCTATCTGGTTCCCGATACATGGCATCCGGAGTGTGGAGTCGTGGAACATTCAAAATGCCAAGAGATTATGGAACAAAGGATTCAAAAAATGGAAACACCTCTGGAAACTTGACACCAACAGCTGGATCAACTTCGAGGATATTGACCCTCGCATAAACATCTCCTACGAAGAATGGAACACCTTGCAAAGCAGATGCCTCGCTTGGGATCGTCACAAGACTCGCCTCCTCATGGGACACGATACACCGAACGCGCGTGGTCTCAAATGGCATAATGGAAATAGCCTACTCAAAATCCCGAACATCAAAGAAACGATTGACCTCCAGATCAGCCTCAACAAGAAGTGGTGCCTGTCTTGGACGCGGCTTCGGTGGGACATGAAATTCATGGGTATCTGGCACCCACTTATAGAGATTAAGAAGTCTGTCCTCTTATGGCAAATTCTTCATCGAGGAATTTGGACCAACCATAAGGCAAGAAAACTTTGTGGGATCCCTCCTTGGTGCAAACGCTGCCACCGTGCAATCGAAGATGTCCCACACATCTTCCTTACTTGCCCCAACTCCTACAGAATCTGGCAGACGGTTGGAATGAAAATCAGACTTCAGAAACAGCTTAGTTGGAAACAAGTCCTTTTGGGAGAAGCGATGGGCTGCTCTGCGGCACTCTGGAACGCAATCAGAGGGGAAGTCCTGTGGAAAATCTGGCGGGAGAGGTGTGCTCTCAACTTCGGCGATCCCCCCAGGGAGTGGTCGATCGAGAAATCACTATTCCTCCTTGGCAAACGGATTGTCAACAGTAAGAAATCCCCCCCCTTCAGGCACCATCAAGTCCTCCTTTTAATCAACAACAAGCTCAAACCCAAGTGGGCCCCGCATGAGGGCGACGAGAGGGTGATCAACCTTCTTTGTAATGCAATCTAGGATTCAATCAAGCTTCCCCTGCTTTGTGGGATTTGGGGGGTCCCGTGGGCACTAGTCCCCTTCTATTGTACCTTTGTTTCTTAATTTAATTCAAGTCTGGGAGAGTAGGCTATTGCCGAACTTCCTTTTAAAATAATAAATTCTTTAAAGTTTTGAGTTATATAATACTTCTCTTTTTCATAGTAGTTTCTTGTATTTTAGATTATCAAAAAGAAGACCACGCACATGAGAAATACAAATCTAATGCATAAGTGGAAATTCATATCATGAAATGAGTGAATACTAATGGGATAAATATTGTTTACATGAAGAAAATGTGATTGTTGTGAAGGTAAGTGACTAAGAGCATCAACAACTGTATTAGCCTTTCTTGATTGATATTGATCATAGGTTGGAGATTTTGAAAAGAAGGCCATTGAAGGTATCTAATATAAATTAATGATTGACTTAATAAATGTTTAATGGCATGTTGGGAGTCTTGATTAAAACTTTGAAACCATAACATAGTGTCTCCAAATTTTCAATGCATATACAATAGTTAAGTTATGATGTGTTATAATTCTTTTCAAGAGGTTTAAGCTGTCTACTCTCAAATGCAATAGGATGATCATTTTCCATTAAAATTGCACCTCTCCCTGAGCCATTAGCATCTCTAATTACCTCAAAAGGTTGTTCAAAATCTAATAATTGTAAAATAGGTGCATGTGAAAGTGCATGATTGAGTGTTTCAAATGATTTTTTTTATTACAACCCTCATGCAAAATTAACATTTTTCTTCAATAATAGAGTGAGTGGAAGTGCTAAATACAGAAAACTTTACAAACTTTCTATAGAAATTAGCTAGCCTAAGCATAGATAGTACATCATTAACAAATTTAGGAGTAGGCCATTCTATAATAAATTTTATTTTGTTGGGGTCAACATGTACTCCTTGACTAGAGCTCATAGGTCTTAGATATTCAAGTTCACTTTGAAAGAGGAATTTTTTTTACGGTTTGCATAAAGGGCATTTTTACATGATAAATAAAAAATTATTTATAACTACTTTCCATGCTCACTATCATCCTTAATATAAATAAGTATATTATCGAAGAAGAAAATTAAAAAATCTTGATAATCAAGAGAAATATTGTTGATCATGAGTGCAATTATGGTAAGTCCATTAGTGAGTCTTAAAGGCATCACCATAGATTTGTAATCCCCAATTTCAGTCATAAAGAATGTCTTATAAGTATTACTTTGTCTCATGCATATTTGATGGTATCCAGATTTGAGATCAATATTACTAAAGAAACAAGATCCTCAAAGTTTTTCTAGAAAGTTAGTTACTCAAAGATTTCAGTATCAATTTTTTCTGGTGATTTTGTTTAGATCCCTATAGTCTATACACGTCCTATAAGTTTTATCCCTTTTCTCCACTAAGAGAATAGGTGATTCCATGATTATAAGGTGCCTTATGAGGAGGAGAATGCCATGAATGAGATGTATATTATGATCAGGTGGTCCTTGAGAATGTAGTAATTCCAAAGGGTAAAACAATCGTTATAAGCAATCATAAGACAATCTCACATAAAAAAATCCTTACAAGCAACCATAAATGCTTTATGTGTATTTGAAAGTGTATTACTATAATCAAATATGCTATTAAAAAAATGACACATAAATTATAAACTCTCTAAAATACATGTTTAACGTGAGTGTAATTAATCAAAGGAAATGGTTGAAAATCATGTGTTGGAGACAAAAGAAATACATTGGACATCTAATAAGCAATGAAGAATGCTCTTGCATCTACATAAGGTCATATACAAATCCTTACATTTCCGTGACAAATAGATTTCACTTTATATTTTGTACACGGAAGGAAAATACTTTACATCGAATTGATGCACTAACATATGGGAAATAATTTCATGTGATCTACCATAATTGATGCACTAACAAATGGGAAATAGTTTCATGTGATCTACCATCATTCTGCAAAACGTAACAATCCGATCATTAGTTGTTCCATGCATGAAAAGTAAAGAATGAATTGAATTTTTATTACTCATGGTAGCAAATTGTTACAATTTTCCAATGCTTCTATAGTCGAGGAAAGATGACCTGAGTTGCTTCAAGATTTTGGACTTGAGCTACTTCAAGTTGCATGTTTGAAGGATGTTGTTGAGCCCATAAAAGTCATGTTGGTCAACGTCAACTACAGTCAAAGTCAATAGGTCAAAGTCAACAGGTCAAAGTCAACAAGGTCAAGGTCAAAGTCAACAGGTGCAAAGTCAAAGTGCGTAAGTGCAGGTGTCAAAGTGCACAGGTAGTGCACAATGAATTGTCCACAAAGGGTAAATTGGAGAAAATAGGTTGCAGGTTGCAGAGGTACTTTCTCTAATTTCCCTAAGGTTCAAAGTGTGTTTTAAAGTGTTTTGGAAGGTTCAGGTGAACCCCCCTTATGTGCAAAAGTGAAGAATTAAAAGGAAATGTGAAGGCATGTGAAGCGGCAAAGTGTACGCACAGGTGAAAGTATGGCCCCCCATTAAAATTTTTGGTTTTAGACTAAAGTCACTACATGACAAAACAGTGAGTAGTTGGCTGCCACTTGTGAGAGCAATCTTGGGACATCAAAGTGAGCACCAAGATTCACTTGCAGTTAGGAGCGTACGTGATCGACACACTCAAATCAAGGCAAGGGCCATTCTTGGACCAAGGTTAGAGTAAGCAAGAGAGCATAGGCTAAGTGGAGCAAGAGAGAGAAGTGCAAGGGTCACCAGAGTACGTCGCACAGAAGTGAAAGTGCAAGGTGCATAGAGGGTGACCAAGGATTTTGGTGCAGAGAAGTGCTAAGCTATAGTTCCCCCAAGTATCTCAAGGTCCTTTGGCAGTGTACGCTTGTCGACAGCAGGTATTCACTCCTCCCCCTTTGTGGAAGCTTGGTGCAAGGTGTGCACAAGGAGAAGCTTGAAGCAGGTGGAGGTTTGTTGCAGAGGAGGTCGGCAGCAAGAGGACATTGGGATATTGGATATGTTGTAATTGGGCACTCTGCGGGATTGTGCACAGAGGTATTGGTGTATCTTGTATTTCAAACATTGTACTTTTCTTACTGTAATCAAACGGCAGAGACTTCCAAGGTGTATTTTCTCTTTTGGTCCTTCCATTTTCTCCTACAAACCCTCAAACTCCTTCTTGTCAAAGAATCCCCCAACAAATTTGGCACGCACGGTGGGACGTCCAAGGAGCTTTGAGCATAGGAGACTATATATTGCCATTGGAGGACAATATTCCAGTGTCGACAACATTACTCCAGTGGGCCAAAAGGTACATACTTTTATCAAGTGTCTCATTTTAAGTGGACTATGAATAGCTCATGACCGCGACCCGGTCACAAACCTTGAGAATCAAGTGCAAGCAGACAAGAACAAAGACGAACAGAAGATCATCGAGTCCACTTTCATCGACTTCATCGGTAGGAAGCATGGCAGGACAGGTGGACCTAGAAATCTTGCTCTCCAGATTAAACATAAAATTTCCCTCCTTCAGGGGTTTAGCCCAAGAGGACCCAGATGAGCACATTCGACGATTTCTTGCATTATGTAAGACTAGGGGGCTAATGGGTAGGGAAGATGCTTTCTTGATACTCTTCCCAGCCACATTGGAAGGACTGGCAGACAAGTGGTTCAGCCAGTTTGCTGAAAACCACTTTACCACTTGGGATTTGATGAAGGATGCTTTTAGAAATCAATTCCAGCAGGGGAACACAGCAGAGATTATCATAGAAGAGCTAGAGAACTTGAGATTGGGTCCAGGAGAAAAGTTCCCAGAATTTGTGACCAGAGCCAAAGCACTAATGGCCAAACTACCAGATCCACCCCATGATTTTTTTGTCAAGAAATGGTTAGCCAAGCCCCTACCAGTAGCCACTCAATGCAAAATAAAGGAATTAGTATTACCTACAGCCTCCATAGAGGAGTTCATCACCACGGCTACAAGACTGGAGCAAATAAGGCACCAATATGGGACAACTTCTTCACCACCAACATATGGTACAGAGATGGAGGATCCAGTGACCCAGCTGAGGAGGGAGTTGGAGGGCTTAAAGAGAAATAAGCCCTACAAAGAGGAGGAGACTGCTGTGGCTCAATTGAGAAGGGAGATTGAAGCACTCAAGCTCCAAAAGGAAGAGGAAGCCCAGGCAGAGGAATTAGCTCAGCTGCGACAGGAGTTGCAGGAGCTCAAAGGAGGGGGCATCAAGAGTGGTCTTTGGTGTTCCATGTGCAGCAAACAAGGGCATATAGTAAGTGAGTGTCCTCTGTTAAGTGTAACTTGCCAATTATGCAGGAAGGTTGGCCATGAGGCCCATGAATGCCAATCAAGGGGAATGCCTGCAACGACATACTGGACCCAAGGAGGACCCCCAACAACCACAAATGTGATGGCTGCACAAAATCAAGGTAACAACTATAACCCTAGACAGAGGAATAATTTTGGAAATGGGCCTAGGAGGCCAATAATCTGTTTTAGGTGTGGAGAATGTGGGCACTACCAAAGTAGGTGCACCCTACCAGAGAATGCACCTCCTTGCAGGAACTGCCCTGAGGCCAGAGACCATTATACAAATTGTTGTCCTAAGAATCAAGCCTCTTCATCAGGGCCCCATATCCAAATGATTTCTGTGCAGGAAGAAGAAATGGAAAATCAAGTTAAGGTGCCATCACCATCTACCAGGGTGGTGCAGTTAGAGGAAATTGACTCTTTTACTGTGCAGACAAGAAGCAAGGGGAAGGCTCCAGTGGACATGGGTCAAGAATCATTGATTAATGGATTAAACTGAGACAAAGGTGTGTCCGAAGACCTAGCCACCACAAGTGCAGACACAAGGCAAAAGGAAAATTGCACAGGTACCAGTGATGCCATTGGACATGCATTCAGCAGGGCTCATGAGGAGTTGGATAAGTCAAATGGAGCCCAAGCTCTTAAGGAATCAGAAGCCTCCAGACTGCTCAAGTCCATGAAAAAGGAGGTTAGTATTTTTGATTTAATAAAGATGGATGGGAAGTTCAGGTCAGAACTCTTGCAGATAATTGATGAAGCTTCCACTACAAGTTTGGTGGCAAAGACTGCTGTTGTACATGAAGGAAAAAGTGTAAGGGAAGCACCCCTTACAGATTATAAAAGTCCTCGGCTGACAGTATCTATCAGGGGTCATGAATTTAAAGGAGTTATTGTGGATGGTGGTTCTGGCATTAACTTGATGCCTGAACATACAATGAAAAAGATTGGACTCCACCCTTCAAGGCCTGCAAATTTCACTGTTACTTTGGCAGATCAGAGCAAAGTAAGGCCCCTGGGCGTGATCCCAAAAGTTCCACTTGAAGTGCAAGGTAATCTATTTATTCTAGATTTTGTGGTTTTAAGATTGCCCTAGGTTGAAGGAGGATTTCCCCTCTTAATCGGAAGACCATGGCTGAGGCATGCAAGTGTCATTCATGATTGGGGTAAAGACACTATGTGGGTACAAAAGAGAGGGCAAGAGCTGACACAGATTTATTTAGAAGAGGGCCCAGATAATCAAGGAAACACTAGCATGATGCAAACAGTTGGCATATGCCCGGAACCAGAATTGGAAGATCAACCCCAAATAGATTTTGAAGAAGAAGAGGATATTCTAAATTGGCTCCAAGCAGGCAACTCTTCCTCTTGTTTTGGAGTTTTCATTAATAATTGTTGTACAATTGAAGGTTATGATGAAGATAAGGAAAAAGTCCAGGTTGATGGATTGGGAGAGCCCATTACAAACCACAGAAGGGGCAGGAAGACAACCCTCAAATGCATTTTTGAGGAGGATATGACTACTACAGAAAATGAAGTTAATAAAGCTAAAGACAAGGTAAAAGATTCTAGTGAAGAGTGTTCTTTTCCAATTCAAGAAATACCTGCAGGATGGATGCAGGATAAGGAAGAACAGATTGAAATCCAAAACACCCCTGCTTATGAAGCAATGCAAGAAAAGCTAGAAGACAAAGACAAGGAAGGAGAGGAGAAGGAGGATACTCTGGTAGAGAGAAATCCTGTCCAAGAAATACAATTAGGCAATCAAGACAATGATCGGCCAGTTTTGGTGGCCACTTGGTTGTGGAGCCACCCAGGGCTCCTTGAAAAGGTAAAATCATTCTTGACCAAATATATAGATGTTTTTGCTTGGCATTATAAAGACTTAGAAGGAGTGCCTGCAACTTATGGAGAGCATAGAATCCCTCTGGTTGATGGAGCAAAACCTATAAGAGGGAAGAGTTATAGACTTAACCCAAAATATGCTGAAGCTGTCTATGTGGAAATCCAGAAGATGGAGGATGCAGGAATCATAATTCCTGTAGAACACTCAGAGTGGCTCTCCCCTATGGTTATAGTACCAAAGAAGAATACTAATAAAATCAGAATTTGTGTTGATTTTAGAGCACTCAATAAGGTGACCATTCCAGATAGTTTCCCAATGCCTTTTGCAGAACAGGTCATTGAAGAAGTAGCTGGGCATGCCTTATATAGCTTTATGGATGGATTCAGTGGCTATAATCAAATATCAATACACCCAGAGGATCGAGAAAAGACTGCTTTTATCACACCTTGGGGAACATATGTGTATGTAAAAATGCCATTTGGGCTCAGAAATGCCCCAGCCACCTTTAACAGAACGGTCAATCTCATCTTTGGCCCCCTATTGCTGGAATCACTTAGAATCTTCATGGATGACTTCTCTTCGTTTTCAGGATCTCACAAAGAAACTCCTCTAGATTGTTTGGACCACCATCTGAGGCAGCTGCATAATGTTTTCAAAAGATGCAGAGAAACTAAGTTAAAGCTCAATCCAAACAAATGTCATTTTCTTGTGACAGAAGGAACTCTCTTAGGACATGTGGTGTCAGCTAAAGGTATGGCCCCGGATCCTGACAAAATCATTTCTATCTTAAAGTTGCCTAAACCTAAATCCCCTAAAGAGATCCAGAGTTTTTTGGGGCATACTGGATACCATAGAAGGTTTATTAAAATGTATGCAGAGATAGCTAGACCTCTGGCTAGACTTACAGGTAAGGAAGTACCTTTTAAATGGGAAGAAGAGGAAGAAAAAGCATATCAAACATTGCGGTCCAGGTTAGTGTCTGCTCCTATTTTGATCACACCTGAATGGTCAAGAATCTTTCATATACATGTAGATGCCAGTGCCTATGCAGTGGGGGCAGTTTTGACACAACCTAGTGAAGAATTTAAGATGGACAGACCAATTCAGTATGCTAGTAGAATTTTGACTAAGGCTGAAAGGAATTACAGCACCACTGAAAGGGAAGCCTTAGCAATGGTTTTTGCGGTCCAAAAATTTCGTCATTACTTGTTGGGAGTAAAATTCGTTATTATAACTGACCACCAACCTCTCAAGTACTTGCTCAACAAACCACAAGCCACTGGTAGAATATGGAGGTGGTTATTGTTATTCCAAGAGTTCGATTTTTCTGTGGTCCACAGACCAGGTAAAGAGAATGTTATGGCGGATCACCTTTCCAGAATCAACATGATGGAGCAAGTTAGTGGAATCAATGATGATTTTCCAGATGCTCATCTGTTTGCTGTCCAGGCTCAAGGTTGGTATTATGATATCAAGAATTTCATTAAAACAGGGATGTATCCAGAAAAGGCTAGTGCTGTGCAAAGGAAGAGATTGCTACTCAAGAGCAGACCATACACCTTCCTTGAAGATAAATTATATAGACAGGGAAAGGATGACAGACTTAGGAAGTGCTCGGAGGAAGAAGAAGTGAGGAAAGTCCTTCACTCTGCACATGAAGGACCAGGTGGTGGGCACCTTCCAGGGCATATTATGAGTCAGAGGATATTAGATGCTGGTCTATGGTGGCCTACACTATTTAAGGATGCAGATGAATGGGGAAAGGCATGTGACGTTTGCCAAAGGTGTGGACCTAAGCCCACAACGCAGAGACATAACCCCTTGATTGTTTCCACTTCCTGGCAACCATTTGAAAAGTGGGGGCTAGATTTTGTAGGGCCCATCTATCCTCCGACAATTCCAAAAAGAGAGAAATATCTCTTGATAGCTACCGATTATGCGACCAAGTGGGCTGAAGCTATTGCTTCCCCCGACTGCACTGCCCAAACTGTTGCCGATTTCATTTATAGTAACATCATTTGCAGGTTTGGATGCCCATTTGAAATTTGTACAGATCAAGGTACACATTTTGTCAATAAGGTCCTGCAGGAAATTTTAACAGGTATAGAATTCTACATAGGACTTCTTGTGCTTACTATCCAAGAGCCAATGGACAGGCTGAATCGACAAATAAAGTTTTGATCTCAATGTTAAGGAAGGAATGTATGTTACAACCCACTTCCTGGGGCATTGCTTATCAAGGTACCCTATGGGCATACAGGTTAGCTTACAAAGAGGCCACAGGATATTCTCCATTTCAACTGGTTTATGGAATATTGCCCATTGAGCCCTTTGAATTTTTACATGGCTCACCTAAGATAGCATACATGCAGGGCAAAAAAGACTGTGATGTCTCTCAGAGAATAGGGGCACTACATAAAGTGGAGGAGATTCGTCTCCTAGCAACAAAACAATTGATCGAGACTCAGATGAAGAGGAAAGAGGCACATGATCGACACCTGTGGAACAACAACATTGAAGCAGGCATGTTGGTTCTTCTCCATAGACCTAACCTTCATACACAACTGAGAGGAAAATGGCTTCCAAATTGGGAAGGACCTTATAGAGTCAAAACAATGCTAAACTTGGGTGCTGTGGAGTTAGAGACGCTGAAAGGAGAGGCCTTGCCACTGGTCAACATTTCAAGGCTGAAGGCCTATCATCAACACACTTAAAGACGTATGGATCACCTGGAACTGCCAAATATGTCCAGGTTGTACATAACTTTCTCATCATATTTTGCTCAGTTTTAGTAGTTTTCCTTATCAATTTCATCTTTGTTATTGGTGTTTTTAGAAAACCTAGAAGATATTTCAAAACCACTGCCAAGCAAGCTCTTTTTTGGAAATTTTCTAGCAATTTTAGCATTTTTCTAGCAATTTTTATCCCTTTCCGATGTCTTTTTATTGCCCAATTTGAGGAATAAATGGAGGGTCTCTGTGGTTTGATGAAGGATTTTAGGCTCAACATGTAGAAAATTTCATCAAAATTTTTTCAGAATTTTTTAGAATTTTTGGCCAATTTTTGGCATTTTTTTCAGATTTTTCCTTGATTTTTCTCTAAATTGGGCTATTTAAAAAAAAAGAAAAAAAAAAAGCCCCCTAGGGAATTTGCGGGTTCCCACAAAAAAAAAATAAATAAATAAAAAAAAAATAAAAAAAAAATCCCCCCAGCCCCCCCCCCCTCCCCCCCCCTCCCCCCCCCCCTCCCCCCCCCTCCCCCCCCCCCCCTCCCCCCCCCTCCCCCCCCCCTCCCCCCCCCCCCCCCTCCCCCCCCCCCTTCCCCCCCCCCCCCTCCCCCCCCCTCCCTCCCCCCCCCCCCCTTCCCCCCCCCCCTCCCCCCCCCCCTCCCCCTCCCCCCCCCCCCCCTCCCCCCCCCCCTCCCCCCCCCCCCTCCCCCCCCCCCCCCCCCCGCCCGCCCGCCCGCCCGCCCGCCCCCCTGCCCGCCCGCCCGCCCGCCCGCCCGCCCGCCCGCCCGCCCCCCCACCCGCCCGCCCGCCCGCCCGCCCGCCCCCTCCCCCCCCCCCCCCCGCCCCCCCCCCCCCCCCCCCCCCCCATTCTGACAGCCCCCCCCCCCCCCCCCATTCTGACAGCCCCCCACCCCCCCCCCCCCCTCCCCCCCCCCCCCCCACCGACCATCCCCCCCACCCCCCCCCGCCCCCGTTCTGACAGCCCCCCTCTCCCCCCCCCCCCCACCCCACCGACCACCCCCCCCCCCCCCCTCCCCCGCGCCCCGTTCTGACAACCCCCCCCCCCTCCCCCCCCCCCTCCCCCCCCCCCTCCCCCCCCCCCCCGCCCCCGTTCTGACAGCCCCCGTCTCCCCCCCCCCCCGCCCCCCGTTCTGACAGCCCCCGACCCCCCCCCCCCCCCCCCCTCCCCCTATTTTCTTTTTATTATTATTATTTTTTTAATTAATTTATTTATTTTATTTTATTTTATTTTTTTATTAATTTTTATCTTTTATTTATTTTATTTTATTTTATTTTCTTCTTTATTTTATTTTCTGTCTGAGCGTTGAAAACGAAAAAAAAAAAAAAAAAAGAGCGATCATTTTTATTTTTATTTTATTTTACTTTATTTTTTTATTTTTTCATGGCTCAAAGCTATTGGCTCTGGATTGTGCCTCGGTTGGCCGTTTTTTACAAAAATGGAGTCATTTTCATGTTTTTTGGCACCTATGAACTCAGTTTCTGAATTTCTTTTTACAAATTCCCACTTTTTGTATGACTTTTGGTCTGAAACCACATGTTTTGAACACCTTTATCACATGTTTTTATTTCACAACATTGTCCAAATGATCTATTCTCACCTTGTCTTACCTTATGTTTAATAATCTCCCATATGTAGCCTCTGTAGCCCTCCGGTTTGTTCACATTAGCCTCCTCCCGACCCCTGATTCCTACTCCCCATCCCTCCCTTTACCAATATGCCCAGCCACATCCTTTCCCCTCCCTACCCCATCCATATTCGCACCCTCAGCCCTCCCTTCCCCTTCCTTTCTCCCCTTCCATTGCCCCCCCTTTTTGCTTTTCCATTCCAAAATCCCACTTTTGGTTCTTCTCTAGGGCTTGTTCTCTCCTGTTTTGGTGGAATTGGTTGCTGCTCAGATGTCCTATTCAAGTTTTTGCGGCTATATCTTCATCGTGATCAAAGTTTAGCTATCGCTCTCCGGGACGGAGAGCACATTAGGTGGTGGGCAACTGTTGAGCCCATAAAAGTCATGTTGGTCAACGTCAACTGCAGTCAAAGTCAACAGGTCAAAGTCAACAAGGTCAAGGTCAAAGTCAACAGGTGCAAAGTCAAAGTGCGTAAGTGCAGGTGTCAAAGTGCACAGGTAGTGCACAATGAATTGTCCACAAAGGGTAAATTGGAGAAAATAGGTTGCAGGTTGCAGAGGTACTTTCTCTAATTTCCCTAAGGTTCAAAGTGTGTTTTAAAGTGTTTTGGAAGGTTCAGGTGAACCCCCCTTATGTGCAAAAGTGAAGAATTAAAAGGAAATGTGAAGGCATGTGAAGCGGCAAAGTGTACGCACAGGTGAAAGTATGGCCCCCCATTAAAATTTTTGGTTTTAGACTAAAGTCACTACAGGACAAAACAGTGAGTAGTTGGCTGCCACTTGTGAGAGCAATCTTGGGACATCAAAGTGAGCACCAAGATTCACTTGCAGTTAGGAGCGTACGTGATCGACACACTCAAATCAAGGCAAGGGCCATTCTTGGACCAAGGTTAGAGTAAGCAAGAGAGCATAGGCTAAGTGGAGCAAGAGAGAGAAGTGCAAGGGTCACCAGAGTACGTCGCACAGAAGTGAAAGTGCAAGGTGCATAGAGGGTGACCAAGGATTTTGGTGCAGAGAAGTGCTAAGCTATAGTTCCCCCAAGTATCTCAAGGTCCTTTGGCAGTGTACGCTTGCCGACAGCAGGTATTCACTCCTCCCCCTTTGTGGAAGCTTGGTGCAAGGTGTGCACAAGGAGAAGCTTGAAGCAGGTGGAGGTTTGTTGCAGAGGAGGTTGGCAGCAAGAGGACATTGGGATATTGGATATTTTGTAATTGGGCACTCTGCGGGATTGTGCACAGAGGTATTGGTGTATCTTGTATTTCAAACATTGTACTTTTCTTACTGTAATCAAACGGCAGAGACTTCCAAGGTGTATTTTCTCTTTTGGTCCTTCCATTTTCTCCTACAAACCCTCAAACTCCTTCTTGTCAAAGAATCCCCCAACAGATGTAATCTGCACTTTGTTTTGGTATGTGTAGGTTTGCCACAATTCCGACAAGTTATGCATGGTTTCTTTTATTGAACATTCAGAATTTAGGTTCATGGATTAGATGGCTTGGTATTTTGAAATGATG
Organism: Ceratopteris richardii; assembly: GCA_020310875.1. NCBI lineage: Eukaryota > Viridiplantae > Streptophyta > Polypodiopsida > Polypodiales > Pteridaceae > Ceratopteris > Ceratopteris richardii. Next base: position 100,632,811 of record CM035435.1, read on the forward strand.
AGGCTCAGGGAGTTGATGAAAAATGGGAAGTAGGGGTCCATCATAAAGTAGGAGGGAAAGAAATGGGGAAAGTGCACTTTGAATGAAAATTAGACTTAATCTTTGATTGTCTTTTATGGGATTGTTGATTATGATAATCGATTGAAACTCTTTCTTTGGATCATGATCAAAATAAATAGTTTCATAATGACTTGTATGTTGGAGTGTATTGAACTTGGCTTGGATACCCATCTCCAAACCATCTTCATACTTCCTCTATATAGTATCTTCAAGAACTATTTCAAGCATTCAAAGAAGAAGTAATTATTGCCAAAAGTGCTTAATATATGTTGCGACACTATCACTCTCTCTATACAAATGTGATCCATGAACAATGAGCATGTAAGTCAATTGCGGAGGAAAAAAATAATCTTTGAGTTTCCATTGGAACGTCTACCATATTGTTGGTCAATTTACACTAGTCCATAATATGTTGCACCATTGTTGTGCTTTACCCACCATGTAGTTAGTAGAAAACTTTACTTTCTCAATCTAAACATTTTGAAGAACGCATAAGTGTGGAAATAAAGCCCCATGATTTTTCCATTGGGAAGGGAGTCCATCGCATCCAAAGTTTTTGAGTAAAAAAAAGGTGAATCAAGAAAGGGATTCGTGTCTTGTGGAATCATTAATTTTATCCTAATTCATGAGATGATGGCCATATAATCCTAGTTGTGGGAGGAGAGAAGAGTAGAAACCCCCAGCAGTTGGGAGAAGTGGTTGAAAATAAATGCACAATTTTCATCTTCCATAAGGCACTTCTCAATTTTGTTGTTGATCATGTAAGGAATCACTTCTTTTTTTTTGCTTTTGCTTTAAGAGCTTGTACACCTCTAGTCGGTTTTTCTACTTTACCCAACCATTAAACTTTAAACTACATCTGCATACAGTTCCTCCTAATTTCCTCTCTGTAACATAACATGCTTTGGATCTTAATTTAAAGACTAATCTAGAGGTGAGAACGACCTTTGTTGGCTTCAGTCTCTAGCTACAAAAACCTTCATTAAAGATTTTCCCTTCTAGCATGAGAGATGTTTTGAATATTCTTCATGATCATGTGAAAAACAAACCAAGTTTGCTTAAGGGCCTCCATCTAACACTTTACTAGTGAGACCCAAGATCTTAAATCCTAGTTGCAGGCAATGGTGACCTCCCATTGAATAGTAGGGAGAGAGAATAGCAAGGAGGAAGAAATGCGGAAGCACACAAACAACACAAGGAAGAAGAAGAAGAAGAAGAAGCTTGGAGCACAACACACAATACTGAATGTATTACCACTAGAATGTACAAAGAAAAGTAACCCGTTAGTGCTATATGCATATATACAAGTCGGGGGGAAAAACCTCCTAAAGAGGGAAAGCTACCCTATACTCAGCCTCACAACTTGAAGTTGCCACAATAGGGTGCTTCTTTCTTAGCCAAGATATGCATGAGCTACTAAGCATGAAGCAAAAACCATTAGTGGACACATGAGTGTCATAGCAACTAGCCCAGTCAGTGTGAGAAAAAGCATGCAAATCTGGCAGTAAGGATCCCCCCTTCAGATAAAACAACCCAAGAATTCGGGTACCACTCAAGTAGTAAAGGATGCACTTAACTGCCTGCCAATGCTTGACACCTAGGCAATGCATAAATTTGCTCATTTGCGAGATAAGAAATTGAATATTTGGCCAAGTAAATCATAAGTAAATCAACCATCCAAGAGCCTGATGATAGAGAAAAACATCAAATGCATCTTCCACATCATGGAGACACAATCGTAAACCATTCTCAATAGGAGTGGCAATAGGTTTACAGTCTTCAAGGCCAAAGTGCTACACTAATGTGTCAATATATTTTGTTTGACCCAAAGCCATTCCACCATCAAGGTGCATAAACTCAATGCCCTAATAATGATGCAAATGCCCCAAATCAGACATCTCAAATGAGGCATGCAAATCATCCTTAAAATCAGCAATAATCTTCTCATGAGGACCAATGAGTAGCATGTCATCAACATACACCACAATGATCAGAAGTACATCATTAGCACGCTTAACATATAGGGTTCTTTCAATTGGAGTCTTCTCAAAACCATGTGCAATGTTTCAAACCATATGAATACTTTCTTAACATGCACAGGTCCTAGTTTTCATGCCCTTTCTACACAAAGCCACGGGGCTGAAAAACATACACTTCTTCGTGCAAGTCACCATTCAAAAATGCAGTTTTAATGTCCAACTGATGTACATTCCAACCATGATAAGCTGCAAGTGCACATATGCTATGAATAGTAGTCATTGGACAAGTAGGTGCAAAGGTCTCATCAAAATCAATCCCTCTTTCTCGCACATAGCCCATTGCAACAAGCCTAGCCTTGTACCTATCAACTATTCCATCAGGATTATGCTTCAACTTGTATACCCAATTACTGCCAATGTCCTTCTTTTTAGGAGGCAAGTCACATAAAGACCAAGTACCGGTCTACATTATAGCATAATATTCATATTGCATAGCAACCATCCAATTTTCTGAATTGTTTGCTTCATCAAACAAAAGAGGACCGTTCTCATCACAGCAACTACATGCAGCCATAGCATAACAATCTAATGCAAAAGAGGCACTATGAGACCTTGATCGAGTATGATATGATAGAGGTGCATCTAATTTGCTGTTGTGCAAAGTCTGCACAAACCATTTTAGCATAGTTTTTGCTTGCTCAATATCAGCTCTCTCATCAACAAGTGCATAAAAAATGGAATGATCTACATCATCACATGAAACTTGCAAAGGTTGAGACGTTGCCTCATTCGGACCAGCACTAGACTGTCCACCTGTAAAAAGAGGCAGCAAAGTATCATACGTCTTTGGAGCTAACAAATGTCTCCTTAGTACATGAAAGTAAGGGTTGAATAGCATGTTCCACAAAAACAACATCATGGATAACCAAAATGCATTTAGTCTGTGGATGATACATATGATAGCCTTTGCTTTCAGAACCGTACCCAGGCACTAATGCATATTCCAAACAACCAAAAAGACGTAGATGAGCTACATATGGATTGGGACCATGTCAAGCCTCATATGGAGTGATAGACTGGAGTGCTTTAGTGGGACACCTGTTAAGTACATATGCTCAACACATAACAACCTCAAGCCAAAAACTATGTGGTAAAAAGCCTGACTCTTGACCATATGCCTTGCCATCTCCATGAGTGACCTGTTCTTCCATTCCGCAACTCCATTCTATTGAGGTGTACATAGCATTGTACACTGGTGTTTTATCCCACATTCAGCCACAAATGCATTAAAATCAAAAGACGTATATTCCCCCCCCTCGATGAGAATGGAGGGTGCCCATTTTACATGCTGACATATTTTCAGCCAAAACCAGGAACTGTTTGAAGCACATGAGCACTTCGGACTTTGCTTTCAATGGATATACCCATACATGCCTAGAAAAATCATCAATAAAAGTCATGAAGTAAAGATAATTTCCCAAAGAGGGAGTCTACATAGGACCACAAACATCACTATAAAAAAGCTACAATTTTTACGTAGCTCGAACTGAACCATCTTTTGGAAATGAGGAGCACTGCATTTTGCCCAAAATACAGCCTTCACAAACATGTTTACTGGGTGCCTCAATTTTGGGCAAAGAGGGTACCATTTCAGATTTCTCCACATATAGCAAACTAGTAAAATTCAGATGATTAAAGTGTGCATGCCAAAGCTTTGCATCTGACATAGCGTGAGAATCATGTACTGCACATGCTAAATCATTCACAAATTTTTCATAATCTATGAGCTTATACAGTCCACGAGATAAAATGCCAGGAGCAATAATCACATCGCCATTTAAGAGATCATGGACTATACATCTGTCATCAACAAATTTCACAACCAAGCCAATCTTGGCTAAAGCCGAAACTAATAACAGATTCTTCTTGATCCCTAGCACAAATAAAGCATCTGACAAAGTGAAAGAACTACCATCAGTAGTAGTCAAAATGATCTTACAAACTCCCACAACAAGATAAGAGGATTTGTTAGCGCATGTGAGAGTATTCCCTATAGGAGCAGGCTCTAGTGAAGAGAAGAAACTGTGCTATTAGGTAATATGTTTGGTTGCCCACTATCAAGGTACCGAACATCTGAATCTACTACATACATGCACTACTCATGAAAAGATGGGTAAAAACTAAAAACAATAGTAAACGACCATTCTTCATCTTGCACAAGATTAGCAAACTCTGTTTTTGATGTAGAGGCCTTTGCAACAACCATTCCGGCCTCTTTCTTCTTTGCCTCTTTAGCAGCCAATTTTGGATAGTCCTTAATGACATGATCATTTGCTTTACAATATTTTCAAAACAATTTCTAGTTTTTTTATTTCTTCTCATCTTTTTGTTCCTTCTTTGATTGTGCAGAGTGAGAAAATTTCTGCTTACTAGTTGAAGAGCTTCATTTTCCTTTGCCCTTCTGACTAGCTAGGAAACCTTGATCTACAACAAGCATAATAGACCTGTTCTGCCTAGACTGATCTTCTTGCAACATAACAAAAACTAACTCTTCAAATGTTAAGGCATTCGGATTTCCTTTCATCATCAAATGAAGAGTAGAAGCAAAACTGTGATATGGGTCAAGAAGACCATTTAGAACAGTCTGCACAAGTGAACTATCAGGAAAGACTTCATGATAAAAAATCAATTATTCCTTCAAATCCTTGATCTTTGTCAAAAACTTATTCATATAATCACCTTCATTCATGTGCTCACTCTCCAACTATTTTTGGAGGTAAGAAACAGGAGCCTCATTCCTAGCCTGGTACAATGTGGTAAGTGTATCCTAAGCATCCTTAGCTATTCTGCAAGAGTGAATGTAAGGAATAATAGCACATTTGATAGACAAAGCTATCAATGCATGTGCCTTGGCATCTATGCCATCCCAACGAATTTTCTTTGTAGTAGGTGCAACAGAAATTGTAGCAGGAATAGGAATCTACTAAATATCATTGTCTTTTACACCTTCTGCATCAGCTGTTGGGAATGATGGATGGTCACTTCAAGATGATGAGTAGGTACTACCAAATCCTGCTTTGTACCAGCCCTTTGATGCTTCATAGTTGATAAGTAGAACTTCTTAGCTTACCAATAACACCATAAAATGGCTTATGTACTTTGGAAATGATGTATGAAAAGATTGAATCAAAACAGGCAACTTTGAACTTCAAGTCTTCAAGAAAACCTTCTATTTTTTATAATACACCTGCTGTATCTTTTGCTAAGTATGACCAACATAGTAGGAATTGGAAAAATCCTTTTAGGGGTATCTAATTAGCTTAGCAAGCAAACTATTTCAAGTGGAATCACTTAAAAAGATTAACTATGCTCAAAGATATTAATTTAGCAAGTAAACCTTTCCCCCCGATTTTTTAGGACTGTTGCAGACTTCGACTAGTGATCACCTCGATGGACTTTTCTCTGAAATAGCTGAATAGAAATCCTTAAACTTTTGAGAGCATATAGAAGACTTTGAGCTGGTTCCAACAAGCTATAGATGTCTGAATTTAGTGGAGAAATGAGTGAGAAATGAGCTGCACAAGTTGACTAACTGATAGAGACTATGACAAGAGAACTTAGAAATGAATAATGTAATTGTAATGTATTAATGAACAATGTTGTACAATGCCATAGGAATGATGATCATTTCCTAATGGTAGAGAAAGGTGTAGGCTACTGTGTATGCCTCACACACACACTCATAAAGCACAATGAAATGCTCGGGAATATGAGTCTTCTACACGTGACTTTTTCTTAGAGGTTTATATAAGAGTTCACTTTCAATTTGAATTTGAATTCAAATTTTGGTTTCCTCTAAAAAGTGATCCTCCATTATAGGAGATATTCCATCAATCAAACCTTCTAACTTTTTACGAGATTTTCTTAGTAGGTGTTTACAAAGATTCCAAGTCAAATATGAATTTTACACAAGGATAAAATGGAAAGTATCTACTAGCATTGATTCACATGTAGCTTCATATGTGTAGTGACTTCAAGCAAATGTGTAGGCTTGTGAAATGCACCAACAGCTCCCCCTCAAGCCAAACATGTTGGTTCGGTGTTCATCTTCAGTGTTCATATATATCCTGCAATCCAATCATTGATTTGAACCTGCAAAGTTTGGTTCAATCCAATGCTTTAGTTAACAAATCTGCACACTCCATGTTGGTTGATACATATGTTAGTTAAATGTCCTTGCTTAATAGCTTCTCTCTCACATAATGGTAATGGACCTCTATATGCTTGTCCTGGCATGATAAATAGGATTACTTGCAAGGTGAAGTGAGCTTGTATTATCTCCAAATATCAATGGTGAACTAGTATACAAACCCAATTCTGTATACAATAACTTGATCCATATGGCTTCTTGGGTAGCATTAGGCAATCCTCTATATTCTGCCTCAGTTGAAGATAAGGCAACAGTAGGTTGTTTCCTTGAAGACCATGATATTGATTTATCACCTGTAAATGAAATGTATCTAGAAGTGCTCCTCCTATCATCCTTACATCCTGCCCAATATGCATCTGAATAGATCTTAATGTCCAAGTCTGATGTGTAAGGAAAATACAAACCATGATGTTGAGTGCCTTTGGAATACTTTAGAATTCTTTTGGAAGCTTCTAAGTGAGGTACCCTTTGCTTGTGCATAAACTGACTTAGCACACTAACTCCATATGCAATACCTATCCTTGTTAAGGTAGCATAGTTCACGCTTCCCACTATACTTTGGTAACCTATAATTACATCAATTTCATCACCTTCATGGGCACTTAGTTTTAGGTTTACCTCGATTGGAGTACTTGTAACTTTGGCATCCTGCAAATGAAACTTCTTCAACATATCTTGTATGTATTTTTTCTGAGTAATATAGATTCCAGAGTTAGTATAGACTAACTTGTTGATATATTTAGGTAGTGATGTGTGTGAACACTCTAGGACTGCCGGGGCACTTTTTTCCCTCTTTAGGAGGTTTTCTTCCCCCGGATTGTATATACGCCTATTGCCCTAATGGGCTACTTATCTTTGTACATTCTCTAGTAATACATTCAGTCTTGTGTATTGTGCTCCAAGCTTCTTCTTCTTCCTTGTGCTGTTCGCGTGCTTCCGCATACGTCTATCTCCAACAATTGGTATCAGAGCAGGTCGTCGCTTCTTCTAGGGCGCCGTCGACACTCCTCCGTTTGCAGTCTCAGATTCACACGAAATTTGGTGAGCATACTCAGGGTGTTTTCGAGATCAAAACATCTTTGCTTTGTTGTGCCGAAATCGCGATCTGAGCTCGTTTCGGCCTCCGAACGCACTATCGTAGCGCTTGTGCAGGCTATTTCGTCCTTTTGTGCCAAAGGTATATACCAATTTTTGTTCGCTAGTTTAAGCGTCTCGAAGTCTGCTACAGGTCTAGCAGAACTCGTCTGGGCAGTTCTGTTCAACTTTTTGAGATACAGTCAATTTTCTGCATCAAGGTATTTTAGTCACTGGCCATGGCTGAAAGCAGTGATGTATTTCGTATGTTGGCTGTTGAGGATAAGTTGGATGGTACCAACTACCCATTATGGGCTTATATGATGCGACATGTACTGGTTGCAAAAGGATTGTGGAACATTGTGCAGGGTGTTGAAAGACGTCCTGTTACACCTGTAACGACAGGTACTGCAAATACAGGTGTTGGAGCTGATGAAGATGGTGTCGAAGATGATATTCCGCAGATTCCTATTCGTGCTGCTGTTTCTGTTGCACCTACTGTAGAGCAGATTTGTTGGGATGGCAGAGATGCCCAGGCACATGCATTGATAGCCTTGTGTGTCAAACGTGCCATTATTCCTCACATTCGCTCTTGCAGAACAGCAAAGGATGCTTGGGATACACTTACCACTTTGTACCAGGCTAGGAATGAGGCTCGTGTTGCTTACCTCCGAAAACAGTTGGAGAGTGAGCACATGAATGAAGGTGATTCTATGGACAATTTTCTTACAAAGATCAAAGACCTGAAGGAACAATTGATTTCTGCTGATGAGGTTATACCAGATAGCTCACTTGTGCAGACCGTTCTGAATGGTCTTCCTGATTCATATCAGAGTTTTGCCTCTACTCTTCGGTTGATGATGAAAGGCAATCCGAATGCCTTGTCATTTGAGGAATTAGTCTCTGTTCTGTTGCAGGAAGATCAGTCCAGGCAGAATAGGTCCATTATGCGTGTTGCAGATCAAGCTTTCCTGGCTAGTCAGAAGGGCAAAGGAAAATGGAGCTCTTCTACTAGTAAGCAGAAATCTGCAAATGCTGCACAATCGAAGAACCAGGATAAAGATGAAAAGAAATCAGAAAAGCAGAAATTGTTCTGCAAGTATTGTAAAGGAAATGATCATATTATAAAGAACTGTCCAAAACTGGCTGCTAAAGAGGCAAAGAAGAAAGAGGCTGGAATGGTTGTTGCAGAGGCCTCTACACCAAAAACAGAGTCTGCAAATCTTATGCAGGAAGAAGAATGGGCGTTTACTACTGTCTACAATTTTGACCCATCTTCACATGATCAGTGCATGTCTGCAGTAGACTCAGATGTTTGGTACTTTGACAGTGGGGTGACCAAACATATTACCTCGCAGTGTAGTTTCTTCTCTTCACTCGAGCCTGCCCCTACAGGGAATACTGTCACATGCGCCAATAACTCCTCTTATCCTGTTATGGGAGTTGGTAAGATCATTCTAACTACTGTTGATGGTAGTTCTTTCACTTTGTCAGATGCTTTATTTGTGCCAGGGATCAAAAAGAACCTGTTATCAGTTTCTGCATTAGCCAAGATTGGCTTGGTTGTGAAATTCGTTGATGACAGGTGTACAGTTCATGATCTCTCAAATGGCGATGTTATTATTACTTCTGGCATTTTATGTCGTGGGCTGTATAAGCTCATAGACTATGAAAGATCTGTGAATGATTCGGCATGTGCAGTTCATGATTCTCAGGCTATGTCAGATGCAAAGCTTTGGCATGCACGCTTTGGTCATCTGAATTTTGCTAGTTTGTTACGCCTGCAGAAATCTGAAATGGTGTCCTCTTTGCCCAAACTTGAGGCACCTGGAAAACATGTTTGTGAAGGCTGTATTTTGGGCAAAATGCAGCGTTCTTCCTTTCCAAAAGATGGTTCAGTTCGGGCTACGCAGAAATTGCAGCTTGTACATAGTGATGTCTGTGGTCCTATGCAGACACCCTCTTTTGGAAGTTACCTTTACTTCGTGACTTTCATTGATGATTTTTCCAGGCATGCATGGGTATATCCACTCAAAGCAAAGTCCGAAGTGTTCATGTGCTTCAAACAGTTTTTGGTTTTAGCTGAAAATCTGTCAGCATGTAAAATGGGCACCCTCCGTTCTGATCGAGGGGGGGAATATATGTCTTCAGATTTTAATGCATTTCTGGCTGAACGTGGGATAAAACACCAATGTAGAGTGCCGTATACACCTCAACATAATGGAGTTGCTGAACGAAAGAACAGTTCACTCATGGAGATGGCGAGGTGCATGGTCAAAAGTCAGGCTTTACCACATAGTTTCTGGCTTGAGGCTGTCATGTGTGCAGCATATGTACTGAATAGGTGTCCCACTAAAGCGTTGCAGTCTATCACTCCATATGAGGGTTGGCATGAACGCAAGCCATCTGTTGCTCATCTGCGTGTTTTTGGTTGTTTGGCATATGCATTAGTGCCTGAACAACATCGCAGAAAATTGGATGATAAGGCAGTAAAATGTATTTTTGTTGGGTACAGTTCTGAAAGTAAAGGCTATCGTCTGTATCATCCACAGACTAAACGCATTCTGGTTAGCGGTGATGTTGTCTTTGTGGAAGATGCTATTCAGCCATTGCTTTCATGTACTAAGGAGACATCTGTTAGCTCCAAAGACATGTATGATACTTTGATGCCTCTTTTTACAGGTGGAGAGGCTAGTGCTGGTCCTAATGAGGCAACTTCTCAGCCTTTGCAGGTTTCATATGATGATGCAGATCATTCAATTTCTGATGCAGATTTACATGATGCACTTGTTGATGAGAGAGCTGATATTGAGCAGGCAAAAACTATGCCAAAATGGCTGGTGCAGACTTTGCGTGACAGCAAATTAGATGCACCTTTGTCATATCGTACTCGTTCAGGCTCTCATAGTGCCTCCTTTGCATCAGATTGCTATGCTATGGCTGCATCTAGTCTCTGTGATGAGAATGAGCCTGTTTCTTTTGATGAAGCACAAAATTCAGAAAATTGGATGGCTGCTATGCAATCTGAATATGATGCTATAATGAAGAATGGTACATGGTCTTTATGTGACTTGCCTCCTGGCAAGAAGGCCATTGGCACTAAGTGGGTATACAAGCTGAAGCGTAAACCTGATGGTACAGTTGACAGGTGTAAGGCTAGGCTTGTTGCAAAGGGTTATGCACAGGAAAGAGGCATTGATTTTGATGAGACATTTGCACCTACATGCCGTATGACTACTGTTCGCAGCATTTGTGCACTTGCAGCCCATCATGGTTGGAATGTACATCAGTTGGACATTAAAACAGCATTTCTGAATGGTGACTTGCATGAAGAAGTGTATGTTTTTCAGCCCCGTGGCTTTGTGCAGAAAGGGCATGAAAACCAGGTTTGCAGGTTAAAGAAGGCATTATATGGTTTAAAGCAAGCACCACGTGCTTGGTATGAGAAGATACATGCCTATCTGATTGCACATGGTTTTGAGAATAGTCCAACTGAAAGCACCTTATATGTTAAGCGTGCTAATGATGTGCTTCTGATCATTGTTGTCTATGTTGATGACATGCTGCTCACTGGTCCTATTGAGACACATATTGCTGATTTTAAGGCTGATTTGCATGCCTCATTTGAGATGTCTGATTTGGGGCATTTGCATCACTATTTGGGCATTCAGTTTATGCACGTTGATGGTGGAATGGCTCTGTGTCAAACGAAATATATTGACACATTATTGGAGCGTTTTGGCCTTGAAGACTGTAAGCCTATTGCCACTCCTATGGAGACAGGTTTACGATTGAGTCTTCATGATGCTGGAGATGCATTTGATGTTGTTCTCTATCAGCAGGCTGTTGGATGCTTGATTTACTTATGCATTACTCAGCCAGATATTCAGTTTGCTGTCTCACAGATGAGCAGGTTTATGCATTGCCCAGGAGTCACGCATTGGAAAGCGGTTAAGCGCATCTTTCGCTACTTGAGTGGTACTCGGCTACTTGGGTTGTTTTATCCCAAGGGGGGACCACTACCGCCAGATTTGCATGCTTTTTCTGACTCAGATTGGGCTGGTTGCTATGACACTCGTGTGTCCACCAGTGGTTTTTGCTTCATGCTTGGTAGCTCATGTATATCTTGCTTGAGCAAGAAGCAGCCTACTGTGGCCACTTCCAGTTGTGAGGTTGAGTATAGGGCAGCTTTCACAGCGACTGTTGAGTGTGTGTGGCTCAGATGCCTTATGGCTGATTTGGGTGTTGGCCAGTCTTCTGCCACCACCATCTTCACTGACAGTCAGAGCGCATTGGCAGTTGCGAGGAACCCTGTGTTCCATGCTCGCACTAAGCACATTGAGGTGCATTATCACTATGTCAGGGAGAGGTTCTCTGCTGGGGAGATCAGCTTGGCATATGTGCCCACGCAGGAGAACATTGCAGACCTTTTCACGAAGGCTCTGCCTAGGGAGAAGTTTGAAGCTTTCCGCAAAGCTTTGGGCTTACTTCCTTTTGTGGAGTGATTTCCACATAGCTTGGCACTTCCTTATACATGAGTGCCAGCTCCTTGTTCACCGCATCACTCCCAGGGGGGATTTGTTGATATATTTAGGTAGTGATGTGTGTGAACACTCTAGGACCGCCGAGGCACTTTTTTCCCTCTTTAGGAGGTTTTTGTCCCCCGGATTGTATATACGCCTATTGCCCTAATGGGCTACTTATCTTTGTACATTCTCTAGTAATACATTCAGTCTCGTGTGTTGTGCTCCAAGCTTCTTCTTCTTCCTTGTGCTGTTCGCGTGCTTCCGCAGACGTCTATCTCCAACATAACTCAAGTCCAAGGAAATACTTTACTAAACCAAGATCACTAATCTTGAACTCCTTCATCATCTTGTTCTTGATTTGTCTGATTCCATTGACATCATTAGCTATAAGTATGATATCATCAACATAAACACATTCTCTTGATGAATAGAGAAGTATCTGCCTTACTCAAAACCTTGGTCCTGAAGATATGTGGTCAATCTGTGATTCCATGCCCTAGGTGTTTGCTTCAATCCATAAAGAGCTTTATTCAACTTGCATACATATGTTACCTTGTTTTGATCTCCATAGCTAGGAGGTTGCGACATATATGCCTTCTCTGAAATCCATCCATTCAAGAAAGCATTTTTTACATCTAGCTGATACATGTTCCAATTCTTAGATGCAGCTACACTTACCAATACGCTGATGGTTGGCATCTTGGCTACAGGTGAGAATGTTTCTTCATAGTCAATACCTTGGGTTTTTGCGAAACCCTTGGCCACCAATCTGGCTTTGTGCCTGTTTATTGACCCATCAGAATTGCTTTTAAGTTTATAGATCCATCTCGATCCAATTACCTTCATGGACTCTTTCTTTGGTACTAGTTCCCATGTGTCACTTTGCTTGAGTGCTTCAATCTCCTCATCCATAGCTTTCTTCCATTATGTCTTGGTCTTTGCTTCTTCATATGATCCTGGTTCTTCAATTGACAAGTCTTTGGCAAGATAAATAGAATGTTTAGTGACAAGAGAGGTGTCATACCCATATCTGATAGGTCTTTTGCTCTCCCTTTGTGATCTTCTGATTGCTTGATTTGAAGATTCAGGTATGTCTTCAAGTTTCTTCATCTTGAGTTTGCCTTTGGACTTCCATGCCTTGAATTCTTCAAGATGGATAATTTCTTCATCATCTGAATTGGTGTCTTCATTTTGAGTAGGTTCCTCCTTAGCAAGACTTGGAAACTCCTCCTCCAAGTCATAGGGTAGTTTAATCTTCGTGCATTCATTCTCATACCAAGAGTCATTTTCATCAAAGACAACATCTCTACTAACCATGAATCCCTTATTTGAAGGGTTGTAGAATTTGTACCCTTTCTGATTCAGATCATATCCAATAAAGATACACTTCTCAGCCTTAGGGTCTAGCTTACCTCTTATCTGAGAAGGAATGTGTACATATGCTACACATCCAAATACCCTGCAATGTTCAAGTGAGGGTCTCTTACCATGCCATGCTTCATAAGGGGTCATCCCGTCAAGGGATTTAGATGGCAACCTATTTATGAGGTAAGTGGCAGTAGATACACTCTCTGCCCATAGGTATTTAGGTAATTTCTTTTCATTCAACATTGAGCTAGCTGTTTCAACAATCAATCTATTTCGTCTCTCAGCTACCCCATTCTGTTCAGGAGTATACCTTGTGGTGATCTCTCTCTTGATTCCTTTGTCCTGCAAGAATGCTTCAAACTCATTTGAGAAGTAATCACCTCGTCCATCTCACCTTAGCCTCTTTAGATTCTTCCCTGTCTGATTCTCAACAAGTGCAAGATACTTTTTAAAAGACTTGAACACTTCATGTTTGTGCTTCATAAAGTACAATACAGTCCACCTACTATAATCATCAATAAAAGATACATAGTACCTTGATCCTGAGATTGAGGGGTCTTCGCTTGGTCCCCATACATCTGTATGCATAGGTTCTAAGTAGTCCTCATGCATGTAGCCTTTCCTTGAGAATGGTAACCTGTGAGTTTTTCCAAACGGACAAGCACCACACTTGTAGATCATATGTTGCTTGGATACATTAGGTATCCCAATTACACATTGATCCTTGCATATTTGCTTCAAGGTTCTTTCACCTACATGCCCTAATCTTTTACGCCAAATCTCAAGTTGTGAAAGCGTTTGATCTTTATAATTGTAGAGTGCCATATTCTTTGTATCTTCTAGCTCAAAAGTAAAAAGTCTACCTATCTTTTCTCCTTTAGCAACTCTCTTGAACCCATGCTTGGGATCCTCCATAAATGCTCCATATTGGTTGAACCTGACCTCCAAACCTTTTTCCACAATCTCTCCAACACTCATCAAGTTTTTTGTAATGGTTGGTACATATAGTACTCTACTCAACAAGTTTTGATTTCCATCACAAGTCTTAACATTTCCAACTTTAACTATTGAGTGCTTTCTGTCTTCACCTGTTTGTACTTGATGCTTACCTCTTGGTTCTTCAAGGTTAGAGAGTAGAGCTACATTGCCAGCCACATGATTTGAGCATCTTGAGTCAATGTAGAAGAGATGTTCATCATTTGTACCTGGTTTTGAAGTCATGTTCATAATCACAAGAGAATCATCTTACTCTTCTGTATAGTTGTTGTAATCCTTTATGGATTTGAATCCTCCTTGGTAGTTGCCATTATAGTTGTTGTTGTAGTTGTTGTTGTATCCTTGATGATGGTTGAATCTACCTGTTGATTGTGAGTATCCACCTCTTTGATACCCTCTTCCTCTCTGATTCTTGTAATTCCTGAAACACTCATCTGTAGTATGATTTGATAAACCACAAATGTTGCATGGTGATGAGTTATAGGATCTCCCCCTACCTTGCTTACCTCCTCTGCCCCTTCCTCTTGATGATCTACCTCTCCCTACATAGTTGGCTTGGGAGGTAGTGCCTTCATCCTCTCCTTTCTTGTTCTTGCCTTTGTCTTTAAAGTTACTTTTATCAGTGTATAGGGCAGAAGAGCTATTACCTTTGGATGAGTATCCATTCTTGTTGAGCTTGGCTATGAGTGAACAATTGCCCCATGGGAGTGGTAAGATCTGGAATTTGCATGTCCATGTATAGATCCATGGCAGTGGTGAAGCTTTCGCATTTGTCATCAGCTTTAATCGCATTGATCACTTGCCTTACTATCTGCACTTCTTCAATATCTTCTCCTATGCTTTCCATCTAATCTGCTACATCTCTAATCTTAGTCAGATACTCTGAAATAGCCTGCTTAGGTTGCTTCCTTAGTGTGGTGAATTCAATCCACAATTGGTTTTTTCTAGCCCTTGTGTTGGAAGAGAAATAGGATGACAAGGTTTCCCAAGTCTCTTGGGATGTCTTATAGTTTCTAATATGTGGCAAAAGAAAATCAGAGATGGAGTTAAGTAAGTAAGACCTTGCTAATGCAGCCTTGGTATACCATGTGTTGAGCTTTTCATGTTCTTCCTTTGTTGGTAGTCCCGTGGTTTTGAATGTGGGCAATTCCTCATTTCCTGAGATGTATCCATAAAGACTCCTTCCTTGTAGGTATGTCTTCATCCTTAGAGACCATGCCTCATAGTTGTTCCTATCCAAGTTCTCAATAAATGAAGGAAAACCATCTCCCATTTTACCTTGACTTTGCTCTGATACCACCGTTGGGAATGATGGATGGACACTTCAAGATGATGAGTAGGTACTGCCAAATCTTGCTTTGTACCAGCCCTTTGGTGCTTCTCATTTGATAAGCAGACCTTCGTAGCTTTCCAATAACACCGTAAAATGGCCTATGTACTTTGGAAATGATGTATGAAAAGATTGAATCAAAACAGACAACTTTGAACTTCAAGTCTTCAAGAAAACCTTCTATTTTTTATCATACACATGCTGTATCTTTTGCTCAGTATGACGAGCACAGTAGGAATTGGAAAAATTACTTTTAGGGGTATCTAATTACCTTAGCAAGCTAACTATTTCAAGTGGAATCAGTTAAAAAGATTAACTATGCTCAGAGAAATTACTTTAGCAAGTAAATCTTTACCCTGATTTTTTAGGACTGTTGCAGACTTCGACCAATGATCACCTTGATGGACTTTTCTCTGGAATGGCTGAATAGAAATCCTTCAAATTTTCAGATCACGTAGAAGACTTTGAGCTGGTTCCAACAAGCTATAGATGTTTGAATTTCGTGGAGAAATGAGTGAGATATGGGCTACACAAGTTGACTAACTGATAGAGACTATGACAGAGAACTCAGAAATGAATAATGTAATTGTAATGGATTAATGAACAATGTTGTACAATGCCATATGCATGATGATCATTGCCTAATGGTAGAGAAAGGTGTAGGCTACTGTGAATGCCTCACACACACTCAGAAAGTACAATGAAATGCTCGGGATGATGAGTCTTCTACCCGTGAATTTTTCTTAGAGGTTTATATAAGAGTTCACTCTCAATTTGAATTTGAATTCAAATTTTGGCTTCCTCTAAAAAGTGATCCTCCGTTATAGGAGATACTCCATCAATCAAACCTTCTAACTTTTTACGAGATTTTCTTGGTAGGTGTTTACAAAGATTCCAAGTCAAATATGACTTTTACACAAGGATAAAAATGGTAAGTATCTACTAGCATTGATTCACATGTAGCTTCATATGTGTAGTGAGTTCAAGCCAAATGTGTAGGCTTGTGAAATGCACCAACAGCTCCCCCTCAAGCCAAACATGTTGGCTTGGTGTTCATCTTTAGTCTTCATTTATATCCTGCAATCCAATCATTGATTTGAACCAGCAAAGTTTGGTTCCATCCAATGCTTTAGTTAACAAATCTACACACTCCATGTTGGTTGATACATACGTTAGTTGAATGTCCTTGCTTAATAGCTTCCAGCAAGCGCATCCCTCTCTGAGAGGTTTTTCTCCGAAACAAAGAAGCAGACCATGCCTCCTTCCCTTCCGACTCATGCTTTCTAACTGTTCCCCCAATATATCTTGTTCAGAGCGAGAGCAAGGAGCTGAAAAGCTAGAACCCGCAACAGAGAGCTTCCTCCTCGATATCGATGCCCCCAAAAATCCCCTTCTTCGGGAAGAGTTTCGCTGTCGCCTCCTTTTGCCTTCAGCATACAGGGCCAGAAGAAAAAAAATCCTCTGCTCATCAGTTCTTGAACCCCTAGTGAATGGCTTCTTCCTACTTTCTAACTTCAAAAAAAACCTTTGATTCCTTTCTTGCTTCAGCAGAGCTATATCCTTCCCCTCTTTACACACACGAAAACTGTAGCCTTCCTTGCATTTAGTATTTTTCCCTCTGTTCCCCTTCCAAAACATGTAGCCCATATTTGAAGTTGTGGAGCATTCACTTAAACTTCAACAAAAGGAATCATTTGACTTATTTGATTCCCATGGTAGGTATAGCTTGAATCAAGAAATTCTTGGTGAGTACGGCCTTAACGTCGAGATGCAATGCTACCTCTGATATTTGTGGAAGTGGGCAGAGTTGGGAATTACATTGTTGCTGGCGACACATCCACAAGCCGATTACATATTATGGTCTGTTCTTGAGGCTCCCCACATTTTCCATACATATTCACAAGGGTGTTTAAAATAAGAATATTCACAGCAATGCCTCTACATAGAGAGTCCTTATGTAATGCGTCTCCTATTTCAAGTGAAAGACCAGGTATAGCATCCTCTTTAGTCATTTCAAAAGAATTGCAAGCTTGGATTTCAGATCGCGACCACAACGTGCTCTCTGTTAGGAGTGTGCTCTTGTTAGTTGATTTAGTTGTTTGTGGACTGTAGTTTCACAACATTGGTATGCAGAGCTAGTTTAGATCCTAGATCTTCTTGGAGTTAGACGTCTACGGAAGCACGCGAACAACACAAGGAAGAAGAAGAAGCTTGGAGCACAACACACATTACTGACTGTATTACTAGAGAATGTACAAAGATAAGTAGCCCTTTAGGGCAAGAGGCGTATATACAAGCCGGGGGAAGAAAACCTCCTAAAGAGGGCAAAAAGTGCCCCAACGGTCCTAGTGTGCTCACACACATCACTACCTAAATATATCAACAAATCCCCCCTAGGAGTGATGTGGTGAACAAGGAGCTGGCACTCATGTATAAGGAAGTGCCAAGCTATGTGGAAATCACTCCACAAAAGGAAGTAAGCCCAAAGCTTTGCGGAAAGCTCCAAACTTCTCCCTAGGCAGAGCCTTCATGAAAAGGTCTGCAATCTTCTCTTGCGTGGGTACATATGCCAAGCTGATCTCCCTAGCAGAGAACCTCTCCCTGACATAGTGATAATGCACCTCAATGTGCTTAGTGCGAGTATGGAACACAGGGTTCCTCACAACTGCCAATGTGCTCTGGCTGTCAGTGAAGATGGTGGCGGCAGAAGTGTGATCAACACCCAAATCAGCCATAAGGCGTCTCAGCCATACACACTCAACAGTCGTTGTGAAAGCTGCCCTATACTCAGCCTCACAACTGGAAGTGGCCACAGTAGGCTGCTTCTTGCTCAACCAAGATATACATGAGCTACCAAGCATGAAGCAAAAGCCACTAGTGGACACACGAGTGTTCATAGCAACCAGCCCAATCAGAGTTAGAAAAAGCATGCAAATCTGGCGGTAGTGATCCCCCCTTGGTATAAAACAACCCAAGTAGCCGAGTACCACTCAAATAGAAAACGATGCGCTTAATTGCCTGCCAATGCTTAACTCCTGGGCAATGCACACACCTGCTCATCTATGAGACATCAAACTGAATATATGGCCGAGTAATGCATAAGTTAATCAAGCATCCAACAACCTGCTGATAGAGAACAGCATCAAATGCATCTCCAGTATCATGAAGGCTCAAATGTAAACCTGTCTCCATAGGAGTGGCAATAGGCTTACAGGCTTCAAGGCCAAAATGCTGCAATGATGTGTCAATATATTTCATTTGACACAAAGCCATTCCACCATCAACTTGCATAAACTGAATGCCCAAATAGTGATGCGAATGCCCCAAATCAGACATATCAAATGAGGCATGCAAATCAGCCTTAAAATCAGCAATATGCTTCTCAATAGGAACAGTGAGCAGCATGTCGTCAACATAGACCACAATGATCAGAAGGACATCATTAGCACACTTAACATATAAGGTGCTTTTAGTTGGACTGTTCTCAAAACCATGTGCAATCAGATAGGCATGTATCTTCTCATACCAAGCACGTGGTGCTTGCTTTAAACCATATAATGCCTTCTTTAACCTGCACACCTGGTTTTCATGCCCTTTCTGCACAAAGCCATGGGGCTGAAAAACATCCACTTCTTCATGCAAGTCACCATTTAGAAATGCATTTTGAATGTCCAACTGGTGTACATTCCAACCATGATGGGCTGCAAG
Organism: Ceratopteris richardii; assembly: GCA_020310875.1. NCBI lineage: Eukaryota > Viridiplantae > Streptophyta > Polypodiopsida > Polypodiales > Pteridaceae > Ceratopteris > Ceratopteris richardii. The sequence goes on from CM035435.1 coordinate 100,652,062, forward strand.
TGCACGAATGCTCCGAATAGTATTCATACGGCATGTAGGTGCAAAGGTCTCATCAAAATCAATGCCTCTTTCCTATGCATAACCCTTTGCAACAAGCCCAGCCTTATACCTATCAACTGTACCATCAGGTTTACGCTTTAGCTTGTATACCCACTTAGTGCCAATGGCCTTCTTGCTAGGAGGCAAGTCACATAAAGACCAAGTACCATTCTTCATTATTGCATCATATTCAGATTGCATAGCAGCCATCCAATTTTTTGAATTTTATGCTTCATCAAACGAAACAGGCTCATTCTCATCACAAAGACTAGATGTAGCCATAGCATAGCAATCTGATGCAAAAGAGGCATTGTGAGAGCCTGAACAAGTACGATATGACAAAGGTGCATCTAATTTGTTATCACGCAAAGTCTGCACCAGCCATTTGGGCATAGTTTCTGCCTGCTCAATAACAACTCTCTCATCAACTAGTGCATGATGTAAATCTGCATAAGAAATGGAATGATCTACATCATTACATGAAACCTGCAAAGGCTGAGAAGTTGCCTCATTGGGACCAGCACTAGACTGTCCACCTGCAAAAAGAGGCAGCAAAGGATCATACATGTCTTTGGAGCTAACAAATGTCTCCTTAGTACATGAAAGCAATGGCTGAATAACATCTTCCACAAAAAACAACATCACGGCTAACCAGAATGCGTTTAGTCTGTGGATCATATAGACCATAGCCTTTACTTTCAAAACTGTATCCAACAAAAATACATTTTACTGCTTTAGCATCCAACTTCTACGATGTTGTTCAGGCACTAATGCATATGCCAAACAACCAAAAACACGTAGATGAGCAAATGATGGCTTGCGGTCATGCCAAGCCTCATATGGAGTGATAGATTGCAACGCTTTAGTGGGACACATGTTCAATACATATGCTGCACACATGACAACCTCAAGCCAGAAACTATGTGGTAAAGCCTGACACTTGACCATACACCTCGCCATCTCCATGAGTGACCTGTTCTTTCGTTCAACAACTCCATTCTGTTGAGGTGTATATGGCACTGTACTCTGGTGTTTTATCCCATGTTCAGCCAGAAATGCATTAAAATCAGAAGACATATATTCCCCCCCTCAATCTGAACAGAGGGTGCCCAGTTTACATGCTGACAGATTTTCAGCCAAAACCAAAAACTATTTGAAGCACATGAACACTTCGGACTTTTCCTTAAATGGGTATACCCATGCATGCCTGGAAAAATCATCGATGAACGTCACGAAGTAAAGATAATTCCCAGAAGAAGGTGTCTGCATAGGACCACAAATATTAGTATGTACAAGCTACAATTTTTGCGTAGCCCAAACTGAACCATCTTTTGGAAAGGACGAATGCTTCATTTTGCCCAAAATGCAGCCTTCATAAATATGTTTCCCAGGTGCCTCAAGTTTGGGAAAAGAGGACACCATTTCAAATTTCTGTAGGCGTAGCAAACTAGCAAAATTCAGATGGCCAAAGCGTGCATGCCAAAGCTTTGCATCTGACATAGCCTGAGAATCATTTATTGCACATGCCAAATCATTTACAGATCTTTCATAGTCTATGAGCTTATACATCCCACAACATAAAATGCCAGAAGCAATAATCAGATCGCCATTTGATAGATCATGAACTGTACACCTGTCATCAACAAATTTCACAACCAAACCAATCTTGGCTAATGCAGATACTGATAAGAGGTTCTTCTTGATCCCTGACACAAATAAAGCATCTGACAAAGTGAAAGAACTACCATCAATAGTAGTCAAAATGATCTTATTAACTCCTATAACAGGATAAGAGGAGTTGTTGGCGCATTTAACAGTATTCCCTGTAGGGGCAGACTCGAGTGAAGAGAAGAAACTGCGCTGCGAGGTAATATGTTTGGTCGCCCCACTGTCAAAATACCAAACATCTGAGTCTACTACAGACATGCACTACTCATCAGAAGATGGGTCAAAATTGAAGACAATAGTAAACACCCATTCTTGTTCCTGCACAAGATTAGCAAACTCTGTTTTTTGTGTAGAGGCCTCTGCAACAACCATTCCAGCCTCTTTCTTCTTTGCCTCTTTAGCAGCCAGTTTTGGACAGTTCTTTATGATATGATCATTCGCTTTACAGTACTTGCAAAACAATTTCTGCTTTTCTGATTTCTTCTCATCTTTATCTTCCTTCTTCGAATATGCAGAATTAACATATTTTTGCATACTAGTTGAAGAGCTCCATTTTCCTTTGCCCTTCTCATTAGCCAGGAAAGCTTGATCTGCAACTCGCATAATGGACCTGTTCTGCTTGGACTGATCTTCCTGCAACACAACAGAGACTAACTCCTCAAATGATAAAGCATTTGGATTGCCTTTGATAACCAACCAAAGAGTAGAAGCAAAAATCTGATATGAATTAGTAAGACCATTCAGAACAGTCTGCACAAGTGAGCTATCTGGTATAACCTCATCAACAGAAATAAATTGTTCCTTTAAGTCTTTGATCTTTTTTAGGAAACTGTCCATAGAATCACATTCATTCATGTTCTCACTCTCCAACTGTCTTTGGAGGTAAGCAACACGAGCCTCATTCCTAGCTTCGTACAATGTGGTAAGTGTATCCCAAGCATCCTTAGCTGTTCTGCAAGAGCGAATGTGAGGAATAATGGCACCTTTGACAAACAAAGCTATCAATGCATGTGCCTGGGCATCTCTGCCATTCCAGCGAATCTGCTCTACAGTAGGTGCAGCAGAAACCGCAGCACAAACAGGAATATGCAGAATATCATCATCTTCGACACCTTCTCGATCAACTTCAGTACCTACAGTTGTAACAATTGCATGTATGATAGGACGTTTTTCGACACCCTGTACAATGTTCCACAGTCCGTTTGCAACCAACACATGTCGCATCATATAAGCCCATAACGGGTAGTTGGTACCATCCAACTTATCCTCAACAGCCAACATACGGAATACATCACTGCTTTCAGCCATGGTCGGTGACTGAATTACCTTGATGCAGAAAATTGAATGTATCTCAAAAAGTTGAACAGAACTGCCCAGACAAATTCCGCTAGACGTGTAGCAGACTTCAAGATGCTTATACTACCGAACAAAAACTCGTATATACCTTTGGCACAAAAAGACAAAATAGCCTACACAAGCATTGCGATAGTGCGTTCGGAGGCCGAAACGAGCTCAGATCGTGATCTCGAAAACACCCTGAGTATGCTCACCAAAATTCGTGCGATTTTGAGACTACAAATGGAGGAGTGTCGACGGTGCCCTAGATGAAGCGATGACCTGCTCTGATACCAATTGTTGGAGTTAGACGTCTGTGAAAGCACACGAAAAACACAAGGAAGAAGAAGAAGCTTGGAGCACAACACACAATACTGACTGTATTACTAGAGTATATATGAAGATCAGTGCCTCGGTGGTCCTAGTGTGTTCACACACATCACTACCTAAATATATCAACAGATCTTGTGTAAATTTCGAATTTGTATTCGTAGGGCATTTATTTGGTTGAGCTCGCAACAGGCTGTCCATTCGCGTGACAGTTGTCCATTCTCCTTTTTAGGGGGGAGTAAAAACAGGCCCATAGGACACCTCCCTTAGAGCAGGGCTAAGAGGCCACCTAATCGGGTGCACAGAACCATAGAGGACTATGGAGTTTGGATGGGTTCTATTGAACACTATAGCGTGTCTAGTCGCGAGTACACTGCCCCACATGTAGTAATACGTTGACCCATCTGCGCGTTTCTACATGACCTCAAATGGATCCATGTGGATGAACACACGCGCATCCTGTCTGGCCAAGAGAGAGGCAAAGCGGAGAGACCTCAGGCACGAGGAAGAAGCGTGAATTCCTCATTATATAGTAAAAAAAGTGATAGCTTACATCGAATATGGGATAGGAGTACTTGATGCGCAGCTCACGCTCCTCAGCAAGCTCACATGCACCCCTAGAGATACTCCTCTTCATATGTCCTTTTGCAAACGATGTTCACAAAAGGAGGAGGAAAAGAGAAGGATTGGTCCAATCCATTCAAAGCTATGGAGTTTGAAGCAAACACATGGTTACTTCACTTTCAACCTCAACAAAGGAGAAGTCTCCAAAGCTAAGTATTTTAATTTTTCTTAGAGTTCATGATAAATCATGACATAAAAAGAAAATTTAAGATAAAATCATGATTTATCCACGACATAAAAAGAAAATTTAAGATAAAATCATGATTTTGTAAGATCGTGGATTTAGGAAAATTATCCATTAAGCATTGGCATGCATTCAATATGTATAGATTCCAATCTATATATGATTATGGTATTTAGGGAATGAGCTTAGAACGTATATCTTATAAGATTTTCTAGCAAAAGCCTACAAAAAAATGGCATAGATTAAATAGGCACTAGACTCATGTCATATGAGATGAAAGTATGCATGTAAGCATAAGCATAGATGCATGTTCAGGCATAAAAGTAAGTATGTATATGCCCAAGGAAGTAGTCTAAAGGTGCAATGGCCAAACGTTGCAAAGTCAAATTTGAAGTATTCAAATAGAAAAGCTTCCTCCTTCATGGAATCAAAGGATGGACGTAGCAAAAATGAAGGTAAGTACCATTTCCATTTCCATTTTTTCCTCTTTGAACATGCTAAAAGTAATACATATATAGATGCACTTTAAATGAAAATGGTGGTCCATATGCATTTGGAGAGATGCATAAGTTTAGTAATTTGTACGACAAACTAGAGGCATAATTAAATGGAAAAAAGGCTTTTGATTACCATGAGAAAGATTGACCACCTAAATATTGTTAGAAAATGCATATAGAATGTTCATTATTGCATGGGACGAACATGAATGGTAACGAGAACCATGTATTCATGCATTTAATGGAGTTCTAAAATGAGAATTCCATGCATGCTTTAAGGAGGCGTTCAATATTTGGAACTTATAAGCATATTTAAGCAAAGATGTATTTGTTCTCGGCATACATTATGTATACACAAATTCAATCATATATGCATGAATTAATGGGATCATGTATGCATGGGCTCATGGTACATGATAGAGAAATTAAGTCAATAAAGTTTAAGGTTAAGCTAGGAAATGACTCATAATTAAGAAGTCAAAAGCATAAAAGTTCAATGGTACATTGGGGACAAACAACTCAATAATCATTAACTTGTATATGTCGGCTTAATCCAAAAGCGAACAAAATTTATTATAGATAGAAAAACCTTAACCTTCGAGTCCTAATTATGGACCTTGAAGTTCCATAATACCCATGGCATGCCTGATCAGCAAGGCCAAGGACTTACGTTACAAACTAAGCGATGTTCACCATAAGATAGTGGTAATAAGAATTTGGATTGAAAGACATCCAAAAGAGAAATGAGAAGCCTATATGAGACCCTACACACATAGGGTAATTTTTCATTGTGAATGATGTTAAGAAGTTCATAGGAACTTAAACATCTGATCATTGAGGACAATGATCACACTAAAAGGGGGAAGAGAATGTAGTAAAATATTAGGGAAAAAATGATTGAACCATTTTACCCTTTTAAGCGTTCATTTCTTCCCCGATAAGCTTCTTCCTTCATTGACAAGAGGTAGGATCCATTTGGAGCTTTGAGAAAATTGCTTCAAGAGTTGTAACTCATTTAGCATATCTAGAGAAGAGAGGGTTGAAAGAAACTCTTAATACCTCTACCCCAAAATGTGCTCTATGAGGTAGAAACAATTTATCAAGATGGTTAAAAAGGTAACCATTTAGCAAAACTTATGATTGACTATATCCTTTGATACCAATGCCTACTTATGTCAATAGATGATATCTAGTATGAGAATAACATAAACAACGATAACTTTGATTGCATCTAATCAAGGAAATAGTTCAATGAAAGCTCAATTTTCAAAGTCTTTTCAAAGAACAAATCAAGACTCTCTAAGAATATAACTTACAAAGATTTTGATTATATTTGATAAGACTAAAATGAATGGATTTTAATCCTTGAGTAAGAGCTAAAGTCGTCTACACTAAGGTGAGATTGTAAATCGGATGGTATGGGACGTCTAGGTTTACAATGTCACTTAAGTGGGTTCAGTGGTATGGGACATTGAACTTAAGGATAATGGAAGCTTAAGCTCAAGGATATTGGAGAACTTTTTCAATCAAGGATTTATCATAAATGAACCTACCATTTGGATAGGAAATTAAAAGAACATCAATTTCCTACAATTTTCGAGGATGAAAACTCCTTTAAGGGGGGAAGAAAGGTATCATCAATATGATACTTCTAAGCAAAAGATATTCCTTAACTCTTTCATAGAAGTTAATAAGTACATTGGATGTCCAAGTACCTAAGTGTGTTTGAGTTAAATCTCAAATAAAATAAGAACCAGATATGTAGAAGGAATTCATTAAAGAATTCCAATTTGGCAAGTAAACTAAGGGAAGCTAGCCAAATACTTGAAGCATATTCAGAGTAGGGTATTTGAGAATGGATAAAGATTCCAAAGTTTGGATCACTAAGCATGACAACTTGCTTAAGTCAAAAGGCTGACATATAATTGTTGATCCCGAAAAGGAGAATAGTTAATGGTTTGAAGTATATCAACATGATGTTGCAGACTTAAGCAAAGATATCAAGTCGTGAAGGTATGAGTTGAAGATCCCAAGAAAATCCCATGGGTAAATACCATTGAAAAAGGGATCTAAAGGAGAAAAGACTTGATCTTATCTCATGTTAAACTAGCTAGAGGAGTTTTAAGAAAGCCAAGTGACCTAACTTGGTCAAATATATCCAACCCTTTGTGGTTGGATAATCCAAGAGGCCTACATTGGTCAAAAAGATCAAAGCCTTTTATAGTTCGATACCAAGTAAAGTTCAAAGGTCAACCTAAATAGACCTTTGAATTAATTGACATTAGAAACCTTAGTCTTTGCTCTCATAAAAATGATGCCAAGGAGTTCCAAGATGGAATTCATGATCATGGTAAATGATCAGAGAGCATTGAAAAGGTAAGGGCAAAGAATGTGGAAAGGTTAAGGATGTCGTTCTACCGATTGGAGAAAGAACTCACTGGTATGGGATAGTGAGAACTAACTCCCGTTGGGAATTTTCTCTGATGCTAGAGAGAAAATAGGCTCAAGATCCGATAGGAAACATCATGATAAGCCTTAAAGATAAGACCATTTAGATTAAGGTCTTAGGTTCATTATGAGGTGTAGAAATGTACCTCCCTCAACCAATTTAATACACCTGGTTGTATGAACAAAAGCGTAAATAGAATGAACATGACATTTACCCTAGAAAAGGCTATCCTTTATCCTCTTAAGCAGATGCATTTTTCTTAATAAAATGCATAGCCAAATTTTATATGGTACAATAAATTTGGATAAGTAAGAAGGTAAAGAATTTTGGGAGTTTACCAAGTTAAACTCCAAAAGTAAAGCCAAGCCTATTCAAGTATAATAACCTTGAATGAAATAATGATTTGTAAAAGATTTTCTTTTGAATCTTTGGTGAGAACAAGTGATTCAAGAATGTTCATAGTAAGATATGAGATATGATGCCTAGAAACAGGTATCTTTCTTACAAGACCCTGGAACTAAAGCAACAAAACTTGAATCATCTAAACTCCATCCAATAGAAAATCTAGAGGGTGTCTTGATGAAGTATTTTTCCTCAATTTTGAGGATTTGAAGGAATCAGATTAGTTTCTCTTTGCAAAGCTTTGATGACCTTTGAGGTTAGTATACATAAGTATCTAAACCATAGTTGGTTCAAGATAGTAAGTACTGATTCTCATTGGAAGAACATGCTAAGCTAAAACGAACAAATGGGGTAGAGACCTAGGAGAATGGTCTACCAAATAATTCCAATTCCTAGAGTCATCTTTGGATCTAAGTCTTCAATGTTTAAACTTCCAAAAGAATTAAACTCTATTCTGAGAATTAATCCAGGGAAAATCAAACATGATCAAGATAGGGATCCACTTGTAGACATGAGCTTGTAGATTGGGTATATTATCATTCGGAATACTTGAGCTTTATGTTTCAAGAAAACCTGGATGATTTAAATAAGTCCACCTAAGTTGCCAAGGAATGAGAAGATAGTATTTCTCCTCATTTTATTGAGCATGTTTTGGCAAGGACTCACTAGACCCACTTTGCTAAATTCACATCTTTAGCTAAGTCCTATCAAATACAAATAAAGTATATTTGTATTTGAAAAGGACTATAAAAGAATAAGTTAAGTTCAAAACATCTGAAGATTCCTCTCCTTTCTGTTGAAAGTGGAAGATGAATCAAGTTTCTGGCCCTTTCAAGATAGAGATAGGATCTCTATCATAGACTCTAAAACTATAAATTCTAGGCAAGTACAAAGTGTACTGAAATTTATTATTTTATGGAGCTCTAGGTTTGTGAAAGTGCCAAAAGAAAAAGACCACCAATGAAGTCCACCCATTTCACTAGTCCATAGGTACAAGGCATGCATGTACATTAGAGTGGAGTAAGAGAAAGTGATTTGGGTAGGGATTTTTTTTCCTTTCCTTTCAGATTAAGGTAGGGATTAGCCTTTATCTGATTACTAGAAATGAATCTAAAGAGAGAGATGACCATGCTCAGAGTATAGATCATGGTGCACGGGGGAATACTTCACATATTATACCTACACACATTTTCAAGGACGAAAATGTTAAAGGGGGGAAGAATGTTGTATAATTCATGGGTTCAGAAGGTTAAACATATGGATTCTAAAGGTTAGAATATGATGTATGTTTGCTTTGTTCTAGCCCTTGAATTACCCTTGGAACATGCCTTGAACCTTTGGGTGAAACCATTGGTTTTAATCCTTGAGGTATTTATTCATTGAGCTCCCAATTGAATCGTTAGAACCTTAGGCTTGATTTATCCTAAGGTGTGAGAACCTTAGTCTTGGGAGAAGCTTCTCTAGGAGCCACCTGTGTATGTGAGAGAAGAATCCTCATTTGATTTAGAAGGCATGTGATAGACCTTGGGAAATTAGAAGGCATGTGATCACCCTTGGAAAAGTGTTCACATGAGGGACACTTGGCTGGAAACTTGACCAATCTCAAGGACATGCATCCCCTTAGGCTAGAGGTATATATATGGGTGGAGTTGGATGGGTGGATACGTGCTCTCTCTTAGGAGTGTGGTCTTGCTAGTTGATTTAGTTGTTTGTGGAATGCAGTTACACAACACTACTGTGGGGATAAAACTCTTAAAAAGTCTATATAAGTGAAAGAGATGTTAGTTGTGAAGTTGACTCTCATAGAATTGGCAACTCTTCTGAGCATTGTATCTAGGCTTTTGCAATAAAATGAGCTTCTTTATGCATTTTATCTCTTGCCTACTCATGAGTGTGTATGCATGTGTGCATATATGCATACATGTGTTTGCCTCCCTTACTCTTGTTGTAGGTGTGTGTGCTTCTATTTCGTTGCATGTAGGTCTTCATACCTACTGACCGATCACTTTCTTGATACACCATTCTTCTTCTTATGTGCACTCCTAGACTATGATAACAAGAGGATACACTTTTGGTCCCTGAAGAGTTCTTATCGGATGTGAGTGATGGTAAGCTTTCATATGGGATATGTGCTTTTGGTGCTACTTGCATGTGTTCTAAGGACTTCTCCATCATCCTCATCACTTAAGATAAGTAGGTAGGTAGGTAGGTAAGTAGGTATAGGCAAAATATGGTTTTAGGATTAGGGTTCTTTAAGGTTTCAATCATTAGGAAAAGATTGAGCCCTGCATGGCTTTGTAAGGATTCCTAATTTTTAGGTTTTAAAAGGTTTAATCTAGTTGAATAAGGGGGTATAAAGAACCACTAGTTGTGTTCCCATAAAATAATATTTGGTAGCTTTGTGTTTGAATTTTTGTAAATTCTTGAGCTTTTGGATGCTTAAAAGCAATGGCTTAGAGTAAGGTTGAAATTCTAGAGAGAGAATGTCAAAGAATTCATGGGGCTTTGGAGTTTTAACACAATGCTTTTGCACACCCTCTACACAAACGTAGGCCTTGAGGACCAAGGTGAGGGTAAAGCATGTTTGGGGTTGATCATTTCTCTATCAGCACCATGCTCCATTGTAGAAATTGCTTAGAAGCTAGAGACCACTACATTATTGCCCAAAGAACAAAGCATCCACATCAGGTCCTCATATTCAAATGATCTCTATGAGTAAGGAAGGAGTTGTAGAGAAACCATCATGCCATCACCATCTTCAAAGGTGGTACATCTAGAAGAAATTGAATCCTTTGTGATGTAGAGAAGGAGCAAAGAGAAACATGCCAAGATTCACATAAAAATGGACTAAAGAAGATAAAGGGGACACTTGATGAAAGACCTACTCCAAGGAAACATACACAAATAAATGAAAACATTACAAGCACAAGTGAAACCATTGGACATGCATTCAACAAGGCCCAAAAGCAGGTTGAGAAGTCACACATAGCCCTTGCCCCTATGGAATCTGTGGCTTCAAGGCTATTTAAATACATTAAGAAGGAGGTTAGTATTTTTTATCCATTAAAAATGGATGCAAAATTCAGATAAGAAGTTTTATAGATCATTGATGAAGCCTGGACATCCACTTTGGTTGCAAACGCTAATGCTATGAGTGAGGTTAAAGTTATAGGGGAATCCCTCCTTGCGGATTATAAGAGCCCATGACTCATTTTCATTATTAAAGGACAAAACCTATGAGGAGTTATAGTGGATGGCAACTCAGACATTCACTTGATGTCTGAACATAAAATGGAAAAACTTGGAATTCAACCATCAAGAGTAGTGAACTTCACCATAACATTAGCTGACCAACGGAGAATAAGATCAGTGGGAGTGGTACTTCAAGTTCCATTCAAGGTACAAGGTATATCTTTACCTTGGACTTTGTTGTATTAAGATTATCATAGGTAGATGGATGTTTTTTGTTGTTGATTGGGAGACCCTAGATAAGGCATGCCAATCTTTCATATGATTAAGGCAACGATACTATGTGGGTAAAACATGAAGGAAAATAGCTTAAGAAGATATATTTGGAAGAAGGACCAGACAACCAAAGACATACTAGCACGATGCAAACAATCGGCACTTTTATGGAAAAAGATATGATGGACAAGTCAGAATAGGATTTATATGAGAAAGAAGACATTTTTCCTAGTTGCAAGTGGGTAACGCATTTTCTTGTTATGGACCTTTTCCAAAGGACTCAAGCATAGAAGAAGTTTCTGAAGAGAAGGAGGACAACATACATGTTGTCGGATTGGGTGAACTAGTGGCATACCATAGAAGAGGAAAGAAAATGCCTCTTAAGTGCAACATACGAGAATCTGATTCAAATACTAAGAAGGAAACTACCTGCAAGGTAAAGCAATCCATTGATTACATTTCTTTTCCCATTCATAAAATCCCTATAGGGTGGACACTCAATCTCTATGGGATATAGTTGTGGACGATCCAACAATGAGGAAGAATATCTGGACATATTGATGGATAGGAACCTAGTCAAAGAAATTAAGCTAGGCAACAAGGAAAACTCTCATTCTGTATCACTTGGTTGTTGAATCATCCACAAATTCATTTACGAAAATTTATGTGGATGTATTTGAATGGTATTACAAGGATTCGAAAGGAGTATCTGAAAGATTTGGGGAACATAGGATTCCACTGATTGAAGGAGCCAAACCAACAAGAGCAAAAGATTGAATCCAAAGTATGATGAAGGTGTCTAGCTAGAGATCTAGAAAATGGAGGATGCTAGAATTGTGGATCATTCAAAGTGGCTCTCTCCCATGTTCATTATGCCCAAAAAAATACAAATAAAATCAGAACATGTGTGGATTTCAGAGCACTTAACAAGATCAAAATTCCATATGGGTTCCCTATGCCCTTTGCAAAACATGTTATAGAGGAAGTGGCATACACTCGATAACTTCATGGATGGATTTAGTGAGTATAACCAAATATCCATCCATCTTGAGGATCCGGAAAAGATAGCTTTCATCACACCTTTGGGGACATATGTTTATGTTAAGATGTCTTTTGGACTTAGAAATTCCGCAACAACTTGCAATAGAAAAGTGAACCTTATTTTTGGACCTCTGTTTTTGGAGGTTCTTTGAATTCTCATGGATGATGTTTCATCCTTCTTAGGTACTTGCACTACTACTGTTACGGACTACTCGGATGATCATTTGATCCAACTACAAGAGGTATTCAATAGATGCAAGGGAACAAAATTGAAGTTGAATCCTAATAAGTGCCACTTTCTAGTGGTAGAAGGTACCTCCCTTGGACATGTGTTATTTGCTAGAGGTATGGCCCTTGACCAAGATAAAACCATAACTATATCAAAGCTATCCAGGCCTAAAATACCAAAAGATATTCGAATGCTTCTTGGATCATACTCGTTACCATAAGAGATTCATTAAGATGTATGTAGACATAGCTAGACCATTGGCTAGGATTATGGGTAAAGAAGTCCGATCAAGTGGGATAATGAAGAGGAAATGGCTTATGAGACATTGAGGTCCAAGCTGGTGTTCATACCAATTCTTGTCACACCCAATTAGTCTAAGGTGCTACGTAGATGCAAGTGCATATGCAGTGGGGGAGATTCTCACACATCCTAGTGAGGAGTATAAGTTGGATAGACCCATTCAGTATCCAAGTTGGATTTTGACTGAAGTTAAAAAGAATTACAGTATCACAAAATAGAGGCCTTGGCAATCATATATGTTGTTCAAAAATTTCTCCATTACTTGCTACGGGTAAAACTCATCATAATTTTAGATCACTAATCACTAAGGTATCTATTAAACAAGCCACAAGCAAGAGGAAGATAATGGAGGTGACTTCTATTATTTGAAAATTTTGATTTCATTGTAGTACATAGACCAACCAAGGAAAATCTTATGGCTGATCACATGTCTAGGATTAGCCTAAAGGATGAGGATTAGCCTAAAGGACGAGACAATTTGAGCGAAAGATGAATTCTTAGATGTTGAGCTATTCATAGTTAAAACACAAGAATGGTATGATGATATCAAAGATTTCATCAAGACTGGTAAGTATCTAGATAAGGATAATTATGTGCAAAGGAAGAGATTGCTAATCAAGAGTTGGCCTTTTACATTTATTGAAGGCAAACTATATACATATGATAAGGATAATCTTCTTAGGAAGTGCATGGAAGAATAGGAGGCAAGGCACATCATACAAATGACACACAAAGCACCAAGTCATGGGGACCTCCTTGGGCATATTATGAGCTATTGAATCCTAGATGTTGGCTTATGATGACCCACATTATCGAGAGATGTAGATGAAAGGACTCAAGCATGTCATATCAGTCAACGATGCGATCCAAAACCCACAAAATAGAGACAACATCCATTGGTTATCTCCACATCATGGAAACCATTTGAGAAGTGGGGTTTAGATTTTATAGGGCCTATCTATCCTACATCATTTCCATGAAATGATAAGTACTTGCTGGTTGCCACTAACTACACAACTAAGTATGCTGAGGTTGTTGCTTCTCCGAATTGCACAACACAAACACTAATCAACATTTGAAATCTGCACTAATCAAGGAACACACTTTGTTAATAAAGATTTTTATGATTTTTTTAACAAGTACAAGGTTCTCCATTGGAATCCTTGTGCATATTATCCAAGGGCCAATGGACAAGCAAAGTCCACAAATAAAGTATTGATAGCTATGCTAAGGAAGGAATGTATGTTAAAACCCACTACTTGGGGCAATCCTTAGCTAGGCACACTATCCTACATCCCTCCCCCGTCCCCTAGCACACATACCTCCCACCCCAAGCCCCCCCTAAGTGTGCAAACCCTCCCCCCTCCCTGCACATTGGCGTGGAGTACCCCACCCCTGGTGCGCAGTACCCCCTCACCCCCCCACCTCTGGCATGTACTATTCCCCCCCCCTCCCCCCCAGCGCCTAGTACCTCCCCTCCCCCCCGACACCTAGTATCCCCCTCTTTCCCCCCTCCCCCAAAGCTTAGTTTACTATTTAGCATAGGGTCTTTTTAATTTATTTTCATTTTTATTTTACTTTTAATTTTTAATTTGTTTAATTTATTATTATTAAAAAAAAATCTTCTATTGATTTTGTATTTTTAAGATATATACTCTTTGGCTTTAGATTGCACTTCATTTGGCCATGCTTTTCTAACTTGGAGTCATTTTCATGTTTCTCAATACCTCTTAACTCATCTTGGCAAAGGGTTGCATAGGTGGTACAAAAGTGGCCAAGGACATGGGTGCACATGTAGTGCACAAATAGTTTTTCACAATGAACTTTCAAGAAAAGTTAAATGCAGGTTGCAAAAAGGTCTTTTTGAAGGGTTTTTAAGGCTTCCAAGGTGTTATGGAAGGTCTAGGTGAACCCTCCCTTATGTGCATATTTTGGAGAAACTAAGACCAAAAGTGGAAAAGATAAGAAGTGAAGGCGGTACACAAGAGCTTATGTGTGGCCCCCCATCTAATTTTTTGTTTTCCATAAAGTCACGATAGGACAAAATAGGGAGTCGTTGGTCTTTACGTAAAATGGTTCTTGGGACAACAAAGTAAGCATCAAGATAGACAAGTAATTGAGAATTGAAGCGATGTATATAACATGAATCGAGACACCATAAAGGAGCATTCTTGGAGATAGAATAAGGGAGCAAGAGTATATTGTACACTTAGAGAGCAAGAGAGAGCAAGACAAACACAGTTAGATAGTGCACAAAGATGCAGAGTGTGCAAAGAGAGACACAAAATGTGCAAAGGAGGTGACAAAGTATGCAAAGAGAGTGCATAGAGAGCCACTAAGGTTTAACAAAGTGTTATCAAGGGGGCATTGCAGGTCAATTGTAGAAGTGATCATGCCTTCTACATTATTAGAAGCTTGAGTGCAAGGACTGCACAAGGGCAAGCTATTGGACAAGGTGAAGGATTGATCTAGAGGTTGACTACACAAGTAATTGTGATATTCTATGTACTTGTGTGTGTACTTCTTTGGCTTAACTACTTCACACAGAGAACATTGTCTTATTCTAGACAAAGCTATTTTAATGCTTTTTGCTATCAATACATAGAGGCGTCGAGTGCAAATGTCTTTCTTCTTTTTCTCCATTTTTCTCCTACAAACATCAAAGCCACTTTCAACTAAAGAATACCCCAACAAACAGGCTATGAGTAAGAAAAGAAGTTCAAGTCAAGAACATGAAGTTTGCACTCAAATCTAAATCATGATTGCTCTACCTAATAGAGAAATCATTTAAAGGATTTTTTTTAACACATTTTAATGAATTTGAACTTGATCTTGTTTTAGAGTATGGTACGAGCTAAGATAGCACCCACTAGACGAAGAGGTTGCAGCAAAACGTATTCTTGCACATCCATAATCGCTCTATGTAGAACAATCATTTGAAGGAATTGGAGGATTTTCCAAGCTCAAATTCAAGTTCTAATCCTCAAGGAGTTGGACAAGCAGATATGAAGAGTTTTAGAAAGTTGGGTGGTAAAATGTAATTAAAACTAGTTTGAGACAAGCTAGAGAAATCCTTCTTATGCAAGTGATCTTGAAATCAAGAAAATACTAGTTAGAGGTCTTCTAATAATCAAGTACACAAGGCACTCAATTCTTCCAAAAATGTTGATTTTCGACCAACAATTAATCTACTCTCTAGAGAAATCATTTGATAGATTTTGGTAATTTTGAAGTGATTTTTTAGTATTTAAAGAACAAAAGGTTTGGCATAATCTTGTTTTCCCCATAAGCTAGTCAAGGACCAGTTTCTAAGCAGAAATACAATCATGATTACCCAAAGCTTCACTTTTTGTAGAAATCGTTAAGAGGTCTTGTTTGCAAGTTTTGACCCCTAAGAGCATGAATTGACATAACAATTTGGTTAAAAGTCCATACTTTTTGAGCTCTAGAGCTCACCAAAAATCTTGTTTTAAAAATCATTTGTTTAATCTAAGATATGATATTTTGAAGTTGACCTTTAGGTGAGAGTGTAAAGTCAAATGTGTCTACAAAATTTCCACCAATATAGATGGGAAAGAAGACCACCAAGGGACATCTAAAACCTAGTCATCTCTGAAAAGTAAAAAGGGCTTGAAGAAGTAGTCCACCTCTAGGGAGGGGAGAATTTTTCATTTCTACACTCAAGAGAGCACTGTATCATATTCAATACTCATATTAGGGATCTTAGTATACTTCAGACCTCCGTTCATACCCTTCCATTAAGGCTGTATAGATTTGTTGATTGATTTGAGAAAAAAAGAGACTTCAAAAAAGGTCAAGTAGGCATTTCACTTGTTGATTGTGGCATTTGGCTATGGTTCTAACTATTGAGTCGTCTTGTTTCAAAGTGAGTGAGAAAGAGAATTAATGCATTGCATGGTTTGATTCCTTATTGATTGAGCATGTGTGTGCATGATTGTACATCCTAAACAATTAATTAGAACTAATAGATAATCACATAGTAGCATTTCTACTGTAGAGAGTTATAGGAGTGATTAGTGCACATAGAAGATATCGAGTGATTTTGATAGTGAAATTGAGATAATGGGCTCATCAAGATCTAAACACTTCCATAACTCAAATTGAAACATGCAAGTGGATTGGATGTCAAGGCTTGAAGGTGAATACTAATGCCATTCTTTCAACACATATGCCTGAAGTGTATTTCCAAACAGTAATTAATGCCAATCAAAAGGAAGATCAAAATTGAGAAAAGGAAAAGCAACTTTGAGAGAGACAAGATGACACTAAAAAAAGAAGACAAATTGGAGAAGGTTGTGAATGAATATGAGAAGATGGTAAAAGCATAAAAAAGACTAATAGAGTAACTCCTTGAATCCCTCGTGACTATCATAGAACTAAAACACATCCATACTCATGAGCCACTTCCTCAAGAGGATATTGTCATCCTAGACACAGAACACTTAGGGCAAGGTGAAATATAGAATCAAGTAATAGAACCTAAATGAAAGAAGGAGGCCCATGTGCAACATAAACCTCCCTTCTTAGAGTTCCAAAACATGCAATAATTTAGTGAGAAGTGGCTTACCTCTTAACTAGCCAGTAAGTCCATATTCATGGGTTGATGTGGAAACACACTTCCAATCTCTACCTTCTTACATGGGAAGTGATGAAGTAGCTTCCATGTGTAAGAAATCAAAGTCCTTGAAGCTTGATCCATAACCCAAAGGACAGAACTAGGATACAAAGTCACACATTCATGAGGTCCCTCTTGATAAATTTTTGAGTTTATAGTGAAGGTGATGATGTTGATACATTGTTACAAATCCAATACAATGGTTTGACTACCAAGTCTATTGTAGACTCACATGTGGGAGTAGCCATTACTACTTAGAGATTATGGAAAATCAAGGTAAGCCAACCTTATAACCAACTAGAATGTGTCTATAATTACATAGTACACATATTGAGAGATCCTTACATATATTAGAGAATGTTATCTTGAGCACGAATGGTGTTGAATTTCAACACACCATTGCCATGTGTAAATTTTTCAAAGCAATTCTCCAATGCTTTTAGGACAACCATTCCTAAGGCAATTGACAGTGGTTCAAGATTGGGGAGATAATACAATTTAGATTTAGCATAATGGCATAACTACCAAGATGATTCTACAAAACAATCCTTGGATGTACAGAAACATAGGTCTTTCGATGTGTCAAGCAGGACAACAAGGACCAACTCGAACATCGAAAAGGTTGATTGTTGATCTGGATTATATACCTCCCTCTAATCTACAAGGGGATGAATCTCATCCTTTCAATTGGCCTCACATTCTAAGTGCCATTAAAGTGGTTTTAAGTGAGTAGACACTCACACATTATTGCGATGAGGAAGGCTATGAATTGGATCTCATCATGGTGAGTCTTGTTCAAGATCTAGTAGTAGAGATAATGTGTCGATGTGAAGTAATACCTTACCCACCAAGTGATGTAGGATTAGACGTTAGTGACTACTTGAGTATCTATATGGAAGAGGTCTCCGTTGATTAAGAGGAATATACAACTGCTATGGGTATCCTAAGTGATGCTTCTAACATGGATGAGCCTAGAGAGGCTATATTCTAAGTCCATGAAAAAGGGGCTTAGATTGAATGAGCTAGCATTCCTTGCAAGAGGTCAACACAAATTCTTGATATATTTTGATAGTGATGTGTGTGAACATACTTAGGGTTGTTGGGGCACCTTTTTCCCTCTCAAGAAGGTTTTTTTCCTCGGCTTGTTTATATGCCTATAACCCTAACATGTCTCTTATTCTCCTATGTTCACTTGGTAATTCATTCAGTATTGTGTTTTGTGCTCCAAGCTTCTTCTTCTTCCTTGTGATGTTCATGTGCTTTTGAAGACCTCAAACTCCAACAATTGGTATCACAATTGGTATCACAATTGGTATCACAATTGGTCACCGATTCATCTAGGGTGTCGTTGACACCCCTTCAGTCACAATCTTAGAATCACATGAAAATTGGTGAGAATACTCAAGGCATGTTTGTCCTTTTCTGGCAAACATATATATATATATATATATATATATATATATATATATATATATATATATATATATATATATATATATATATACATACATATATATATATATATATATATATATATATATATATATATATATATATATATATATATATATATATATATATATATATATATATATATATATATATATATATATATATATATATATATATATATGTTTTTTTTGGTAGTACAAGTGCCTCAAAGTATATTATAGGTTTAATAGATCTTAACAGGATAATTCTATTCAACTTTTTGAGATACACACATTCTTTTGCATCAGGATATTTAGTGAGTGGCCATGACTAAAAGAAATGATGTATTCCATATGTTGGCTATTGAGGACAAGTTGGATGGTACCGATTATCCATTATGGCCAAAAGGATTGTGGAATATTGTGCAAGGTGTTGAAAAATGACCTACAACACTTGCAAATACATTTGTTGAAGGTGATACAGATGGCATTGAAGATAAAGATCTTCAAATTCCTATTCGTGTTATGGTTCCTACTTGATCTACTATAGAGAAACTTCATTGGGATGTCAGAGATCGCTCAAGCACATGCATTTATAGTGTTTTCTATCAAACATGATATTATCCCTCATATTCACTCTTCCAAGACAACAAAAGATGTTTGAGATGCTATTATGACTTATGGAATGTGTTGAACAAGAACTATTGGAGTGTTAATTTATTAATGTATTAATGTGTTTTGGTGTTTTTAATATAGCAGGTGAAGGTTCATGAGCGCATGAAAGGAGTGAAAAGATGGACATCAATAATCGGATTCATATTTTATATAGTTTGTAAATAAACCCACATAAAGGGTTCTATTTTTAGAGACAGATAGTAAAAATAGTGATTAGGATAGGAATCATTGTAGACCATGATCTCTTTTAATAAAATCAAGGGATCTCCACAAAAGAGAACAACTTTTACTTTCACACATGATTTCTAAAGCCGCTCTCATGTAACAACTATTTTCAACATAATGAAAAAAATCCTATAAAGACATCCACTCAGTGGATTGTCGAAACAGAGTGCATGCAGACAGATTTCACCCAATAATGCATTCCGGCTCGTCTTCTTGTACATCTATTTTCTCTATATGTTTTTAGAATTCATAACCTCTGTGTGCACGTGAATTAAGATTCTAATAAAAGTGGTATTAGAGCTTTGTGTGCATCACTACGGAGGGGTATGCTTCCATTTGTTTTGGCATTTGACCTCTGTTTCGCTATTTGCTTGTGCTTCCGCTTCAAATCTCGATTTCGATCCTTGTCCCTATCTCCGTTTCAGTTTCAATTTCAATTTCGGTTTTGGTTTCTATTTCTATTCGAATTCCTGAACCTATGTTTACACCTACATTTACACCTATGTTTACTCCTTCGGCTTACTCTAGGGCATCAAATAAGGTGCCGATTAAGGCATATAACTTAGGCATAGCTAACACATTACTTTGGCATCTTTTGCTTTGCTGGCACCCATGGTGACATTGACAACCGTTGGCAGCTGTTGACTACGTGCGAACCCCTTTTAATTTATGAGTGTCAATTAGGAGTTTTATAGTCAATAAGGAGGGAGGACTCGAACCCACAACCTCACTCTCACAAGGGAAGTTTTTTACCACTACACTATCTCTTTGTGTTATGAGTCTAGTTCTCTTTTATTATATTTACCACAACTTGCATCTCTTTCTTACTTTTTTAGTTCCCAAGAACAACCGTTCCTTTTACATTTTAACTCAAGCAATCTCAAAATTGTTTTACATATATAGCAAGAGGGTATTGCTCTCTACATACCCATGGACCCTATGAACACCATGGAGGATTTCGATGAGTCATCTCTACCTTAGGTACCACTTGAGCAACAACTCGAGCTCCTCAAGCATGAACTTTGAGGCGCTCAGAATGAGATCCAATGACATGACAAAGTGCTTCAAAAGATGCAATCTGATGAAGATAACCTTGCGAGGTTGGTAAAATCTATTATCTCTACCTAATTTGATGGCATTCATTCCAAGACTGGTATTAAAGACTACTAGTTTCTACAATTTGATATCCGTAAGTATGGCCCTTTAGTTTTTTCATGGTTATCACAATTTGAGGATTTATATTCTAATGAAACATATGATGAAAGTGAAAAAGTCAATTTTTCCACTAATTACTTAGTAGAAAAAGCTCAAATGTGGTGGAACGTCTTGAATCATAGCAAAAGTCGTCCAACAACATGGAAGGCTTTCTAAGGTAAAGTGAAGGATACCTTTCTTCCTCCTCAATATCATTTACATGTTGAGCATGCATGGACAACCTTTAGATGGAAGGAGGGTGACAATGTCACTATCTATATGGAGCGGTTCTCGAAAAATTTGTTAATGGTTCGAATGCTCAAAGATGTACCGGACGATATCTTGTAGCGAAAATACAAAGATGGAGTGGAGATGGGAATCCAAGCCACACTTCAAACCCTATGGCCTACAACCCTCAACAAGGCTACCTTTTTTGCCTATGATGTAAAGAAGGAATTTCAGTCCATAACCAAGTCAATCCATTCACAAAAACCATGTCAACGAACACTTTTTGTTAAACCAACTTTTCTTATGAAACATAATTTTAATGCCCATCTTACTCTAGTTTTTCTCCTTCTGTGCAATCCAACTACTCAATGGCACTTGTTGTTTCATCTCTCCAACCTACCAAACCACCTACCTTGCAAACTTCAATGGTGGATGCCCAATAGAAGTGATCATGTATCACCTCTTGGAATTGTGGTAAACCCGGACATACAAAAATGAAGTGCCGATTGCGACCTCTTCACACGAAACCAGATGCAGCTCAATTACATAACATGGAGGCCCATAATGAGGAAATTCCTCCTTTTTGGATAGAGGAAGCATTGGAGAAGGACTTAAGTGCCTTGTGTAATGATATCTCTATTCATTCTTACTTTGCATGCATGGTACCATCAATAACAAACTGGTTAATATTTTACATGATGATGGTAGTTCACTGATTTCATTTCACATTTATCAATACAAGAACTTAAAATAAAAACATTTTCTTTCTTATATAAAGTGAAAGCTACATTTCAAGGTAGTCATTATAATATAACACGAGAAGTGGGAGATGTTGTGATTAGCATAGGCCCATGTGTAGATGTACGCACATTTTTAACTGCACCTTTGCAATCTTATGATATTATACTCGATATGCTTTTTCGTCATCATTATAACCCACACATTGACTACCATATACATACCTTTAAATTTGAATTTAAAGGTCAAAACATTACTTTCACTACACGACATGATTTCAAGCCATTTCCATTGATTAGTCATACTCAAGTAAAATGTGCATTTATGAAAGGATACAATTCATACATTATCCTGAACAAAGGTGACTATGCCCAAATGATTGCATCATGGATTTCCAAATTTTCCAAGAGCTATGCAATCCAATCAAGCCTTCAAAGGGATGAACCAGCAAATGACATGGCATGTTCATAAGTATAAAAATTTCAAGAATGTTTCTAAGATGAGTGCAATACAACATTGATTGTTCTATAAGCACAACTTCTTTAGGGAGCATGTATCAGTGATGGTGAGGTCGAAGGAAGAGTCATTCAATAACACTCCATAAAGCTTAAAAATATTGTTATAAATAGAAATGTATATATCTGATGTTTTTGCTTTGATTTTTAAGGAAGAAACAGGAAATTAAGATCAACAAGTGAAGAATGATGACTCAAAATGAAGAAACAAAGATGATCAAGAATGCAGATTTAGAAGGGCTACTGATACTATAAATGTGATATGTTTTATGTTTCAATTTCTTTTTTTCTTTTGTATATATGTATATATAAAAGACTACATGATTTGGGCATATGATACAAAAAGAAATGCATAAATAAGAAAAATTAAGTAGAACAAAGATCTCGTAGGACTATTGAGATTACATGTGATGCATAAAGGATCGGGACTATGCAAGTAGGATTAGAAAGCAGACTAGAACTTTCAAGAACAAGACCTAAGAAGTTGAAGGGAAGACCTAAACTAAGTACCTATATATACTAGTGTTCATGAACACTTGATGAGTGAGACAATTTGACTTTTGCTTTTGATCTCTGGTCTCATCTGACCTTCAGAAAGATTATGTCTTAGGGAAAAGACTTCATATACCAGCATCTATCTATGTGTATGTGTATGTGCTATTGGCTATTGTGATGAGCTAGTAGGCGGGTGGAACTACCCTGGTCGGGCGATCAGGGCCATGAGCTTATGCTAGTTATGTTGTATGGCTTGACCTATATGTTGTCATGTGCTCATACAGGTTGATAGGTGGGTAGAGTCACTCTCACCGGGTGGTTAGAGCCACGAGCTGATGTCGATTTTGTATGAGGCTGACATTGTGCCTTGTGCGCTATGTCGGATCAATAGACAGGTGGGCTAAAACTGGTCAGGTGGATAGTTCCATGAGTCACACCCAATTTTGGCATAGGCTGACATGTGCAAATAAAGAATAAAATGAATAGAAACAAAATAAAAAATAAAAATATTGAGCTAGGGTGAAGAATTAAAGTAAAGAAAAATAAAATAAAAGTAAAATAAAAATAAGAAAAGGTCTGATGGGGGTCTACACGATGGGAGATCAACAGGGAAGCCAGATGGGAGTTTCATGAATCAAGTTAGTAAGTACTGGTATATGTATATAATTAGGATGGGCTACTAGATCTAACGAGGTCGAGTTAATGAAAGAGCTAACATGTTTTCAATTTGCTCATGTGATTGATAGTCTCAATGTGTTAGTGTATCTTGATATGTTGTATGCAATTTTTTACCTTCTTCTCTTAATTTATGCCAAGTTTAATTCACTTTCAGATTCCATACGTCTAGTTACATCTTCTTTTAAGTTGCATTTATCTGCCATGATTACTTGATGCTCAATGGTGTTTGTTGATGTATATGCAGGTTGGCACATCCAGAGGATGCACATGTTCAAAGGGGATCAATGTGGTCGAGATATCAAACCCAAGCCACAATCCAATTAAATGAAATTAAAAAGTTCAATTGAAGGTAATCAAAAACTCAATTGAATTCAATGAATGTGTCAATCTTGAATGTAAAATAAGAAACAATTGATTGAGATGGATGATATCAACTCCTTCATGCCTGGTGATCTCTATCCATAGAATATTTTCTATTGCATGTCGATCTGTGATACATTTAAGCTACTTTCATGTTCATTCATTGCAAGTGATCGCAAATTGATATTTTAAATGATCATGTGTACCTAAAAAATAAAGACAAATGGTTAAAGCAAGTGTGTATATGTGATGTATGTGTGTGTACATATCACTACACATGTGTTTCTTCAATCATGTGACCCTAGTAAAAGTGGGCACGACATTTTGTGACCAAAGAATGTATAATCATTTGTGTTTGTGCATGTGTTTATGTATGTATGTGTTTGTATGTATATCGTTTTGCAAGTTTATTTTGTATTTTGTTTGTGTACGTGAACCTATCAAAATGTGCGTGAAAGTCTTATTTGTCAAGAAAAAGTATTAAAAGAATGTAAATTATATGGTAAAACAAAAGTAAATTAAAGAAAAACGTAACATAGAAACTATGAAGGTGGCTACATGGAGGAGAATGGGATTGTTCCCGAAGGGGATCGAAAGAGAAAGGGGGCATCCAGAAGATAGCGGGAGAAAGAGATGCTTTGAAAGAGGAGATAGCTGGGGGAAGGAAGGAAATGCTCAGGGGCAGTGCCATTTAGCTCGGGGTGAAAAGGAGGCTTCACAAGATCAATTCGGGCAAGAGCGGATGTTCTCAGAATCCGGTTCAAAAAAGGCTGGAAGGGGGCTTCACACTGGAGCAAACAAAAGGATTTAATGTGTGCACTTATATATGTGAATATATAAGGTACATGTGCAAGTTCGAATGTGCACATGTATTTGCGTATATCCATGTATGTGCTCAAGATTGCATGTGCATGATGATAAATGTGTGTGTGTGCGCATTGAAGTATGTCTGCATTTGATGTACATATGGTTGCTTGGGTGTATTGAAGTGTCCTCCATATATTTGAGGTATGACTTGTGTGCAAACTCAAGTTAAAATGTGTTAATATATGAACAAAATATATAATACGTAAATGCAGAAAAGTAGAAAGCGTGAGGCAAATGCCAAGTTTCCATCTTCGGGAGAAAAAGAAGGTGGTCGAGGTCCAACGTGAGGAAGGGAACTTCTAGAATCAGGCAAGAGTAGAGGAACTCATGGGGATCATAATTAGAAGGGACGAACTACTCCAAAGGGGTAGGAGGGCGTTGCCTTGGAAGGGGAGCTGTTATCTTCGGCATTCTGATCGATGCTATGCAGCTTAAGCTACAGAATATAGGAGGCAAGCCATTTACAGAATATAGGAGGCAAGCCAAAAAATGGCTGATGCGGGAGAGATGGGATAGAAAAGCAGGTTATGATCGTGGTGGAAGGGGACCTACAGCAGAAGGGCAGGTATTTCTTGCCTTCGCGGGGAAAAAGGGTACACACCTTTGAGGGACGAGAGATGCAAAAAAGGACAGACGAAAGATTTATGCAAGGAGACTCAGAGACAGATACAATGGATTTGAGACAAGCTTGAAAAGGTGTCTGATGGTGCGATTCTTACAGTTGAGGGAGTTTTCGATGACGGCCTCATAAGCTTCTGTCGCCTGATACATGTCAAAAATTCTAATATGAAGGCGACCACGTGTATTCACTTCCAAGCTGCGATCATCGTTTTCTTTTATTTAAGTGCTAATTTTGAGCAAAGCTTGTGATACAAGACAATTGTTTTGTGCAATGCCTTGATCCATCAAAATTATCCGGTGTATTATGTCGTATTAACATGCAGATGTGGCCTTCGATATTGACCTACTTGTGACAAGAACAAATACATTTACTTCTAATATATGTGAGTTCTCTGTGATGCCAGACAATAACTCAGATTTTGGACAGTGATAAGTTTATTCTATACCCAAGATAATAATCTCAAGAACTATCACACCATTCAAAAGAGGAGTCTGAAGAAAATGAAGGTAGCAGCGATGAAGAAGAAGAAAGTGGAGAGGCCGTGGATGAAGGTTTCTATGAAGTAGAAAGTGTACGCAAGAAGCGAGTCTGCAAGGATCAGGTGCAGTACCTTATCAAATGGAAAGGATGGCCAGAATCTGCAAATACATAGGAGCCTTTTGAGAATGTGAAGAGCTGTGCAGATATCTTAGAACCATTCGAGCAAAGTGCTGCATCTAAGCCAAGTAAAAGAGGTCGTGTAAAAAGAAAAAAGAAGAATGAAACTAATGTTTTACCTCAAAAGAGGAAACAGAGCCTTGCAGGTAATGATGAGGGTAGCAATGTAAATATTGATGAAGAAGTAGCTGCAGCCAGTGATATAGATGATAAGCCACCACCTGAAAGAACCAATAATGGCAATGCTGAGGCTAGCATATGCAAAGATGGCCTACCCCGACATAAGCATGAAAGTGACCAAAAAACTTATCAGCAACATGGTGTACTAGAAATAAAAGAAGTTGGTTTAACGACAACAATTGGGCAAAAAGAGTCTGTAGGATCTATTCCTGTTTCCCTAGAGAAACCTTCACGGTCAGGAGGGGAGGAGATAGAAGATGGATATGAAGAATATATGACGCTGACCTGATGCATCATGGGACATCCACGCGATCGAGGAGAAAGAACCTGGAATGAGCATAACAAAGAAGGAAGGGAATGGAAGGTATGTACAAGCTGGAGTCACCTTTATGTTAGCGTAAAGAGCGAGTAGAAGTTGGAAAGAAGATATTTCCTAGAAGGTCTTGTATAGCTATTTCTCTGGCTCTATGTTTGTATATCGATACATCAACGAGTGATCTTTCTCAGAGCTGAAGTAATAACACTCGCCCAGTAAGGGCACATACTGAAGGTAATCGGATCACTTTATCATCTGTCGAGATGCACAGCCGACGTTCTAATAGACATCAGAAGGTTAGAGGAGGACGATGGCCATGCAAAATAGCGTCAGGTTTTCTCATGTCTTTCCAGTCATGTTCCCATGCGTTTAGCTTCGAAGTTAAAAATGTTGGTATAACTGTTATTTGGTAAGAACTAAAACCGCAGACCTTATGAATTTTATGGCTTCTCTGACTATAGTAGATGATGTGCTGTGAATGTTTTTCTTTTCCATTCCTAAATATCTCTTTAGTACGCATGATGTCCTATGATACTGTAGTGTTTTCATAACTATTGTGTATTCAAATCTCATACACCTACAGTAAAAGCAAAAGAGAGAGAGAATGTGCCTAGAGACCTGCTAAAAAGAGCAAGTTCATAATCTCACTCAATTTCCGCTTCTTATTTATGAAGCTTATAAACCTAAACAAGAGCTTTTGCGTTAAATGAATTCCATAATTTCCAATCATTTGTTGTTCCTTATATTCTTGGAAATGAAAAGAAATAGTTGAGAACGGCAAGTAATCACAGACTTGAAGAACTGAAGGGGGTTCCTATCTGCTTCTTGGGTACAAAGGCATGAAAGGCATGAATTCTAGGGGCAGAGAGGGAAAGCCTTGTCTATCCGCATATTAAGAACTTAATGTGCAAAGCTACAGATTGCGAATGAATGGTAGAAAGAAGCTTTTGAATGATGATCTTAGAACAAGGAACTTGAGCCTTCGAAATACTTACATGTATATTTATATTTAAGGATCATCATGAATTTCTTCTCTCTCCCGTTTGTTCTACAATGAGTAAGATTTTGCTTGTAAGCCTTGCGTTGCTTCTGTCGATAGCTTATTGTAAAGCTAAGTACTTTTTAAGTTTATGTTTGGTCTTAATGTTTGTATGCATGCATAGTCGAAGCATGGGATAATTCTTCAATTGTGGTCCAAGTTCACATGCAAAGAGGCGAATATGCATAATTTGAAACGAAACAAGCACCATAATGCATATATGCATTGATAAAACAATTGAGCACTTCATGTACTTTCTTGCATCCATTCATTGAAAAGAATGATTGTATGTACATTTTCTCTTGACTAGAGATAGAATTTAATGCACAAAAGTTAATTCCTAAGAGTTTTCTATTGCACATCTCAAGTTCCCTATTCATTAGAAATGTTCCAAATGCACGACAGCATGCGCATGAGGATGCATGAAAGGGAAGCCCATGTTTGTGGATAAAAAAGGAGCATAGAGCATGAAGGTGTGGATGCTAAGCATAATAGAATCAATAGATTGCTTGGTTTATGGATGCCATACATGTATTTGTATGTGTAAATACATGTATTAAGAATTTAATTTTTTTATTCTTATAGGATAGGAGTAGATAAATAAATATATTACCTAGTACATCATTTACTTTTGAGTCAACGCAAGAACTTTGGGAAGAAAGAAATATAAGGTATTTGCAAACTTATTATAGCTGAATGTTAAGTTTAGATTACTAAGTATGTCTTTCTATGCTTAACGTTAACTTTACATTACTGAGTATTTATCTTGCAAAATTATTCTAGCTAAATTTTTCAAGATAAATACCTAGATATTCCTTCCTGAAGTGACATATATGCTTAATGTTAAGTTTATTGAGACAACACATAAAATCCTTGCTATGGGACATAATTTGGAAGCGCCATCTGAGTAGATTCCCTCTCAACAATAAGGAAGCAATGTATACATAAAAACTTTAGCACCCGAATATTTCTAATTTGTTTGATGAATTTGAAAATTAATTTTGAAATGATTTCTAGCATGGCCTGGTATAATGTATACACTAATATAGAGAACCTAGCATATTTAATAGTAACTCTAACTATAATAGAGATACGTAGAGATGGTTCCAAGTAAAGCTTTTAAATGAGATGTCTTAAGTCGATCGAACCCAAATACGTATAATGTCTTCAACGACATAGATGATTTCTCTAAAAAGTGTTTTGGGTCATGGTGTTACATTATTTTAGAGAACCTATTATTCTACTACTCTAAATATAAGATATACTTAGAAATAGTTAATTGAAAAAAGGTTTCAATGGAGTTCTTGCTGAGGTATCTAATTAGAATAGCACTCCAATATGGTTTTAAAAGTTTCTAGATACAAAAAACTCATTAGACTCCATCACGAGCAATGATGGAAGTATAATACCAACAATTGAATTTATAAGTTCAATCAATGTATACTTTCACCAACAAGAATAGTGTAAAGTACTCCAAGTCCTATGAAACTTTGAAAAATGTATTCCTTAAAAGAATTTATAGGGCTTCATTATTATCTCAAAGAGGGAAAAAAGGCACGTCTTCTTCATGAGATACAATACTTTTCAATGGAGGGACATAAACCTTTAGATCTCGTTCATACAGATGTGTGGGGTCCTATGCCCACTAGGTCCTTAGGTGGTTCTCTTTACTTTCTTTCATAGATGATGCTACTAGAAACGTCTGGGTATATCCTATCAAATCAAAGGATGATGTATTCCCTACTTTCAGAAAATGGCTTGCTTCAGTTAACATTGAAAAAGGAACTAAGCTTAAGGCTTTATGTTCAGATAATGGGGGTGAATATACCTCACATGAATTCAGCCTTTTTTGTCAGTCTAGAGGGATTTGTAGAGAGTTTACAGCTCCTTATACCCCAATACAGAATGGTGTAGTTGAGAGGATGAATAAAACTATTCAAGTTAGAGTAGTCTCTATGTTGCATCATGCAAACCTCTCACAAGGTTTTTGGGCAAAGGTCTGTGATTAACCTTTCACTTAGTACTGCCAAAGGTCTAAAAGTGGCATAAGAGTTATGGACAGGGAAACCACCATATTATGATCATCTTCGAGTTTTTGGGTGTGAAGCATATGTTCATATACCCAAGAGTATTAGACAAACGTTGGACCATAAGTCAAAGAAATGCATTTTTCTTAGATATGCTCGAGAAGGACAATTTGTATATTGCTTATGGGATCGTGAAACACGATCAATGATCCGAAGTGGTGATGTCATTTTTAATGAGTCTAAGATGCATAAACAGCCCATTAAGGAGGTTGAAGTGAGAAGATGCTTTGACTAAAGCTCTACCACAAGATAGCTTTCGACACTGTTGTCACTTGATGGGGGTTACTTGATTCTTGATCTTATGCAATCACTTGTATACTGTTTAACATGCCCATCAGGTGGGAGGTATAGTTTGTATACTTACACTCAGGTATTCTTTATCATTCTTTATTTTTCTCCCATAGTTACTATGGCCATATTGGCCTTTAATGCGAGATTGTTACCGTTAGTGTCCATGTGAAAGGCCAAATGGCCACCGGGCACTTCTTTGTATATGTTCTTTAATAAAACATATAGTGACCTTGTCAGCCACAGACTGTAAGTTCGATCGCATTTGTAAGACCTAAGAAGTCTATCTTCGTGCTCCCTGTGTACTATGTTTTCTGTGTATTCTGCACCCTGTGTGCGGAGTACTGTGTGTGGCCTTACGAGCTCGGTTTTCTACTCCGAGCATATTGTTATGGAGCTCTCGAGAAGGAGAGCGCACTGTGGTGCATCACCATCGAAATACTTCACTGTCATGTGAGTGGGTTATAACATTTATATCCTTTTTGTTAAGGGAGTATCCAATGAAGACACATTTTTCTGCTTTTGGATCAAGCTTCATCCTCAACTCATCTGGAACATGTACATATGCAATACAGCCAAAAAATTTCATATGTGATAAGTTTGGATTTGTACCTTTGAAATTCTCTTGAGGTGTAAATTGATGTACAACACCAATTGGAGTTCTGTTCATGATGTATACAATTGTATGCATAGCTTGAGCCCAATAATAATGAGGCATATTCTTCTCTGCTTATCATGCGGAAACCATGATCTTGACTTTTTTATCGAATTGACATGTTACACATACCTTTTTGCATCTCTGCAACCTTGAAAATTGGTAGTCCATGGACAACCTCCTTTGACTGCATCAATTTTAGC
The DNA here is from genome assembly GCA_020310875.1 of Ceratopteris richardii. Lineage (NCBI taxonomy): Eukaryota > Viridiplantae > Streptophyta > Polypodiopsida > Polypodiales > Pteridaceae > Ceratopteris > Ceratopteris richardii. Next base: position 100,682,713 of record CM035435.1, read on the forward strand.
CTTTGTAGATTTGGATGTCCAATTTGTTTGTGCAAAATCTCTATATCAACAATAACTCATGCACCTTTTGCAAACATGGATACATTCATGTCACGAATTTTCACATTTAAGGTGAACATGGCCTACCCACTTTGTTTCCTTTGGCAATCAATCTTCAATCTCCTTTGTATTCTTCTACATATAACCCATCAGCATTGAACCTGACTTATAATCCCTAGTCAACGATTAGTCCAACAAAAACCAAATTCTTTGTTATATTTGGAACATGCAACACATCAACAAGGTGTTTTACCTTCACATCCTCCAAAGACAATGCTATGTTTTCTGGATGCTCTATAGGGTGTGATGTGTCATCACCTATTTCAACATATCCAGGAACTAGCAATTTATGCAAAGTACTAAATCATTATGCATGACTGGTCATGTGATTTGAAGCACCTGAATCAACATACCAGACATTATCATTTGATTTTGAAACACCAGCAGATATCGTATTCATCATGTGATGTTGAACCGTGAACAGTTGCACTTGTGGATGCATAGTTGTTTTGCTGTCTTCTGTTATTTTGATTCTTCAACCTGCAGTCACGTTCAAAGTGTCTAGGTTTACCACAATTCCAGCATCCTTTACTATCATTACCTGAATCATTTCTTTGGAAATTTCTATGACCTCTTTGGCTCCCCCTGCCTCGAAACTGTCCTCTTCCTCCTGCATGATTCTGTTGTTGACCTTGGTCTTGGTTAGTGTTTTCTCTTCCACTTCCGAAACCTCTACCTCTACCTCTTCCTCTTCAAGAGTAGATTACCTGCTCAAAACTAGGCTTTCCTTGGGAGTTTGACTCCTCACCAAGATTCTTTTCTTTAATAATCAGCATGGATACCAGATCAACAAAATCCAAAATATTTTCTCTAGTCTGTATAGAAGTTTTGAACTGCTTATATGGAGCTCCTAAACCACGAAGGCACACTTCCACCTTAGCATCATCATCTACATTCACGCCATTAGATGCAAGTGACTCACATATGCTTTTGATTTTCAGTGTGTAGTCACTTATCGATATGCCCTTCTTCTCCAATGTATGCAGCTCATTCTTGAGGTGCAATTTCTATGCCTTTGTATTGGTCTCATACAATGTGACCAAAATATTCCAAGCCTCTTTCGGAGTCTTCGCATCATATATGTGCCCAATCATGCTATCCTGTATGTTAGTAGATAGCCAATACAATAACTTTTGTGCTCCTTGATTCCATTCCTCATATGCTCTTAATTGGTCTGCAATCGGATTCCTCTCTCATAACCGCGGAGTATTTTCGTTCTCTACTTCGATGTACTTTGAGTAGCCTTTTCCCATCAAGAAATTCAACATTCTGAATCTCTAGGCATGGAAGTTGTTCTTATCGAGCTTATCGCTCATAAGGTGAATCATTCCTTCCGTGTTTGCCATTTCTGCAGCAATTCACAACACTACAAAACACTACAAGTAGCCCTTCTGCTTGAACACTCTTGCACTATTATGTGATAATTCGATCTAAAAAAAACAAAGTTTTCGTGTATCAACAGTACATGGAATCGCTTGAAATTCTAGATTTGGGATATATGACCTAATTTTTATGTGGGCCTCAGGTTTTGGGATCAAAACGGAGGTCGAGATGGCTTCAAAACTCTGATCTAACACAAACGAGTGACTTTAAAGTGCTAATTCTCAAAAATATTTTGAGGTCTTCTACCTTCATGCCAATTTTCGTAGGAATCTGAGGGTGTTTGTGAATCATGCTTTCTCCATGGCTTCTCGCATACTCTTCACCGTCGGCCTTCTCCACGAGCTCTCTACAACCACATCTGCTCTGATACCATGTCACTAGGAAGGAGATAAGGAAGAGAGCTCACACACACTCTCTCGCAATCAACGAGAAGCACGCACATAGATTGAGGCAAGGAAGAATGATCTTCTTCTTCTTCTTCTATTACATAAAAGGAATGTACAAGAATGACCTAATCAATGAAGTGTCCCTGACATATACCAACGTGACCACTATACATGTCAAAGAAATGAAAAAGTGATACATGTTATCTTGGATCATCACATGTTGAGCTTGATATCTCAACATGCTATACTTAGTCATATTTTTGAGGATGAAAGTGTTAAAGGAGCGAACAATGTTTTATAACTATGGGTCCAAGTCGTAAAATACATGGGTTTTGAGGGTCTAAAGTCACTTAGAGATCCCTTGGAGTTTTATTCAAAAACCATCACAAACATTTCTCCAAGATTATGGTTTGAACACTTGAGCTATTTGGATTTATTTACCCCCAATCGAAGGGTTTTGAACCGTGGGATTCATATTTCTTAAGGGTATGGTATTTAAGCCTTAGGGAGGCTTCTAAAGCCTTTGGACTTGTATGTACAAGTTTTGGAGGAATCCTCTAAGAATCCACATGTGATTTCATATGACTTCAAAGGTTAGAAGGTTTTGGATTAGAATCAAAGTGGAGGCCGGACACTTGGAAAGCTCTCCTAAAATTTCCCGCCTTGGCCTAGTGATATACGTATGGGCGAAGTTGGTTGGGTGGATACATGCAAGGCTCTCACTGCTTTGTGGGCTATTAGTTAGATAATTTTGTAGTCCTTGTTGTGTCGAACCACAATAGTTTTCTTAGAGATAGTGAGGAGAAAACTAAGCGATAGCCGTAGACTTCAGGTCTAGAGCACAATTATATAAAACCCATGCAAAAACTACACTTGCAAAAGGAAGCTTTTAGAATGAATAGTGCAAACTGATCTCTGTCTCTCTCCCTCTCTCTCTCTATGTGCCTCTCCTACTTCACATGCCACAACCTGGATCCTCTCTCTTTGTCTCTAAAAGCCGATGTAACATCGACCTTTTTCTTCTTCGCTATTCGCAATTAGCAATAACAGATAGAGAGCAAGTAGATGCAAGAAGAAATCTCTCTCTCTCTCTCTCTCTAGCATATCTGGCTTTGGCCTCTGATAAATACTTTGGGCACACTCCATCGTATTGTGGATGCTTTACTTTAACCTCAATTTCTAATGATGAATTCCCCATTTTACATGCTCCTTTGTTATTGGCAGTCAATCCTTGATTGCACCGATAATAAAAGCACCAACAATAATAATCTTGCCCATGTATTGTAATTGATTTCAAAGGCGTAGGAAATCATGTTAGAGAAGGATACCAATAGGAAAAACGGTTGGATGGGAGAGGAAATGTGTTCATCTTGAATGGACGTTTCTCAACCATGGTATGGAGTGAGCTAATTGTCATCAACTTTAAGATATGATGACGCGTAAGACATGTCCAAGCCCGCATAGCCTAGTGGTTGATGCTTTGAATCTCAAGGATCAAGTCCTGAGTTCAAATTGTGGCTGGACATATCCATCAGTTCCCAAAAGTGGGTGTCCATGAGTTCCCCAAGATGGGTGCCTCTAGCTTACGAGGTTGGGTGTGTGTGTCTTTCCAATTCATTGTACTCTAAAAAAAAAAAGATGGTGAAAATAATGTTCCGAGTCCAAGAATGTTATTTGTTGTCATTCTAGAATGTTGGTGGCACGTGGTTGGAGCCATGCGCAATGGTGTTTATTTTGTGTGCTCATTTTGCTTGCACAATAGAAAAATTATTTGCCTATGAACTACTCTAATACTAGTGAAGTTGTGTTTGGCATTGCATCACAATAGATTCCCTTTTGCGAAAGTTTAATGACGATACCCTCACAATATAAAACCAAGCTGTCCAAAGGAGTGTGGTATAACGACATGCTTTGAACGCCGTGGGCTAGAGTGTCTAGATCCAAGTCAAATAGACATTTCAAATTTCTTGTTATATTCATATATATATATATATATATATATATATATATATATATATATATATATGGATTATACAAGGCATTGGCGATATGGTTCGTAAGTTGTAACTCGTACATTAGTGCCAAATGGAGTCTCGGGATTGAGTCGGGAATCGGACCGTGCCGTGGTGTCTCTGCTTGCCCTTTTTCACGTGGCCACGTGTGATTCAAAAAAGCCATTTATCCGTAATGCTGAGCAATGACATGCCAAATGAGAGCTGCAGAATGGGGCCAGGCGACATCTGTAATCCATACAGAAACAGGTAAACGCAACGTCAGTCTTCATGTGTGGTATTTCTTATTGAACGGGCCAGGCGATATTCGTATTCCAGAATCGATATGAAAACAAGTCAACGCAAGTGGCCGTTTCTTCATGAAGGGCCCACGCCAGATTTGTATGCCACAATGTACGAAAAGCGTGAACGCAAAGTCAGGTTTAGTGTGTGCCCGTTTCTTCATCAATTGCGTAGATCTCCTCCGCGTTGCCAAGTTTCCATGTCCATAAAGATAAGAACTCCTGCGTGCTCGGGTTATTATCCGTAACACAAATAAGATCATCCACCGAATTCCGATACCCGTACTACTCGTCATTCCTACGGCCGCACCAGATGGCGTCGTCCGCCACCTCCTCCGCCCCTCACGCCGTGCGCCGCCTCCGTAATAGCCAAAGATTCTCCCGCTTCAGGGGCGTTCGCTGGCGAAGCTGGGGCTCCTGGGTCGCAGAGATCCGCGTCCCCAACAGCTCCAACCGTCTCTGGCTCGGCTCCTACCGAAGCATTCAGCAGGCCGCCCGTGCCTACGACGTCGCCACCCTCTGCCTACGAGGCCCCTCAGCTGGCCCTCTCAACCTGCCTACTCTCCCCATCCCCACAGGGATTTCCTCTGCCCTCTCTCTTCCCGCAGTTCGTGACCTTGCGGTCCAAGAGGCAGCTCGACTACGTCCTCGTTCCCCAACCAGTGTAGCAGCAGCTATAGACGACTCAAACTCCTCACTTCGTCCTCGCAATGGCAGCCCACTGCCTCCTAACTTCCCTGCCGGGCAACTTGACGGCGAACCGGCATCGACGGATTTCAACCTTGCAGACCTATTTTTCTGTTCCAGTACAGGAATGCCTCAGAATAGCAGTTCTTCTGAAGCCCAAACAGAGACGAGCGTAAATGAAGCATCTCTCCTGGACGTCTGGTTCTCGTTGGAACTTCGCCCAGAGCTTGACCCCATGCTGCAGCAACTAGTCATGTACAGCCTCTACCGGGTTAACCCAGAGGAACAACAATCAGATCCTCCCGCGTGACCTCCAAAATTTGAAATCCTTTTGAAAGCTCCCCAGTCCCCATCTACAAGTGTCAGGTCTCATCGCAACGCGTTTTGGAATTTCCATATTCGTTTATCAGACAGCTTTCGCATTTATCATCCCATGAAGCTAATATCACTCATTGTCACTGCCTCTATAGTGATATTATCGTTAGAGTCACTACTAATTATCGTTTGTCACTGCCTCTATAGTGATATTATCGTTAAAGTCGCTACCAAATATCCTGAGACGCACTGCAAATTTTTCAATGTATTACGGATATAAAAAAGTAGGTCACAAAGGATCCATTTACACTCATACGGTGGAATATCTATGGAGTATCATAGGATATAGAACTTCATATAATCAATAATCTCCTCCATCACATTATAGTTCATGGTTAGTGTCCCTTCAAGATTAGGGACTCTACAGAATAAGTCATACAAATCTATGTTGATATATTAGGTACTGATGTGTATGAACACACTAGGACTGCCGGGGCACTTTTTTCCCTCTTTAGGAGGTTTTTTCCCCTGGATTGCATATATGCCTATTGCCCTAACGGGCTTCTTATCTTTGTACATTCTAGTGGTAATACATTCAGTATTGTGTGTTGTGCTCCAAGCTTCTTTTTCTTCTTCCTTGTGTTGTTTGCATGCTTTTGCACATGTCTAACTCCAACAATTGGTATCAGAGCAAGTCGTCGCTACATCTAGGGCGTCATCGACACTCCTCTATTTGCAGTCTCAAAATCACATGAATTTTGGTGAGCATGCTTAGGGTGTTTTCGAGATAAAAATTGCTTCGCTTCGTGGTGCCGAAATCACGATCTGAGCTCCTTTCAGCCTCCGAACGCACTATCATAGCACTTTTGTAGGCTATTTCATCTTTTTGTGCCAAGGGTATATAACAATTTCGGTTTGCCAATATAAGCATCTCGCAATCTTGTATAGGTCTAATAGAATTCATTTGGTAGTTATGTTCAGCTTTTGAGATAGAGTCAATTTTCTGCATCAATTAGGTATTTTAGTCACTGGCCATGGCTCAAAGCAATGATGTATTCCGTATGTTGGCTGTTGAGGATAAGTTGGATGGTACCAAGTACCCGTTATGGGCTTATATTATGCGACATGTATTGGTTGCAAAAGGACTGTGGAACTTTGTGCAAGGTGTTGAAAAATGTCCTATCACACTTGCAATTGTTACAATTGCAGGTATTGGAATTGATGCAGAAGGTGTCGAAGATGTTGATATTCTACATATTCCTGTTCGTATTGCGTTTTCTACTACATCTACTATAGAGAAATTTTTTTGGGATGGTTGAGATGCCCAGGCATATGCATTGATAGCTTTGTCTATCAAACGTGCCATTATTCCTCACATATGCTCTTCCAAATAGCTAAGGATGCTTGGGATACACTTACCACATTGTACCAAGCTAGGAATGAGGCTCGTGTTGCTTAACTCTGAAAACAGTTGGAGAGTGACCATATGAATGAAGGTGATTCTATGGACAATTTTCTAACAAAAAATCAAAGACTTGAAGAAACAATTGATTTTTGTCGATGAGGTTATACTAGATAGCTCACTTGTGCAGACCGTTCTGAATGGTATTCCTAATTCATATTAGAGTTTTGCTTCTACTCTTTGTTTGATGATGAATGGAAATCCAAATGCCTTGTCATTTGAGGAGTTAGTCTCTGTTTTGTTGTTGGAAGATCATTCCAGGCAGAATAGGTCCATTATGCGTGTTGCAGATAAAGCTTTCCTGGCTAGTCAGAAGGGCAAAGGAAAATGGAGCTCTTCAAGTAGTAAGCAGAAATCTGCTTATTCTACACAATCGAAGAGGGAAAGCAAAGACGAAAAGAAATAAAAAAATCAGAAATTCTTTTGCAACTACTATAAAGGAAGTGATCATATCATAAAGAACTATCCAAAATTGGCTGCTAAAGAGGCAAAAAAGAAAGAGGATGGAATGGTTGTTGTAGAGGCCTCTACACCAAAAGCAGAGTCTGCTAATCTTGTGTAGGAAGAAGTATGGGCATTATTGTTTGTAATTTTGAACCATCGTCTCATGAGCAATGCTTTGCAGTAGACTCAGATGTTTGGTACTTTGATAGTGGGACGACCAAACATATCACCTCACAACGGAGTTTCTTCACTTCACTCGAGCCTACCCCTACAAGGAATACTATCACATGTGCCAACAAATCCTCTTATCCTATCATGGGAGTTGGTAAGATGATTTTGACTACTGTTAATGGTAGTTCTTTCACTTTGTCAGATGCTTTATTTGTGCTAGGGATCAAGAAGAATCTGTTATCAGTTTCAGCTTTAGCCAAGATTGGCTTGGTTGTGAAATTTGTTGATGACAGGTTCAGAATTCATGGTCTGTCAAATGGTGATGTGATTATTGCTTCTGGCATTTTATGTCGTGGGTTGTATAAGCTCATAGACTATGAAAGATCTGTGAATGATTCGGCATGTGCAGTACATGATTCTCAGGCTATCTCAGATGCAAAGCTTTGGCATGCACGCTTTGGTCATCTGAATTTTGCTAGTTTGCTATGCTTGTAGAAATATGAAATGGTGTCATCTTTGCCAAAACTTGAGGCACCTGGGAAACATGTTTGTGAAGACTGTATTTTGGGCAAAATGCAATATTCCTCATTTCCAAAACATGGTTTGGTTCGGGCTACTCAGAAATTATAGCTTGTACATAATGATGTATGTGGTCCTATGCAAACACCTTCTTTTGGAAATTACCTTTACTTCGTGACTTTCATTGATGATTTTCCGAGGCCTGCATGGGTATATCCAATGAAAGCAAAGTCCGAAGTGTTCATATGCTTCAAACAGTTTTTGGTTTTGGCTGAAAATCTATCGTCAAGTAAAATGGACACCCTCCATTCTGATCGAGGGGGAGAATATACGTATTCTGATTGTAATGCATTTCTTGTTGAACGTGGGATAAAACACTAGTGTATAGTGTTGTACGCACCTCAACAGAATGGAAGAACGGGTCACTCATGGAGATGACGAGGTGTATGGTCAAGAGTTAGGCTTTACCACATAGTTTCTAGCTTGAGGTTGTCATGTGTGCAACATATGTACTTAATATGCGTCCCACTAAAGCACTATAGTCTATCACTCCATATGAGGCTTGGCATGATCGCAAGCCATTTATTGCTCATCTACCTATTTTCTGTTGTCTGGCATATGCATTAGTGCCTGAAAAACATCGCAAAAAATTGGATGATAAAGCAGTACAATGTATTTTTATTGGGTACAGTTCTGAAAGTAAAGGCTATCGTCTGAATCATCCACATAATAAATGCATTTTGGTTAGCCGTGATCTTGTTTTTGTGGAAGATGCTATTCAACCATTACTTTCATGTACTAAGGAGACATTTGTTAGCTCGAAGGACATGTATGATACATTGCTGCCTCTTTTTATAGGTGGACAATCTAGTGCTGGTTCTAATGAGGCAACTTCTCAGCCTTTGGAAGTTTCATGTGATGATGCAAATCATTCCATTTCTAATGCAGATTTACATGATGCACTTATTGATCAAAGAGCTGATATTGAGTAGGCAAAAACTATGCCAAAATGACTGGTGCAGATTGTTTTTTAGCACCGTGGCTTTGTGCAGAAGAGGCATGAAAATTAGGTGTGCAAGTTAAAGAAGGCATTATTTGGTTTAAAGCAAGCACCACGTTCTTGGTATGAAAAGATATATACCTATCTGATTGCACATGGTTTTGAGAAGAGTCCAACTGAAAGCACCCTATATGTTAAGCGTGCTAATGACGTATATATGTTCATTGTGGTTTATGTTGATGACATGCTGCTTACTGGTCCTCATGACATGCATATTGCTGATTTTAAGGCTGATTTGCACACCTCATTTGAGATGTCTGATTTGGGGCATTTGCATCACTATTTGGGCATTCAATTTATGCAAGTTGATGGTGGAATGGCTTTGTGTCAAATACCAAATATATTGACACATTATTGCAGCATTTTGGCCTTGAAGACTGTAAGCCTATTGCCACTCCTATGAAGACAAGTTTACGATTGAGTCTTCATGATGTTGGAGATGCATTTGATGTTGTTCTCTATCAGCAGGCTGTTGGATGCTTGATTTACTTATGCATTACTTGGCCAGATATTCAGTTTGTTGTCTCACACATGTGCAGGTTTATGCATTGCCCAGGAGTCAAGCATTGGCACGGGGTTAAGTGCATCTTTCTCTACTTGAGTGGTACTCGATTACTTCTGTTGTTTTATCCCAAGGGGTGATCACTACTGCCAGATTTGCATGCTTTGTTTTACTGTAATTGGGCTAGTTGCTATGATACTCGTGTGTCCACTAGTGGTTTTTGCTTCATGCTTGGTAACTCATGCATATCTTGGTTGAGCAAGAAGTAGCCTACTGTGGCCACTTCCACTTGTGAGGCTGACTATAGGGTAGCTTTCACAGCAATTGTTGAGTATGTGTGGCTCAGATGCCTTATGGCTGATTTGGGTGTTGATCAGTCTTTTGCCACCATCATCTTCACTAACATTCAGAGCGCATTTGCAGTTGCAAGGATCCCTATGTTCCATGCTCGCACTAAGCCCATTGAGGTGCATTATCATTATGTCAGGAAGAGGTTCTCTATTGGGGAGATCAGTTTGGCATATATTCCCACGTAGGAGAACATTGTAGATCTTTTCACAAAGGCTCTTCCTAGAAAGAAATTTGAACATTTCCACAAAGATTTGGGCTTACTTCCTTTTGTGGAGTGATTTCCACATATCTTGGCACTTCCTTACACATGAGTGCCAACTCCTTGTTCACCCCATCACTCCCAGGGGGATTTGTTGATATATTTAGGTTGTGATGTGTGTGAACACATTAGGATAGCCGGGGCACTTCTTTCCCTCTTTGGGAGCTTTTTTTCCCCCCGTCTTGTATATAGACCTATTGCTCTAATGGGCTTCTTATCTTTGTACATTCTAGTGGTAATACATTCAGTATTGTGTGTTGTGCTCCAAGCTTCTTCTTCTTCCTTGTGATGTTTGTAGTCTTTTCTATCTAGAAACTCCATGAAAAGCTCTCAACGGGAATCAATGGGTGTGGGAGGTATGGAAGAAGCCATGCATGTGTGCATACTATTCTATTTCCTTGAGAGAATCTCTAGCTCTTTGTTAGTGCGAATGTGAGAAATGAACACATAGACAAAATAATGTATAAAACACCAAACAATATCAAACTTTTTACATCAAAGAAAATGTTTAGACACAACATAACAAAAAACAAAATGTCCAACCACAATTCAAAGTAGTAAACATAGAGTTTTGAAAATCTGAAAGTTATGAAAATATTATTACAAATAAGAAGGTATATACAACATCTAACATATATTGTTTATCCTAATTTTTACAAGTCTCTTGCAAGTGAAAAAACCATGAGATAGAACAACGAGGACCCAAGAAGTGACATCAAGATGTTGCAAAAGAGCTATGGCAATGAACGTTTAGTTCCATCTTTAGTCAAATTTGTGGGGACTTTCATTTTGTATTCCAATCTCCTTCCCACCTATAATCATTTTGTAATCAGAAGTTTGCAAAAGAGCTATGGAAATGAGAGTTCAGTTCCATCTTTACTCAAACTTGCGAGGACTTTGATTTTGTATTCCAATCTCCTTCCCACCTATAATCAATTTATAAAAAATTGGAGTTATAGAACTGAAATAAGCAATAATGGAAACATTACTTATACAAAATCACAAACATTTCTCATCTTATGTCCTTGTATTCTGAATTTGTATTGATTTAGTCCCTCAAAGCCCATAGTCACCAATTGTTTACATTAGCCAATGTCCAATCATGATTTACGAAAATAGTTTCCATTTTATTATTGGGAATTTTAAGCTTTACTTCAAATAAAACTAAAGATCCCTCAGAACTCTAAAATGGTATCTATTTATCAAGTTTGCACCTCCAATGATCATAGTAGAATCTAATGCACCATGAAGTACATTGTTTCAAATATCAAAATCCTATACATGGTATACCTATTTTACAAAGATATTTTTCACCTTTTGAAATTCCTTCTATCAAGCCCGAGTTTTCACCTAGAAGCCTTTTGACTTACTCATATGTGATATCTTTACACATGAGCATGGTGGAAGTATCTTGGAATGAGAATTCTTGAAATAAATATATAAAACAATGGATGGGAAAACACTAGTGCAAACTTATAAATCTAGAAACTTTTGTGAATTTCAAAGAGTTACATATATCAAGTATCATCTTGTGCTTCAAAGATGTTATGGACCATTTATCAGGTTTTGGCCACTCCAAGCGAAGAAGAGAATCTACTTGAATTCTCTCTAACCTTCCAAAACCATTCATAGAGGGTACAACATATCTATGCGTGTAAAAGAAAGCTCTATCATGGAAAATTTGAGCATGAGATACTTCTAGAAAGACTAGTGCACCAACATCTACATGTAATGTCTGTAAAGTACCAATAAGAATATGAAGTGTTTTCTCTTCCATCAAAGTAGAAGGAAACATATCTGAAACTAATAAAAGCACATCTAAATAGTTCAAAAATATATTCAACACTATAAAACATACACTATTGTAGAGTAATACTTACAATTGATATAAGATCTCATTCTAATTGGGTTTTCAAGTTTCATAGTTACCATTGTAAAAACATGTTGGACAATAGCAACCATCTCATTGTCTTTGTGCTTCTTGAAGCCAAGTACCTTTCCCTTCTAATGAAGATCGAAGTTTCCATGATCTCTAACTCGATGAGGCCCAACTCTAGAGGGTTGCATCTACACCCATGCACATTTGGAGTACTCATGCGATAGCCATTGTCCATCTGTAGCAACTTTGATATTGTGACATCTTAATGTGAGGACTTCATCTTTTGGTTGCCTAGAAGCTCTAGATGTTTCCATTGAAGCTAAAAGTCGTTAAGGTACAACAACAGTTTGAGACACGGGATGTAGATAGATTGGAATGTTCAAATAGTGGAAAAAAATCGTGGAAAAAGACGAATTTTTAGGACTTGGGTATGAAAATGTGAGGTTTAGGAGGGAAATAACTCTTTTTTGAGTTTTTTTTGAATAAAGTCATTTTTCAACTCAAAACATGCACAAATTTGAATTTGGAGTGAAAAAGATGCTTTGGATCCTAAAACGTAATGAGGGGTCCATTCTCAAGTGCTATGATGAGTATTTTAAATTTTCAAAAATTATAAATTTTTAAAAATTTTAATTTTTGGGTCCATCCAAGTTACGAGATTCCTTCTCTCTCTAGAGGTACCTCATTAAATAAGGGAGAAATATGTCCCCTGTCCCCCCTTCAACCTTGTATTTTATAGGGTATATATTGTGGCCACCACCCTCTTCCAATTGGTCCATCAATAATCACTCCTTAATCTAAAAGGCCCATGCAAGGTTCATTTTTTCCCCTAATGTCTAGTTCTATTTCTTATCTTGCTCCTTGCCCTAGTTCTTTATAGGCCGCTTTCTAGACATCTTGTCCACTTATAATATTGTAGTATAATATCTTGTCGAGTTATTTTTTGTGTCTAGGTCATCTTCCTCAAGAAGTTCTTGTAATTTAGTATCTTGTTTTATACCTACGGTCTTTTGTTGTGGGATCCCTTGTATCCTTTCTAGTCTAGTTATCCATACCTATCAGTCTCAGGTTGTGTGACTTTTTGTAATCATTATATATTCTTGTATTATTTTCCTTGTTTGGGTGATCATTGTATCAGAAGTATAGTTTTGGAATCTTGTTCAATCTATTCAGAGGGAAAAATCTAGTGCTTTCATGAAATTACCTTCAAGGTCCTTGCGATTCAGTTGCATCTTTCTCCTATTCATCAAGCATTTCCTTTCTACAAAAAAATAGTTTTTTGGTAATACATGTGGTGACTCCTGATGTATGTAGATTAGAAATTACTGAGGATAATTTTCCTATCGTAGAATAATAATCATTATGATAGAGCCTGCCTTATCCAATACCTTAATGTCAATAGCTTCATTGTGCTCTAAGCTCAAAGACTCTTGGTCCAGGGTACAAGGAAATAACCAACATGGCATTTCCTACCATAGTGAAATACCTAATAAATTTGTGTGATGCAATCATGTACTTCATGAAAAGTGTATTCAAATTTATCTACTAATGCACTTGTTTCATCTATTTCTTAGAGCAATGCTTATGAAATACTTTTCTTTTTGGATTGTTTCCAATGCTACGACAAATGAGCATCATCCTTGTCACCTTCATATTAAAAACACTAAATAGATGCACAAATATAGATATAGATATTAAAAGATTTGTGTAGATGGATTCGCATAGTGATGTTTTTTCATCTTTGTATAACCTAATGTGAATTTCTTGTATGACGTTGTTGTCTACCATTGTCCACACCATTATAGTGAAATCTTTCTCTAAAAGGATATTTTAAAGGTGTCACTTTGTATGAACTTGGTCCATATGATAATAGAACGATGATAAAACTAATCATATAAGAAAAGATTACATTCCTCTACACATCTGGATCTTGTTGTGCCTTCATATTCCATATTTCCCAAATGGTCCTAAAGTACATCTATGAGCTCAATAATATAGTGAAGGGCATAACACAATTTAGATAGATTGATTCCCATGCTTATCTCAATTGTTTTATGCATTTAAGAATGCAAGCTAAGGAAAAGAGTAATATATATAGTTTGAACGATAGTTATATAGTGTTTTAATGAAGTTTAGTTGAATAGATGTTGATAGTGAAAGTGGAAAATTTTAAAAAAATTCCTAATTTTCACTTTGGATAAAGTGCAAGAAATATTTGAAAAGTTAGATAGATTGATGTTATTAACATTTTAATCAAGTGAAGTATCATTAAAATTACTAAAATCCAAGTAACTTTCTTGAAGGAAAATATTTTATAATGAAAGGAAAATCAATATTTTCAATATTTCGGAGTACTTGAGGAAGCTCTGGATACATGTATTTGTGGGAATATTCATAAACAAGAGTTGATTTAGAGGTGATATTAATAGTACAAAACAACTACTTGCCAAATTGGTGAAAGAGTTTCTAGAAAAGCATGCTTGATTTATAAGATGAATTTAAACACTCGACAAAGAAAACATGAATTCCAACAAATTTGAAGGACTCAATCGAATGTAAGGACAAGAAAAAAAAAATGATTGTGGAAAAGATGAGTGACAATTTCTTTTTGTCTTGGTGAATTTGGTGAAAATTCCTAAAAACTTGTGGCTTTCAACAAAAGTAGACAAAATCCCAATAAGAACTAAAAATTCCTTATCTTTCTGTACGTGTTTTAAGAGACAGAAGAGAATCACGATTTTCTCGTAGGAAGAAAAAGAGCAAGCAAAACTGAATGTTTTAATTCAAGTGCAAAGAGGTAAGTGACAATCATCATTTTATCAAAATAATACTTCAAAATAGTTTTTTATATTGGTATAATCATTGAGAAAGTTTTAGGCTTGCATTTGGCATATCTTTGGTATTAGCCTATTGACAGATGAAGACGCACAAATATACAAAAAAGTTAGAAGAAAACAAGAAAATTGTAACTTTTGAAAGAAATCAAGCAAAAAAAATCAATAATTTTTTGAGCTTGAAAAATTAGAAAGTAACGTAGTGCAAAAGAATAAAAACACACAAAAGTTAGAACTAAAGGATCAAAAGAATTTTTTACATCTTCCCAAATATCTTTCAAACCTAGAAAACCTTCTATTGTGGACATGCAATAGGGAAGGAAATCAAATATGGATCAACCATAAACAGCTAAAACTAAAGATTATAGAAAAACCTCAAATTTGAGTTCATAAGTAGATGTGAAGTCCGCATATATTAGAATCTGTTATCTAGTATGCAACATAAGTTGGATGGTACTAATTACCCATTTTGGGCAATATTATGCATCATGTATTGGTACAAAAAAGTTTGTAGAATATTATGCAAGGTGTTGAAAAGCATCCTACTACACCTGCAAATCATCAGTTAGTGAAGGTGATGGAGATGGCATTGAAGAGGATGATCTTCAAATTGTTGTTCTTGATGCATTTCTTGTTAGACCTACTGCAAAGGTGCAACTTTGTTGGAATGGAAGAGATGCTCGTTCACATGCATTCATAGATTTGTATGTGAAACATGCCATTATCCCTCAGATTCACTCTTGCAAAATAGAAAAGAACGCTTGGGATACACTTACAACTTTATATCAAATTAGAAATGAGGCTTATATTCCTTAACTTCAGAAATAGTTGGAGAGTGAGCATATGAATGAAGGAGATTATATGGACATTTTTGTTGACAAAGATCAAAGATTTGAGGGGGCACTTGATTTCTATTGAAGTCTTGCCAGATAGTTCACTTATGAGATTGTTCTTAATGATCTTCTAAATGTATACCAGATTTTTGCCTCTTCTTCAATTGATGATGAAAGGAAACCCAATTTCCTTAACATTTGTGGAGCTAATACTTGATTCATTGCAAGAAATTAAATCTAGAAAGAATATGTCAATTATGCATGTTGTAGATCAAGTTTTCTTAGCGAGTCAAAAGGGAAAAGGAAATAGAACTCACCTACTAGTAAGCATAATGCTGCATAGTCAAAGAAGGAAGAAAAAGATGAGAAGGAAATAGAAAAGCAAAAAGAGCTTTGAAAATATTATAAGGCAAATAATGATGTCATAAAGAGTTGTCTTAAATTGGCTGCAAAAAAAGGCAAAGACGAAAGAGGCTGGAATGGTTATTGTAGAATTCTCTACAACTAAAATACAGTCGATCTTGTTTAGAATGAAGAATTGGCTTTTATTACTATTCTCATCTATGAACCATATTCTCACGAGTAGTGTATGTTTGCAATAGACTCAGATGTTTGGTACTTTGATAGTTAGATAACCAAACATATTACCTTGTAGCATAGTTTTTTCAGTTCACTCGAGCTTGCCCTTACAAGGAATACTATCACATGTGTTAACGACTCCTCTTATCCTATAATGGGAGTTGGTAACATCATTTTGACTACTATTGATGGTAGTTCTTTCACATTATCAGATGCTTTATACGTTCCATGAATCAAAAAGAATTTGTTGTCTTTTTTAGCATTAGCCAAAATTGGTTTGGTTGTTAATTTTTTTAATTACAAATGTACAATCCATCATCTCTCAAATATCCACGTTATTATTGCTTCTCACATTTTATGTTGTTGGTTGTATAAGATCATAGAATATGCAAAATTTGTGAATGATTCAACATGTGACTAAAATTGTGTCCTCTCTGTGCAAACTTGAGGCATCTCTTAGATGTCGGATTTTGAGGTCTGCTAAAGCACGCAAATAGCACAGCAAGAAGAAGAAGCTTGGAGCACAACATACAATACTAAGTGTATTGCTAAGTGAATTTACAAAGATAAGTGACTTGTTAGGGTTATTGGCATATATACACAAGCAAGGGGGAAAAAACTTCTTAAAGAGGAAAAAAATTACCCCAACCATCCTAGTGTGTTCACACACATCACTATCAAAATATTCATCTAATCCTCCTTGGGGTGATGTACTAAACAAGGAGTTGGCACTCTATATAAGGAAGTGATAAGCTATGTGGAAAGAGATCAATCCACAAAAGGAAGTAAGTCCAAAGATTTCTAGAAAGCTTTAAACTTCTCAAAGGTAGAGCCTTTGTGAAAAAATTGGCAATGTTATCCTATGTGTGCACATAAGAAAAATTTATCTCCCTAGTAGAGAAATTCTCCTTGAAATAATGATAATGCACCTCAATGAGCTTTGTGCAAGCATGGAACACAAGGTTCCTTGCAACTTCCAATGCACTTTGACTGTGAGTGAAAATGGTGGTGGCAAAAGAGTGACCAACACCCAAATCAGCCAAAAGGCATTTGAGCCACAAACACTGAAGAGTCGTTGTGAAAGCTACCTTATTTCAGCTTCACAACTAGAAGTGGCCACAATAAGCTACTTCTTGCTCAACCAAGATATGCATGATCTACCAGACATGAACCAAAAACCACTAGTGGACACACAAGTCTCATAGGAACCAGCCTAGTCAGAGTAAAAAGAACATCTAAATCTAGTAGTAGTGATCCCCCTTGGGATAAAACAATCCAAGTAGTCAAGTGCCACTTATGTACCAAAAGATGCACTTAATTGCATTCTGCTGCTTGACACCTAGGCAATGCATAAACCTGAGCTGCAAGTGCACATATTCTATAAAGGGTGGTGTTAAACGCGCATTGCCGTCAGAGACGCGTTTAAGCTCTTTTCGGGTTCTTGGGAGTGGTAGGGGTCTGCTAATCAAAGGCCCTAAGACTTGATTTTCTCAATTAACTCATTCACATAGCAGTACACGAGTGTTCAAACAACTCTGTTAACATGAATTACTATCACTATTGTGGTTCGTTCTCTCATAGATTCCCGGTTCGTACACAGATTAAGACTTTCTCAGTACATAACACAAAAAGTAAACATTATCGTAACCCAGACTTACAACACTTAACTTAATGGAAAAGTGTTAACCACAAGTTCAGGTAATCAAACAATGACGACGAAAAAAGAACACAGTACTACTCAGAATTCTCAAACACAACACTACGGAAACTCCATAGAACGTATCGCCCAGACAGACAGTTTGGCAATTCTTCTGGTTGTTACCGAAGCGTCCTTTCATTGATTTATAAATGGATATAACTCTACGCAACGACCTTTCGGTTCGTGCAGAATATGAAAAGGAAAAGATTTACAATTGCCAATCCGACGGCTTACACTGGCACGCACGGTGGACTTGAACCAGCAGAGATACAAAATTTTATAGTTCTTCTACTATACTTTGAAGATACATTGTTCGAGCTAACTTAAATGTTCTGGCAATTTTCTGCTTGAGGCTATCCAACATTTTCTTTAGAATGTCTGGTTCTACTAGTTGCACATCAGTACGGACAGAACTTAAAGAAATTACTTGGCTCATTAATATTTTCGCCTGTGTCTGCAAAAACGTTTCCTACAGGTAAAAGTCATTTGCCAGTGCTGCGTCACGGCTCAATTTCATATCGGCAATCTGTTGATCTATTCGTGATAAACTTTCTGCTTGAGCTCCAAGTTGCCTTTCTCTTCTCTCCAGTTCTTGATTCTGAAATTGGATGGTTTGAAAATAAGCATCTCGCTCTCTTCGAATCGCTGGAACCTGTGTCTGGAGCTGAACGACCAATGTCATCTAGTTTTTAAGAGCAGAATTTGATTCAAACAAATTATCATTAGCAAGCTGAAGTTCTCTGTTTGTCTGTTTGGATAAATCCGCCATCTCTTTTCTTGTCTGCAATGCCTCATCAAGTTGAACTCGTGTTTCGGCCAATAAATTTCCAAGGGCAGCTCGTGCATCCTCCTTATCCTGTACTAATTGTGTTAAGTGGACAATCTCAGCATCGGTAGCACTTAATAAATCATCTTTAACATGAATCTCAACTAACACAGCATCTCTTTGACTAATTAATGATTCTTGTTTGGCAAGTCTGGTCTAGAGCCATTGAATCTATAGGTGCAGAGCATGATTTTCTGCTTTTACTACATCGATTTCTTCCTGTAATGGAGTAATATATGCTTCAAGGGTATCAACCTTATGCTGCAATTCCTGAAGAATATTCTCAGTAACCATTCTGAGTTGCACCGAAAGTTGTTGGGAAAATTGGATGAGCATACGGCTCATTGATTCTTATTCGGTAAACATGGGGATTGGAGGAATGTGCTGGGATGAAGAGGCTGTCAAGAGATGAGTGGAATCTGGTGGAGAGTAATTGGGTGAGGAGGATGAGGAATCCGGTGCTTCACGTACAATAGGTGGAATGGGGTCAATGGGTTTAATTGGAGGTATGGGTGGAGGAGTGGGTTGCAGATTGTTAGCCATCAATAATTTTTCATTAAGTTGCTGCGAAGTCACTTGAGGTTGGGCAACTGCAGAATCTATTGCCGCAATCAATTGTGCCAAAACTTCTGCAACAATAACGTGTGTATCTTCTTGCACATCTTGTTGGGACTGCTCCTGAGATTCTTCCTTAGAAGATTTGTCTTCAGAATCGGCAGTAACAGCTTGATCTCGTTGCTAGTTTGGAGAAGACTGAGTAGACGAATCATGGTGAATCGAGGTGGCCGTGTCGTGGAAAATTTCTTCTTCATTTTTATCTGCGTTATTTCCAGTGGCAGACCCTTGTACTTGATTGTGAGAAGAACTTATCCGTATGCGTTTTTGGCGGAGGAGCTGGAAGATTTCTTCATCATCTTCTTCGTCGTCTTCAAGTATTTGAGCAGATTCTTCATGATACAAAATTGGAGCTCTTGGTAGGGGTTGCGCTGCTTGGAGGGCCGGAAACAAAAAGTGAGGATGTGGGGAAGACGTGATCGTGGGAGATCACCTTTGTTAACGTGCTTAATGACCGTAACGCATTCACGGTGAATGCGCCAGAAAAAGTAAGAAGCAAAATTGATAGGCTCTCTAGCAGCCATATCAATCACCGAGTAGAATGGGCGAGAAATCCCATAAGTGCGTTTCTGTAAGTTCAGTATGGCTACTAAAAATTGCAAAGCTGTTCGTTCAGGCTCAGGGTGACAGAGTATTGCATACTCATTTGAAGAGTGCCTGGGAAATAGTTGAATCATCGTAGGGATTGGAAGGTTAGGACCATTCTCTCGTCCTTCCGGAGAGAGTCGAAAAGCGGTAGCAAATGCCTGAAGGGTGATTATGACACGAGAGGGGAAACACGTAATAGGCCAACTCTGCTCCGTAGCAGGTGTGGCAGCAATAGCAGCGATAATCTGAGCATAATATGGATGGCACTCCACTGAATGCCAGGGCAATTCGGCGAAGTTGGACAAACCTCGGACCCACAAGAATTCACTTACGTCCTAAGGGAGTCCGTCACGGAAGGTAGCAAAGTTTGCTAAAGCTTCCATGATGCGCACGAGAAGTAGCACGAATACACAGTGATTACAGAAAACGTAAAGCACACAGAACACGCAGACACAATAGCAATTAACAGTGGAAAGAAGAAGATTAAGTAGATACTTGGTAATGGGAGGCTATCAAAAATGCTAATCATCGCGCGATGTTGAGATGATAACCTTCATAACTACGGTGTGCATGCATGAGCAGAATCAATAACAAAAGGCAGCGATTATTCATGGTTTTGTAGCAAAACGAGGAGTTTATGGTCTTTATTCAATTAACACGCCAAACTAAAAAAAAGGAAAAGAAAAGAAAAGGAAAAAAAGGAAAAAAAATACGCGAGCAACCGCACAACACTTCAGTGCGAATCAGGTGCTTGATGATACGGCCGCAACTTTGAACCATTTATCACTTTAGGAAGAGGAATTTCGGTCAAGGTAGTCAACCGAAAAGTAGCTCGGCCCAGTCTGGTTGCTACTTTGTAGGTAGTCCGGTATGCCAATAATGCTGTAGGCAGTAACTGATCCCATCTTTCTGGTGATTCCACAATCAATTTTCGAAGCATAATCAGCAAGGTCTTGTTGGTACTTTCAGCTAAGCCATTAGCACGAGGATAATACGGTGAACTAAATTTATGCAAAATTTGAAAAGTGTGTGTGAGCACTCACATTAAATTGTTAGCAAAGAGTGTGCCTTGATCTGTCACAAGTTCGAGAGGTAATCCATAACGTGGGAAGACATCCTTTGTCACACATTTTGCCACCGAAACAGCTATGGCGGACCGTAAAGCCCAAGCTTCTGCCCATCTGGTAGCATAATCTGTACATGTCAGAATGTAGCGATTGTTGCTAAGGATTGTTGGAGGTATAATTGGTCCAATAAAATCAAGACCCCATTTTTTAAAAGGTTCCAAAGGTAATACACGTTGCAGAGGAAAGAAATGGCATTGGAAAGGCTATCCAGATCGCTGACAATTGTCACACTGCTGCACAAACTGAGATATATCTTTGTATATAGTAGGCCACCATAGCCCACTTTGCAGAATTTTTCGGTGCGTTAAATCTACTGCAAAATGTCCACCGGAGGGTATTGAATGTGCCAGAGCGATAATCGAGTGTACTTCATGTGGAGGAATACAATGAAGTAAGACACCAGTATGATCCATGTAATACAACTGTTCGACAATCAATTGGAATCTTCGACTGTAAACTGCAATTTTCCGACGCATTGCAGGAGAAGTTTGAGGAGGAAGACATCCATCAGTAAGAAAGATTAATAACTGATCATAGTAGGTCGATGTCACAGGAGGTTCTGCAGATTCATCATTAGTCGTTTTAGTAACATAAATTGCTAGTGTGGTGTCATCAACACCCAACAGAGCTTCACCGGAATCTAATCGAGAGAGAAAATCTGCTAATGCATGTGTAGTGTCGGGTCGATGAATCACTTCATAATCAAATTCTTGTAATAATAGAACCCAACATGCCAAGCGGCCACCTAAGTGCTACTACCAGACCAGATACACCAGCGCAGCATGATCTACATGGAAGATGAATTTTCAGCCTAGCAAATAATTTCGGAATTTCTTTACAGAATATATCAAACCAAGACATTCTCTTTCAGTTAGTGAATAATTTCTTTCAACAGGAGTAAGTCGTCGACTTGCATAATAGACAGGCTGAAACCACTTATCAGTTTGCTGCATTAAAACACTTCCAATGGCTATATCCGAGGCATCTACAAAAACATGGAATGGGTGTTCCCAATGAGGAGGTTGTAGAATTGGAACCTGCGTTAATAATCCTTTTGGACGATCAAATGCAGTTTGACATTCCAGAGTCCAATCAAACTGTCGAGGAGTACTAGTTGTTAGCCGATTTAGGGGTATTGCCAAATGGGCAAGCCACCGTAAATGTCGACCATGCCACCTGACTTGACCCATGAAGCGCATCACTTCTTTCGGCGTAGTAGGCACAGGTGCTTCCAACACGGCTTCAACTTTGTCTGGATCAACTTGTATGCCCTGTGCAGATACAATATGTCCAAGGAGCTTACCACAAGAAACCGCAAAGACAGATTTGGTGGGGTTCAGGCAGAGTCGGTATTCACGACATTTCTCAAAGCAACACCGTAAATGATACAGGTGTGCTACCATCTTACCGAATAACGAGAAGTCATCTAGATATACTTGCATAAAAGAAGTGAGATAGGGTGAAAAGATTTCCTGCATACAATGCTGAAAGGTACTAGGAGCATTCCTCAACCATAACCACATGACTGTACAAGCAAAAACACCCCACTTGGTAATAAACGCTGTTTTTGGTATATCTTGCTCAGCCATTCTGACCTGGTTATAACCACTATAACCATCGAGAAATGAATACATCTCATGCCCAGCCACTCTGTCCAGCATTGTATCAAGAAATGGAGGAGGAAATGGATCAGGTACGGTGCCTGCATTCAATTTTTTGTAATCTACACATATTCGGAGCTGCTTGTTTTTCTTTGGTACGATCACAATCGGGGAGATCCATTCAACGTGCTAAATGGGTACAATGACTCCTACCTTTAATAGGCGATCAAGTTCTGCTTTGACCTGTGCTGCATAGTTGGGATTCATCCGGTAGCTGGGTTGTTTGTTCGGCTTTGCTTACGGTTTAAGCACGACCCGATGTTGATAGATGCGAGGGTCCAGACCTTTCATATCACGGTAATCCCATGCAAAAACATCAGAGAACTCACGAAGAAGCTGGATCAAAGCTGCTTGAAATGCCTCAGACAATCCTTCCTTTATCTTGACAGGTTGCGGATTTACTTCATCTCCCAAATTATAGGTGATCAACTGATCTTTGGGAACATAGAATTGAGGAGGTTTCCCTGGATCGTCAGCTGACTGTAAAAGTTGTTGTAGAGTGGCTTCATCCATAGCAATAGTATCTTCTGTCTCCACTTCTTCGGTCACAGGCACCACCGTACAGGCTGCCGGACTCCAGTTGTCTACAACAGATTGCAGATCTACAGTACCTAAGGAAATCATATCTTCATTGTTCTTCAGAAATGCTTCTTCTTCATCGTCAGATAAGCCATCCAACATGTGGACCGACTCTGTTACATATGGTATGGCATGAAGTTCACAAGGCTGAATAGCATCCAGTTTGACAACATATTTACGGTGGTTGTCTTTGAAAGTTAGTTCCTGTGCTGACCAATCCTGTATAACCTTAGCGTGTTTCAACCAGGGTCATCCGAAAAGAAGATTGTAATCGAGGGTAGATTCAGGTAGTTCTAAGACTACAAAAGTCATTTTGAATGTGGTGCCTTGCAAGGTGATCGGGATATTCCTTACGAGTCCCAACGGATGAACTCGAGATTGGTCGGCCATTCTGACAAAAAATTAAACACGCTCGATTTGCGTCCACCCTAACTTTTTACAGAGGGCTGTAATTGCTATGTTTATACCCGAACCACCATCAATCAAGACTTGAGTAATTTTGTGATTCTTATGCCATACCGTAATTAAGGGGACCGCATGATCCACCGTAGAGTCAGCTTCCGGTTGTACCATTGCCATCGCTGGAATGCAAGCGGACCTTGGACTGAGCTGTTGTTGGAATTGCTGTCGAACTCCCGGCACTAATACAAGTAACTGTCCAAGAGGAAGAGTAATGGACGCCTTAGATAAAATTTCCCATGCCTGATCTGCTTGAATTATACTTTTCACCGATTCTGAAGATGATCCGCCTGTTACTGGGGTAGAATCTTGTTCTTGTGATCCTTCCTTTGGTAGCAGAACTTGGGTCACCGGAATTGGATCTAGGAACATTGTAGGCTCTTTGGTGGTCCATTGGCTAGCCTTGTTATACATTCTCTATTGTTCATGGATGCCAGGTTCAAACACTTTTGCTGCTGGTTGTAACTGCTTACCAGATCTTGTTTGAATCACTGCTGCTTGAGTTTCCACTGGTGAGATATAGACCATGTTGGTCATCGAGTTTTGACGCTCTTTCTTCCTCTGATCATATTCAGCTGCATCCTTACAGAATCTTCGGATGTGCCCAAACTCACCACAAAAATGGCATCGAGGTGGTGGCAAGGAAGTACCTTCCTGTGATGTTCCTGTTTGCCAACGATTTGTATTGTAATTTGTATTCCACTGTCCTCGATAATTCTTGTATCCTTGCTGCTCATTGTTTCTCATCTGAGGTGGAATATAATGGGTGGCCGGCTGCCCTGGTTCTTGTATAATGGCATTTATAGTTGCTGGTCCCTGCACTTTGGCGTTATACGCACAATTTTTAGTGGAATGTCCGGTGGTATTGCAGATAGCACAATACATCTAATTAAGGGCACTGGTATGCCCGGGATTCTTGCACTTGGTGCAGTACATCTGTCTAGCCGGATCCTCTGCAACAGGTTTACTAGCTTTCAACCACTCCAGGTCTTCGGTAAAGCCTCCAACCTTATGCTCGAGCTGCAAGGCCATTGCAATAACCGCATCCAGTGTCATAGCTCCCACACAATGGATGATCATAATCTGTCTGAGCTATGGAGTCAAACCATTAATAAACCACTGAGTGATGACATCATCCGGTAAATTAGCATGTGCCGGAGGTAGTTATCTCAAATGAGTTCTAAACAGGGTGGCATATTCCTGCACAGTCTGGTGCAGCTTCTGTCTATTGTTCTGTAAGTAATCGAAAATTTCGACAGGGTTCTTCTTCAGTCGGAACCTCTGTAAAAACGCATCCCTTACCGCTTCATAGGTGCCGAAATGGTTGATATCATACTCTGTAAGCCACCTCGCTGCTTCATTAACTAATGTTGAATGGAATACTATGGCCTTGTATGCCGGATCAGGTGGATGGTTTAGCACTGCCTAACTTATTTCAAAGGTGCGTACATGAGCATCAGGAACGTCACCTGGAAACCACCAAAGTTGGTGTAAGTTACTCCTGTTGGAACCGGCCGGAGTGGAAGTGGTGGTTGCTGTTGTTGTTGTTGTTGTTTTTGTTGTTGTTGTTGTTGTTATTGTTGTTGTTGTTGTTGTCCACTCATGGCGCTAATAGTGGTACTTTTACTATCCCCTGAGTTCTGAGGTGGTGTTTCTTGTTCTTCAGAATCTGTATGGTCAGACTAGTCATCTTTCGATTTAAAAATAGCTTCCAGCCTTTTACGGATTTCCAATTCGAATAGCCTATCTTCTTCTGTGGTATCAAACGTAGGCAAGATTACCACGAACAGTGGTGTCCTGAATGAAGATTCACCAGGAAGTATCACACTGTCACCGGAAACTTGTAAATTCTCTGCAACTGGGACCAAATTGCCACCGGAATTAGTGGAACTTTCCCCAACCCAGAGTATTCTTTCACCAGCAATGGTTTCTCTGGATAACACACCTCTATCCTCGGAGAGGTTTGAATCTTGACCAGACGGTGTCAGGTCAACTGCACACTGCGTCCCTGTAGACTCCGAAGTTACTGTATCTTCTGCAGACTGTACCAAAATTACACCGGAATCTGTCGGAATTGCAGTATGTTCCACCGGAATGCTACCGGAATCACTACTAACATGCTTCGCTTCTTCGACGACTGGACCTAATCGATCTGTGCTTCTGCCTCCTGAGGGTATCCTCAACAAATTCGGTACTGCCCAAGGCTGTCAGTCTCACCTATACTTCAGATACCACTCACCGGACCGAGTAACCAGCATATATCACCTTTACAACACTTGCGTACTACTTCACCTTATTGTTGATTCACAATCTATGGTCACCTTCCTACAATCAATTTGTAACACTCTATTGCCACATTTCCACAATCACTTTGCAACACTCTGTTGCCACCTTCCCACAGACGGCGCCAGTGTTAAACGTGTGTTGCCGTCAGAGACGCGTTTAAGCTCTTTTTGGGTTCTTGGGAGTGGTAGGGGTCTGCTAATCAGAGGCCCTAAGACTTGATTTTCCCAATTAACTCATTCACATAGCAGTACACGAGTGTTCAAAGAACTCTGTTAACATGAATTACTATCACTACTCTGGTTCGTTCACTCACAGATTCCCGGTTCGTACACACATTAAGACTTTCTCAGTACATAACACAAAAAGTAAACATTACCGTAACCCAGACTTACAACACTTAACTTAATGGAAAAGTGTTAACCACAAGTTAAGGTAATCAAACAACGACGACGAAAAAAAGAACACAGTACTACTCAGAATTCTCAAACACAAAACTACGGAAACTCCACAGAATGTATCGCCCAGACAGACAGTCTGGCGATTCTTCTAGTTGTTACCGAAGCGTCCTTTCATTGATTTATAAATGGATACAACTCTACACAACGACCTTTTGGTTCTTGCAGAATATGAAATGGAAAAGATTTACAATTGCCAATCCGGCGGCTTACAGTGGTCATTCCGCAACTAGGTGCAAAGGTCTCATCAAAGTCAATGCCTCTCTCTTGAGCATAATCTTTTGCAACAAGCCTAATCCTATACTTGTCAATTGTTCTATCAGCCTTACGCTTTAGCTTCTATACTCATTTAGTGTCAATGGAGTTTTTATAGGGAGGCAAATCACATAAAGACCAAGTATCATTCTTCATAATAACATCATATTCTGATTGCATAGCAACCATCCAAGTTTTTGAATTTTGTGCTTCATCAAAAGAAATAGGGTCATTTGCATGAAAAATTCAAGAGGTACTCATTGGATAGCTATTGATATATTTAGGTAGTGATGTGTGTGAACACTCTAGGACCGTCGGGGCACTTTTTTCCCTTTTTAGGAGGTTTTTTTCCCCCGGCTTGTATATACGCCTATTGCCCTAATGGGCTACTTATCTTTGTACATTCTCTAGTAATACTTTCAGTCTTGTGTGTTGTGCTCCAAGCTTCTTCTTCTTCCTTGTGCTGTTCGCGTGCTTCCGCAGACGTCTAACTCCAACAATTGGTATCAGAGCAGGTCGTTGCTTCTTCTAGGGCGCCGTCGACACTCCTCCGTTTGCAGTCTCAGATTCACACGAAATCGCGATCTGAGCTCGTTTCAGCCTCCGAACGCACTATCGCAGCTCTTGTGCAAGCTATTTCATCCTTTGTGCCAAAGGTATATACCAGTTTATGTTCGCCAGTTTAAGCGTCTCAAAGTCTGCTACAGGTCTAGCAAAACTCGTCTGGGCAATTCCGTTCAACTTTTTGAGATACAGTCAGTTTTCTGCATCAAGGTATTTTAGTCACCGGCCATGGCTAAAAGGAGTGATGTATTCCGTATGTTGGCTGTTGAGGATAAGTTGGATCATACCAACTACCCATTATGGGCTTATATGATGCGACATGTACTGGTTGCAAAAGGATTGTGGAACATTGTGTAGGGTGTTGAAAGACGTCCTGTTACACCTGTAACGACAGGTACTGCAAATACAGGTGTTGGAGCTGATGAAGATGGTGTCGAAGATGATATTCCGCAGATTCCTGTTCGTGCTGCTGTTTCTGTTGCACCTACTACAGAGCAGATTTGTTGGGATGGCAGAGATGCCTAGGCACATGCATTGATAGCTTTGTCTGTCAAACGTGCCATTATTCCTCACATTCGCTCTTGCAGAACAGCAAAGGATGCTTGGGATACACTTACCACTTTGTACCAGGCTAGGAATGAGGCTCGTGTTGCTTACCTCCGAAAATAGTTGGAGAGTGAGCACATGAATGAAGGTGATTCTATGGACAGTTTTCTTACAAAGATCAAAGACCTGAAGGAACAATTGATTTCTGCTGATGAGGTTATACGAGATAGCTGACTTGTGCAGACCGTTCTGAATGGCCTTCCTTATTCATATCAGAGTTTTGCCTCTACTCTTCGATTGATGATGAAAGGCAATCCGAATGCCTTGTCATTTGAGGAATTAGTCTCTGTTCTGTTGCAGGAAGATCAGTCCAGGCAGAACAGGTCCATTATGGGTGTTGCAGATCAAGCTTTCCTGGCTAGTCAGAAGGGCAAAGGAAAATGGAGCTCTTCTACTAGTAAGCAGAAATCTGCAAATGCTGCACAATCGAAGAACCAGGATAAAGATGAGAAGAAATCAGAAAAGCAGAAATTGTTCTCCAAGTACTGTAAAGGAAATGATCATATTATAAAGAACTATCCAAAACTGGCTACTAAAGAGGCAAAGAAGAAAGAGGCTGGAATGGTTGTTGCAGAGGCCTCTACACCAAAAACAGAGTCTGCAAATCTTGTGCAGGAAGAAGAATGGGCGTTTACTACTGTCTGCAGTTTTGACCCATCTTCTCATGATCAGTGCATGTCTGTAGTAGACTCAGATGTTTGGTACTTTGACAGTGGGGCGACCAAACATATTACCTCGCAGCGCAGTTTCTTCTCTTCACTCGAGCCTGCCCCTAAAGGGAAAACTATCACATGCGCCAATAACTCCTCTTATCCTGTTGTGGGAGTTGGTAAGATCATTCTGACTACTGCTGATGGTAGTTCTTTCACTTTGTCAGATGCTTTATTTGTGCCAGGGATCAAAAAGAACTTGTTATCAGTTTCTGCATTAGCCAAGATTGGCGTGGTTGTGAAATTTGTTGATGACAGGTGTACAGTCCATGATCTCTCAAATGGCGATGTGATTATTGCTTCTGGCATTTTATGTCGTGGGCTGTATAAGCTCATAGACTATGAAAGATCTGTGAATGATTCGGCATGTGCAGTTCATGATTCTCAGGCTATGTCAGATGCAAAGCTTTGGCATGTACGCTTTGGTCATCTGAATTTTGCTAGTTTGTTACGCCTGTAGAAATCTGAAATGATGTCCTCTTTGCCCAAACTTGAGGCACCTGGAAAACATGTTTGTGAAGGTTGTATTTTGGGCAAAATGCAGCGTTCTTCCTTTCCAAAAGATGGTTCAGTTCGGGCTATGCAGAAATTACAGCTTGTACATAGTGATGTCTTTGGTCCTACGCAGACACCCTCTTTTGGAAATTACCTTTACTTCGTGACTTTCATTGATGATTTTTCCAGGCATGCATGGGTATATCCACTCAAAGCAAAGTCCGAAGTGTTCATGTGCTTCAAACAGTTTTTGGTTTTGGCTGAAAATCTATCAGCATGTAAAATGGGCACCCTCTGTTCTGATCGAGGGGGGGAATATATGTCTTCAGATTTTAATGCATTTTTGGCTGAATGTGGGATAAAACACCAGTGTACATTGCCGTATACACCTCAACAGAATGGAGTTGCTGAACGAAAGAACAGGTCACTCATGGAGATGGCAAGGTGCATGGTCAAAAGTCAGGCTTTACCACATAGTTTCTGGCTTGAGGTTGTCATGTGTGCAGCATATGTACTGAACAGATGTCCCACCAAAGCGTTGCAGTCTATCACTCCATATGAGGCTTGGCATGACCGCAAGACATCTGTTGCTCATCTGCGTGTTTTTGGTTGTTTGGCATATGCATTAGTGCCTGAACAACATCGCAGAAAATTGGATGATAAGGCAGTAAAATGTATTTTTGTTGGGTACAGTTCTGAAAGTAAAGGCTATCGTCTGTATCATCCACAGACTAAACGCATTCTGGTTAGCGGTGATGTTGTCTTTGTGGAAGATGCTATTCAGCCATTGCTTTCATGTACTAAGGAGACATCTGTTAGCTCCAAAGACATGTATGATACTTTGATGCCTCTTTTTATAGGTGGATAGGCTAGTGCTGGTCCTAATGAGGCAACTTCTCAGCCTTTGCAGGTTTCATATGATGATGCAGATCATTCCATTTCTGATGCAAATTTACATGATGCACTTGTTGATGAGAGAGCTGATATTGAACAGACAAAAACTATGCCAAAATGGCTGGTGCAGACTTTGCTTGACAGCAAATTAGATGCACCTTTGTCATATCGTACTCGTTCAGGCTCTCATAGTACCTCCTTTGCATCAGATTGCTATGCTATGGCTGCATCTAGTCTCTGTGATGAGAATGAGCCTGTTTCTTTTGATGAAGCACAAAATTCAGAAAATTGGATGGCTGCTATGCAATCTGAATATGATGCTATAATGAAGAATGGTACATGGTCTTTATGTGACTTGCCTCCTGGCAAGAAGGCCATTGGCACTAAGTGGGTATACAAGCTGAAGCGTAAACCTGATGGTACAGTTGACAGGTATAAGGCTAGGCTTGTTGCAAAGGGTTATGCGCAGGAAAGAGGCATTGATTTTGATGAGACCTTTGCACCTACATGCCGTATGACTACTGTTCGGAGCATTTGTGCACTTGTAGCCCATCATGGTTGGAATGTACATCAGTTGGACATTAAAACAGCATTTCTGAATGGTGACTTGCATGAAGACTTGCATGAAGAAGTGTATGTTTTTCAGCCCCATGGCTTTGTGCAGAAAGGGCATGAAAACCAGGTGTGCAGGTTAAAGAAGGCGTTATATGGTCTAAAGCAAGCACCACGTGCTTGGTATGAGAAGATACATGCCTATCTGATTGCACATGGTTTTGAGAACAGTCCAACTGAAAGCACCTTATATGTTAAGCGTGCTAATGATGTGCTTCTGATCATTGTTGTCTATGTAGATGGCATGCTGCTCACTGGTCCTCTTGAGAAGCATATTGCTGATTTCAAGGCTGATTTGCATGCCTCATTTGAGATGTCTGATTTGGGGCATTTGCATCACTATTTGGGCATTCAGTTTATGCAAGTTGATGGTGGAATGGCTTTGTGTCAAACGAAATATATTGACACATTATTGCAGCGTTTTGGCCTTGAAGACTGTAAGCCTATTGCCACTCCTATGGAGACAGGTTTACGATTGAGTCTTCATGATGCTGGAGATGCATTTGATGCTGTTCTCTATCAGCAGGCTATTGGATGCTTGATTTACTCATGCATTACTCGGCCAGATATTCAGTTTGCTATCTCACAGATGAGCAGGTTTATGCATTGCCCATGAGTCACGCATTGGAAAGCGGTTAAGTGCATCTTTCGCTACTTGAGTGGTACTCGGCTACTTGGGTTGTTTTATCCCAAGGGGGGATCACTACCGCCAGATTTGCATGCTTTTTCTGACTCAGATTGGGCTGGTTGCTATGACACTCGTGTGTCCACCAGTGGTTTTTGCTTCATGCTTGGTAGCTCATGTATATCTTGGTTGAGCAAGAAGCAGCCTACTGTGGCCACTTCCAGTTGTGAGGCTGAGTATAGGGCAGCTTTCACAGCGACTGTTGAGTGTGTGTGGCTCAGATGCATTATGGCTGATTTGGGTGTTGGCCAGTCTTCTGCCACCACCATCTTCACTGACAGTCAGAGCGCATTGGCAGTTGCGAGGAACCCTGTGTTCCATGCTCGCACTAAGCACATTGAGGTGCATTATCACTATGTCAGGGAGAGGTTCTCTGCTGGGGAGATCAGCTTGGCATATGTGCCCACGCAGGAGAGCATTGCAGACCTTTTCACGAAGTCTTCACCATCCATTTGGCATAGTTTTGGCATCCTCTATAAACCCTCTCATCAATAAGTGTATCATGTAAATATGCACCGAAAATGGAATGATCAGCATCATCATGTGAAACCTATAAAGGTTGGGAAATGGCCTCATTTGCACTAGGAATTGATTGTCGACCTATAAAAAGAGGCAACAAGGTGTCATACATATCTTTGGAGGTATTTGATGTCTCATTAGTACATATCTCTCCATTGTTGTTCAGGAACTAATGCATATGCCAGACAACTAAAGACACATAGATGAGCAATAGATGGCTTGCAACAATCCCAAGCCTCATATGGAGTTATACACTACATTGCTTTGGTATGATACCTGTTAAGTACATATGTTGCACACATAACATCCTCAAGCCAGAAGCTATGGAGTGGTAAAGCCTGATTTTTTACCATACTCCTTGCCATCTTCATGAGAGACATGTTCTCTCTTTCAATAATTTCATTCTGTTGATGTGTATATGACACTTGGCGCTGATGTTTTATCCCACATTCAGCCATAAATGCATTAAAATCAAAAGACATATATCCCACTCCCTCGATGAGAATAGAGGGTCCCCATTTTACATGATGATAGTTGTTTAGCCAAAAACAAAAACAATTTGAAGTAGTGGGGTCTTGATTGGTTGAGCTTGCATCTAGACATTAAGCTCCAGTTCATTTTGCACCCCCTCATAGAGATAAAAAATTCAATGCTTCTTTGGCAAATCCTCCACAGGGGGATTTAGACCAATGTAAAGGCTAGAAAAGATTGTGGTGTCCCCTCACGGTGCAAATGATGCCTACATGGAAAGGAGGGCTTAGGACACCTATTCTTCTCATGCCCCAAGTCTACACTAGTATGGCAAACCCTAGAGAAAATCATGCATCTACAGAGACAAATCAATTGGAAATAAGCTTCGCTAAGAGAAGTGATTGGGTCTTGCTCATCATTTTGGAATGCCTTTTAGAAACCATTTGGTGTTCTTCCTCGAGAACAACAAGATCAAGAGAAAATGGGTCGCTCATGATGGGGACGAGAGGGTGATCAATCTTCTATGTAAAGCCCTTTGACAATGTATGATCAACCCTTGCTTTGTGGGATTCGGGGGGGT
Organism: Ceratopteris richardii; assembly: GCA_020310875.1. Lineage (NCBI taxonomy): Eukaryota > Viridiplantae > Streptophyta > Polypodiopsida > Polypodiales > Pteridaceae > Ceratopteris > Ceratopteris richardii. The sequence goes on from CM035435.1 coordinate 100,715,455, forward strand.
CCCATGGGTACTAAGCCCGTTCACTTGTCTAATGGTTTTTTTATCAATTAAAGTCTGGGAGAGGCTATTGCCAAACTTTCTTTTATAAAAGAAAACTCTTTCAAGCACATAAACACTTTGGACTTTGGATTCAATGGATACAACCATGCATGCCTTGAGAGATCATCAGTAAAGTTCTTGAACTAAAGGTAGTTCCCAAAAGGTGTTTGCATAGGACCATAGACATCATTCACTACAACATATGAGGGGCATAGCGAAGCTACCTATACTGACGGTCATGCCTGGCGTCGGTATAAATGTTGGAAAAATGTAATTAAGCATACCTATGGTCACTTGACCATTGGTATGACCATTTAAAATGATTGGGATGTTTCATGACCACCGGTATACCTATCCGTATAGCCATCGATATAGGCGTCAGCATAGCCGTCAATAATTTACTGGAAATTATCGACACTCATACTGACATCTATATCGATGCCTATACCGAGGCCGTGTTTTAAACATACCAAGAATCCGAGAGAAAAAATCAACATTTTGTGCATGTTTTGCACTCAGTATTGCTTGCTTCTGTCGAACTTGCAGGCATGAACCGAACTGTGACCTGCATTGTCTTGTGCACACAGACACAGATCTCTCTCTACACACACACACACGCACACACACACTCTCTCTCTATACATCTCGCATCTTGGTAAGTGGTGCGCGTACTCTTACCTTTTGCTTTTCTCTATGCGTTATGTTTTATAATTTTTCTTCTCTTTGATTTTGCAGAAGCTTTTTGGCATCGATTCTTTGGAATTCGATGATAGATGACATACATTATGCTTTGACGACAACAATCAAAAAGAGGGACATACCAGTAAGTGATTGTTTTATTATCTATTGATAGAGAGAGAGAGATAGAGAGAGAAAGAGAAAGAGATAGAGAGAGATAAAGAGAGATGAAAGAGAGGAAGATAGAGAAAGAAATAAAGAGAGATGAAAGAGAGAAAGATAGAGAGAGATAAAGAGAGATGAAAAAGAGAAAGATAGATAGATATATAAAGAGAGAATGATAAAGAGAGAGAGATAGAGAGAGATAGAAATACATACATATACACACATGCATATACACACACACATATACACACATACATACACATACATATGCATGCATACATACACACATATACACACATGCATGCATACATAAACACACATGCATGCATACATAAACACACGTGTACACACATGCATACATACACACACACATGTACACACATGCATACACACACACACATATACACACATGCATACATACACACACATATACACACACATATACACACACATATACACACACATACATACATACACATATACACACATGCATAGATACACACACATACACATATGCACACATGCATACATACACACACACATACATACACATATGCATACATACACACACATGTACACACATCCATACATACACACATATACACACATGCATGCATACATACACACACATGTACACACATGCATACATACACACACACATGTACACACATGCATACATACACACACATATACACACATGCATACATAGATGCACATATACACACACATACATACACACACACACATATACACACAATGCATACATACACACACATACGCATATACACACATGCATACATACACACACATACATACACAGACATGCGTACATACGCACACACATGTACACACATCCATACATACACACACACATATACACATGCATACATATACATATGCATACATAAATACACACATATACACACATGCAAATTAAATATATAGAAATAGGATTAGGATTTTTAGGATGTTTACACATCCATACGCATGCATACATACACACACACATACACACAAATATACGATTTTAGCATAGATAAATAAATATGAAAATAGCTAGTATTTTACTTAAATATATAATAGTAAGATTTTAAGGAATTTTTTCATATTAAATATATAAAAATAGGATTAGGGTTTTTAGGGTATCTACACATGCATACACATATACTCATACACACACACACACACACACACACACACACATATATATATATATATATATATATATATATATATATATATATATATATATATATATATATATATATATATATATATATATATATATATATATATATATATATATATATATACATACACATATATATACACATGCATACACAAATATAAATATGTCTAGGTCTTTAGGATTAGGGTTTTTACACATGCATAACATATATACACACATACACATATAATACCTATACACACACACACACACACACACACACATATATATATATATATATATATATATATATATATATATATATATATATATATATATATATATATATATATATATATATATATAAATATATATATATATATATATATATATATATATATATATATATATATATATATATGTGTGTGTGTGTGTGTGTGTGTGTGTATACACATGCACACACACATATACATATTTTAGGTTTAGCTCTTTAGGATTAGGATTTTAGCGTTTTTACATACATATAATTCAATTAGATTTATATAAGGAAAAAATAAACAAAAAATTAAGAAAAAAATCAAAACATATATATATATATATATATATATATATATGTATATATATATATATATATATATATATATATATATAATAGGAGAACTACATAGATAAATAAATATGAAAAGATATATCTTTTAAATAAACAAATTAAATATATGTACTTTAATATATAAAAATAGGATTTTAAGGTTTTTTTATCAAATTAAATATCTATACACATACACATATACATATTCACACACATACACACACACACATATATATATATATATATATATATATATATATATATATATATATATATATATATATATATATATGTATATATATGTGTGTGTGTGTGTGTATGTGTGTGTGTGTGTGTACATATATACATGCATACACACATATACATGTTTTAGGTCTAGATTTTTTCCGATTAGGGTTTTCGGGTTTTTACACATGCATAACCTATATACACAGATACACATATAATACATATACATATATACATGTATATACACATGCATACACAAATATACATATTTTAGGTCTAGGTCTATAGGATTAGGGTTTTAGGGTTTCTACATACATATAAGTTAATTAAATTTATATAAGGAGAAAATAAAGAAAAAGTTAAGAAAAAAATCAGAATATATAAATAAATAAATATATATAAAATAGGATAATTGTATAGATAAATAAATATAAAAAGTGCTACTGTTTTAAATAAATTAATTAAATATATAAAAATAGAAGTTTAGGGTTTTTTATCAAGTTATATATATATACACATACACATACACATATACATATGTACATATATATATATATATATATATATATATATATATATATATATATATATATATATATATATATATATATATATATATATATATATATATATATATATATATATATATATATATATATATATATATATATATATATATACATACACATATGTATACACATGCATACACATATGTATACACATGCATACACACATATACATGTTTTAGGTCTAGTTCTTTACGATTAGGGTTTTAGGGTTTTAGTGTTTTTACACATGCATAACATATATACACACATACACATAGAATACATATACATATATACATGTATATACCCATGCATACATACATATACATGTTTTAGGTCTAGGTCTTTATGATTAGGGTTTTAGGATTTTTACACATGCATAACATCTATACTCACATACATATACATATATACATGTATATGCACATGGATACACACATATACATATTTTAGGTCTAGCTCTTTAGGACTAGGGTTTTAGGGCTTGTACATACATATAATTCAATTTAATTTATATAAGAAAAAACTAAAGAAAAAGTTAAGAAAAAACTCAGAATATATAAATAAATATATATAAAAAATAGGATTATTATATAGATAAATAAATATAAAAAGAGCTAGTGTTTTAATTAAAAAAACACTAGCTCTTTTTATATATATGTAAAAATAGGATTCTAAGGTTTTTTATCAGATTAAATATATATATAATTAAATACATAAAAATTGGATTTTAAGATTTTTTATCAAATTAAATATATATAATTTATATATAAAAATAGGATTTTAAAGTTTTTTATCAAAATAAATATGTATAATAAATTATATAAAAAGATAGAGTTTTAGATTAATATTAACATATATAAATATATATTTATAAAAATGAAGAAAAAGTACAATATATAATCAAATATATATAAAAAATAGGATTAGGGTTTTTAAGTTGTTTATACATGCATACACACATATATAATACACACACACACACACACATACACACACACATATATATATATATATATATATATATATATATATATATATATATATATATATATATATATATATATATATATATATATATATATATATATATATATATATATATATATATATATATATATATATATATATATATTTCAGGTTTAAGTCCTTAGGATTATGGTTTCTAGGTTTAATAAAAAAATCAAATGTTCTAAAATGTCCATATTGCATCAGATCGCTAGTTTGGATTTGGGGGAGAGAATGGCATGTCCTTGCACTGAGTGCAAGTATCAAATTTATCGGAAACGATGGATTTGTATTGCACATGTTAGAGAGTATGGATCCTTTGATACAAGTGGACTGCAAAACCTATGCTACCATTTGCATGGTCCCCCTGGTGAGTAGGTGGACCCAAACGACATTGCACTGATAAACTCTCGTGGACAAAAGAGAACGAAAAAGGAGTTAGAAGTACAAGGTACTAATAGCATTACATAGAAGATGTGGAGAAGATGATCGTGGGTTTCATGGACACAACAAAATTTCCACGATCAAAAGCGGATGAAAATAAAAAAACATGCGAAGACTAGCTTGTTTACCATTGTACACTGGAGCAAAGATATATGTACTATATGCATCACTCACGATGCTCAATCTACAATCCATTTATGGATGGGAAAATAGTAGTGTCTGTGAATTGTTGAGTTAAGTGGATTTGAAATAAGATTTCATTGCCATATCAAATAACTTTATTTTTTAATATCATTCTAATTTCTTATTGCAGGCTTCTTAAAGATCAATTTCACCAAAGGGCAATGACATGCCTCCAACACGTGGAGATGCAAAAAAACTTTCACAGTCCATTGGAATGGACTACACTAAGATTCATGCTTATCGGAATGATTGCATCCTCTTTTAGAATGAGTATGAGCATCTCCACATATGTCCAAAGTGTGGAGCAAATAAATTTAGAGAAGATCTTGTGGGCAAAGCAATCCGTGCAAAGGTTCTTTGGCAATTTCCTATCATTCAACGAATTAAGAGAATGTTTAGATGCAAATCCATAGCTGAGTTAATATCATGGCATGCAGAGAGCAGGTCTACAGATGGTGTAATGCGAGTGGCTGCTGACTGTGATGCTTTGAAACATGTAGATAGTAAGTTCCCAGAGTTTATTAGTGAGCCTCAAAACATACGTCTAGGCCTAGCTATGGATCGAGTAAATCCACTTGGTTTACGCAACTCTTCATAGAGCGCCTGTATGTTTTGTCAATTATAACATCCTACCATGGATGGCCACAAAGAAGGGCCATTTATTATTAGCTCTTATTGTGCAAGGTAAGTATAAGGTAAAACATATGGATGTATACCTTGCACCACTTATGGAAGAGCTACACATTTTATGGGATGAGATTACTATGCGTGACATGTCTCAACCTATAAGAAGATGAGATGTGCGAGTGCAACACATACTTATGTGGACGATGCATGATTGGCTTGGTTATGGTGAATGTTTAGTTTTGTCCATTTTGGGTTACCATGATTGTCCCTTATGCAGACCATGACTCGAAGCATGCTATTCCAAAGCACCACGTAAAACTCTCTATGAAGGACATCATAGATATTTGCTTAATGGACATGTTTTACGTGAAGGACAAATTGATCGACAAGCGTAATGTCAAATGAAAGCTAGCGATTGGAAACATTTGTGGGATTTAGAAACACCAGTCATTGGCATGAAACGGTTGTCAATCTTTCATGAACTTCTGTATTGGAGCGAGTTATTGATCAATCATTTGGTAGACCCGATGCATATTTTTAAGAATGTGGGAGAGATTCTCTACAAGTCTTTGATCGGAAAGAAAGAAAGAAAAGCACAAAGGGAGGACTTAGAAGAGCAAGTCATATGCAAGAGTTGTGGGAAATTACTAAGCCCAACGGAACAGTATCGTTACCAAGAGCTCCTTGGGTGCTTCGCAGGATAGAAGAACAACAAGTGAAGAAGCAAATTTCAGATTTTCGGACACCTACTGGATGCATGAGGTATCTAAAGATTGCTTTAACACAAAACGATGATATTAGAGGGCTCAACTCTCATGATTGGCACAAGTTTTTATAGTTTTTGCTCCCTATAGCTTTAAAAGATTGTCTTTCAGAGGATGTGTGAACAACCATTTATAAAATTAATTCCTTGGTATGAACAATCAAGTCTCATGGACAACACTTTTGGATCACACGAATCGATAAAAATAGGCCTACTTTTGATAGTGGGATGATGGTGAAATTTTTGCAAAAAAGTACAGCGAGTGCAAGAGACAATAATGCTCAAGAAGGCCAGCTAGATTATTGTGGAGTGATTGAAGATATCTTGAAGTTATCCTTTAGGAGGTCTGATTACTTTATTGTTTATGTGAAATGGTTCAAAGTAGTCACCTCTCGAAGAAACGCAATAGTGAGGTGGGATAAAAGTGGTTTGCTTCAAGTCGACTCCATAAAATTATGGACGGATGAAAGACATACATTTGTACTTCTTGAACACTATGAGCAAGTCGTTTTTATACCAGATTTGTAAGAACCACAGTGGCTATTTGTTTTACAAGTCTTCCCATGTAGTAGACAAATTTGTGAGAACATAGATGTAGAACAAAGTCCATCTGTAGTGGACTCTGAGATTCATTCGATACACGAGAAGGAAGAGATCATTGTCCGAGAAGAAGAGGTCTTGAAGAAGATGAGATACACGATGAAGCAACTGATAATGATCAAGAAGAAGCTAGCATACCAAGAGATTAAGAAGTCGCCAATATAGAGATAGATATTCTCTGTGCATCAGATCTCCAAGAGGATGCTAGAATAGAGGAGTTTTGAATCAATTCTAGCGGAGCTTTGAATCAAACACTTGTATGTACTAATTTTTGTTTATTGTTTTTATATTTTCTTTTGTACACTATCATTTCTCTATATTATCTTTATTATCATATGCTAATTATTTGAGTTCTTTTGCTATAGAGCACAATGGGAAACAATCCTCTAGTCACTCCATATTCCATGACAGAGAAGCGATTCCTAGAGTTCATATCTCAGGTACCTCCTGCGTATATGGTCACTGCATCATAGTAATGGATCGCTCATGGTAGCACTCCCCCCCTCACTCACGCCGGCCTCATACCTATCAGCCTCACTCCTACCGGCCTCACTCCTACTAGCCTCACTCTCGGCCGCCTCACTGCTACTAGTGTCACTCCTACCGGCATTGCTCATGTGGGTGATGCTACTCCAGCCGGGGGTATGTCTCCTGGCTTTATAACTCTTCCAGGACCATCTTCCTAGCCATCCCCTAGTGGCTCTAGTAGTGGATGTGTGTGTTCGATACCCCAACACGATATAGGTGACTTTCAAACATATGTGATGTTTGTGGTCCTATGAAGACACCTTCTTTTGGGAACTATCTTTACTTCGTGACTTTCATCGATGATTTTTCGAGGCATGCATGGGTATATCCATTGAAGGAAAAGTCCGAAGTATTTATCTGCTTCATAGATGAGTAGGTTTATGCATTGCCCATGTGTCAAGCATTGGTAGGTAGTTAAACCCATGTTTTGCTACTTGAGTGGTACCCGACTACTTGGATTGTTTTATCCCAAGGGGGATCACTATCGCAACATTTGCATGCTTTTTCTGACAGTGATTGGGTTGGTTGCTATGACAAACGTGTGTCCACCAGTGGTCTTTGCTTCATGTTTGGTAGCTCATGTATATCTTGGTTGAGCAAGGAGAAGCCTATTGTTGCCACTTCGAGTTGTGAGGCTGAGTATAGGGCAGCTTTCAGAGTGATTGTTGAGTGTGTGTGGCTCAGACGCCTTATGGCTGATTTGGGTGTTGGTTAGTCTTCTGCCACCACCATCTTTACTGACATTCAGAGCGCATTGGCAGTTGCAAGGAACCATGTGTTCCATGATCGCACTAAGCACATTGAGGTGCATTATCATTATGTCAGGGAGAGGTTCTCTGCTAGGGAGATCAGCTTGGCATATGTGCCCATGCAGGAGAACATTGTAGACCTTTTTACAAAGGCTCTGCCTAGGGAGAAGTTTGAAGCTTTCCACAAAGATTTGGGCTTACTTCCTAGCTTTCCAGAAAGATTTGGGCTTACTTCCATTTATGGATTGATTCCACATAGCTTCACACTTCCTTATACATGAGTGTCAGCTCCTTGTTCACCACATCACTCCTAGGGGGGATTTGTTGATATATTTAGGTAGTGATGTGTGTGAACACTATAGGACCATCGGGACACTTTTTTCCCTCTTTAGGAGCTTTTTCTCCCCGGCTCATATATATGCATATTGCCCTCGGACTACTTATCTTTGTACATTCTAGTGGTAATACATTGTGTATTGTGCATTGTGCTCCAAGCTTCTTCTTCTTCCTTGTGCTTTTTGTGCACTTCCACAGATGTCTAACTCTAACATGTATGATAGTGGTGTGCCATAATTTTGTATTCCGCTCATATATGGTAGTGGTGCACTAGAATTTTGTATTTGATTCTTATATGGCACTCCTTGGACACATTTTGTATTTGCCTCATATATGAAAGTGGTTTGCCACACTTTCGTACATGCTTCATTTATGAAATATATAACTCTTTTTGTACATGGTTCATGGTTCATGGTTCATTTTGATCATCTCTTTTGTGTTCGATAGTATTTTGCTTTATGAAATCATATTTTGGTTTCCATTAGAGAACATATCACATGTACTCGATTTTTTTGGGCAGATTGTATTGTCTTTCTCTAAACAAGGTCATGGTAATGTTGTTGTAGCAAAAGACAACACACTCTACCCAAAAAGAAAGTTTGCAGATATGGTCATCCGTATGCGTGATAGTACACCCACTAGTCACCGGTATAGGTGCCAATATGAGCATTGGTATCAATGTCGGTATTCTCGATGCTTATACTAATGCTCATACCAATGCCTATACCAGCACCTATACCATTGTTTTGGTTCCAATGCCTATACCAACACTTATACTAACATCGGGGCAAAAACATGCCCGTTCAATTTCCTTGGTAAAAGCCTCGGTATACAGTCGATATATTGTAGTGATTATGAACAAGAACTAACTTTTTAGTAGCTCATATTGAACCATCTTTTGGGAAGGAGGAAAGCTACATTTTGCCCAAAATATAGCCTTCACATACATGTTTACCAAGTGCTCAAGTTTGGGCATATCGGACACCATTTCATATTTCTACAAGCATAGCAAACTAGCAAAATTCAAATGAATAAAGCATGCATGCCAAAGCTTTGCATGTGAGATAGCCTAAGAATCTTGAACTATACGTGGTGAATCATTCACAAATTCTGCATAGTTTATGAGCTTTTACAACCCACGACATAAAATTCTAGAGTCAATAATAACATCCCCATTTGATGGATCATGAATTGTACATCTGGCATCAACAAATTTGACAACCAAGATGATCTTGGCTAATGTTGAGGTTGACAATAGATTTTTCTTGATCCCTAGCACAAACAAAGCATCTAACAAAGTAGTAGTAGTACTCAAAATGACCTTACCAACTCCCATTACAAGATAAGAGGATTTGTTTTCACATGTGATAGTATTCCCTATAGGAGTAGGCTCAAGTGAACTAAAGAAACTATGCTACAAGGTAATATGTTTCATTGCCCCACTTTCAAAGTACCAAACATCTGAGTCAGTTGTTGGCATACACTATTCATGAGAAGATGGGTCATAGCTGCAAATAGTAGTATACCGATGCTCACACCGATGTCTATACTGACGCCTATACCATTGTTTTGGTTCCAACACCTATAACGACACTTACACCGATGTAGGGGCAAAAACACGCTCATTCAATTTCCTCGGTAAAAGTTTCAGTATACGGCTAATATGTTGTAGTGATTGTGAACAAGCTACAATTTCTTAGTAGCTCATATTGAACCATCTTTTGGGAAGGAGGAATGCTACATTTTGCCCAAAATATAGCCTTCACATACATGTTTACCAAGTGCTCAAGTTTGGGCATATCAGACACCATTTCATATTTCTACAAGCATAGCAAACTAGAAAAATTCAAATGAATAAAGCATGCATGCCAAAGCTTTGCATGTGAGATAGCCTAAGAACCTTGAACTATACATGGTGAATCATTCAGAAATTTTGCATAGTCTATGAGCTTATACAACCCACGACATAAAATTCCAGAGTCAATAATAACATCCCCATTTGATGGATCATGAATTGTACATCTGGCATCAAAAAATTTGACAAACAAGAGGATCTTGGTTAATGCTAAAGTTGCCAATAGATTTTTCCTGGTCCCGAGCACAAACAAAGCATCTGACAAAGTAGTAGTAGTAGTAGTAGTAGTAGTAGTAGTAGTAGTAGTAGTAGTAGTAGTAGTAGTAGTAGTAGTAGTAGTAGTAGTAGTAGTAGTAGTAGTTAGAATGAGCTTACCATCTCCCATTACAAGATAAGAGGATTTATTTGCACATGTGATAGTATTCCATATACGAACAGGGTAAAGTGAACTAAAGAAACTCCGCTGCGAGGTAATATGTTTCATTGCCCCACTGTCAGAGTACCAAACATTTGAGTCAACTGTAGACATACACTATTCATGAGAAGATGGGCTATAGCTGCAAATAGTAGTAAATGCCCATTATTCATTCCACATAAGATTAGTAGAATCTATTTTAGGTTTAGAGGCCCCTCCAACAACCATTCTAGCCTCTCTCTACTTTGCCTCTTTGTTGTAATTTGAGGTCCCCAAAAGCACACGAACATCACAAGGAAGAAGAAGAAGAAGAGGCTTGGAGGAAGACACACAAGAATGAATGTATTATCAAGAGAATGTACAAAGATAAGTGAGCCATTAGGGTTATAGGTATATACACAAGCTGGGGGAGAAAACATCCTAAAGAGCAAAAAGTATGCCACAGTGATCCTAGTGTGTTCACACACATCACTACCAAAATACATAAACAAATCCCAATTGGGAGTGATGTAGTGAAGAAGGAGCTGGCACACATGTATAAGGAAGTTCCAAGCTATGTGGAATCAATCCACAAGAGGAAGTAAGCCCAAAGCTTTGCGAAAAGCTTCAAACTTATGTAGAGCCTTTGTGAAAAGGTCTGTAATGTTCTCCTATGTAGGCACATATGCTAAATTGATCTCTCGAGGATAGAAGCTCTCCCTCAAATAATGATAGTGCACCTCAATGTGCTTAATGCGAGCAAGAAACAGAGGGTTCTTCACAATTACCAATGCACTCTGCTTATTAGTGAAGTCTGTGGTGGCAAAAGACTGACCAACTCCCAAATCTTTCATAAGGCATCTGATCCACACACACTCAACAATCATTGTGAAAGCCACCCTATACTCAACCTCATAACTAGAACTGGCCATAGTAGGCTACTTCTTGCTCAATCAAGATATGCATGAGCTACCAAACATGAAGCAAAAACCACTGGTAGACACATGAGAGTCATAGTAACCAATCTAGTTAGAGTAGAAGAAATCATGTGAATCTGGCGGTAGTGATCCCCCCTTGGGACACGTTAATCCGAGTAATCAAGGACCACTCAAGTAGCAAAAGATGCACTTAACTGCATGCTAATGCTTGACACCTACGTAATGCATAAACATGCTCATCTATGAGATAACAAACTAATTATCTAGCATCCAACATCCTGATGATAGAGAACACCATTAAATGCATCTCCAATATCATGAAGACTCAATTAAACTATTTCCATAGGAGTGGCAATAGGTTTGCAGTCTTCAAGGCCAAAACACTGCAATAATGTATCAATTTATATTTTTTTGACACAAAGCTATTCTGCCATCAACTTGCATAAACTGAATGCCCAAATAATGATGCAAATGCCCCAAATCTCACATCTCAAATGAGGCATGCAAGTTAGCCTTAAAATCGGCAATATGCTTCTCATGAGGACCAGTGAGAAGCATTCATCAACATAGACAACAATAATTAAAAGCACATCAGTTGCACGCTTAACATATAAGGTGCTCTTAGTTGGATTGTTCTCAAAACCATGTGAAATCAAGTAGTCATGTATCTTTTCATACCAAGCACATGGTGGTTGCTTCAAACCATAGAATGCCTTTTTCAACTTCCACACTTTGTTTTCATGCCCTTTCTACACAGAACCACAGGGCTGACATGTTTGGAGCTAATTGATGTCTCCTTAGTACATGAAAGCAATGGCCAAGTTGTATCTTCCACAAAAACAAAAGCACGGCTAACCAAAATGTGTTTGGTGTGGATGATAAAGACAATAGCCTTTGCTTTTTGAACTGTGCCCAAGAAAAGTACATTTCACTTCTCTATTATCCCATTTCCTATTATGTTGTTCGAGCACTAATGCATATGCTAGACAACCAAAGACATGCACATGAGCAAGTGATGGCTTGCAACCATGCCAAGCCTTATATGGAGGGATAAACTACAATGCTTTAGTGGGGACACCTATTAAGTACATATGCTACACACATAATAGCCTCAAGCCAAAAAGTATGCAATAAAGCTTGACTCTTGACCATACACATCACCATCTCCATGAGTGACCTATTCTTTCTTTTAGCAACTCAATTCTTCTGACGTGTATACAACAGTTTATGTTGATGTTTTAACCCATGTTTAGCCACAAATGCATTAAAGTCAGAAGGCATATATCCCCACCCCCTCGATGAGAACGGAGGGTGCCCATTTTACATGTTGATATATTTTTAGCCAAAACTAGAAAATCTTTGAAGCATACAAACACATTGGACTTTACTTTTAGTGGATACACCCATGCATGCTTGGAAAAATCATCAATGACAGTCACGAAGTAAAGGTAGTTCCCAAAAGAAAGTGTCTGCATAGGACCATAGACATCACTATGAACAAACTCCAATTTTTGAGTAGCTCAAATTGAACCATCTTTTGAGAAGGAGGAACAGTGCATTTTGCATAAAATATAGCCTTCACAGACATGTTTACCAGGTTCCTCAAGTTTGGGCAAAAAGGACACCATTTCACGTTTTTGCAAGTGTAACAAACTAGCAAAATTGAGATGACCAAAGACTGCATGCCAAAGCTTTGCACCTGAGATAGCTTGAGAATCTTGAACTACATATGTTGGATCATTCACAAGTTTTGCATAATCTATGAGCTTATACAACCCACGACATAAAATGCTAGAAGTAATAATGATGTTGCCATTTGATAGATCATGAATTGTACATCTGTCATCAACAAATTTCACAACCAAGCTGATCTTGGTTATGTTGGAATTGATAACAAATTTTTCTTGATCCTTGGCACAAATAAAGCATCTGATAATGTTAATAAACTACCATCAGGAGTAGTCAGAATGATCTTACAAACTCCCATAACATGATAAGAAGAGTTGTTGGCACATGTGATAGTATTCCTTATAGGGGCAGACTCAAGTGAAGTGAAGAAACTGCACTGCGAGGTAATATGTTTGGTTGCCCCACTATCAAAGTACAAAACATGTGATTCTACAATAGACATACATTGTTCATGAGAAGATGGTTCATAACTGCAAACAGTAGTAAATGCCCATTCTTCATTCTACACAAGATTAGCAGACTCTATTTTGGGTGTAGACGCTTCTGCAACAACCAAATCGAGCCTCTTTCTTCTTTGCCTCTTTTGTAGCTAGTTTTGGACAATTTTTTATGACATGATCCTTTCCTTTATAGTATTTGGAAAACAATTTTTGCTTTTCTATTTCTTCTCATCTTTGTCATCCTTCTTTGATTATGCAGAATTAGAAGATTTTTGCTTACTAGTAGATGAGCTCCATTTACATTTGCCGTTTTGACACTTTGACCCAAGGGGTGTCAATGATGCCCTAGATGAAGCGATGCTCTACTCTGATACCAATTTTTGGAGTTTTAGTTCTACAAAAGTACATGTACAACACAAGGAGAAGAAGAATCTCTTCAATTGTTTTTGGAGGTAAGCAACATGAGCCTCATTTCTTCCTTGGTATAAAGTGATAAGTGTATCCCAAGCATCCTTGGCTATTTTACAAGAGTGAATGTGAGGGATAATTGCACGTTTCATAGACAAAGTTTTCAATGCATATGCATGAGCATCTCTACCATCCCAACAAAGTTGCTCTCTAATAAGTGCAGCAAGAACCACAACTTAAATAGGAATTCGAAGATCTTCATCTTCAAATGCCATTTCCATCACCTTGAGTGATTGTATTTCTAGGTGTAGTAGGTCATTTTTCAACACCTTGCACAATGTTCCATAGTCCTTTTGCTACCAATACATGATGCATCATATATGCCCATAATGGGTAATTAGCAGCATCCAATCTATCCTCACTTACCAACCTATGGAATACATCATGGATTTCAGCCATGGCCACTGACTAAAATACTGTGATGCAAAAAATGATTGTATCTTGAAAAGTTGAATAGAAATATCTTGTCAAGATCTACTAGATTTGTAGTTGACTTCAAGGCAGTTGTACTGATGAATCGGAAAATGTATATCTGTGTGGCAAAAAAGGATAAAATTTCATACATAGGTGCTATGGTAGTGCATTTATAGGTTGAAATGAGCTTAGATCATGATTTTGATACCACACAACAAGGTTGTTTTGAACTCCTAATCACCTTGACCTCCCCACTTCTCATGCTATTTTGAGACTCTGACAGGAGTGGTGTTGATGATGCCCTAGATGAAGCAGTGATCTGCTATGATACCAATTGTTGGAGTTTGAGGTCTATGGAAGCACATGAATAGGAAAACAAAGAAGAACAATCTTGGAGCACAACACACAATAAGAGTTTGAGGTTTGTGGAAGCGCATGAATAGCACAAGGAAGAACAACAATATTGGAGCACAACACACAATATTGAATGTATTACCAAGTGAATGTGCAAAGATAAGTAATGGATTAGGGTTATAGGAATATATAAAAGCCAAGGGAAAAAACCTCCGAAAGAGGGAAAAAGTGCCCTAATGGTTCTAAGTGTGATTACACATATCACTATTGAAATATATCAACATAGGTCTTCCATGCCCATTAAAATTGTTGAGAACTTATTGGTAAAATATGTCATGGACAAAGGACACCTTCCTGAACCTCAGCTTCCATGTGAATCCTATATCTCATGATTGGTTCAGAATTTGGGGAAACCAATGCTTCCATTGCATCTAGAACATGCCAAAACCCTAAGATCGACTATCTTCTTGCTTGATTCTGACATCTAGAGACCATGCTTTGAATTGATGACATCATCAATGACATCATCAATTCATAACCGCCCTTGGAAAACCTATATAAGGAGGGGTTGGCCACATTCATTCTTTGTCTTGACAATACCAATTTTGGGAGCTCAAGGATTCATGACCGCCAAGTAAGTACTCTCCAAGTTCTAGTTCCAGTTCTTGTCTTGTTCCTTGTTCTAGTCTTGTCTAGTCTAGTTCTTGGACATCCTCTCTTGTCCTCTTGTAATCTCACAGTACGAGATCCTGTCGAGTTCTTCCTTATATCTAGTTCATCTCCCAGAAGGGAGTTCTTGTAACCCAGATATCTTGTTTCATACTTACGATCCCGCGTTGTGGGATCTTCTGTATCAACTTTATTCGAGTTATTCATGCCTATTAGTCCTGGGTTGTGGGACATCTTGTATCCATCAATTATTCTTGTATCGTTTTCCCTTTGTGGGTGTTCTTGTAATGAAAAGTGTATATCTGAAATCTTTTCTACTATAGTCATAGAGCACAATCTAGTGCTCCCCTGACATTTTGGCAAGAAAAGCTTCTATCCAAGACTAGGCATCATGGAGAACGCTTATGTACAGATTGTAGCATCACTTGAGAGTCTCCAACAACAAGTCGAAGACCTAACTCATCGACAAACACAAGCCGAGATGGGACATCCAGTGCATGTAGGTGCACTCCTCCAAGAATTACAAGAACAAATTGGGAGTCTTCAGTGCGTCCCTTCTCAACGCTCATATCAGCCTCGAACACGCAGCCTGGCTTCAATTCAATTATGGGGTCTACAATCTATCATCTGCAAACAACACATATTGCTCGTGCATGCTAGGTTAGGTGGTTGCCAGGTTGGGCCTTTCACCTCTAGTGATGGGGCTGCGGGGGCAAGGGTTGTTTTGGTCCTTTAGTGACGGGGCTGCGGGGGCAAGGGTTCAACCTCTCTCTATGGCATGAGAACTTGTGGCCTTAAAGCTAGTGTAACAAATTGAAACCAGTTGAAACTACTCTAGTCCTTATTCTTGTGGGCTAAGGGGAGTTCCCTAGATACTATGCCCCAAATCTTCACCTTGTATAGTTGTAATTTCAAAGTTAAAGCTCTGGGGAGTAGGCTTCAGCTTAACCTCCATTTCTAAGAAAGGAACAACAGCTATTATGAGTTGTAACTAGTCGAAACCAATGTAACCCCTATTCTTGTGGGATATGGAGGGTCCCGTAGGTACTATGCCCAAACCTTCACCCTAAACAATTATAATTTCAAACTTAAAGCCTGGGGCTTTAGGCTTCGCTTGAACCTCCATTTCCAAAAAAAGAACAACATATATTCTTACTTGTAACCACTCTCCAGTTGAGGACGACATAAGTGGTGTGTGCCTCCATTCCATAACCTCCACATTTAGTATGTCTTGTCTAAGTCTCATGAACTACACTTGTCTCTAAGGATGGCCTTTATACTGGTCTCTCATGTGGTGACTTGCTCTTTCAAGTTTCAAATGTAACAAAAAATGAAAGAATAGGTCCAAGACTAAACTCTTAAAAAGAAAGATTGTTTGATTTCTTTAAGGGTACATCATTAGAGCATTCTTTAATTTTTCTTGATGGTACATCACTAGAGCCATAGTCACTTGCAGTACTACTTTCAACACTATCTCTCTTGTTCATCTTTTTAATCCACTTCCATCCAACAACCAAGTTTCATGTCACTATGAAATAACCGCACTCGTCATATCATACTTCAAAGAGGCTTCTACCAAGCTTTGAATCCATTTCTTGGAGAACAAAACACCTATCTACCATGACCTTGTACGCTATGGGATCAATTTGTTGGAGAAACAATCACTAATTGGACATATAATTGAAGGTAAAATCTTTAGAAGAAAACCACATGCCTATGTGAAGGGACAAATTCACAAGTGTATTATATTTGTAAAGTTAGTTCACTTTAGTTCTAGAAGTTTTCTAAAAGTCATGAGATTGAGAAAAACTATATAAGTTAGTTTGTATCAACTGACGCGAAGAGGAAGAGAGTGAGAGAATGTCAATAGGAGTTCATTTTGTATGACTAAGTATAGTCGAGCTTCTCTGAGTGAGAAAGCACTTGTAAGCTTCTGAGTTTTCATAGCTATGACAAGAACTATTTAAAGTTCTGTGTATAAGTCTTCTTCTTCCATCTCCAGAGTTTTTCTTGTATGAAATGATTTCAATAGTTGAAGTTTCTCAAGCAAGTCGAGGCCTGGCATCGAGTTTGTGTTGATAAGTCTATATTTTATTCTCTGAGTTTAAACTACTACTCAATCTTCTTGAAAACATGAGGTTTGTGGAGCAAGTTGATGCCTGGCATTGAGTTTCAGCATAAAGTCGATGTCTAGTATCGACTTCCCATACAAAAGTGGTTTTGTTCATATTTGTGTTCAAGGGAGTAATTCTGGCACTGAAAAAGTCGCTAAAAAAGCTCAAAGTCGATGTCTGGCATCGACTTTTGGTTGCAAGTCGATGCTAGGCATCGAATTCCATTTGTATACAAGCTTTTTTACTAAAAAAGGCAAAATTTCGACTTTTGGAAGTCATACAGGGTCATCTTGTGAAGGCTATAACTTGAGTTCTAGAGATCCATTTCTTGGAAATAATAGCTTGTTGGAAAGCTCTTCTTTTTTTGCTTTCATCCACCAAAAGATCTTGGAGAAATAATATTTTTTCTAAGAGAAATTAGCAAAATACTAAAGGTATGTCATTTCGGTGACTAGAAAGTTCTAAAGAAGTAAAGTTCTTGGTTTTGGCTATCATTTCTCAAAGTTTGGAGTGGCAATGAGTTAAGGATGACCATAGAGGTTGTCTAGTGTCACATTAATTCATTTCTTTTGATGTTTCACGCATCAACAAGTGGTATCAGAGCAGAAAGGTCCTAAAGAGCAGAAGGCGGCAAAGGTACGAGAAGTTTTGAAAAGTTTTTTCATTAAAGTTTGAAAGGTGAAGCATTTGAAGTCACAAGGCATAAAAAGGTTACTTCAAAAGTATCTTCATACAAAAAGAACTCCAAAAGGTATTATCCTTTAAGCTCACAGGTTGTAGCAAAAGGAAAGGAGTATGGCAGAACATGTCTCCATTGACAAACTGGACAGAGATAATTATCCAACATGGGTTATGAGAATGGAAGCCTTATGAGTAAGGATCTCATGATATATGTAACAAGTGAAGAAGAGATGCCAGTATTTGAAGATGAAAGCCGACCAAAGAAAGAAGAACTAGATGCTTTAAAGCATTGGTAGAAGAAGGATGCAAGTGCAAAAGCCTACATCTACAATACAATCTCTGATCATTTGCTACCACACATCAGAGGATTGGAATCATCTAAAGATATATGGAATGCATTGGAGTATCATTTCCAAAGCACTTCTAAAGCATGGAAAGCAAGTCTATGGTCAGAGTTTACAACATTCAAGAAGAAGCCAAGTCAAAGTAATAGTGATTATGTCACTAAGATGAAGGATCTTGCAGATAGTCTTGGATCCATAGATGAAGATATTGAGGATCACAGGTTGATTGCTCAATTACTTACAGGTTTGAGAGGAGATGAAAGGTGGAAACCTTTTGTCTTATCAATAGAGCTTTCATTAAATCATTATGTTCTAGATTTGAACCAGTTGCTTGGTTTGATGCTCACATTTGAGCAAGACTTGATTCAAGGGAGATGGAGATAAAGGACAAAGTTCTGCAATGTACATGAAGAACAAGAAGAAAGGAGATAAAGGTAGAGCAAAGGATGCATAAGAGTCAACTTCTCAAGTTTATTATGCAAGAGGTAAAGGAAATGGCAGAGGAAGACCAAAAGGTTTTGGAAGAGGAAGAGGTAATCAAATTAACAACAAGAAGGCTTGTTAGATCAATGGATTGAGCAATCATTTGGCTCATGACTGCTGGCATAATCAGCAAGGATCAAATCAAAATCAGAATAAAAATAGCAGAGGTAGAGGTGCAAGATATCAAAGTAATTTTCAAAGAGGTAGACAAAGTCACAGAGGAGGCTATGGTAGAGGTGGAGGAAGCAGTTGGGGACATAATCAATCCTACAACACCACCTACTACAATTATGCAAATGATACACAGAATGAAAATCAGACATCATTGATGATAAATTCAATCTGCACATCAGATAAAAAAGATCTAAAGGTATTTTACATTGACTCTGGATGTTCTAATCATTTGTCAGGAAACATAGAATTGATGTCAGAATTGGAAAAAGGCATTTCTAGTCATACAGTTCAAACAGGTGATAATACAAGACATAGTGTACATTCAATTGGAAAAGTGAAATGCAAGAGTGGAGCAGATTTGCTAACCAATGTTTTGTATGTTCCTACAATACCTAAAAACTTGATTGGTGTGGGACAAATAGTTGAAAAGGTTTTTCAAGTCAGGTTTACAAATGAAGGAGTATTTGTTGAAGATCTAGAGAATGGATATAATCAGATTGTTTGTGGTAAGAAAGAAGGTAGACTCTTTACTTTAAGAGTACAAGGGAACATTGGTCAAGCTTTGCTCACACATGGTGGAGTGATTACAGAACTTGATCTCTGGCATAAGAGATTAGGTCATTTCAATGAAAGAGGAATTAAAGCTATGGTTGCAAATCAGTCTGTACTAGGATTACCAAATGTGGAGAGTCAACATGGTTTATAGATGTGAAGCATGTCAAATGGGTAAAGCACACAGGTTACCATTTCATAAGAAAGGATTCAAACATGATGGATTACTAGAGCTCATTCATATAGATGTATGGGGACCAACAAAAGAAGGATCTATTAGTGGCTCAAGGTACTATGTTCTTTTCATTGATGATGCTACAAGATGGATAACTTTGTATGTTTTGAAGGAAAGATCAGAAGTGTTTAGAGCCTTCAAGCATTTTCATGCATATGTAGAGAGAGTCATAGGTCAAAAGCTTAAAAGACTAAGGTCTGATGGAGGGGGAGAGTACTTCTCCCAAGAGTTAAGTGATTATCTTTGGAATGCAAGTATAAAGAGAGAAATAACCTGTAGGTATACACCTCAACAAAATGGTGTAGCAAAAAGAAGGAACAGGACTTTGGTTGAGTTTGCTAGAGCTATGCTTAAGGAGAAGAATTTTCCAAATTATCTTTGGGCTGAGGCTGTAAATACAGCTACATATCTTGTGAAACCATGTGCACCTCTCAATGGTATGACTTCCTATGAAGCTTGGTGGGGTAAGAAACCAACACTAGATCATTGTAGAGTGTTTGGATCAATTGCATATGCTTATGTGCCATCACAACTTAGACATAAACTTGAACCAAAGGCAGAAAAATTTGTGTTCATTGGTTATGATGAAAAGTAGATGGGTTATAGGTTGTGGAATCCTTTAACCAAACAATTGCTTGTTTCTAGAGATGTTACATCTAATGCACAGAAAAGTTGGTATGCAGATCAAAGTCAAACAACTGAAGAATTTGAAGAAGAGGTAAGAAAATGTGAGAAAGGAAAATCAATTGTGTAGGTGAATAGAGATGAAGACTATATGCAAGCAAGTACATCCAGAAGTATATTAGCAAGAAGAAATGAAGAAGCTCCTATATTTGATGAAGAAGTGTATCCAGACACTTAAGAAGAATGTGAAGCAAGAAGGTCAAGTAGGACAAGAAGACAACCAGGAAGGTATTCTTATGACACTTCTTACATAACTCAGAAGAACTATGCATATATGGTCAAATATGATGAAGAACCTCAGAACTATGATGAAGCAAAAGGTAAGAAGCAATGGGAAGAATCAATGAAGGAAGAATTCAATGCACTAGAGGAGAACAGGACATGGGAACTTCTTCCTAAACCAAATGGCAAGAAAGTAATTGGAAATAAATGGGTTTATAAAGTGAAGAAGCTTGCAGATAGAAGTATAGCCAAATACAAAGCTAGATTGGTGGTGAAAGGCTATGCCCAAACTTATGGCATAGATTATGATGAGACATTCAGCCGAGTAGCTAAGTTGTCAACTATAAGGATAGTCGTTTCTATTGCAGCTTCAAAAGGATGGACTCTAAGTCAATTGGATATAAAGAATGCATTCTTGAATGGATACATATCAGATGTGGTATACATGGAACAACCTCAAGGGTTTATAGATTCCAAGTATCCAAATTTTCTTTGCAGATTGAGAAGAGCACTCTATGGATTGAAGCAAGCTCCAAGAGCATGGAGCTATAGATTGGTGAAGTATCTGAATGAACTTGGATATCAAAGTTCAAAAGTAGATCCAAGTCTACTCACCAAAAGAGTAGAGGAAGGTACAATCTACATTTGTATTAATGTAGATGACATTATAATCACATGTACTTCAGATGAAGGAATCAAGGAGGTAAAGAGATTACTTGAAAAAGAATTCAAGATCAGTGATCTAGGAAAGTTATCATACTTTCTTGGTATGGAAGTCACCTATATAGATCATGGCATATATGTATCACAAGAAGGGTATCCTCTGAATCTATTGAAGAAGTTTGATATGGAAAATTGCAGAGAAGCTTCAACTCCACTTGAAGTTAATCACAAGCTCAGTAAATATGATGGTGTAGAATACAAAGATATGAGGAAGTATCAATCTCTTGTGGGTAGTTTGATTTATGCTACACTAACAAGACCTGATCTTAGTTATGCCGTGGGAGTTTTGTCACAATTCATGCATTGTCCAAAGGACCCACATTGGATTTCACATCAAAGAGTTCTCAGATATATCAAAGGACCTATAAAGGAAGGATTATATTATCTTTTTACATTATATTTGAAGTTGAGAGCCTATAGTGACTCAGACTGGGTAGGTAACGAAGATGATAGAAGATCAACTCATGGTTACATGACATATATTGGTGAGAAGCTTGTAAGTTGGTGTTTAAAGAAACAACATACAATAGCATTATCATCAACTGAAGCTGAGTAGAAAGGACTTGTGGAAGTAGCTAAGGAGGTAATATGGATGCAGGCATTATTCAAAAGCTTGGGCATTGATCAAGGTATACCTACAATACATGAAGATAATATGAGTTCACTTTATCTTGCAGCAAATCCAATATTTCATGCAAGAACAAAACATATAGAGATACATTATCATTTCCTAAGAGAAAAGGTAATGGAAAAGAGATTGAAGTGGAGTACATTTCTAAAAAAGATCAGATAGCAAACATAATGACAAAGAGCTTGGATGGTGTGAAGACGAGCAGATTCAAAAGCATGGCAAGAGTAAAAGAAAAGAAGCTGATATGAAGAAACAAAGAATGTAAATTAGTGATTGAGGGGGAGATGTTGGAGAAACAATCACTAATTGGACATATAATTGAAGGTCAAATCTTTAGAAGAAAACCACATGCCTATGTGAAGGGACAAATTCACAAGTGTATTATATTTGTAAAGTTAGTTCACTTTAGTTCTAGAAGTTTTTTAAAAGTCACGAGATTGAGAAAAACTATATAAGTTAGTTTGTATCAACTGACGTGAAGAGGAAGAGAGTGAGAGAATGTCAGTAGGAGTTCATTTTGTATGACTAAGTATAGTCGGGCTTCTCTGAGTGAGAAAGCACTTGTTAGTTTCTGAGTTTTCATGGCTATAACAAGAACTAGTTAAAGTTCTGTGTATAAGTCTTCTTCTTCCATCTCCAAAGTTTGTCTTGTGTGAAATGATTTCAATAGTTGAAGTTTCTCAAGCAAGTCGATGCCTGACATCGAGTTTGTGTTGATAAGTCTATGTTTTATTCTCTGAGTTTTAACTACTGCTCAATCTTCTTGAAAACATGAGGTTTGTGGAGCAAGTCAATGCCTATGTATGGCATCGACTTCCCATATAAAAGTGGTCTTCTTCATATCTATGTTCAAGGGAGTAATTTTGGCACTCAAAAGTGGCTAGAAAAGCTCAAAATCGATGCCTCGCATCCACTTTTGGTTGCAAGTCGATGCTAGGCATCGAATTGCAGTTTTAGACAGGCGTTTTTTACTAAAAGAGGCAAAATTTCCACTTTTGGAAATCATACAAGGTCAGCTTTTGAAGGCTACATCTTGAGTTCTAGAGATCCATTTTCTTGCAAATAATAGCTTGTTGGAAAGCTCTTCTCTTCTGCTTTCATCCACCAAAAGATCTTGGAGAAATAATATTTTTTCTAAGAGAAATTAGTAAAATACTGAAGGTATGTCATTTCACTAACTCGAAAGTTCTGAGAAGTAAAGTTCATGGTTTTGGCTATCATTTCTCAAAGTTTGGAGTGGCAATGAGTTAATGATGACCATAGAGGTTGTCTAGTGTCACATTAATTCATTTCTTGTGATGTTTCACACATCAACACAATTGTTCTATGCTAATAAAAGACATACATCCATTTTAGTTGATTCTAACTAAGTACTTGCACTTTTGATTAATAGATAGACTAAGTACTTGTAGTCAAAAGGTACAATATAGATAGATGAAGAAGTCAATCTTGATTTTAAGATAAATATCATCATACATTTGTGTTCAATGTCAAGTATGTTGTTATGGGACACCAAATCTTGTATTCACATAGCTGTAGAAAAGATAATATGCGACATTAGACCTTCAGATGATGGATATCTTTTAGTCTTGGACTCATTCCAATAAGGTGTTTAGAATTGACCCTCATGAAAAATTGAATCTCGAAAGGTGTTGAAACTTCCAAGAAGAAGCTTCCAAGTCTAAGAAGAAGATGGTCAAGGATGTGACTTGAGTTCATTTTATGGAGCAATAGATAAACAAGATAGCAGATCAAGAATCTTCATGAATGATTCAAGTAGTTCAAGCATAACCTTACTTAAGGATGGCCTTTATACTCGTCTCTCATGTGGTGAGTTTCTGTTTCAAGTTTCAAATGTAATGAAAAATGAAAGAATAGGTCCAAAATTAAACTCTCAAAAATAAAGACTGTTTAATTTTCTTAATGGTTTGTCATTAGAGCTTTGTTTAGTTTTTTTTAATGGTACATAATTAGACCATTGTTTAATTTTTCAATGGTACATCATTAGAGCCATAGCCACTTTCAATACTACTTTCAACACTATCTCTCTTGTTCATTTGTTTAATCCACTTCCATCCAATAACCAAGTTTCATGTCACTATGAAATAACCACATTCTTCATGTCATTGTTCAAAGAGGCTTCTACCAAGCATTGAATCCATTTCTTGGAGAATAGAAAAACTCTCTACCATGACCTTTACACTATGGGATCAATTGTTCTATTGCTAATAAAAGAGATACATCCATTTTAATTGATTCTAACTTATAGATACTCTAACTACTTTTAGTCAAAAGGTACACTATAGATAGATGAAGAAATGAGTCTCGATTTTGAGATAAATATCATTTATACATTTGTGTTCAATGTGAAGTTTGTTATAAGAGACACCAAATCTTGGATTTTAAGATAAATATCATTTATATATTTGTGTTCAATGTGAAGTTTGTTGTTATGAGACATCAAATCTTCTATTCACATAGCTGTAGGAAAGATAATATGGGACATTCGACCTTCAAATGATGGATATCTTTTAGTCTTGGACTCATTCCAAGAAGGTGTTTAGAATTGAACCTCATGCAAAATTGTATCTCAAAAGGGTTTGAAACTTCCATGAAGATGGTGTTTAGAATTAACCCTCATGCAAAATTGAATCTCAAAGGGGTTTGAAACTTCCAAGAAGAATCTTCTAAGTCTAAGAAGAATATGGTCAAAGACGTGACTTGAATTCACTTTATGGAGCAATAGATAAACAAGATAGGAGATCAAGAATCTTCATGAATGATTCAAGTAGATCAAGCATAACCTTACTTGAATTGCATTGTCTGTAAGGATGGCCTTCATATTGGTCTCTCATGCGGTGAGTTGCTCTTTCAAGTTTCAAATGTAATGAAAAATGAAAGAATAGGTCCAAAACTAGACTCTGAAAAATAAAGATTGTTTAATTTTTTAATGGTAAATCATCATGGCATTGTTTAATTTTTTTAATGGTACATCATTAGAGCATTGTTTAATCTTTTTTAATGGTACATCATTAGAGACATAATGACTCGCAATACTACTTTCAACACTATCTCTCTTGTTGATTTGTTTAATCCACTTTCATAAAACAGCCAAGTTTCATTTCACTATGAAGTAACAACACTCTTGATGTCATAGTTCAAAGAGGCTTCTACCAAGCTTTGAATCCATTTCTTCGGGATCAAAAAAGCTCCCTACCATGAACTTGTATGCTATGGGATCAACTGTTCTATTCCTAATAAAATAGGTACATCCATTTTACTTGATTCTAACTAAGTACTTGTAGTTTTGATCAATAGATATACTAAGTGCTTGTAGTCAAAAGGTACACTATATATAGATGAAGAAATGAATCTAGATTTTAAGATAAATGTGAAGTATGTTGTAATGGGACACTAAATCTTGTATTCACATAGCTGTAGGAAACATAGTATGGGATATTGGACCTTCAGATGATGGATATCTTTTAGTCTTGGACACATTCTAGAAGCTCTTTAGAATTAACCCTCATGCAAAATTGAATCTCAAAAGGGTTTGAAACTTCCAAGAAGAAGCTTCCAAGTCGAAGAAGAATATGGTCAAAGATGTGACTTGAGTTCACTTTATAGAGCAATAGATAAACAAGATAGCAGATCATGAATGATTCAAGTAGATCAAGCATAACCTTACTTATATTGAGTTGCTTTAAATCAATTAAAGTGTTTGAGTTTGTTTAATACTATAAGAATTTCTAAATGAAAAGAACCTACAAAGATCCTTTTAACCAAATTTAGATAGGATAAGTTAGTCTAAGATAAAAGCATCCAATTTCCACTACAACTTGGTGAATCAATATCTTGACTCAAAGCTGTGCACCAGAATCACCAAGTTTAAGAGATTGTGAAAGGAAAACAAAATTAACTTATTAAAAGAGATAGTTGAAGCATTAATGTTCTTAAGTAAAGGTGAGACACCATATACATATCCAAACATAGTGGTTCAAAACAATGTGGTTTGGTACCCACACTAGAGTTCAGTGACTTGATGATCTTTTACCTAACTCAAATATATATTTTTTTAATTTGAGAATCAAGTTTGGTTCTCATAAAAGATAATAATGCTTTGAGCCCTAGAAGCCTTGACTTGAATGGATCCAAGAAGATTTGAAGATTTGAATGGTAGAAAGTTTTAAGTCAAATGAGTTTCGTGTCTTAGAAGATCGAAATGGTCAAATATAGTTGCAATTCTTCCTTCCCACTTTTCAATCTTAGACTTGACTCTCACTTGGCATCTAAATCATGTCAAAGATGGTCATCTTTATCTGGTTGGAATGGTTGCATCCTAGAAATTATGCTCTTTCTAAAACCCACTCAATGTTAGACAACGTTTTCTCAACATAAAGTCTAAGATAAAGTTTCATGTACTCCATTTTCCTTGATGCATGTGCTCATAGAACAGTACAATTGATAAATATAAATTTGGAAGCCCGCTAAAAGAGTTTGAGGAAATCTTGAACAGAGAGGCATTTGAAATTGATCGTTGATAGGAAAATTCCAAGAGATGTCTTGAAAGTTTAGGAAACCTTCCAAATTAGAAGTGGTTCTTTTCTAAACACTTTGGGACCAAGATATCCCTTGATAAGGTCAAACAAATTTATCATGCCTTAATGAAAGTTCAGCAATAAAATTTTTGAAATTATGATTGTGACTCAAGAAAGTATCAGTTAAGAAACCCAAGAAAATCCACCCATTTTGCTAAGTCCATACATAGGAGGTTACTAGAAATCGGACATAGATAATAATTTGGCGAGGAATATTAAAGATCCACCCACTTCACATGTTTATGTTATGCATATAGATGCCAAAAATATCA
This sequence comes from Ceratopteris richardii, assembly GCA_020310875.1. Classification (NCBI taxonomy): domain Eukaryota; kingdom Viridiplantae; phylum Streptophyta; class Polypodiopsida; order Polypodiales; family Pteridaceae; genus Ceratopteris; species Ceratopteris richardii. Next base: position 100,743,042 of record CM035435.1, read on the forward strand.
TAGGAAAATTGTGAACTCCGAAGGGATCCTATATATACCACCCATATCATTATTTTCATAGCTTGCACAAGATCCAACTCATCAAGTACAAAGAAACAAGATGCATAGTATGATTTGGGTAGGGGTCAAACCAATAGGATTTTCTTCTTTCCAAATCCAACCTTGGATCTAATCCCCTTATGACTATAGAGGTAAGACAGAGAGATGAGAACAATGCTCCACATATTGAATCATGGGCATGAGGGGGTCCTCTTATAGAATCTATAACTTTAAGTATATTTTTGAGGACGAAATTTTTTTTCAAGGGGGAATGGAGGGGGATGTTATAAATTAGTTTCCTCAAGGTTTATGTCAAGATAACACTTAGTTCCTTTGAGTTAGAAGGCAAGAGATAAGCTTAGCCTAATAGTTAAGTCTAATTGATGGGAAGGATGAGGTCTTGGTTTCAATATCCATGAGTGTGTTGGGGAGAGTGTATTTTCAAAGTTTCTCTAGAGTCCTCTTAAGTTGAAGTGAGTAGAATGAGAAACATGGTTTCCTTACCACACAATGGACCCGAGTGTTCATGGACACCTTGTGTGAGTAGACTCTTTAAGGTTAGGACACTTTTCTGGTTATTCCTACACAAGCACACACTAACACTACTTAACTCACGACCGTACTCTTGGTTTGTTGAAGTTCAAGGTTTGCGAAAACACACAAACAACACACGGAATAAGAAGAAGATTGGAGAACAACACAATAATGAATGTATTATCAAGTGAATATACAAAGATGAGAAGGTCACATCAGACCCATTGTCCCTCATATGGAGAATATCAATGGAGTATCAAGTATATAAAAATCCACATAATAAAAAGTTTCCTCCACCACATTGGAGTTCATGGTTAGTGTCCGTTCAAATTAGGGACTCTATATACTAGGTCATACAAATTCATATGAGCTTTATAGTCTTTTCTATCCAAAAACCTGAAAAGCTCCTGAAGACATTTGATGGGAGCAGAATATGTGGATGTAGCCATTGCACATGGACATAATATGATATAGCCTTCAAAGGATCTAGCTCTTTGTGAGTGCAAATGTGAGAAATGAGAGCATAGAGTCTATTTTTATAGTGATTTGAAGTTTTTTAAGTGATTAGGACCCAATTTTAAAAGATAAAAACAAAACAATGGAATATTAAAAATGTTTATTTTCCCAAAAAATAATGCACAAAACATCGAGTGATTCAAGATTTATGCATTAAAGAAAATGTTTAAACATACCATCATAAAAAACGACATGGACACCCACCTTGCAAAGTAGCGAACATAGATTTTTCACAATCCAAAATTTTGAAATTACCATTGCAAATAATAATGTAGATACAATTTGTATTATGTATTTCTTCTCATAAATTTTATAGTTAAAAGTCTCTTCCAAGTGAAAAACACCATCAAGTAGAAGGACACTTTCATTTTATCTTATATTCTTCTTCCAATCTATACACAATTTAAAGCAAGACGAAGTTATAAATTGACTATTTTCGCTTATGTAAATCACATGAACTCCTCACATATTCTTATATGACATTCTTTTAGAAGAATCATTGTCTATGCTTAGTTTGCTTATTCATCTATAGTCCTAGTTCATTCCCCGCAGTATATTTGCATTTTTTTAAGGCTAAGTCAATAAAAGGATTCCCTCTCTTTGTTTCTACTTGGTTAGAAGCTTGAGAGCTCACTCTATAATCTTATCAAGAAATTAAAGAAAAAAATAAACTCTTCATGGGTTTTTTAAACTTATGAGTTTCTAGTGATGTAGAATTTAGAAGAGTGTGGTGGCTAAAGTCGATACCCTATAAAATACTAGGTCGGAGGGGGAAGTGGGACATATTTCCTCCTGTTTAATGAGTTTCCTCTAGAGAGAGAGAAGGAATCCCATAACTAGTCTAGGCCCATTAATTTATTGTTTTTCAAATTTAAAAACTCATCACGACATGTAAGAATGGACATCTTGATATTTTTTAAGGTCAAAATTGTTTATTTTCAACCTCAAATTGAAAATTCATGCATGTTTTTACTCGAAAGAAATGTTTTTTTCTTCAAAATACCTAAAAAAGGAGCTATTCCCACCTAACCTCACATTTTTAAAACTAGGCCCCAAAAAATCATCTTTTTCCACTATTGTCTCTTTGTAACAACATTGAAGTTCTTATGTTCCTATTCCATTAAATATGAAAGTCTTCCATCTCAAATTATTGTTGTAACCTAAAGACCTTGAACTTCAGTGGAAACATCTAAAGCTTTCATGCGACCAAAAGATGTTGTTCTCGCATTAAGATTTCACAATATAAAAGTTACAAATGAAAAATGGCTAGCACATGAGTACCAAAAGGACCATGGTGTACATGCAACCCTTTGGATTTAGACCTCATTAGGTTTGAGATGATAGAAACTTGGATCTTCATTGGAAAGGAAAGCTACTTGGCTTTAAGAAGCACAAAGAAGGTGGGATGGTTGATATTATAAAACATGTTTTCACAATGGAAAGTATGAAACTCAAAAATTCTATTAGAATGAGATATCTTATCAATTTTAAGTATTACTCTACAATACTTCATGGTTTATAGTGTTGAATGTATCTTTGACGTATCTAGATCTACTTTTTACTCCTCAATATTGCATGATTTATAGTGTTTAGTGTATATGCGACCTATAGAGATATTCTTTTATTTGTTATAAAAATATTTTCTTCTACTTTGATGGAACAACATCTACTTCATAATCTTATAAGTACTTTCTAGGCATTGCATGCATACGTTGGTACATTATTCCTTCCAAGAGTATCTCCTACTAATCTTTTTCATGATAGATTTTTAATTTATACACATATATATGTTGTTCCCTCTGTAGAGAGTGGTTTTGGAAGGTTAGAGAGAATTGAAGTAGACTCTCTTCTTAATTTGTAGTGGCCACCATCTGATATACGGTCCATATCTTATTTGAAGCATAAAATGGTAATGGTCATATGTAACTCTCTAAAATTCACAAAAGTATGTTGATATGTAGGTCTAAACTAGCTTTTTGCCATTTACTATTTTGTATATCTATTTAAAGAATTATCATTTCGAAAGACTTCCACCATGCACATATTTAATGATATCATATATGAACGAGCGGATGATCTATTAGGTGGAAATTGGGGTTTGATAGAAGGAATTACAATGGGTGATAGATATCTTTGTAAAATAGGTGCAACATGTATGGTCAATGGATATCATTACAAAGTCTTGAGGGATTAGTTTCATTTGAAATTAAGTTTAAGTTCCCTAGTAGTGAAATGGAAAATATTTTAATGAATTATCATTGGACCTTGGCTAATGTGAGAGGGCATGATGATTGTGGACTTTGAGGGACCCACTCAATCCAAATTCAAAATACAAGGGCATAAGATGAGAAATGTCTTGTGTTTTTGTATAAGAAATCTTGTTAGCATATGCTTATTTTATATTATAACTTCATTTTGTTTTACATTGTCCGTAGGTTGGAAGAATATTGGAAAATGAAATTAAAATCCTTGTTAATGAGAGTAAAGATGGGACCAAACTTTCATTGTCATAACTCTTTTGCAACCTAACGATTGTAGTGTAGATTGTCACTTTTTGGGTCCTAGACCTTCTACATGACATTTTTTTCACTTGTAATTGTCTTTACTTGTAAAATTTTGAAAATCAATACATGATACAAATTGTTATACAATGTTAATTGCAATTGTAATTTCAAAACTTTTGGAATTTCAAAAGTCTATGTTAGCTACCTTATAATGTGGTTGTCCATGTTGTTTTTTGTGATGGTATATTTACAAATTTTCTTTAATGCACAAGTATTGATTATCGTTTGGTGGTTTGTGCATTATTTTCTCAACAAATAAACATTTTTAAACTTTCATTATTTTATTTTTAACTTCAAAAGTGAGTCCCACTCACTTAAAAACTTGAAATCGCTAGAGAAACAGGTTCTATGTTCTCATTTCTCACATTTTCATGCACAGAGAGTTAGAGATCTTCTCAAGGCCATATCATACTATATCCATGTGCAATGGCTACATCCATATCTGCCACTCCCATCAAATTCCCTCAATAGATTTTCTTGGAGTTTTTGGATAGAATAAACTATAAATATCATATGGATCTGTATGAACTAGTATCTAGAGCTCCTAATCTTCAATGGACACTAACCATGAAATCCAATGTGTTCATGGAAATTTTTTATTATATGGACTTCATATACTATTATAATCCATTCATATTCCACCATCTGAGGGACAATGGGTCTCATGCGACCTTCCTTTTTATATCGATAAAGGAGATGAGACCTTTTCAAAGTGTTTCAAGAACTTCATGACCATTGTTGATGATGTAGGGCATGTGTTAGATGACATAGTGCCAATAATCATTCATTACAATACGAAGAGAATATTGGGAACAACTATTTATCTTATATGGCTACAAAAATCTTTATCATCAATGAGGAGCATGACCCTACACCGATGGATCTATCCAATCCTTTTACTTGAGATTCATGGATGATACAAAAGAACCACAAGTAGAAGCTCTCAACCTATTAGAAGAGAGTAATAAAATAAGTAGAGAATTTCCACATGAAGTTGTCGATAAATTAAATGAAGGTAATGCTTCAAATTAGCATCAACCCTCCAACTTGGAGCCCTTGCAACCCACTCTATCAGAGGTAGAGATGGAAATATTCTCCTTCAGAATAGTAGATGGAGAAGAGATTTTATTTCTAGATGATATTGAGAAGGGACACCTTTGATTTTGTTAATACCATTGTAGTTGTTAATGTGCCAGCCTAGGGCATCACTAGAGATGGAAAAAGAGGAAGAGGCTCGGAGGCACCCTTGTTTAATGTGCCTTTGAAGCTTGAAGAGAAGCAAGAGCTCATCATTCATGGAAATGCTAGAATAAGCATTTCCAAACAATATGTGGACAAATCTAATGAAACTTTTCCCTAAGGCAATGTGATGAAAAGAATCGAGGATGAAATCCCACTCTATCCTATCATAGGCTTTGTCCAAGTCAATCTTAAAAAAGAAAAGAATCATGATCCAACACATTTGCACATTCCACACCTTGCCAAATGGATATATTGGTGTTAAGGATGTACCTTCCTCTAATAAACTTTTTTTCTCATTCTTTAAGAATAATGGTGTTGATGATTGGACATGTCTCTTAGCCAAGGTGGAAAGATAATTTTATCGATAGAAGTTAGGCATGAGATAGGTAGATAGAAGTTAGGCATGAGATAGGTCTCCCATTGTTCAAATTAACTTTGGATCCCTTTTTAAGAATGAGCCTAATAACTTGATTATTGATTTCATTTTGGAGAGAACCTCTTCAAATAGTTTTTTGTGAGGTCAAGAGAATAAAGAGAATGATTAAATCTTTGACTTCCACAGAAAACGCATAGGGAAGACAATCAATACTTAGATATTTTCTAGGTTCCAATTTACTAATGGTTTATTTTATCACACAAGCAAAGCGGGCTAGGTCCATGACTTCTGCCAAGACATGAGTGAAAGTTTTTGGCTTGCTTGAGAAAATTTAGATCTGCACGCTTGCATATAGTCCATCCTCTTGGGAGTAGTAGAGAAAACATTGGTAAAAAGAGTGAGGGCCACATGAAAATTACCCCTAGCATGGATAAGTACTCTACCATCTTTGTCTTTCAAGAATGGACTAAAATTTCTTTTTTTTTCTTTCTGAATAATTCAAGAACTTTTGTAATGAGTTACACTTTTTTTACCGAAAATTCCCTTGGCAGGAGAAAAAACGAAAAGCCTCGAGATAGTCTTCCAATTTAGGTCTCCATCTAAGGTGAAGAGACCTCTAATAGTCATTGGAGGAAAGACTTGAGAATGTTGTATCGTTTCAATATATGTGTGAATCATCATCCTTTTGAAATCTCTTTGGTCATGGATACGTTCTTTTTTATATAATGGTTCAAGAGGGCTGGGATACTTTTCACCGAGTATTTCCATGCCAAGGTGGGGGAAGAATGTTACTAAAATGATGTGAGATGTTGCAATGAATTTTATCCCTTAACCTTTGATGCCTAAGCAAGGACATATCTAGTGGGGCTAGCTAATTTTATAGCTAGGGCACTCTCGATGGAGATACAATTTCAAAGGGAAGTGATTAAAGAGCAAGGGGGATTTATACAAATCGAAATCACAATTCCAATGCTAATGAAGAGTGTTGAAAAAGATGTAAGCTCTATCAAGACGAGCAACATGGAAACGGAGAACATTTTTCAATGCTAGAGAAAGAGTGGGTCCACGATCAAACTTCCAAAAAAAGAAAAGAAGAAGGTGAATTATATATATTAAAACAAGAGGCGAACATATATTAAAAGAAGACGACACACATGAATGAATAATTGAAAAGGTCCACCAAACTAACATTACCAAGAAAGAGTCGCCGATTAAATAGATAATTGACTCAACATTATTCAAATATTCGTCCACACAATCACCATTTTAATAACAAAAAGACCAAAACCCATAAGAGGGCAAGCTATGGAACAAGGGGTTCAAACAATGGAAACAACTATGGAAACAAGAGACCCACCAGTGGATCAAGTTTGAAGACTTAGACCCGAGACATAGAGTTTCCCTCGAAGAATGGACTCTTCTTCAAAACAGATGTTTAGCGTGGGACCACTCAACTACCCGCCTTCTCTGCGGATAGGATCTTCCTTGCATAGAGGGCCTCAAATGGAGCAATGGTAAGAAACTATCCAGAATTCCCAAATTCAAAGATAACTTAGATGGTCATCACACTCTTAACAAGGTGTGGTGCCTTTCTTGGACAAAACTTCGATGGGAACTTAAGTTCATGTCTATTTGGCAACCCATTATTGAGATCAAGAAGTCCGTTCTCATGTGGCAAATCTTGCATAAGGGTATCTGGTACAACACAAGGGCCAACATAATTTGTGGTGTGCCTCCATGGTGCAAGCTATGCCACCAATTCACACCTTGTTCACCTCTTCTTCGATTGCCCCAAGTCCCGTGGTATTTGGCATCACTTGACACGGATTTTGCATCTTTCGAACCAAATCAATTGGCTACAGGCGTTGTTGGGTGAGGGATTTGGAACATTTCTAATGAAGAGGGAACTTGAGATGTGCAAAAGAGAAAGCTTAGGAATTAAATTCTGCGCATTGAATTTTATCTCTTGTCAAGAAAAAATGTACATAAAATCATTCTTTTCGATGCATGGACGCAAGCAAGTACTTGAAATGCTCAACTGCTTTATCAATGCATACATGCATTAAGGTGCTTGTTTCCTTTCAAACTATGCGTATTTGCCTCGTCAAGCTTAAAATGGATTATCTTTGCATGTGCCCTTGGACCATAATTGAAGAATTACCCCATGCGTCACAACTCTGCATGCATGCATGCAAATATTGAAACCAAACATAAATTTAAAAAGTTCTTAGCTTTACAATAAGCCTTCTCCTTCCCTTGAATTTTGAAAAAGAGCCATCCTTCAACTTCATGGTCACTGCTTGCTATGTGATGCTCCATGTTGAAGGCAAAGCGCTTGAAAAGCTCTTAAACTTTGATTTATATGCAAGAAGAACTCTCGGATTCTCACTCAACCTGAAAATTGCTCTTGAAGAGATAGAGTTCTCTTATTTTTCACCTAGGATAGCCCACAACATACTAAGGGACACGTGAGCTATCTTATCCACGTCCTTTTTGTAGAGGCAATAAGAATGTTGAGATACTAAAAAAAACAATGGACCTCTCACACATTGTAGACACTTGCCATGTGCACTTGGGAGAATACATCATCCCAAATGCATGCAAAGGATTCTGTCGCCTCGTGATATATTCCATATACGTTTCTTTGAAAGCTCAAAAGAGTCTAAATATGCATAAAATTATATTTACATTGTCTAATTCCGTGTGAGGATGAAATATAGATGAAACTTTTTTCTTTAATTTTTCAAAGTAGCAAGCTTTAAATTAAAAGGAAAAGAATATAAAAAAGCTAGAAAGAGATACAAAGAGGTCTAATAAGCCTTTTATTCCCTTCTTGCAAGATTCATTTGCTTTTAAACTTTGTATTCTCAAAAGCAAACAACCTTTGGTGTTTGAAATGTGGAGTAATCTTATAGTTAATTACTAATGTGGAATAATCTCCATTGACCCTTCTTTTGGGTTCAAACTAAAATTGGCTGTGCTTTTTATTAATCTTCGTGCCAATTCGCTTTATGCGAGCTTGCTCTCTTCTTTTTTATTTTTTTTAATTTTTTTAATTTTTTAAAAGGAAGTTCGGCCTTGGCCTATTCTCCCGGACTTTAATTAAAATAAAGAAGAAAAGTTACACATGAATGGGACTACTGCCCATGGGACCCCCCAAATCCCACAAAGCAGAGGACAAGTTTGATAAGCTAGAGGGCATTACAAATGAGGCATACAAAACTATCATCTCCCTCATGCGGGACCCATTTGGGTTTCAACTTGTTATCTACGAGGAGATAAATACAATGGTGCCTAAATGGTGGAGATCTCTTATCTCAAGAGGTTCTTTTACCTAGAAGAAACAAAGATTTCTCAATTGACCATTCCTTTGGGGTTTGGCCAAAGTTGACAGCACATCGCTCCCTCCAAATCTTCCAAAGAGTCTCGCCTCTAATGGCATTCCACAGCCTTGATGAGCAGCCAACCGGAAAGCATATGCACGAGGATGCATGGAAAGGAAACACATGTTTGTGCACAGGAAGGAGCATAGAGCATGAATGTGTGGATGCTAAGCATAATAGAATCAATATATTGCTTGGTTTATAGATGACATACATGTATTTGTATGTAACTACATGTGTTAAGAATTCAACTTTTTGTTTCTTATAGGATGGGAATACATAAATAAATATATTCCCTAGTTGATTATTTACTTTTGACTTAGGGAAGAAAGAAATCTAAGGTATTTTGAAAATTATTCTAGCTATATTTTGCAAGATAAATAGCCAGATATTCCTTCATGAAGTCACATCTATGCTTAATATTAAGTTTAGCAAATATACATAAAAGAGTTAGCACCCTAATATTTCAAATTTTTTTGATGAATTAGAAATTTTATTGTGAAAAGATTTTTAAGATGGGCCAATCGTGTATACACTAATATAAAGAACCTAGCACATTTAATACTAACTCTAAGTATAATAGAGATACTTAGAGATGGTTCCAAGTAAAGATCTCAAAGGAGATGTCTTAAATAGATGGAACCCGAGTACATCTAATGTCTTCAATGACATAGATGATTTATTTCAAAAGTGTTTTGGGTCACAATGTTACATTATTTTAGAAAACGTAAAATTCTACTACTCTAAATATAAGATATACTTAGAGATAGTTAATTGAAAATAGGTTTCAATCGAGTTCTTAATGAGGCATCCTAATTACAATGGCACTCCAATACGTTTCTAAAAGTTTCATGATACAGAAATCTAATTATTCTTCATCACGAGCAATGATGGAAGTACAATGTGAGCACTTGAATTTATAAATCAATTATTTTCTACTTTCACCAACAAGAATATTATAAAGTATTCCAAGTCCTATGAAACTTTGAAAAATGTATTCCTTAGAAGAATTTGTAGAGGTTCATTAGTATCTCAAAGAGGAAAACAAGGAAATTTTTCTTCATGAGATACAATACGTTTTAATGGAGGGATATAGAATTCTTAAGGTACAAATAGAAAATGGAAAGATGTACCTTCAAAACCTCCTAAGATTTTAAAATCTTATGCTTCAAATAAATCTTGAAACCTAAGGTCGCTTTCAAGGATGAAAACTCTTCAATGAGGGGAAGAAAGTACCAAAGCTTACCAAAAGGGTACAATTAATTCCATAAAGTATAGAATAACGGATAAAGATGATGGGGTAGAAAAACATCTTTGAAATCATAAGATGACAATAAAAGTAGGATTTATTGAGAAAACAACTCCATGCGATGCTAAAACTAGTAATCGGAAAACCACCAAGGTGGGAACATTTTGGAGAAGGTATGTTGCAAAATCCAAGTGGATAGAGCATGCTTAAGCCCAAACTTCTTTAAGAGTTGTAAAAGTGCAGATAGAAGTTGGAATTCCAAGAAGGTAGTTTATAACCATGGAAAACATTACTTAAATATGCGGAAGGTGAACCTTATATTCACCTAGTCTTAAAAGTATTTCAAGGGATACTCATAAGCATTACCAGATGCTTACACGTAATTCTTTAAACGGATTCCTAGAAACCCCACGGAAAGAAGGAATCCTAAAGTCAAGAATAATCTCTTTTCATTGCAAATCTTGAATATAATTCAAGGTACTTGGAATCGCATGAGGGATATTTATTGCATCAAAGTGTTTGGAGCTTCTAATACAAGCATATATATTTGGAAAAATATAAGATCATAGAATGGTCTTATGATGGAATCCTTGGAAATCTAACCAAGATAGAAGATTAGAGGTAATTCCTTGACTTAAAATTCTTTTAAAAATTATTTGAGCAAAAAGATTCTCTAGGGAGTATAGTTTCCAGACTTTAAGGTAAAAACCACTATTGGATCTAAAGTATGGTGCTATGGGACACGATACTTTATATTCACATTGATGTAGAAATGATGGTATGGGATATCATACCTTGAGATGGTAGGTATATTTTACTCTTGTTCTCATGACTTGAAGTGAGACTCAATCCCAATGGGGACTCAAACTTCATAGATAAAGGTAAATTATGTGATGGTCGAGAGTATGACAAAAAAAACACTTCAAGTATTAGTTAACTCAAAAGTTTGAATATCATGGAGTTGAAAATACTTTTGAAGACCTTCATAAAGGTTCTCGGTAACACTAGTATACTCTAATTTAGGTTATGGGACTTCCAAATAAGGATTTTTTAGCTATTTATAAAAAAATGCTATACATATTTATGAAGAAAAGAGCTTGGAAAGATCTTTTAAGCAAGATAAGTTCGTATAAGGAAATCTAGGATAAAGCACTTAGTTAAGAGAACAACTAAGTAAATCAATAACTTGAATCAGAATTATACCTTTTATTATAACGGATTTTCAAGAGGTTGTGAATATGATTGATTTAGTAATCAACACTGTTAAAGCTAGACTAACTTAGCCAATACCACCTTGTTAATAGTGCAACCAAGTGAATCAATCCCTTGAGTTAAACGTATATACTACAATTGGCATTCTAAGATAAAGGATTCTCCAGATATTGAAAAGGATTAACCTAGTTATCAATATAGTTGAAGTATCATTGTTTTAGAGTAAACTAAATATCATCAATAACCACAAAGCTTGATGGTTCAAGGCACCGATGTTTAATACCACTAGAGTTTGGTAAAAGGATGATGGTTTTACTATACTTAAATCATCTTTTAAAGAATTTGATTTAATCTCATAAAATAGAAATAGTGTTTAAACCCTTCACTAGAATAAATCCTTGATGTTTTGAGTCTCACTTGGTTCGACTCAAATGACCTTAGTAACTTAGAAGTGGAATCCCTTACACATAATTTTCGTTCTTCTTTCCCATTTTTTAAACTTTAATGAAGTTGACATTGAAGGAATATTTGAACTCATTTTTAAACCAAATTAAGTTGGATGTAATAGATATTTGAATTAAGCATCATACATGGATGACTTTTATAGAGCACATTCAATTATAGAAGATGACTGAGTTTAAGAGAACTCAATCGTCCATTGTATATTGCTTCAAAATCAATGGATGAAGAAAGGGTCTAAAGATTCTCCCAAAGAGTTTGAATAAAAATCTTGAAGAGAAAAGAATTAGAAATTGTTTGTAGTTCTACCAGTTCTAAAGAAGTTAAGTCTTTGAAGAAGTATCCTCGGACAAATCATTTTGATCTACTTCTTGAAGTTGGTTGACCAAATAAGTAAATTAAAAACTTCTTTCATGCACTTTACCCGATAGGACATTGAAGTTCTGTAATTGAGAAAATATATCAATAGACGTTGGTTAAGAAGTGGAACATAGTAAAAAAAATCTTAACTAAGATGTTTTGGACAACCTCAACTTAAGGAGACTTCTCAAAGTCTTGAACTAGTAAGAGATCCTTCTATTTTGCTACATCCACGCATAAGGAGTGCATGGAAATGGACCCACATAGAAAATTAGTTAGAGAGTTTTAGAACCCACCTACTTCATATGTTTGTGCTATAAATGCCCATTTTGCACATATCAAAACCCTCCGTTAACTAGATTTCCCTCTTTTTAAATCTAGCCTAGGATAGAATCCCCTTTTGATAAAGAGGCAAATTTGAGAGATGAAGATCATGTTTGATGAGACAGATCATGGGGCAGAGGGGAATACTCCACTTATTATACCTTGATATATTTTTGAGAATGAATATGTTAAAGAGGGAATAATGTTGTATAACTATGGGGCAAGTGGCAAAAGACATGGGTTTTGAGGATCCAAAGTCACTTAGAGATCCCTTGGAGTTTTATTTAGAAACCACCCTCAAGAAAGTTTTTCCAAGACTGTGGTTTGAAACCTTGAGCTATTTGGATTTATTTACTCGTAATCAAACAATTTTGACCAATAGGATTGATATTTCCTAACGGTATGGTATTTGATCCTTAGGGAGGCCTCTAAAGCCTTTGGACTTGTACGTACAAAATTGGCAGAAATCCTCTTAGAATCAATGTGTGATTTCATGTGACTTCCAAGGTTAGAAGGCTTCAGATTAGAATCAATGGAGGTTGGACACTTGGCAAACTCTTCGCAAATTTCCCCCCTTGGCCTAGAGCCTTATATATGGGTGAAGTTAGTTGGCTGGATACATACGTTTCTCACCCTTTACTAGCTGGACTAGTTAGTTCATTAGTTAGATAATTTTGTTGGCCTTCTTGTGTCGAACCACGATAGTTTTCTTAGAGATACTGAGGAAGATATCAAGCCATAGACATAGACTTCAGGTCTTAAGCACAACGACATAAAACCCATGTAAAGACTACACTTGCAAAGGCAGCTTTTAGAATGAATAGCGTGAACTGAGATTTCTCTCTCTCTCTCTCTATGTGTCTCTCCAAATTCACATGCTAAAACGTGCGTCCTCTCTCTGTTTCTCTCTAGAAATCGATGTAGTTTCGCGAATAGCAATAACAGACAAAGAGTAAGTAGATGTAAGAAGAAATCTCTTTCTCTCTCTCTCGTGCTTCTGGCTTTTGCGTGTGATAAATACTTTGGACACCCTCCATCGTATTGTGGATGCTTTACTTTAACCTCAATTTCTAGTGATGAATTCCCTATTTAACATGCTCCTTTGTTATTGGTAGTGAGTCCTTGATTGCACCGATAATAGAAGCACCAACAATAATAATCTTGCCCATGTATTGTAATTGATTTCAAAGGCTTAGGAAATTATGTTAGAGAAGGATGCCAATAGGAAAAACGGTTGGTTGGGAAAGGAAATGTGATCATCTTGAATGACGGTTTCTCAACCATGGTATGGAATGAGCTAATAGTCATCAACTTTGAAGAGGCAACGCGTAAGATGGTGGAAATAATGTTTCGAGTCGAGGAATGTTATTTGTTGTCATTCTAGAATGTTGGTGGCACGTGGTTGGAACCATGCCCAATGGTGCTCGTTTTTCTTGTGTAATAGGAAAATCCTTTTCCTGTGAACTACTCTGATAGTAGAGAAGTGGTGTGTGGCATTGCATGAAGATATATGCCCTTTTCAATTTTTTTTTCAAAAGGAAGTTCGAAAAAGCTTACTCTGTCAAACTTTAATTAATAAAAAGATCATTGTACAAGTGCACATGTCTAGCACCCATGGGAATCCCCCGAATCCCACAAATTAGGGGTTTCTTAAAACTTGCTAGAAGATATTACAAAGAAGGTTGATATCCCATTTATCCCCCTTGTGGGGCCCTACTTCCTTTTAATCTTTTTTCCCTCTAAGGAAAACACTCTATGATTTCTAAAAGGAAGGGGCTTCTTAGAGTTGGAAACTCTTTTGCCTAAAAGGAAAAGATATTTTTTGATCGACCATTCTTTAGGAGGGCTACCAAAGTTGGTGGGACACCTCTCTTTCCACATCTTTTAGAGGGTCTCACCTTTTATAGCATTCCATAGTGCTGAGGAACAATTGATCGCTTCACCACACTTGTTTCCAATTGATTCGTCCCTATAGCAACATGATTCTCCCAAGGGCTCACCATACTGAGAGAGACTCATGGCAAGAAAGGAAGAGGTGTCCCAAGGCCTCATTGCCATGAAGGCATTGTTTACACCATAAAGGGGCTCCATAAATTTTGTTAGCTTTACATTGGTCCAAGTACCCTAATGAAGGATTTGTCACATAAGAACTGATCCGTGGACGTCGATGAGGGGACACCAAAGGGATTGGAACTTGAGATCCCACCTAAAACTCGACCAATATAGACACCATCTCCTATTAAGCATGACATGAAAGCCCACATTCTTCTTGAATCCCCGAATTCTATCAAGATTGTTGTCGGTGTGCCATCTAAGACCCTGAAGGTAAGGGGAGTCATACCCGATAAGGAGGAGAGTCTTTGAGCCCTCCCAAGCATTGAGTCTGCTTCCAAACAAGCACCAATCTTCATAGTCCAAGCTTCTAACCACGGCAATGTCCTCAAATATAATCCAATGGCTTGTTTCTTGATTCCAAAGATGTTTCCACAACTGGAAACCTTTGATCCAAAGCTTCCTAGCTTTTTGGAGGTTCCAAGACTCAACACCTTTCATGCCCTTGATAGAGAACCAGATCGAATCAAGTTGTGTAATATTGGCTACCCATTTCCAATATTCATTGATCTTGACAAACCATTTCATCTTGTTCCAACTCTTCCATAGGGAGCAAACTAAGCTTGAGCCTCTCGAAGTCACCTGATAGAAGGAGAACAAAAGAGTGAGAAGAGGAGAACAAAAGAGTGAGAAGATCCAAACCCGTCCAGCCAAGAAGGCATTGGCTTCAGAACCTTACGTCAATTCGATTCGATCATGCTGACATAAAGTGACCGCTTGGAGTGTGTCGTACCAAAGAGGCGCAATAGAAGTGAGCTTTCATGTGTTTCCTTGCCAGTTGTTGATGAATGACAATATGGTGAAATCACGGGACGTTACGGTCCGATGGTTGTCGCTGCTTCATTCCCTTGCTCGTTGCCCCACCGTGTAATTCAAAAAAGTGAGTGGACAAATCGATAGAGCTGATCAATGAGATGCCAAATGAGAGCTGCAGAACGGGCCGTGGCAGAGCTTCACGCAAGCGTCACAAAGTCTGCTTTCGTGTGTGCCCGTTTCTTCATGAATGAGCATTGAGTACATCCTGTCCTCCGCGTTGCCAAGTTTCCATGTCCTTAAAGATAACAACTGCTGCGTGCTCGGGTTAGAATTCGTACCCGCGCACAAATAGGCGTCTTCCAGGTTCCACCTTGAGGATTCAGCTCCCGATACTGGGTATTACTCATCATTCCTACAGCCGCTCAGATGACATCGTCCGCCACCTCCTCCGTCCCTCACGCCGTGCGCCGCCGCTCTAATCGGCAAAGATTCTCCCGCTTCAGGGGCGTTCGCCGGCGAAGCTGGGGCTCCTGGGTCGCAGAGGTCCGCGTCCCCAACAGCCCCAACCGTCTCTGGCTCGGCTCCTACCAAAGCATTCACCAGGCCGCCCGTGCCTACGACGTCGCCACCCTCTGCCTACGAGGCCCCTCAGCTGGCCCTCTCAATCTGCCTACTCTCCCCATCCCCACAGGGATTTCCTCTGCCCTCTCTCTTCCCGCAGTTCGTGACCTTGCGGTCCAAGAGGCAGCTCGACTACGCCCTCCTTCTCCAACCAATGTGGAAGCAATCATAGACGACTCAAACTCCTCACTTCGTCCTCGCAATGGCAGCCCAGTGCCTTCTAACTTCCCTGCCGGGCAACTTGACGGCGAGCCCACATCGACGGATTTCAACCCTACAGACCTATTTTCCTGTTCCAGTAGCGGAATGCCTCAGATTAGCACTTCTTCTGACGCCCAAACAGAGACGAGCGTCAATAAAGCATCTCTCCTGGACGTCTGGTTCTCGTTGGAACTTCGCCCAGAGCTTGACCCCATGCTGCAGCAACTAGTCATGTACAGCCTCTACCGGGTTAACCGAGAGGAACAACAATCAAATCCTCCCGCCTTCGGAAAGCTCTCCCAAGAGATGCTCTTCACCGCAACGTTTTTCGGAATTTCCATATTCGTTTATCAGACAGCTTTCGCATTTATCATCCCGTGAAACTAATCTCACTCATTGTCACTGCCTCTATAGTGATATTATCGTTAAAACTCACTGCAAATTTTTCAATGTAGAGTCTCTATCACATTCACAGTGATAGTTTCTGTAGGAGAAGGATTAGAACTCTGTTTACAACGAACTTTTGGAGAATTTTCTATCAAATGATTTGTAGCACAATCTTTACAATATAGTTCGAGTGATAGTTTTATAGGAGAAGGATTAAAAATCTGTTTATTATGATTTTTCTGGAAATTTTTTATCAAATGATTGTTAGCACAATCTTTACAACATATTTCCGCTTTCATTACTAGAGGTTTTGTGAAATCCTTTATAATATGGTCTTCCCCACATCTCTAGCGTATATTATGGTCTTCCCCACATCTATAGCGTGTTCCTCTCTTGAAATTTGTAGTGCTTACGAGTGGCTTCTGAATAAGAAGGTACCTATTATAATATACATGAGAGTAGATATATCTATTTCATAACTTCCACTATTGTTTTGATAAGCCATTAGAGGAAAACTGTGATTATTGGAGTATAATGCTCTCTCCATATTGTCCTCAAGAGGTGCATATTTCACGAGGACCACCTTAATTGATAATGGACGTTGTTGTTCAAGAACATTTTCCCTGCCTTGTGGATTTTTCGAACATATTGGTCTTTCCTATACATGTTATTTCTCCTAAAAGAAATCATTTGTACTGTGATTGGTCCATTTTTGTTCGAGTGCATGACATTACGAAGGAATTCTATCTACAAAACGATTGATGGCCACCACAACTTAAACATCTTCTTATTGGCATAGGTTCTTGAGCAATAGTTTGTTGGCTAATGCCAAAACTCAAACGTTTGTAAATGGCTTCAACAATTTCTTCTATAAGAGATATTTTACTCTCTGTTCTATTACATGACTCAATGGTCATCACATCTTTTTGTCTATTACCATCTAAGTCAACAACTTTTTTTATGCATTAATCAAGATTTGTGCATATTCTAGAGTATATACTTTTTTTCTAAATTATGCATTTGCAAGTCATTCTAGAAAGAGGAAAACTTACTTTTGCATAGAAGCTTTCTCATGAACGTGACATCTATCCAAGTATTATTGATTAAAACTTCTTATAACCAATCTGAGAGACTCATCCCAATTATTTTGAAGGTAAGCATCAAAGTTTAGGTAACATGTTTGATTCCTATTTTTGAAACCTCACGTATAAACACCTCAAGAAAGGTATCAATATTTTCAAACCTTTCCCTTGATAGTCGCTCAGAAAATTTACAAAAAATTCTATTATAGCTACACAAAATACTCATATTGGGTGAAGTAGTAATCCATTAATTCATCTCTCAATATTTTTCTAAATTTGAAAACATGATCATAAGGATCAATAGTCCATCATAATGATTTTTCATGTTTTGAGGTGTTCTATATTGATCTTGGTATCCCCCCTGAAATTTCTCCCTAGAATATCTACATTATCTTTTTCATGTTGGATGTTATTCCTTGGATTTTTCATTAGAGGTATATTATCCAATTTTTTCTTTCTATTTCACTTCGTTCTCCATCATTTTTTATCCTTGCATTAATTTGGAGCTTTTTGTTTTTCTTAATTCTATGATTTGTTGAATTTTTCAAAGGTTTATTCATAAGGCTCTCTTAGAGTTCAACGTCTTTGCAAGCACATGAACATCACAAAGAAGAAGGAGAAGCTTGGGGCACAACACAATATAGAATGTATTACCAAATGAATGTACAAATATAAGTCACATGTTAGGGTTATAGGCATATACACAAGTCAGGGGGGGAGGGGCAACTCCTAAAGAGGGAAAACGGTGCCCTAGTTGTTCTAAGTTTCTTCACACACATCACTACCAAAATATATCAACAAATCCTCCTTGGGAGTCATGTGGTGAAGAAGGGTTTGGCAATCAAATGTAAGGAACTTCCAAGCTATGTGGAAAGAGATCAAGCCACAAAAGCAAGTAAGCCCAAAGCTTTGCGAAAATCTTCAAACTTCTCCCTGGGCAAAGCCTTTGTGAAAAGGTCTCCAAGATTATCTTGTGTGGGCACAAAAGCCAAATTGATCTCTCTACAGAGAACCTCTCCCTGACATAACGATACTGCACCTCAATGTGCTTTGTGCGAGCATGGAACACATGGTTCCTCATAACTAACAATGCACTTTCAGTGTTAGTGACAATGGTGGTTGCAAAAGACTAAGCAACTCCCAAATCAGCCAAAAGGCATCTAGCCCACACATTCTCAACAATCATTGTGAAAATGATCCTATACTCAACCTCACAACTAGAAGTGGCCTCTATATGTTGCTTCTTGCTCAACCAAGATATGCATAAGCTACCAAGCATGAAGAAAAAACCACTCGTGGACACATGAGCGTCATAGCAACCATTCGAATCTAAGTTAGAAAAAGCATGTAGATCTAGTGTTAATGATCTACTCTTGGGATAAAACAATCCAAGTAGTCAGGTGCCACTCAAATAGCGAACGATGAACTTAACCACTTGGGAAATGCATAAATCTACTCATCTAAGAGATAACAAATTGAATATCAAGCCATGTTATGCACATGTAACTCAAGCACCCAACAGATTGCTGATAGAGACAAACATCAAATGCATCTCCAACATCATGAAGACTCAACTGTAGACCTATTTCCATGGGACCAACGATAGGTTTGGAATCTTCAAGGCCAAAGCATTGCATAATATATCAATATATTTTGTTTGACACAAGGCTATCCTCCATCAACTTGCATAAAGTGAATGGCTAAATAATTATGCAAATGCCTCAAATCGGACATCTCAAAAGAGGCATGAAAATCAGCCTTAAATCTAGCAATATGCTTTTCATTGGGATCAGTGAGCAGCATGTCATCAACGTATATAACAATGATCAAAAGTACATCATCTACACATTTAAGATATAAGGTGCTCTTAGGTGGACTCTTCTCAAAATAGAAATAGTTATGTAATACTATAAAGGATTGATCAGGTCGTAAAGAGTTGTCCAAATTAGTTGCAAAAGATGTTGATATATTTTGATAGTGATGTGTGTGAACACATTAGGACCACTTGGGCACTTTGTCTCTTTTTAGGAGGTTCAACCCTTGTATATATGCTTACTATCCCCTAAACTAGTTACTACGATCACTCCCATTCCTCCACAAAGAATTCCTATAGTATCTCTTTGGAGGGACATATTTATGTGCGTAATTGTCGCATTGTGGATCTAAAGTTTGATGCATACTGCTCCATTGTCCCTTTCTGCATCATGCACTATAGAGTGGCATACATTTCCAAAATGCTTTTGGTCGTCGGGAATCATTCTAGGAAAGCCTCTTTTAACTCGTCATTGGCAATGAAAATTGGTTTGGCGGTTGCTCAATGAGCCATTTAACTCCATCTCTCACTAGAGTAGTTTGGAATACTTTAGATTTATGATCATCATCTTGTAGATGTCGATGATTGCAAACATACTTGTTCTTGAATATGCATACATGCACATCTGGATCTTCATCTAGTTACCCATAAGACTGGGTATAATTCAGCCTTGGAAGTTGATTTCGGTATTCCATTGGGTCTTCAAATACTTCTAAGATATTGAGTCAAGTACAAAGAACTAGGGTTAAAGCCAACTCCTTTGGGGGTTCACTATGGCCACTTTGGCATAAATCTTTAGGGCACTCACCTTTTTGCTGCTAGCTCTACTGGTCGGCTTTGCTCGATTCCCCTTGCTATGAAGCTTTAGCTAACTTGCCATCTCTCCACTCAAATATCCAATCCTCTCAGAGTTTTAGAGATAACACTCCATTTTCCACCTAGTACAATAATTCTTTCGGGATACTGGCTACTTACACAATCGAAATATCTTCGAGACTTAATGTTGCTAAATTCTACTTAATAAATTCTTCCAAATACTTGCGATGGTAATTACTTTTCAGGTACTCCTTACCGCTCTGCAACGACAGAAAAAATGCTTCTCAGAACCAACCCCATCCCATCGTGATTGCCAAATGCATAGTTGACAAAGAAATATATCTCTAGACCACTTAGTTATTATAGATAGATTTTGCTTACACTTCTTGATCTCTTACATTCCATTACGACATTCTGCACTTTCATGATTATGTAAGAAAGAGCTTCATATGATGACCTTTTCAAAATCACCGCTGCATATAGAGAAATACTTCTAAAGACCGCATTTTAACATGCCACACAATTCTCTTCTCCGTAGTCACTTCACACAGTTCCATATTTTAGAGATTATGAATACCCGATTTTTTCAAACTTACAAAAACTATTGAGATATCCCCTTTCCTATTACAAAATGTATTACAACAGTGTGTTCGTCCATTCTTACTACTAACACTTGCATGCACAATTGATCCAAACCCACTAATTTACAAAACGAAATTACAAATCATCATCATTATTCTACATCTTGGGAAACATAGTCCTTTCTATATCATATCTAAGGTCTTTAAACATTTCCTCTATATTTTCGTCGGCTAATCAAATTCTTGCTTCATAAAAGTCCTTGAGATCAAGTAACTGCTGACTGGCACTTCTATAACTAACCATAGCTATTTCTACTTCCGGTATTCTATTTTGCAATCTTTCTAACATATTATCAAAGCTATAGTAACATTTGTTATCTTATCTATATATTGTTCAATAGTTTTCTACTCTGCTTCTAATTATGTTTTGTATGTTAATTCCAAAATTGAGGTGTTCCTTTTTAGTTCCATGACCTCTATTGGAGTTAGACGTCTGTGTAAGCACGCGAACAACACAAGGAAGAAGAAGAAGCTTGGAGCACAACACACAATACTGAATGTATTACCACTAGAATGCACAAAGATAAGTAGCCCGTTAGGGCGAATAGGCGTATATACAAGCAGGGGAAAAAAACCTCCTAAAGAGGGAAAAAAGTGCCTCGGTGATCCTCGTGTGTTCACACACATCACTACCTTAATAAATCAATAAATCCTCCCTGGGATAGATGCAGTGAACAAGGAGCTAGCACTCATGTATAAGGAAGTGCCAAGCTATGTGGAAATCACTCCACAAAAGGAAGTAAGCCCAAAGCTTTGCGGAAAGCTTCAAACTTCTCCCCAAGCAGAGCCTTCATGAAAAGGTCTACAATGTTCTCCTGCATGGGCACATATGCCAAGATGATCTCCCCAGCAAAGAACCTTTCCGAACATAATGATAATGCACCTCAATGTGCTTAGTGCAAGCATGAACACAAAGTTTCTCACAACTCTCAATGCGCTCTGACTATCAATGAAGATGGTGGTGGCAGAAGACTGACCAACACCCAAATCTGCCATAAGGCATCCGAGCCACACACACTCAACAGTCGTTGTGAAAGCTGCCCTATACTCAGTCTCACAACTCGAAGTGGCCGTAGTAGGCTGCTTCTGTCTCAACCAAGATATACATGAGCTACCAAGCATGAAGCAAAAGCCACTAGTGGACACATGAGTGTCATAGCTACCTGCCCAATGATAGTCAAAAAAGGCATGCAAATCTGTTGGTAGTGATCCCCCCTTGGGATAAAACAAACCAAGTAGTTGGGTATCACTCAAGTAGCAAAAGATGTGCTTAACTCCCTACCAATGCTTGACTCGTGGGCAATGCATAAACCTGCTCATCTGTGAGATAATAAACTGAGTATCTGGTGGAATAATGCATAAGTAAATCAAGCATCCAACAACGTGCTGATAGAGAACATCATTAAATGCATCTCTAGCATCATGAAAACTCGATCATAAACCTGTTTCCATAGGAGTGGCAGTAGGTTTACAGTCTTTAAGGCCAAAATGATGCAATAATATGTCAATATTTTTCGTTTGACACAAAGCCATTCCACCATCAACGTGCATAAATTGAATGCCCAAATAGTGATGCAAATGCCCCAAATCAAACATCTCAAATGAGGCATGTAAATCAGCTTTAAAATAAAAAATATGCCTCTTATGAGGACCAGTGAGCAGCATGTCATCAACATAAACCACAATGATCAAAGATACATCATTAGCACGCTTAACATTAAAGGTGCTTTCAGCTGGACTGTTCTCAAAAGCATGTGTGTTGTGTTTACAAACTTTTAAACATCAAAGTACACAACAAAACATGATGATACCTCCCAAGATCTTCAAAACACCAACCAAATATTTACAAACTTCAAAAAAAAACTTTCCTCCAAACTTTCAAGAAAACAAACTTTCCTCCAAACTTTCAAGCAAAATAACTACCAGAAACTCTCTGGGTTTAATTTGACAAAACTAATCATATATCCTGTAAGTAGACTTTGAGTAGCATGCTTTAGAAACAAAAAACATCAAAAAAGGTGGAGTATAGCTCCCAATCCAATAGCTTGAAGTCAAGGTAAGAAGAAGCCTGCAATAGCAAGGTATGACTAACTGTCTGAATTTAAAACTGATGGACAGAAGCAAGAAAACTTCAAGTTCTATGAGAAATTTTGATATGGATAGAAAGTATGAGAGCTAAGGAAACTTCTCCAAGTGAAAGCACTCAAAAAGACCTCATAAGAATTGAGATATGAAAGTTTTAAGAGAGGTATGTCTCTCATGAGGCACCGGATAGACACAAGACACAAGATCTGCAAAAACGCCTACTTGCGCGGAGTTTTGTCATTGAAATTTGTACAAAAACTGATCTACTTATATAGTACAAGATGTAAGCTTTGCAACACAACAAGAATCACTCAATTTGGACACCTACACTAAGAGAACCACTCTTTTTATTGAGAGGGTATCAACAGAAGCACCTTCCTTGTCTAAAAATAGACACCTCTCCTTTCCTTCTTACTTTTATCTACTTTTATCTACTTTTTCTCTAAATTTGGAGATGTGGGCCTCCACATGTCATTTTTCATAACTAATAAGATCCACAAGCTTTCATATACCATTTTTAATAATTAATAAAATCCACAAGACTACTTTAGAGCTTGTTTTTATGTAACATTGCCCCCCTCAAGCTCTAAATCCAAAGGTTTGACTCCAAATAGTACTTTGATTCGCTTAAGCTTTTGAGCATCCACTAATTTTGTGAGTATGTCTGTTAATTGATCTTTAGTTCCAACATGTTGAATATCAATATCTTCATTCACCACCTTCTCTCGGATATAGTGATAGTGTACTTCAATGTGTTTGGTTCTTGCATGGTACACTGGATTAGATGTGAGTTGTAATGAACTTACATTATCTCCAAAGAGTAATGGACGTGTTGTAGATAGATTCATATCTTCATAAAGCTTCAAATACCACATAATCTCACATGTTGCATTTGTAAGGCTTCTATATTCAGCTTCTATGCTTGAAAGTGCTAGTGTAGGCTGTTTTTTAGAACTCCATGAAACCAAATTATTACCTGCAAATATCAAATATCCACCTGTACTCCTTCTGTCATCCTTATTTCCAGCCCAATCTGCATCACTGTATGCTTTCAAATCCAAACCTTCATGATATTTATAGCCAAGACCTTCACTTAATGTACCCTTCAAATATCTCAAGACCCTTTTAGCTGCTTGCATATGAACATCTGTGGGTTTGCTCATGAATTGAGACAATATACTTAGACTAAATGTAATATCCGGCCTTGTTAAAGTTGCATATATAAGAGAACCAATCAAAGACCTGGAGATAAGTGGATCTTCTGAAGGTTCACCATCTTGAGTAGTGTACTTCACATTGGGTTCCATCGGATTACTGATACTCTTGCAATGCTCCATGCCATATTTCTTTAACAAATCTAAAATATACTTCCTTTGTAGAAGATATACGCCATCTTCCTTCTTCATAACTTTGATTCCAAGAATGTATGTCAGTTCTCCTAAATCTGAAATTTTAAATTTAGATCGAAGCTCTGCTTTGATTCTGTCTATCTCACCTTCACTGTTTCCTGTTATTATCAAGTCATCCACATAAATTGAGATATAAACAATCAATGATCCTTCAACCTTAACATACAAAGGAGTATCTGCATTTGAGCACCTGTATCCCTGCTTTTCAAGAAACTTTACCAATCTAAAATTCCAAGCCCTTGGAGCTTGCTTAAGACCATACAATGCTTTCAAGAGTTTACATACATGCGTGGGCTTCTTGGGATCTTCATAACCTACTGGTTGCTCCATGTACACATCTTCTTTTAAATCACCATTGAGAAATGCATTTTTTATATCTAATTGATAAAGATTCCATACCTTGCTTGCAGCAACACTTATTAATGTCCTTATTGTTGATATCTTGGCAACAGGAGAAAATCTCTCCTCATAATCGATGCCATAACTCTGTGCATAACCTTTACAAACAAGCCTTGCTTTATATCTACTTATTGAACCATCACTGTTTCTCTTTATCCTGTACACCCATTTGTTACCAATTACCTTCATGTTAGGTTGCCTTGGAACTAAGCTCCATGTATTGTTCTCATACAAAGCTGTCATTTCTTCATCCATTGCTTTAACCCATTTCTTTACCTTTGACGCTTCTTTAAAAGTTGATGGTTCCTGCTCCTCAAGAAGTTTTGCAATATAAGCTTCATGAGAAAATCTTTGTGGTTGCCTTCTTTCTCTTACTCGATACCTTGATTGGCTTCTTGTCCTACCATGCTTTTCTTGCCTTCGAGTTTGAGTTCTTCTTGATGTAGAACCTTCACTTTCTTCTTTTTGTGACTCAATTTCATTTGAAATCAAATCAAGAATTTTCTTCAATTTTTGATTGGGAGGAGTTACCTCTTCATGTGTAATTTGACTCTCTGGTGAACTTGGAGAACTTGGCTCTTCTTCGTGACGTCTTGTAGTTTCTTCTTCATCTACCTACACTTCATGTTTATACCAAGATTTATCTTCATGAAAAATAACATCTCTCGAAACAATTACCTCTCCTGTATCTGGATTCACACATCTATATCCTGGTTGCCCTTCTGCCATACCAATGAAAAGCATTTTTTGTGACCTTGGATCCAACTTTGACCTTAATTGTTGTGGAACATGAACAAAACATATGCTTGCAAAAATTCTACAATTAGCAATATCTGGTTTTGTTCCATAAAAAAATTCATAAGGTGCTTTCTGTACATGACTTTGAGTAGGTGGTAACATATTCATCACATAAACTGCCATATCGCATGCTTCAGCCCAAAAAGTAAGTGGTAAGTCCTTTTCATTTAACATGCACCTAACCATCTCCAAGATAGACTTGTTTCTTCTTTCGGCCCCACCATTTTGTTGAGGCGTATCTGTTTGTAGTCTCCTTTTTAATTCCTTCTTCCTCCAAAAATGCAAGAAACTGATTAGAAAAATATTCACCTCCTCCATGTGATCTCAACCTTCTTATGCTTCGACTTGTTTTCTTTTCAACCAATGATTTAAACTTCTTGAACATGTCAAACACTTTGAATTTGTATTTCATAAAATAAATGAATGTAAACTTTGAGAATTCATCAATAAATATTACAAAGTACTTGCTACCTGCCATGGACTCTTCTTGAGATGGACCCCATACATCAGTATGAATCAAGTCCAAAATACCTCTGCTTTGCAATCCTGCTTTTGAAAAAGGACTTCGTACCTGTTTTCCAAACTGACATGCCTCACAAACAAAATCCAAATCTTGCTTAGATAGTTGTGGTAAACCTTCAACCAAGGATTTCTTTGCAATATCTTTTAACCTGCCAACACTGATGTGTCCTAATCTTTAATGCCATAAATCCAATTGACTTACTTGAGTCCCATTAACCATTTTATAACCTGCATAATCTGGAACTTCAACTTCATAAGTATATAATCTGTTTACCTTTTGTCGTTTTATAATAAAATTCCCATCTTCTTCTAATAAGCCTGCCAGTCATTATTGTCAAAATCGACCTTTACTCCATTGTCCTCCATCTGTCCAACTGAAATCAAATTTCTTGTAATAGTAGGAACAAACAAAACATCTCTAAGAGTTACATATTCATTAAGTGGACAATCACCAATGTAAACTACTTCATGCTCAGTACTATCTCCTGTAGCAACTGTGACTCTTGAATCAGGTTTGTGTAAGTTCACAAACATATTCATGTTGTGACTCATGTGGTTTGAGCAACCACTATCTAGATACCAAGTTTTATTGTTAAATTTCCTCTTATGTGTCTCTGTATGCATAGCCATAAGACCATTTTCCTTCTCTGTTTGAGCCTCCTCTTGCACTCTGTTATTGTTGTGATGCATGTGATCTTGGACTCTTCCTCTTTGTCGTCATCTAAAACCACCTCTTCTATTCGGATTGGAGAAGCAATCCCTGGCATACTGACCAACTTTACCACAATAATGGCAAGTAAACCTACCTTGCTGATTTGGTTGAGTCTGTTGACTTTGTTGTGTTGTTCTTCCTCCTCTAGTAGCATTGAAGCTTCCTCTTCCTCTTGCATTATTGTTGAATCTTCCTCCTCCTCTCCAATTTCCTCTACCTCTTGATCTATTTGATGAAGTATAAAGAGCTTGTCCTTGACTACCTCTTTGTGAATGATAAGAGTTGCCACCTTCTATGTTGATTTCTTCAGTCATCATCAGCATTTGTAAATCTTCAAAGGATGGTAGATTCTCTCAAGTCATGATAGATGTAATGAAAGACTTCCATCTTTCATCTTCCCTCAAGCCATTTAACATGCTATTAAACTTTATATCCTCACAAGGAGATGCATCAATAGAGGCTAATGCTTCAATAAGAGATTTTACCTCAAGAACATAATCATTAACTGATTGTCGTGGCTTCTTTTTTACTCTTGTCAACTCACCAATAAGTTGTGTTTGCCTCGCTCTGTTGGTAGTTGCAAATAACCTTTCTAGAGACTCCCAAGCCTCTCTACTAGTATTCAAACCTCTTATATGCCCAAGCATAGTATTGTAAACTGTTTGTAATATAATAAACAGAACTCTTCTGTCTCTTTCGATCCATTCTTGCTCTCTTGCTCGATCTGCTTGTGTAGGGGCTTTTGGTAAGACCGGCTTCACTTTTGTACCTGTTATCAATCCCCAAAGACCTTTAGACATGAGATAAGACTCCATTCTAAATTTCCACATGGGATAATTTCTCCCATCTGATAACTTCTCAATCGATGCACTCAAATCTGCCATGTTGAATTGTTGTAAACAAAGAAGATAATTCAATAAGTTGTATGAAAGATTTGATAAGAAAACAAAAGCTCTGATACCATAATGTTGTGTTTACAAACTTGTAAACATTAAAGTACACAACGAAACAGATCTTCAAAACACCAACCAAATATTTCCAAACTTCAAAAACAAACTTTCAAGAAAACAGAAATAGGTCATTGTAGCAAAATAACTACCAGAAACTCTCTGAGCATAATTTGACAAAACTAACCATATATCCTGAAATTAGACTATAATTAGCATGCTTCAAAAACAAAAAACAGCAAAAAAGCTGGAGTATAGCTCCCAAATCAATAGCTTGAAGTCAAGGTAAGAAGAAGCCTGCAATAGCAAGGTATGACTAACTGTCTGAATTTAAAACTGATGTATAGAAGCAACAAAACTTCACGATCTATGAGAAATTTTGATATGAATAGAAAGTAGGAGAGCTAAAGAAACTTCTCCAAGTGAAATCACTCAAAAAGACCTCATAACGGCTGAGATATGAAAGTTTGAAGAGAGGTATGTTTCTCATGAGGCACCAGATAGACACAAGACACAAGATCTGAAAAAATGCCTACTTGCGCGGAGTTTTCTCATTAAAATTTGTACAAAAACTGATCTACTTATATAGTACAAGTTTTAAGCTTTGCAACACAAAACGAATCACTCAATTTGGATACCTACACTAAGAGAACCACTCTTTTTATTGAGAGGCTATCAACAGAAGCGCCTTCCTTGTCTAAAAATAGACACCTCTCCTTTCCTTCTTACTTTTATCTACTTTTATCTACTTTTATCTAAATTTTCTCAAAATTTGGAGATGTGAACGCCTCCACATGTTATTTTTCATAACTAATAAGATCCACAAGCTTCCATATACCATTTTTGATAATTAATAAAATCTGCAAGACTACTTTAGAGCTTTTTTTATGTAACAATGTGCAATCAGATAGGGATTTAACTTTTCATACCAAGCACGTGGTGCTTGCTTTAAACCATATAATGCCTTCATTAACTTGCACACCTGGTTCTCATGTCCTTTTTGCACAAAGCCACGGGGCTGAAAAACATACACTTCTTCATACAAGTTACGATTCATAAATGATGTTTTGATATCCAACTGATGTACATTCCAACCATGATGAGCTGCAAGCAAGTAGGAGCAAAGGTTTCATCAAAATCAATGCCTTTTTCCTGCGCATAACCCTTTGCAACAAGGCTAGCCTTATACGTGTCAACTGCTCCATCAAGCTTATGCTTCATCTTGTATACCCACTTAGTACCAATGGCCTTCTTTCCAGGAGGCAAATCAAATAAAGACCAAGTACCATTCTTCATTGTAGCATCATATTCAGATTGCATAGCATCCATCCAATTTTCTCAATTTTGTGCCTCATCAAATGAAATAGGCTCATTCTCATCACAGAGATTAGATGCAGCCATAGCATAGCAATCTGATGCAAAAGAGGCACTATGAGAGCCTAAACGAGTATGGTATGACAAAGGTGCATCTTTTGTTGTCATTCAAAGTCTGCACCAGCCATTTTGGCATAGTTTTTGCCTTCTCAATATTAGTTCTCTCATCAACAAGTGTGTCATGCAAATCTGCATCAGAAATGGGATGATCTGCATCATCAGATGAAACCTACAAAGGGTGAGAAGTTGCCTCATTAGGACCAGCACTAGACTGTCCACCTGTAAAAATAGGCAGCAAAGTATCATACATGTCTCTGAAGCTAACACATGTCTCCTTAGCACATGAAAGCAATGGTTGAATAGCATCTTCCACAAAAACAACATCATGACTAACCAGAATGCGTTTAGTCTATGGATGATATAGAGGATAGCCATTAATTTGAGAACCGTACCCAACAAAAATACATTTTACTACTTTATCATCCAATTTTCTACGATGTTGTTCAGGCACTAATGCATATGCCAATAACCAAAAACATGTAGATGAACAAGAGATGGCTTGTAATCATGCCAAGCCTCATATGGATTGATAGACTAGAGCGCTTTAGTGGGACACCTGTTAAGTACATATGCCGCACACATGACAACCTCAAGCCAGAAACTATGTGGTAAAGCCTGACTCTTGACCATACACCTCACCATCTCCATGAGTGACCTGCTCTTTCGTTCTGCAACACCATTCTATTGAGGTGTATATGGCACTGTACACTGGTGTTTTATCCCACATTGTCAGAGAGAATTCTCTCTCCCCAACTTGATGAAGACTTCGCAGGTGATTTGTACAAAAAGCTGTATTAGATGAGTCATCCCAAAGCGGATGAATCTTGGATGTTGCACAAGATTTCCAATGCAGTATGTTGAAGTTTCACGTCAAGTTGGAATTAAAGTTTTCATCAACTTCAAACAAAGTTACCGATTAGAGGATGAAGAGAACAACAGGGTTTTGATAATCACTATAATGGATGATCTAAAATTCTATTATGAAAAACCACCAAATGATTTTATGCTAATATTTATGATAAGTTTTCTTATCCATTTACTTTCACCCAATGATGGTACATAATTCAAAAGCTTGTTTTTGGGTGAACTCTAAGTGTAGAGTTTGTATAAAGACAAAAGCGAAGAACGCAAGAGGGCGGATCGTTCTTTTTTATAAAAGTCGATAAAGTATAGCTTTACGAAAAGAAACCACCAACGACGTAAGAAGGAGGAAAAGGTGGAGGAAAGTTATGATGGTGACTATGTGCGCATGCTCACGAGGGAAAACAAGAAAAGAAAGAAAAGGCCATTCATACGTCTTAATTTGGGGGAGGATTCTGAAGAAAGGCCAACTCTTGTTTTAATGGGGCACTGTTATTGAATCTGTGGAAGAGCACGCATGGAGGGGACGCTTGAAGATAGATTAAGGGGAGGATTCTGAAGAAAGGCCAACTCTTGCTTTAATGGGGTGCTGCTATTGAATCTGTGGAAGAGCACGCATGGAGGAGACGCTTGAAGATAGAAGAAGGGGAGGATGCGATGACTATGTATGATATTAGTGCGGCATCTGGTCTGTCGTAATTGGCTCACCTAATCAGAGGATTGCGATGGCGCTGTAGTTCTGAAAAGGGAGGATTATTCTTGATCATTAATCAAACAAAGGGCAACTCAGAAGGATCGGAGAAAGGGAAGAGTTAAGCATAGGAAGCTCTCGAAAGGAAGTGGCACTCATAGCAACAATCATTGTGTGGCATAACTTGAAGTTGAGGTTCTTCCTCGTACGTGGTCTGCTCGATCTTGTCCTTGTGAAAGCTGACAGAAACGTGCACTGCAACCATTCGAGGAAACGAGGGTGTACAACAGAGATTTGATGGTACAAGAGAACTGGTACCTCCTCCTAGGCTTAAGCGCAAATGAGCACAGATTTTCAAAAACGGTGATTCAAATACGTAGCCACGCTCAGATTTATTTTCTTTAAGTTCAGAAGAAGTCTTGATTTCTTATCAAGTGTACTTGTTGTGTGTCTGATCTTCTGCATGTAATCATTTGGACCAAGGAGAATGCTTGCGCAGATATTTATAACAAGATTCCTTACTGTTTTTGTGCGTGTAGCAGAGAAGAGACGCAAATCAGATTAATTTTGTAACAATTGCATCTGAAAAAATGACGACTGGGCAGAATTTTATTTTTTCCAATTCATCTACAGAGAAATGCTTTTGCCAGTATTCAATGATTTGTAATCTTTTTGAATATATGCTGAGCAGCGATAATTGCGAAAAGTTCTGACGATTTAAAATCATATCTGATGCATCCGCAGCTTTGTTATCAAGATGATATGACGATGACACTCGATGTTGATCAGATAATAATCGAATATGGAAAGCTCTGGATTAAGCGACATTTGTTTTATTGAATCTATTGCTTTAAACATATTTGTCACTCCTCTTTTGTTTTCCTGAATTTGCATTCATTGACATTCCTCTGCCTTCATGATCAATGTCTTAAATGATTTCTATCTGATGATTTTGTATTGATTCCATCTTAGTGATCATCACACTTTGATGGTATAATAGTCCTTCATCTTGCAGATGAAAAGGTCAACGACGTTTATTCTAACTAAATGCTATACATAGGAAACATGATTTATTATGACTGTGAAACGGTTACATTTTTCTTGTCAATTGCCTTCGCTACTTGATCTTCTCTAAGTTAAACGCATGATTTTATGCATAAATGTATTATCTGTTTTAGCACGGCTTCACTTACATTATGCTTATTCATAGAAAAGTGTGCATCTCTTCCTTCCTGCAACGTGTTCACAAAACATAGAACAAGGTTTTCTGATTGTATTCTGAACCATGCTGTTTGAGTTTCTACTTAAATTGGCTAATTGATCGAGTTTGATTTATTATTTACATGGATTTGAAAAGTTGTTGAACTAATGCATTTGCATGAGTATTTTTGTCGGTGAGACTCTATTTACCTGAGATAGCATTTACTGAATTTATTGATAGAAACTTGAATTTGCAAAACCCGTGATTTATTCTACTCTTATTTTGATTGAAACTCTGTTTGATTGCTTTATGCTTATCGGTAAGACTTGCAAACTATACAAAACGTTTTCCTAGACCTCTTGATTATAGCATTCTTGGATTTTCCCTAATCATATTTGCTGAGTTTGCGGCACTCGATCATATTGAATTGAATGCTAATTCATTTTCTATGAAAAGTAATTGATAAATTATCTTTGAGTCTCCACTGCACACATTACTTGAGCTTGCTCCAAGCACCCGACGTGCGCCGTGATTTCCAGCGGTTGGCTTGATCCACCAGTCGTCACTTTCACGCCGACAACGTTCAGCCAGAAATGCATTAAAATCAGAAGACATATACTCCCCCCCTTGATCAGAACGGAGGGTGCCCATTTTACATGGTGACAGATTTTCAGCCAAAGTAAAAAACTGTTTGAAGCACATGAGCACTTCGGACTTTGCCTTCAATGGATGTACCCATGCATGCCTAGAAAAATCATCGATGAAAGTCACGAAGTAAAGATAATTTCCAAAAGAAGATGTCTGCATAGGACCACATACATCACTATGTACAAGCTGCAATTTCTAAGTAGCCCAAACTGAACCATCTTTTGGAAAGGAGGAACACTAGATTTTTCCCAAACTACAACCTTCACAAACATGTTGTCCAGGTGCCTCAAGTTTGGGCAAAGAGGACACCATTTCAGATTTCTGTAGGTGTAGCAAACTAGCAAAATTCAGATGACCAAAGCATGCATGCCAAAGATTTGCATTTGACATAGCCTAAGAATCATGTACTGCACATGCCGAATCATTCACAGATCTTTCATAGTCTATGAGCTTATACAGCCCACGATATAAAATGCCAGAAGCGATAATCACATCGCCATTTGACAGATCATGAACTGTACATCTGTTATAAAAAAATTTCACAACCAAGCCAATCTTGGCTAATGCAGAAACTGAAAACAAATTTTTCTTCATCCCTGGCACAAACAAAGCATCTGACAAAGTGAAAGAACTACCATCAGTAGTAGTGAAAATGATCTTACGAACTCCCATGACACGATAAGAGGAGTTTTTAGTGCATGTGATAGTATTCCCTATAGGGGCAGGCTCGAATGAAGAGAAGAAACTGCGCTATGATGTAATATGTTTGGTCGCCCCACTGTCAAAGTACCAAACATGAGAAGATGGGTCAAAACTGAGAAGATGGGTCAAAACTGTAAATAATAGTAAATGCCTATTCTTTTTCTTGCAAAAGATTAGCACAATCTGTTTTTGGTGTAGAGGCCTTTGCAAGAACCATTCTAGCCTCTTTCTTCTTTGCCTCTTTAGTAGCCAGTTTTGGACAATTCTTTATGATATGATCATCTACTTTACAGTACTTGCAAAACAATTTCCGCTTTTCTGATTTCTTTTCATCTTTGTCTTCCCTCTTTGATTGTGTAGAATTAGCAGATTTCTGCTTTCTAGTTGAAGAGCTCCATTTTCCTATAGCCTTCTGACTAGCATGGAAAGCTTGATCTACAATAGGCATAATGGATCTGTTCTGCCAGGATTGATCTTCCTGCAATAGAACAAAGAATAACTCCTCAAATGACAAGGCATTTGGATTGCCTTTCATCATCAACCGAAGAGTAGAAGAAAAACTCTGATATGAATCAGGAAGACAATTCAGACCACAAGTGAGCTATCAGGTATAACCTCATCAGCAAAAATCAACTGTTCCTTTAAGTCTTTGATCTTTGTTAGAAAACTATCCATAGAATCACCTTCATTCATGTGATCACTCTCCAACTGTTTTTGGAGGTAAGCAATACGAGCCTCATTCCTAGCTTGGTACAATGTGGTAAGTGTATCCCAAGCATTCTTAGCTGTTCTGCAAGAGTAAATGTGAGGAATAATGGCACGTTTGATAGACAAAGCTATCAATGCATGTGCCTGGGCATCTCTACTATGCCAACGAATTTGCTCTACAGTAGGTACAACAGAAATCGCTGCACGAATAGGAATATGTAGAATATCATCATCTTCGACACCTTCTACATCAACCTCAATGCCTGTAGTTGTAACAGTGCACGTGTGATAGGACGTTTTTCAACACCCTGCACAGTGTTCCATAGTCCTTTTGCAACCAATATATGTTGCATCATATAAGCCCACAATGGGTAGTTGGTACCATCCAACTTATCCTCAACAACCAACATAGGAAACACATCACTGCTTTCAGCCATGGCCGATGACTAAAATACTTTGATGCAAAAAATTGACTGTATCTCAAGAAGTTGAACAGAATTGCTAGGACGAATTCTACTAAACCTGTAGAAAACTTTGAGATGCTTATACTAGAATGTCTAGGGCATAAAGGAACCAGAATGATACCACTCCGATAGCATTTGAGGAAGGTATCTCTTGTCAATTACTACAAAATTTACACATTAAATTATCCCTAGGAGCCTTGTTGGAACTCGTTCTGGCTTTCAGGTAGAAATTGTTAAAGGGATTGTAGAAGAACTATTCACCGGCCCCGACTCTAGAACTATTGTTGCCCACGACAACCATCAATTGATGCTTTAAACGCAGATTTGAAGTGAAAAGATGAAGTAAACACCAATATATGAAGCTTGAAGATATTGCATGATCAGAGAATGAAGTCTTGTAATACATGTACACTAGACTTGTAATTAACTCACTTATACCATTTCTATGGTTAAGAGTTTGGACATATATGCCTATATATACAAGTAAAAAGTCAGGGCATGTAAGAGAGATGATGAATGACAAGTTCTACGAGTCATTAGACACTTTACAAGTGAAGAGAATATCTTTCATCAATCACATGTAGTGTTTTCCTGAATAGAAGAAAAGTTGCACCCAATCATTTCCTCAGTGCTCCTTCTATGTTTATTCTTTAAGTTGAAAGGTAAGATAACTATGGCTAAAGGCATTTCAATAAACGGGTTCTAGATTTTGAGAACTATGCATTAGAAGTTGTAGGTGTCAAAGTTGACTGTAGAGAAGTACAATTTTAGACATAGGTGAATTTTTTGGAGTAAATATCAAGATTTACTGAATCTTTTGAGAATTTTTAACTTGGAGAAGGCGCATAACATTTAGATATTTGTACAAATTTTCATTAGCAACTTTATACATTTGGTTAGCAAATGAATGTGTTAAGTGCAGCAGACTTTTCTATGTAATGACTTTCTTCATAGTTAGATAAACTTTTGATGATTTGACATTGATCTTCCAAAATTGGTTGAGGTTTTGAGTTTTTCTTGATATAGAGGTGCTCTAACATCAAGGATAGCTTGCTTGTTCTTTTGGAGATTAACACTCTCCATCAATGGCATTAGAGCAGGAATCATCAGAACTCAAGAAAGGAGGATCCCGATTGTTGCAACTATACAAAAATCAACCTTGTGAAGATTCAAAAGGTGAAAGTTTGAAGTGAAAGCTAGAGAAGGAGGCCTGAAGCTATCAAGAAGATCAAAAGGAACTTCATTCAAAGTAAAGGTACATTTATTCCTCACAAAGCTTGAAGAATTTAATACACAGGTGAAGAAAGGATGGGAGATTCTCTTCAGATAGAGAAATTGGATAGAGAAAAATATCGAGCTTGGTCAATAAGGATGGAAGCTCATCTCATGAGCAAAGTCCTGATAGGTTATATCACACTTGAAGAAGAAAAACTAGAATTTAGAGATCCCAGTGTTCCAGCTAGGATGAACTCTTAGATTTGAAGACATGGATGAAGAAGGATGCTCAAGCTAGGAGCATAATCTACATGGGAGTCAATGACTACTTGCTATCTCATATTAGAGGACTTGAAATTGCAAGTGATATATGGAATGCTTTGGAAGAGCATTTCCAAAACACTACAAAGTCAAGGAAGGCATCTTTATGGGTAGAGTTTACCATATTCAAGAAGAAGGCTTCTCAATCCATTTCTGATTATGTAGCAAGGATGAAGGACATTGCAAATGCATTAGGATCAGTTGATGAAGATATTGAAGAGGACAAGTTGGTAAGGCAAATCCTTAGAGGTTTGAGAGGAGACGAGAAATGGAAGCCATTCATTTTATCTATTAAATTGTCAATTGATCATTTCACTCCTGATTTGAATCAGTTGCTAGGACATATGCTAACCTTTGAGCAGGATGTCAAAGGTGATGTTGATAAAAGTATAGGTCAAGCAATATATTCAAAGGAAAAGAAGAAGAATAACAAAGGCAAGCAACAATTGAATGAAGAGGAAGGTACAACTAGCCAAGCTAACTTCCCAAGAGGAAGGGGTGGTGGCAAAGGAAGAGGTAGAGGGAGAAACAATAAAGATGGAGTCAAGGTTTGCTCGATTTGTGGTAAGACAAATCATTTAGTTCATGAACATTGGCATATAATCAAAATGGTGGAGGATATAATCAAAACTTTAATTCAAGAAGAAAAGCTAATAGAAATCAGAGAGGTAATTTTAGAGGTAGCGGTAGTAGAGGTTACTTTGGAAGAAATGCAGGTAGAGGCTTTCAAAGTCAATCCTGCAACAATACCTACTACAACTATGCTTTAGATCAGGAGGAGGATTCAACCTTGATTATGAATGCAACTTGTGAAAGACAAAGTGAAGATCAAAGAGTCTTCTACATAGACTCAGGGTGTAGCAATCACTTGAGTGGCAACATAGTTTTGGTGACTGATTTGGAGAATAAGGTAACTAATCATGTATTTCAAACAGGTGATAATACAAAGCATAATGTGAAGTCAATTGGATCAGTAAAGGATAAGGATGAGAGTACTCTTCTGAGCAAGGTTTTGTATGTTCCTACAATTCGAAAGAATTTGATAAGTGTAGGACAAATTGTTGAGAAAGGTTATGAAGTAAGGTTCACTAATGATGGAGTTTTTGTGGAAGAGCCTAGCAATGGGTATAAACAAATTGGTTCAAGGAAGAAAGAAGGAAGGCTCTTCACATTGAATATTCAAGGCAATGTTGGTCATGATTTGTTCACTTATGGAGGACATAAGATCTCTGAGTTAGATCTTTGGCATAAAAGGCTTGGACATTTTAATGAAAGAGGTATTAAGGATATAATTAACAATGTTTCAGTGCTTGGGTTACCTAATGTTGCAAGTCAACATATGACATACAGATGTGAGGCATGTCAATTAGGTAAGGCTCATAAGCAATTATATACTAAGCATGGTTTCATGTATTGAGAGAAGCTTGAATTGGTACACATAGATGTGTCGGGACCATCAAAGGATTTCAGTATTAACGATTCAAGATATTATGTGATTTATGTTGATGATGCTATTGCGTGGATCACTATATATGTGATCAAAGATAAATCATAGTTGTTCAATACATTTAACATTATCATTTGTATGCAGAGAGAATCACAAGTCAAAAATTGAAGAGACAAAGGTCAGATGGAGGGGGAGAGTATTTCTCTAATGGATTTAGTGATTACTTGTGGAATGCGGGTGTAAAAAGGGAAGTCACTTATAGGTACTCTCCTCAACAAAATGGTGTAACAGAAAGGAGAAATAGAACTCTTGTTGAGTTTGCAAGGTCAATGATGAAAGAAAAGAATTGCCCCAATTATTTGTGGGTTGAAGCTATAAATACAACTACATACTTGGTTAATAGGCTACCATGTAAAGCCTTGCAGGGTATGACACCATATGAAGCTTGGTGGGGTAAGAGACCTACCTTAGATCATGGCAAAGTATTTGGATGTTTGGCTTAGGCATATGTGCCATCTCAGTTGAGGCATAAATTGGAACCTAAAGCTAAAAAGTATGTGTTCATTGGTTATGATTATAAGAAAATGGGTTATAGGTTGTGGAGTCCATCCACAAAGCAATTCCTTGTGTCAAAGGATATTACATTTGATGAGAAAAGTACTTGGTATGCAGGTACAATTAATATTCATGCAGGTGATGAAAAAGTTTTGAATGAGAAGAAAGGTAAATGAAAGGTTCAAATATTTGATGAAGAAGAAAATAATGAAGCACAAGTTGAAGTTGAAGAAAGGCCAAGGTTTCATCCATAATGTGATGAACTAGAAACTTCAAGGAGTGGCGAACTCAAAAGGTCTTCAAGACACAAATGGCAACGTACAAGGTATAGCTATGATACTTCATTTCTGACCACTAAAGATTATGCTTATATGGTGAAATCAAAGGAAAACCCTTCTACATATGAAGAGGCAAAAGGTAAGGAAAATTGGGAGAAAGCTATGTAGGAAGAACATGATGCATTGATGGAAAATGAGACATGGGATTTGGTTTCTAGACCAAATAGTCAGAAGATCATTGGATGCAAATGGGTCTACAAGACAAAGAGGTATGCAGATGGAAGTGTGTCTAGATATAAAGCTAGACTTGTTGTGAAGGGGTATGCTCAAACATATTGTATAGATTATGATGAGACTTATAGTCCTGTGGCAAAAATGAAAACTATAAGTACTCTCGTAGCTATTGCTGCATGTAAAGGTTGAAAGATATGTCAATTAGATATGAAGAATGATTTTCTAAATGGTTACATTTCAGATGATGGTTTTCATGGAGCAACTAGAAGGCTTCATAGATAAAAGGTATCCAGAGTATGTATGTAAGTTCAAGAGAGCTTTGTATGGCTTGAAGCAAGCCCCAAGGGCATGGAATTATAGACTTGTGAAGTTCTTGAAAGAACTTGGTTTCCAAGTTTCTAAAGCAGATAGTGGCTTGCTTGTTAAAGCAAATGATGATGGATTCATTTAAATGTGTATATATGTTGATGACATAATTCTTACAGGTACAGATGAGAAGGGCATACAAGGTCTTAAGAATCAAATTGAAAAAGAGTTCACTCAAGAAAGGTATTTGAAGAGCTTGCTAATCAAGTTTAAAATGGAAGGTTGCAGGGTAGCACCTACTCTAGTGGAGGTGAATCAAAAATTGAGTAGACATGGAGGAGAAGAATTCAAGGACATGAAGCTATATCAAAGTTTGGTTGGTAGTTTAATCTATGCTACATTAACTAGGCCTGATTTATCATATGCATTTGGAGTGTTGTCTCAATTCATGCATTGTCCTACAAGAGAACATTGGGTTGCAGGACAAAGAGTGTTAAGATACATTAAGGGTACACTCAAAGAAGGTTTGTATTATGGTTTCACATCAGATGCAAACATCAAGATAAATAGTAATACAGATTGGGCAGGTAATCCTAAGGATAGGAGATCAACCTATGGGTATCTATGTTATGTGGGAAATAAGCTAAGACCTTGGTGTTCTAAGAAGCAACACACAGTTGCTTTGTCATCTACAGAAGTAGAGTATAAAGGAATGGTTGAAGCTACAAAGGAGGTCATATGGTTGAAGAATCTCATGAAGAGTTTTGATATCATTCAGAGTACACCCACTAGTCATGGAGATAATATGAGTTCATTATATCTAGCTGCTAACCCTGTTTTTCATGCCCAGACTAAACACATTGATATTCACTATCACTTCTTGAGAGAGAAGGTGATTGATAAGGAGATTGAAGTCATGCATACTTCAACAAAAGATCAAATTGTAGACATGCTAACCAAAAGCTTGGATGGACCAAGCTACGAAGATTTAAAGACATGGCAGGTATAAAGAAGACAGAGAAAACCTCAATCGATGATTGAGGGGCAGTTGTTGGTGCATGACAACATCAATTGATGTTTTAGAAAAAGGTTTGAAGTCAAAAGATGAAGCAAAGATCAATATATGAAGCTTGAAGATAGTGCATGATCAGAGAATGAAGTCTTGCATATACATGTGCAAGAAAATAAGAACATAGCGGAATAGACTTGTAGACAGAGTTGAGAGAAAAACACAGACAAAGATAGATGCAGACTGAGAGATAGAGAACTCAAATTCTCAGATTGCTGAGCGTAATGTAGTTACAATGATGGTGTTGTCCACCCATGTGCTACCAATGTGAAGCTTAGATGGCGATCTAGACAGACTCTAGATGAAGGGCTTACTAGTGCACAATGCTATGTAAAGCTCAACCTGGGCCATGCTTATATAGCTTTTACAAGGCGGTTTGATATAGATAAACGTAGTGAGGAGATACAAAATAGTCGGTAAAATATACGATCTGACAACATCTCCACGATCAGAAGTCCTACCGTCTCAGCCCTATGGGCTGGGAGATAGGCTCCTTGGACCCCGCAGAAGGCGCCAACCCCCCCTGTGCACTCCTACCATTAAGGTTCTATGGGGAAATTGCATGACACCACAGGGCCTTTATTTTCACCTTAAATGGCAACCCAATGGCCTAGAAGTTTATGCCCTACCTAACCTAACGGCTAGGCTCACAAAGATCATCTACAACCATCAATGGTCACACATAGACCTCATCTAACTTGGAAGTTAGGGTTCCAGAAATATATGGGGTCTCATAATGGCTTCTCCTCATAATGAGGGCCTTACAACTTAGAGCACCAGGGATCATTTGTGGTCACATGAGGGTGGAGTATTGAGCATATCTAACACCCCCCCTCAATGTCCACCCTACGGTGGACTGCCTCCTTGGTCCAATCCCAAGCTTTGGAAAGTGTGAACGAAGTTGCTCTCCCCGAAGAGCCTTTGTGAAGATGTTTGCTCCATTTTCTTCAATAGGACAATAGCTTATCTCCATGACCCCGTCCTCCATATACAAGTAAGAAGTTAGGGCATGTAAGTGAGATGATGAATGACAAGTTTTAAGAGTCATTAGACACTTTAGAAGTGAAGAGAATATCTTTCATCAATCAGATGTAATGTTTTTTTGAATAGAAGAAAAGTTCTACCCAAACTTTTGCTCACTGCTCCTTCTGTGTTTACTCTTTTGTGAAATGCTTTTGTATAACTCTAAGTCTATAGTCAAATGACCTCTGTACAAATTTTCACATCCTAATTGTGATCAAGCTCAGAGAATTGAGAGTAGGAACATTTACATGTGTAAATGTGAAGAAGAGAAGACTACAACATGTGCGAATTGGATGATAATGTTTTGGTGAGTTCTCCTCCCATAGTGTAACATTTTGAGCAAGTGAGCATTCATTCTTTAAGTTGTAAGGTTACCTATGGGTAAAGGCATTTGAATAAATGGGTTCTAGATTAAGAGAACTATTCATTAGAAGTTGCAAGTGTCAAAGTCGACTGTAGAGAAGTACAATTTTAGACATAGGTGAAATGTTTGGAGTAAATCTCAAGATTTAATAAATCTTTTGAGAATTTTAAACTTGGAGAAGGTGCATAATCTTTATCTAACACTTTATACAAAGTTTCATTAGAAACGTTACACATTTGGTCAGCCAATGAATGAGTTAAGTGCAACAAACCTTTTTGTGTGATGACTTTCTTCATAGTTAGATAAAATTTTGATGATTTGACATTTATCTTCCAAAATTGGTTGAGGTTTTGAGTTGATCTTGATATAGAGGTGCTCTAACATCAAGGATAGCTTGTTCTTTAAGAGATTAACACTCTCCATCAAGAACTGATGGTTATTATGGTAAAACATGTTCTGGATAGAGTAGTGGATTATGTAGTCCCCAACACCACGATATGGTATAAAAATAAAGCTATTCCTAAGGTTCTGATTGATAGCAGATCAAACATAAATATTGCTTCACCAACTATGTGTAAACATATAGGGTGGAACACTATTAAGCTAGCCCCATTTTTTCTATGGATGGCTGACCAGTCTCGAGTGCAACCAGTGGGACTGATCAAAGATATTCGCATCAAAATTTCTCATGTGGTGTTTCATATTACATTCGTGCTAGTAGGATTACAATTTACTACTTGGATGGCCCTGGTTGAGGAATGCCAAGGTACAATAGAATTGGGATGCTAAGACCATTACATTTTGAAAAGGGCATGCTAAGTTTTTGGTTCAACTAGAGGATGAACAATATTCTCTTTCGAAACATAAGACAATATTAGCAAAACCTCCACACATGCTGGACAGATTGGAGGAGGACAAAGAATAGAAATTTCTTGAAGCCTAATGTTTACAGAGAATCCAATATTCCTAGCTCGGGAATGTACTATAGTATTCGTGAAGGTTTTTCTCTAGATATTGAAGGAAAGGGTTATTGAGCGTAAACTAGTAGAGGGAACTTCTCAAGACTAGACTACACATGACATGGATGAAGAGGAACAATCTCGAAGGCAACATGTGGAGGAGAACTGGAGAAAAGAGACAGAAAGGAAAAGGAGAGAGGAAGAGGTAGAAAGGAAGAGGAGAGAGGAAGAGGCAGTAAGGAAGAGACTAGAAAAAGAAAAACAGAATAAAAATAGAATAAACAAGAAGAAGAAGAAGAATCCAAGTGTGTAGAGGAAGAAAAGAAAAGATAATCAGAAGTGGAAGATGAGTGTCGTCGGAAGCAACAAGAACAATCAAACAATACTATGGAAACATGTCAAAAAATTCAGTGCTTCATGCATTTAACTCTTGTAATCTCAATGACACATGGAAACAAAGTGATGGCAGAGTAAAGCTACCTCCCGTCAGATGCAGTGACTATATCTATCCTTGGATGTATCCCAATGAATCACTAAGACTAATTTTTTTTTGGAGATTTAGCTAGAGGAGTTCATTGGAGTGCAATAAGAGTGGAGGAGTTGCAGAAGCAATATACTGCAGTCTGTTAGCAGGACAAATGGGACGCAGAGAAAGTAGAAAAGAATGCAAAAATTAGCCAACTTAGGCCCAAAGCAGAACAAGCTAGAGTGGAAAGTGCAGGGAGAGAGAGCATAGGGCATACGGAGATGATGGAGGAGCTGAATGAAGGCTTGGTGGAAAATAATATGCTCAAGATGGCATCTGAAGAGGAGGTGAAGATCATAGCTCATCTCCAAGCAAACATTGTTCAAACCCAACAATCACAATAGAAGTCAAACAAGGCCAATAAGGAGCTTATGGCCAAATTACACAAGGAAGAACAAGAAGTTCAAAGATTGAAAAAGAAGATTGTAGCTAGCTAGACTTTTGGAGCTTGAATGACATATCGAATTATGGAAGCAGCATTATGTAGATGTGAACTTAGTATTGGAAGGCAAGGAGGTGGAGGTCGCGGAACTAAAGAAAAGTGCCTCAATTTTGGAATTAAAATACAAAACACAATTATAAGGAGCATTGTAAGCTACTAAAGAATATATAGATAATATAAAAAATGTTACTATAGCTTTCATTAATATGTTAGAAAGATTACAAAACAAAATACTAGAAGTAGAAGCAACTAGCGTTACTTATAGAAGTGTCAGTCAGTAGTTACTTGATCCGAAGGAG
This sequence comes from Ceratopteris richardii, assembly GCA_020310875.1. Taxonomy (NCBI): domain Eukaryota; kingdom Viridiplantae; phylum Streptophyta; class Polypodiopsida; order Polypodiales; family Pteridaceae; genus Ceratopteris; species Ceratopteris richardii. The sequence goes on from CM035435.1 coordinate 100,786,348, forward strand.
TTTCTTGAAGCACAAATCTGATTAGCTAAGGAAAATATCGAGGAAACGTTTGAAGAGCTTAGATATGATATAGAAAGGATCATGTTTCTCAAGATGCAAAATAATGACGATGATTTGCAATGTCGTTTTGTAAATTACTGGGTTCGAATCCACCGTGCATGCCAATGTTAGCACCTGGAATGGATGACCACACTATTGTGATACACTTCGTAATAGGAAAGGGGAATTATTTATACTGAGATCTCAATAGTTTTCATAAGTTTGGAAAAATTGGGTATTCAATATCTCAAAAATATGCAAAAAGATTAGGGAGAAGAGAACATTGTGGTATGTTATGATCTGGTATTCAAAAATGTCTCTGTATGCAGAGCAGTGATTCCAGAAAGTCTATCATATGAAGCTCTATACTATAGAATTATGAAAGTGCAGTGTCATAATGGCATGTAAGAGATCAAGAAGTGTAAGCACAATCTATCTATAATAAATAAGTGTTCCACAAATGTTGTATATCTATTTCAAAGTTTCTCTGAGTCTTTATGTATCACGAAGACTTCGAAATCAACCAGTGTGTCAAGTTAATTTAAGAAACATAAACACATGTTGTGATTGTAGTGTTACAGTCATAATCCCAATTCATGTACCCTACCTTTGGAAATTGGTGTTGTGTTCTAATAGAGGAAGCACCATATAAACAAGTGCTAACAGAGTACGAGACTTGGTAGAATACCAGAAAAGTGAGAGTGGACGAGACAAGGTGGTGGAGATACTGCCTAGAAGAAAGCAGCTTATATAAGGAAAGGGATAAGAGCATAGAAGGGGATCAAGTATGATATATTAGAGATTTTAGCTCATAGAGAAGAGACTTTGACACACTCAGAGAAGAGTAAGGATACTTGAGTGAAGTGCATTGCTACTTTAGCAGCTCAATCAAGGAGTTTGACAATAGGCTCTTGTCTTGTCACCTAGGGTGGACAAGTAGAGTAAGCCTACAAGGGTGAGTGCTAGCAAGAGACTTGTGTGCTTCATAAGTATCTTGAGGTTGGCTTCTGTGGTTAGACTGTGAGGTTGTAAGGTGCCACCTAAAGCATCAATTTCTTCTCTCATCTGTGATTGAAACATCTATTTCGTACACTTCCATGCTTGATGCTAATAGAGTAATGCCTCTATGACTCGTAATCTTGGCTCTTACTTCGTCTCATCTTGTAATCTTCTTGAGGTTTTGTAAAGGAAATACATAGTACATATTGCATTGAGGTAAAGAACCCATCTCTATCACAATAGAACAAAAATTTCCTCTACATAACCCTAATGGGTTGCTTACCTTTGTACATTCACTTGGTAAATCATTAATTTTTGTGTTGATTTCCAAGCTTCTTCTTCCATGTGTTGTTCATGTGCTTTCATGGACCTCAACCTCCAACAATTGGTATCAAAGTAGATCGCTCCTTCCTCTAGGGCATCATCAACACCCCTCTGGTCAGATCCATAGAATTGCATAAAAAGTGGTGAGCATACTCAGGGCGATTAGGAGTTTTGGCCTCTGAATGCACTATCATAATGCCTCTACAAGAAATTTCATCCTTTTTTTCCAAACATATATATATATGTTTTTGTTTGCCAATATAAGTGCCTTGAAGTTTGTACAAGTTTAGCAGAGGTCAACAAGGTGGTTTTGTTCAAATTTTTGAGATAGATTCTTTTTTGCACCAAAGTATTTGGTCAACAAGGTGGTTTTGTTCAAATTTTTGAGATAGATTCTTTTTTGCACCAAAGTATTTAGTCAGCGGCCATGGCTCAAAGCAATGATGTATTGTATATGGTTTCCATGGTTGAAAGCAATGATATATCCATATGCTCCTTATTTTTAAGATCAAACAAGGCGGAAAATTCACATTACTTGATATAAATCCCAAAGTAGTTTTTACCCTTATTCTTATGGTTTTGGATAAAGTTAAATATATACATAGCTTGAAGAAAAGAAATTCGAGATGATACACTAAAAGTTTATAAGAAAAGTATTCAAAGAAATAAAAATATTTGACGGCGATGAAAATGTGGATGGGGTACTTGGAAGAAATTCTTGTTTTGACACATTAGGTGCAATTCAAAATATGAGTTCGATTTCAAGTCAATTTAGGTTAATGTAGTGAAAGGCTAAGCTTCATAAATGAAAAAAGCTTAAAACGTTTTGATTGCATAAAGAAATCTTAAGATTATCTAAGGCTATCCAAAACTATTTAGAGAGTAGAGTTTCTTGAAAAAATCTCATTTTGATCTATAAAAGAGTTTGACCCTAAGGCTTCTACCAAATTCTCATTAAACTCTATGAACAAAAGTGACTATGAGTGATGCAAGAACCAATCCAATTGTAGAATGGTAAGGAGGGAAGTCCATTGGAACAAAAAAAAGATGACCGAGTCTGTCACAAGGCACACATTGTGTACCACACGCTATTGATTCAAGCACCTTTCATAGCATATGTAGGGCATGAATTTGAGACCTAAGCTCACTTTTCCACACGACATGAGCCTTCAAATGAGGCAATAATGATTCCAAAATTATATACATTAAGACAAAATTGCTTAGAACTAAAAGCTAAAGTGGTCTTACAGAAATAGGGTATCTGCAAATTTCTACCGTTTTGGAGCTCCATAGAGTGATAACACACAAAGAGCAATATAGAGCTAAAAATAACATTAAATGAAACAAATTATTAAACTTTATTTTAACAAAGTTTTACATTGTTGAAAAGAAGTTTGTTTTAGAATTTTTTCGTGTTAAAAATTTCACATTGTCCGAATACGAAGAAAAGCAAGCCTTTTAAACATCCAACCATCCAATTGAACGAGGCTGAGCAGTAATATAGATTGTGACTCCATTAATGGTTCGAATTACATGTGCATGTCTTAACAATCTAAACTTTTGTGGAACTCGTGTGTTGACATGCCACTTCCCTCCCATAACATCAAATATCTTGTTCATCCATGTTAGTTTGTTTGGTTGGGCCTTGTGCTTCTTGAGGCATGGGCGAGGGTTCAACCCCTCCTTATAAGGACAGTTATGGACCTTAGACCAACGTATTGCTTTCGGGTATATTTAAACCAATTACTTTTTGACAATCCGTTTCGAGTGTTACCTTTGGGCAGTCTAACCTTTGCTTTGTGGGATACATGGGATTCCATGGATACTATTGTAGGACTTGCCTAAAACTCCTAAATTCTCTCTTGAGGACTTGAAATTCTATGACTCATGAATAACATGTGTGCCACTCTCCTCCCATCCATTATATCCCCTTGCATTCAGTATCGTAATGCTATGAAATGTTCTTGTGCTAACATGTGGCCACCATGCAACACTCATCCCCATTACCATTGAATACCTTAGGATATCCCTTGAGGTAGGGACCTTGGCTATGGCTAGCCCTTGTCCTAAATGATTAATGAGGGGAAGTATTTTCAAATGAGAGCTATTTCCAAATAGAACATGTAAGCAGTAATCCTCTCCAGGCTACTAGATACACCTGAATGACATAGTTTCTCAACCATTTCTATCTCTGATGTAATATCCTACCTAGAGAATGATATGTGCTATTACTTTCTTGTAAAGAAACAATACCCTCCATTAGATTATCCTCCCTTGAGATATACTTTCTAAGTAAATTCCTAAAAATGACTATAATTTCCTCTCATCTTGAGGAGTAGGCCAAGCTAGAAGAATTGAAACCTTGGAATCCATCTAAACCCCATGGGCTGATACCACATGCCCTAAATACTCTATCTCTAGAAAAAACAACTGAGTCTTATCTATATTTACAAAGAACTCATTTTCTTTTAACTTATTTAACACTAATATTAAATAACTTTCATGCTCATGTATATACCTACTATACACCAACAAGTCATAAACAAAATCCACCTAAACTTTCCAATGATCTATCATATAATATCATTCATTAACATCATGAAAGTAGAAGGTGCATTAGTCAAACCAAATGTCATAACTAAATACTTATAATGCCCGAAACGGGTCATGAAAGTTGTTTTATATACATCTTGTTCTTGTATTCTAATCTGGTGTTAGCCACTTTTCAAATCTATCTTGTTGTACACAATTGCTCCACCTAGAGCATCAAGCAGATCATCCATATTGAGCATGGGATACCTATGGTTGATGGTAATCTTATTGAGTACTTTCTAGTCAACACACATCCTATAAGATCCATCTTTCTTCTTCACTAGAAGAATTGGTGTTGCAAAGGGTGAATAGTTGGGTTTGATCAGCCCTTTCTGCAAATATTCATCCATGACCTTGCAGACTTCATTCTTCTCTTGAAAGCTCATTCAAAATGGCGATTGAGTGCTTGGACTCGCTCTTGTTACCAATTTGACTTTATGCTCAATGTTCCTGCAAGAAGGTAAACTCGAACTTAATTCTTTTAAAAACAACTCTTGGAATTTAGCTCTTACTTTATGTGAAAGTACTTGAGCATTCCAAGTAGAATTTCCTTGAGTGCAAGACTCCATCACTACACAAGATGAATACATGAAATAAAGAAAGTAATTATACTTACAATCGAGCTTGAACAACTTAGTTGCGGTCAACAACCATATCTCTTGGAGATCCTAGTCTGCATAAATCAAAAATCACCTCCCCTCAAGCTCAAACTGATAAACATGTGAAGCAACATCTATGATTGGTCATTTCCTAGCATGCCACATTTTACTTAGGACCATCACAATGGGCTAGTCGTGGTATCTCAAAATCCAATATGTCCTCGTAGGATTGGATCTAGATGGGTAGACCTACTACTCATCAGTCCCATGTCTAAGATTCCTTCCCATCAACTAACTACATTGGGTAGGCATATCTAATTGCATAGTTTCCAAGTGTAACCTTCTAACTTTTTGAGAACTAATGACATTATATGTATACCTAGTGTCAAAGAGGACCTTGATAACTATCATGCCATGACTCCTCTCATAACAATGAGTTCTGTATTGGGGAACTAGTGTCCTTTCTATGCCACTGGTGAAAGCACAACATCTAGCATAGAACGAACCTTTTTCGTGACTAGCATGGCCACTATAGGAGATGATATGAGATAAGGAAACACCAAAATTCTAATCTACATCACTCCCTTCTTGAGTGGGATTTATGAATATGATCAGTACTATCTTTTTCTTCTTAGGACATTCCTTAAACCGGTGTTGTCCTAAGCATCCATAGTGTAATCCTTCTTTCATTTCCTTCTCTTTTTGTTGAGGGATAAGGTTGGACTTTTTATAAGCCCTCTCAGCCAGAGCAGACACATTTCTCTTTCCTCCGGAACCTCATATACTAGAGCCATCTCTATGGCCTGTGTCAAAAAGTGACATCTCTTCTTTCTAACTAGAGGTCAGATAGTTTCTTGAAGTACTAAGATGAACTTGTGAAGTTCGAGAAACTCTAGAATAGGGTTAGGTACTTTGAGAAGTACCTCCCTATACTCATCTACATAATCGTGAATAGTTTAGTTTTTTTTATCAATGAAAAACAAAGTGTCTAGTGCTCTAGACATCTAATAAGGTGGTAAAATGTTATTATAAAACAAGACTTTAAATTTTTTCCATGTAGTGGGCTATTTCTTGTCCTGCTCCATCTTATGCCACCACCTATGGGCAACATCCATGAGGTTGTAAGTCGCCTAGTGAATCTTATGCCTATCATCCATGATATTGCATGGATGGAAGCATTGCTTCCCTTTGCTGAGCCATTGCTCAATAGCATTAGTAGTGGTTTTACTAGTAGAGCCATGATATCTTGGCAGCACTACTTCTGATCAGTGACCATTTTTTAGGATCCCATAAGTGATATCCAAATTTTACTTCACGACCATATCTAAGAAAAATGCATTTCTTTGACTTATGGTCCAATTTTTTCTAAGATTCTTGGGTATATGAACAAATGCTTTACACCCAAAAACTTGAAGATGATCATAATATGATGGCTTCCCTATCCATAACTCTTGTGACACTTTCAGACCTTTGGTAGTACTAGGTGAAAGGTTAATCACATGAACTGCAGTCAATACTGCTTCTGCCCAAAATCCTTGTGAAAGGTTTGCATGATGCAATATAGAAAATACTCTATCTTGAATAGTCTATTCATCCTTTCAGCTACACCATTTTGTACTTGGGTATAAGGAGTTGTAAACTCTCTACGAATCCCTCTAGACTGACAGAGAAGGCTCAATTCATGTGAGGTATACTCACCCCCATTATCTGAACATAATGCCTTAAGCTTAGTTCATTTTTTAGTCTCAATTGAAGCAAGCTATTTTCTAAAATTAGGGAAAACCTCATCCTTTGATTTGATAGGATATGCCGAAACTTTTCTAGTAGCATCATCTATGAAAGTGATAGAGTAAAGAGAACCACCTAAGGGCCGAGTGGGCATAGGACCACACACATCTGTATGAATGAGATCTAAGGGCTGAATTGAAAAGTGAATGTGCGTTCTATGCACCTTGCTAGTTTGCTTTCCATATTGACAATGCTCACAAAATGAGAAATTGGAGAAAGATAACATAGGTAAGTAGCCAGAACGAGAAAGATTTTCCATTCCACTACAAGATATATGGCCTAAACAACCATGCCAAATACAAGCCATAGGTTGTTCACTAACAGTTAACAAGTGTTCTTTCTGATAAAGTGAGAGAACTTTTCTTCCTTTTGCAATAACCATATTGTCCTTTGATATACGAAAGGATTGAGCATAGAAGACCACCTTATAACCGAGACCATCAAGTTGATCAATTGGCATCAAAATACGTGATAAGTGAGGTACATGGCATACATTATGCATAGTAAATTTTGAACCATCAATGAATTGCACAACCACATCTCCAATCCCCACAACGTCACACTGGTAAGAGTCATCAAGTCGCACGATACCAAGAGACATTATTGCATAATTAGAGAACCATTCTCTGTGTGGTGTCACATGGAAAGAAGCACGAGAATCGAACATCCATGTGTGGGAAAGAGAATTAGCCATAAGAGCCTCAGTTGGCACAATACTATCAAGTATCAACACATCACCATCATCAGAAATACCATTAATTTCTTCAATGTTCACAGTCAAAGTAGATGGTGTAGGTAATTGATTAACATGCCCATAAATATTCTATCATTTACCTTTAGCATTCTTTAATGCATAACAATCTTTCTTCATGTGTCCATTCTTATGACAATAATGGCATTCCATATCCCTCTTCCTTGATTTACTTCTACTCTTATTCCGTTGATCATTCTCTTCCTTGTTCTTGCTCCTGCCATTTTTTAATTCTTTCCTTGGTAAGAATCACAAACATTATATGCGTCTCTACTCTGAGTGACAACCATATATTTTCCACGAATCTCCTCACTCAAGAGTGCTCCACATATGTCATCATAGATGAGTTTACCGCCAAGTGCACTATTGCTAATAGCTATGCAAAGCATATCCCATGATGATGGCAAGGTGCACGATAGTAATACTGCTTTCATTTCATTATCCATATCCATTTCCTAAGCCTGTAACTGGGAGAGTATAGCATCAAATGCATTTAGATGAACAACAACATTGTTTGTGTCCTTCATGCAAAGGTCATATAATTTTCTCATTAGATACACTTTATTTGATGCTATCTCTTTTTCATATGTATTGCATAACTTTTGCCAAAGCTCCTCTACACTTTTCACAGTGTAATATTGTAAAGTGAACATTCTTTCCGAGGTGCAAAGGAATGATCGACCTAGCCATTTCATGTAACTCATCCCAATCATCTTCATCCATGTCACCGAGCTTCTTTGAAATTCCATTTATTGGCTTCCATTGCCTCCTTTCAATCAGCACATCTTTTATCTAACTCTTTCATAGAGCAAAGTTTGCGCCATCAAATTTGCAGATCTCAAAATGGTCTTTGCCCTGCAAGTTATAACTCCTCCTTGGAACACTCGCACTAGATTGTGATACACCAAATGTGCCTGAGACCTTTCATGCCATGATGATAGAGAACTGAATAGAATGATAATGGAGCTAGAAGAGTCCAAACACCAAGGAATAAGTGTATCAAGGATTAAATCGACCACTATATAGTTGACAAAACCAAAAAAATATGGAAACCTTTTGGCAAAGTATCCTTTGCAAAAGGAGCATATGACGAGTGTCAAAATATCATAAAATCGCAAGTACTAAGATGTTTACCTGCATAGTGAATCATTGACTCCATTGCATATAATCAGTTACCCAATAGAAGCCAACTAAGCTTATCGAGCACCTATGAACAACTACCATACGTCTCCTATGGCGAGGCTCAATAAGTCTTCCACTTGGATCATTGAAGAGACTTTAACATCTGGGTGTTTCCCAATTAAGAAAACCTCACCACGAACCTCTTTATCAAACATAAAAGGATTTATGCAAAAACGTAACCACTATATCAATGACCACATGGACATACCCACAAAAACGTAGATGGTGTGTATGTGCTCAATATATGTAGTAAAATGACACTAAAAGGCTAAATGCACATCCCAAAAACTATCCAACAACACCTGCAAGTGTATGTCAACCTTGATGTTTTAGGCTCAAAAAATGTGCATCGATGTGCAACGTCTACTCCCACAAAAACTGAAAACCTTTCGAGAAACCTATAGTTTTAGGAGTGTGGCTGAAAAGACAGCACCAAAGGTTGATATTTATTGTCGAAGAAGTAAAAATAACACAGTTCTTGATGTTCTTGGACTTATGTGAAGAGAATTGTGTGCGAAAGTACTTCAAAATGGCTCCAAAAGACACCCCAAAAATTCTTCAAAAACAGGCTTTGAAAGCAAAGAATGAAGCTTTGCACGACCAAAACATGTTCAAGGTAATGTTAACCTTAGTCTTTTCCCTCCATCAGACACCACAAGAGTGTAGCTTAGTGGCAAAAGGTTGCCACGGTTAAGCGAGCTCAGGGGGGAATATTACTAGGATGGGTGACCTCCCAGGAAGTACTAGGAACCTCTATCTTCCTTGATCGTTGAGGTCCTCTCTTGCACACAGCCAATGGTGACTTCGGTGACTTGGATGAAAAGGTATGCCAACGTCTATGCCTTGGTCGTTGCCTTATTCATAAGCCTTGGAGAAAGCCTTGGGTGGGTGGTGCTTGCTTTGCTCGTACAAAAGGAACAAATCTTTTGCATCGAAATGTTGTGATACTAGTGAAGTATTTCGATGGCAATGCATCATAGTGTGCTTTCCTTATCGAGAGCTTCTATGATGCTATCCTCTAAGTGGAAAACCAATCTTCTAGGGCCACACATGGTACTCCACATAGAGGCTGCAAAATACACAAAAAAACACAATACACAGGGTGCACGAACATAAAATTGTTACGAATCGGTCGAACTTACAGTCTATGACTGACCACGCCACTATATGTTTTATTAAAGAACATATACAAAGAAGTGTCTAGTGGCCATTTGGCCTTTCACATGGACATTAACGGTAACATTTATGTGAGAACATCTTTTGGTCGCCTAGAAGCTTTGCATGTTTCCATTGAAGTTCAAGGTCTTCAAGCTACAACAATAGTTCAAAATTGAAGATTTAGATATTTAATGGAATACATACACAAGAGCTTCAATGATATACTATAAAGAGAAACTAGTGGAAAAGGATGGGTTTTTGGGACCCAAGTATAAAAATGTGAGATTTAGGAGTGAAATAGATCTTTTTTATGTTTTTGGAAAAAAGTAATTTCTTTTGGCTCAAAGCATGCATGAATTTTGAATTTGAGGTAAAAAAAATCACTTTGACCTAAAAAAGTAATGGGAGGTTGATTCTCAAATGTTATGATGAGTTTTTTTATAATTGAGTTTTTGGGCCTAAACAAGCTATGAGATTCCTTGTCTCTCTAAAGGAAACTCATTGAATAGGGGGAATCTATCTCCTCTTCTCCTTTTGACCTAGTATTTCACAGGGTAGGCTACAACAACCACCCTCTTTTGATTGTTCCATCACTAATTACTACTAAATCTAAAAGACCCATGCATGTTTCATTTTTCCATAATGGCTTGATAAGAGTATAGAGTGAGCTCTCAAGCTTCTAACCAAGTAGAAAATGAAAAAAGGGAATCCTCTTATAGATTTAGAGGGAGGATCCTCTAAAAGCATCCACTGTGGGATAAAGGTCTTGAAAGGATAATGAGTACAAGAATGACGTTACATGGAAAGGGTTTCAAATCCAACTAGACTAAAACAAAAATGTAAATGTAATGAGAAAAATAAACTAGAGATGAATTAGCAAAGTAAGCATAGACAATCATTTCGTCAACAATACATGATAACTTCATGTCCATGTAAGCAAAAATAGCCAATGTCTTGAATGTATCATTGGACTCGAGTTTTCATGGACATCACAAACGATTATTGTGATGAAGAATTACACCAATTAAATTGAAAGATTAAACATTAGTACACTCATGTTCCAAGATGGGAATCCAAAGGGCCACGTTCATATTAGGAGCATTGAAGCCATGCAAATCTCATTGGAGGCATGAATTTGGGACTTAAGCCCATTTTTCGAGATTACATGAGGGTATGGATTTCAGAAGGTATGAATTTCACATGAGGGTATTAATTTCAAAATTATATACATTAAGAAGAAATTGCTTAGAACTATGGTTTTGGACTTCCAAGAATGACACAAAGAGCAATATAAAGTCTTAAAAAAAAATTAAGTGAAATAACTTATTGAACAAGCTTCTACATTGACGGAAAGAAATTTGTTTTAGAACTTTGTCGTGTTTGATATTTCACCTCGTCCGAATGCGAAAAAAAGCAATGACTTTTAAACATCCAATCAGTGTTGTATTTTGACGGTCCATCATGCCCTTCAATTTTGAAGGCTATCCAAACATGCTGTATTTTACATTTTTAATGTAATTTTTGAAGGTCTAATAAAATATATGACCTTGTTGTATGATCTAAATTGGTCAAAATGGGCAATATGGCCGTCAAAAATCAACGCTGTATCCAACCATCCAAGTGAACGTGGCACACAATATTGTAGATTGTGACTCATTTAATGGTTGGACTTACATGTGCATGTCTTAGGAATCTAAAATTTTAGGGAACTCACATGCTGACATGCCACTTTTCTCTTATAACATCTTATTCATGTGCATTAGGTTGTGTGGTTGGGCCCTTTGCCTCTTGAAACACGGATTTGAAGGATGCACATTAGACTGTCTCATTGAAAACTTTGCCTCTTGAGGCAGGGTTTGAGGGTTGAACCTCTCACTATGGTAGGATAATTATGGATCCAAGACAATGTATTGCTTTTTGCAGATTTAAACCAATTATTTTCGAACACTTCTTTTCAAGTGTCCTCATCAAGCAATTTAACCTCTACTTTCTAAAATATGAGCGTCACATAGATACAATGTGTCATTGAAATTAAGCTTCGGTCAAACTTCCTCTTTAAATGAAAGTAAATAAAGATAAAGGAATGACATTCGATGGAATATTCAAAGAGAAGTAAACAAATAAGATTTCATGGGAAAAGGTTTTGTTTTTAATCAATGGAGGTTCGGCTGAGACCTACTCCCCGGGCTTTAACTTTGAAATTGCAATTGTACAAGGAAGGGCATAGTACCGATGGGACCCCACTTATCCCACAAGAACATGGGTTAAACTTTGGTCACAACTATTGCGGGGAAAAATAGGGAGTGGCACAACCACAAGATACATCATTCCAAGTTAAGATGTCCCTTACATGTAGCTAGTGGGGGTTGAACCCTCGCCCTCACCTCAAGAGGTGAACGGCCCAACCACCCGAACAATGGCCTCGAACAAAGGTGTTTTTTTTTAGGTGACCAAAGTTTGACATTGCAAATGAGTGATTGGACGAGTTCCACTTCGACAACAATGAGAAGGATGCATATCAATAGTTGCAAAAGCTGTAGATTACAAAACATCTTAAATTTCAACCTGATCAGGCCCAAAAAAAAAGTTCAAAAAAGGTACACTTTTAAAAAAGAAAGGTGAGGAATGTTTGGAATATATGTACCTCAACATAGACGTGATTTGGACGAACTCCCACCGTCTGGGTAAAGGCTGTAGCCTATTGGAGCCATGGATCAAGCTTAGGACGAAGTTCTAAGGAGAACCAAACATCAAGCAGAGAAGCCTCTCCAGAGTTCGACATTGTATGGACATCTGAAGAGCGATTGTGTTGTGGAATCCCATCACTTGAACAGGAAGACCGAACATCCATAAGCTCGGGCTCTCGCGCCGGTAGTAGGAGGTCCAATTGGCAGGGCGGGGAATAATTTGAAGGTTGTTGGTTGCTATCAAACGGCGGGAGCAAGGCGTCAGAATCACCTGAGTTTGCAGCCATAGAGGTACGACGGGGAGAGCATAGCCGCGTTGCGTCATGCGCTGCAAGTTCGCAAATGGCGGGAAGAGAGAGGGAAGAGGAAACATCTGCGGGAACCAAGAGATCAGGGAGGTTTAAAGGGCCATCCAGTGCTCAAAATTGGTGCCCAGCCCTGGGCATCACTAAAATCTTGGTGATGCCCTCGAATCAAGAGTGGGCATTCTCTAACATGCATCCTCTTGCCAATAATAATCAAAGGTGTGTTTGAAATCTTGGATGTATTTCCTAGGTTGTCTCTTGAATATCAGATGGTATTCTTGTATTTCCATTGTGCCTAGCATAGTTAGAAAACTCTTCGCTTGTAAGCAGACATGTTTGCTATTTGTTGGTACTAATGATGAACAGATCACTATCTAGGATATTATGAGCAACATCAATCTCAATAGGTGGAAAAATACTTAGATGGTGCTAAGGTTGCAATGTTAGATTTGTTGCATGGGGTGTTTATTGAATATCAAATGTTACTATTGTATTTGCCCTGTTTCCAAGAGAGGTAGCAACCTCTTAACTTATAAGAAAAATTGTATTCTATATGTTGTTAACAATGGTGCAGACGAGATCAATATCCATGATATTAAGAGCAACATCAGTTTCAACAGTGGAAAAATGCTCTCCTACTTTTTTACAACAATACCTGACTTGAAAGGGCCTTTTCATGCAACTTTCTAGGGACATATTAATTATGTGTCTTCCCAAGAAGGTGGTTCAGTTCAGTGCTCCTTCATATGGAAGGTCAATGTAATTCTTGGCTGATGACTTTCCACCAGACTCAGATGTGTAATTTCATGTATATCTATGAGTAATTGAGAGAACAAGAAGCCGCACTCCAAAACAATACTCTTCAACTTATCCTAATACAAATTTAACTTTCCAAATTCTATCTATAATTTCATAAATGTGAGCTTCGTTGAAGATATTCATTTTTTTGCCAATGAAACAAAAATATCTACATCCCCCTCATACAAAAAGTCAACATAATTTCATGTATGCATGCATGTCTTTATGTATGGTGGACTATGGAGATACTTTTAAATGCATTATAAAGAGAGGAAGAGGAAACTAAACGCATATATTTGTCCATGTAGAAATTTCTACATGCTTACATGTAAAAAAAAGGAAAGAATAACTTACAGACTTTACTCTTTTTTCCTTCTCGAGAAAATGAATCATGAATTTAACATTCATATGTATAGAGAAAATAAATGAGAGATTACATATTCTAGTATTTGATGTGAAAATTCAATAATAGTAGTCTCTTAAAAGTCCATCATCAACCGAGAAAGCTCATAAACTTTGAACACTTTCAAGATAAAACCAACGAAAAAAACTTCATCTCAGCCTACAAACTGCACAAAAGAACCCAGCTCAATTCATGAGAAATGAAAGAACCATGATATATATGTGCATGTATATTACACATAAATGTGCACCTCCCAAATTCCAATGCATGCACAAAACTATGTGTATGTGTGAGATAGCGAATGTGTGAGATAGCGAGAGAGGTAGAGCTTTGAGAATTACCAAAATTAAAAGAATCTTGGGATTGCTACACAAAGATTGAGTGCAAATGGCATGTGAAGAGCATTCCACTTGCAAATGATAACATATTTGGAAATTCCAGACACTACACATTTGAGAAGGCATTATAAGCAAGGAGGACAAACAACCAAAAACAAATGTGTACTAAAATCTCAAGCTTACACATTCATGGATGCATTTTAAATTCCATCCAACATCGAGGTGCACTAAGTACATTCAGCCCTCAATCTAGAGGTTTGTTCTTTGTACAAAGTTTTCCTAAGAGGATCAACTATACCTACTACATCTTCAATGATTCGTATCTCAATTGAAAAGTCCGATCAACAGACGATAGCACGCTTGACAGCTAAACAAGATCACGATATGCAACATTTTTATGCCTGGTAATGGGAGACTAGAATCCTCAAATACCACTCTTCTCACTTCAACCTCCTTAATGGGATGTTTATGCATCTTAGACTAATTGAAAATGAAATCACTAATTGTGATCAGTGACCATGTTTCAAGATCCCATAACTGATATCCAATTTTTCCTTCTCGACGATATCCAAGAAAAATGTATTTCCTTGACTTATGCTCCAACTTTTGTCTAAGGTTCTTGGGTATATGAACATATTCTTTACACCCAAAAACTCGAAGACGATCATAATATGGTGGCTTCGTACCCATAACTCTTATGACACTTTGAGACCTTTGGCAGTACTAGGTGAAAGGTTAATCACATGAACTGTAGTCAATATAGCTTCTGCCCAAAATCCTTGTGAGAGGTTTGCATGATGCAATATAGAAACTACTCTATGTTGAATAGTTCTATTCGTCCTTTTAGCTGCACCATTCTGTACTAGGGTATAAGGAGTTGTAAACTCTCTAAGAATCCCTCGAGACTCACAAAAAAGGCTCAATTCATGTGAGGTATACTCGCCCCCATTATTTGAATGTAAAGCTTTAAGCTTAGTTCATTTTTGATTCTCAATTGAAGCAAGCCAATTTCTAAAAGTAGGGAATACCTCATCCTTCGATTTGATAGGATATACCCAAACTTTTCTAATAGCATCATCTATGAAAGTGACAGAGTAAAGAGAACCACCTAAGGGCCTAGTGGGCATAGGACCACACACATCTATAGAAATTCAAAAACATTTTTTCAAGTACTATAAGGCAAATGATCATATCAAAAAGATTTTTCCTAAACTATCTACAAAAGATGCAAAGAAGAAAGAATCTAGAATGGTTGTTTCAAAGGCCTCTACACCTCAATCACAATTTTCTAATCTTGTTTGGAATGAAGAATGGGCATTTACAACTAAAGCTATGATCCATCACAGTGCTATCATCTGTTTAGTCGAATGCCCATTCTTCATTCTAAACAAGATAAGCAAACTTTGATTGAGGTGTAGAGGCCTTTGCAAGAGCCATTCTAGAATTTTTCTTCTTTGCATCTTTTGTAGATAGTCCAGGAAAAATCTTTTTGATATGATCATTTGCCTTATAGTACTTGAAAAATTGTTTTTGCTTTTCTATTTTCATATCATCTGTCTTCCTTCTTTGCCTTATCATCCTCTTTGCTGAAGTTCTAAGGAGAACCAGATGTTGAACAGAGAAGCCTCACCAAAGTTTGACATTGTATGGACATGTGAAGACCTATTGTGCTATGGAATCCCATCACTTCAATAGGAAGACCGAACATCCATAAGCCCACGCTCTCACACCGACGATAGGAGGACCAATTGGGAGGGTGGGGAATAATCTGAAGGTTGTTGGTTGCTATCAAATGCCAGGAGCAAGGCATCAGAATCACCTGAGTTTGGAGCCACAGAGGTATGACGGGGAGAGCATAGCCCCGCTACCTCCTGTGCTGTAAGTTTGTAGATGGCGGGAAGAGAGAGGGCAAAGGAAACCTCTGTAGGAACCAAGAGATCGGGGAGGTTTAGAGAGCCAGCCAATGCTCAAAATTGATGCCCACCCCTGGGCATCACTAAAATCTTGGTGATACCCTCGAATCAATAGTGGGCATTCTCTAACATGCATCCTCTAGCCAATAATAATCAAAGGTGTGTTTGAAATCTTGGATGTGTTTCCTAGGTTATCTCTTGGATATCAGATGGTATTCTTGTATTTCCATTGTGCCCAGCACAGTTAGAAAGCTCTTCTCTTCTAAGCAGACATGTTTTCTATTTGTTGATACCAATGATGACCAGATCAATATCTAGGATATTATGAGGAACATTAATCTCAATAGGTGGAAAAATACTCAGATGGTGCTAAGGTTGCAATGTTAGATTTGTTGCCTAGGGTGTTTATTGAATATCAAATGTTACTATTGTATTTCCATTGTTTCCAACAGAGGTAGCAAGCTCTTCACTTATAAGAAAAATTGTATTCTATATGTTGTTAACAATGGTGACCAGATCAATATCCATGATATTAAGAGGAACATCAGTTTCAACAAGTGGAAAAATACTCTCCTACTTTTTTACAACAATACCATACTTGAAAGGGCCTTTTCCATGCAACTTTCTAGGGACATATTAATTATGTGTCTTCCCAAGAAGGTGGTTTTGTTCAGTGCTCTTTCATATGGAAGGTCAATGTAATTCCTAGCTGATGACTTTCCACCAGACTCAGATGTGTAATTTCATGTATATTTATGACTAATTCAGAGAACAAGAAGCCGCACTCCAAAACAATACTCTTCAACTTATCCTAATACAAATTTAACTTTCCAAATTCGAGCTATAATTTGATAAATGTGAGCTTCCTTGAAGATATTCATTTTTTTGTCGATGAAACAAAAAGACATCCCCCTCATACAAAAAGTCAACATAATTTCATGTATGCGTGCATGCCTTTATGTATGTGTGGACTATGCAGATACTTTTAAATGCATTATAAAGAGAGGAAAGGGAACTAAACGCATATATTTGTCAATGTAGAAATTTCTACATGCACACATGTAAAAAAACGGGAAGAATAACTTACAAATTTTACTCTTTTTTACTTCTCGAGAAAATCAACCATGAATTGACCATTCATATATATAGAGAAAATAAATGAGAGATTACATATTCTAGTATTTGATGTGAAAATTCAATAATAGTAGTCTCTTAAAAGTCCATCATCAACCGAGAAAGCTCATCAACTTTGAACACTTTCAAGATAAAACCAACAAAAGAAACTTCATCTCAGCCTACCAAGAGTGCACAAAAGAACCCAGCTCAATTCATGACAAATGAAAGAACCATGATATATTTGTGCATGTATATTACACATAAATTTGCACCTCCCAAATTCCAATGCATGCACACAACTATGTGTATGTGTGAGATAGCGAGAGAGGTAGAGATTTGAGAATTACCAAAATGAAAAGAATATTTGGATTTCTACACAAAGATTGAGTGCAAATGGCATGTGAAGAGCATTCCTTTTGCATATGGCAACATATTTGGAAATTCAAGACACTGCACACTTGAGAAGGCATTATAAGCAATGAGGACAAACAACCAAAAACAAATGTGTGCTAAAATCTCAAGCTTACACATTCATGGATGCATTTTAAATTCCATCCAACATCGAGGTGCACTAAGTACATTCAGCCCTGAATGTAGAGGTTTGTTCTTTGTACAAAGTTTTCCTAAAAGGATAAACTAAACCTACTAAATCTTTAATGATTCATATCTCAATTGAAAAGTCCAATCAGCAGATGATAGCACGCTCAACAACTAACAGAGATCACTATATGCATCATTTTTATGCCTGGTAATAGGAGACTAGAATCCTCAAATACCACTCTTCTCACTTCAACCTCCTTAATGGGATGTTTATGCATCTTAGACTAATTGAAAATGACATCACTAATTCTGATTAGTGACCATGTTTTAGGATCCCATAAGTGATATCCAAATTTTCCTTCTCGACCATATATAAGAAAAATGCAGTTCCATGACTTATGGTCCAACTTTTGTCTAAGATTCTTGGGTATATGAACATATAATTTACACCCAAAAACTCGAAGATGATCATAATATGGTGGCATCCCTATCCATAATTCTTGTGACACTTTCAGACCTTTGGCAGTACTAGGTGAAAAGTTTATCACATGAACTGCAGTCAAAACATTCATCCTTTCAGCTACACCATTTTGTACTAGGGTATAGGGAGATCTAAACTCTCTACGAATCCCTCTAGACTGAAAGAAAAGGCTCAATTCATGTCAGATATACTCGCCCCCATTATCTAAATGTAAAGCCTTAACCTTAGTTCATTTTTCAGTCTCAATTGAAGCAAGCCATTTTCTAAAAGTAGGGAATACCTCATCCTTCGATTTGATAGGATATACCCAAACTTTTCTAGTAGCATCATCTATGAAAGTTACAGGGTAAATTGAACCTCCTAAGGGCCTAGTGGGCATAGGACCACACACATCTATAGAAATGCAAAAACAATTTTTCAAGTACTATAAGGCAAATGATCATATCAAAAAGATTTTTCCTAAACTATCTACAAAAGATGCAAAGAAGAAAGAATCTAGAACGGTTGTTGCAAAGGCCTCTACACCTGAATCAGAGTTTTCTAATCTTGTTTACAATGAAGAATGGGCATTTACAACTCACTAAAGCTATGACCCATCACAGTGCTATCATCTGTTTAGTTGAATGCTCATTCTTCATTCTAAACAAGATAAGCAAACTTTGATTGAGGTGTACAGGCCTTTGCAATAGCCATTCTAGACTCTTTCTTCTTTGCATCTTTTGTAGATAGTTTAGAAAATATCTTTTTGATATGATCATTTGCCTTATAGTACTTGAAAAATTGTTTTTGCTTTTCTATTTTCTTATCATCTGTCTTTCTTCTTTGCCTTATCATCTTCTTTGCCAAAGTTCTAAGGAGAACTAGATGTTGAGCAGAGAAGCCTCACCAAATTTCGACATTGTATGGGCATCTAATAGCTCACGGAATCCCATCACTTGAACAAGAAGATCGAACGTCCATAAGCCCAAGCTCTCACGTCGGTGATAAGAGGCCCAATTGGCGGGTGGGGTATAATCTGAAGGTTGTTGGTTGCTATCAAAAGGCAGGAGCAAGGCATCAAAATCACCTAAGTTTGGAGCCACAGAGGTACGACGGGAAGAGCATAACTGCACTGCAAGTTCGTAGATGGTGGGAAGAGAGAGGGCAGAGGAAACCTCCACGTGAACCAGGAGATCAAGGAGGTATAGAGGGCCAGCTAGTCCTCAAAATTGATGCCCAGCCCTGGGCATCACTAAAATCTTGGTGATGCCCTCGAATCAAGAGTGGGCATTCTCTAACATGCATCCTCTAGCCAATAATAATCAAAGGCGTGTTTGAAATCTTGGATGTGTTTGCTAGGTTGTCTCTTGGATATCAGATGGTGTTCTTGTATTTCCATTGTGCCTAGCATAGTTAGAAAGCTCTTCTCTTGTAAGCAGACATGTTTTCTATTTGTTGATACAAATGATGAACAAATCAATATCTAGGATATTATGACAAACATCAATCTCAATAGGTGAAAAAATACTCAGATCGTGCTAAGGTTGCAATGTTTTTTTATATAAAGGAAGTTCGGCAATAGCCTACTCTCCCGGACTTGAATTAAATTAAGAAACAAAGGTACAAGAAGAAGGGTCTAGTGCCCATGGGACCCCCCAAATCCCACAAAGCAGGGGAAGCATGGATGATTCCTAGGTTGCATTACAAAGAAGGTTGATCACCCTCTCGTCGCCCTCATGCGGGACCCACTTGGGTTTGAGCTTGTTGTTGATCAAAATGAGGACTTGATGGTGTCTGAAGGGGGGGGATTTCTTACTGTTGGCGATCCTTTTGCCAAGGAGGAATAGAGATTTTTCAATCGACCACTCCCTGGGGGGGTCGCCGAAGTTGAGAGCACACCGCTCTCGCCAGATTTTCCACAGGACTTCCCCTCTGATTGCGTTCCAGAGAGCCGCAGAGCATCCAATCGCTTCTCCCAAGAGGACTTGTTTCCAACTAAGCTGTTTCTGAACTCTGATTTTCAGTCCAACCATCTGCCAGATTCTGGAGGAGTTGGGGCAAGTAAGGAAGATGTGTGGAACATCTTCGATTGCACGGTGGCAGCGTTTGCACCACGGAGGGATCCCACAAATTTTGCTTGCCTTATGGTTAGTCCAAATTCCGCGATGAAGAATTTGCCATAAGAGGACAGACTTCTTAATCTCTATAAGTGGGTGCCAGATACCCATGAATTTCATGTCCCACCGAAGCCGCGTCCAAGACAGGCACCACTTCTTGTTGAGGCTGATCTCGAGGTCATTTGTTTCTTTGATGTTCGGGATTTTGAGTAGGCTATTTCCATTGTGCCATTTGAGACCACGCACGTTCGGAGCATCATGTCCCATGAGAAGGCGAGTTTTGTGATGATCCCAAGCGAGGCATCTGCTTTGCAAGGTGTTCCATTCTTCGTAGGAGATGTTTGTGCGAGGGTCGATATCCTCGAAGTTGATCCGTTAGATTTGTCGCCTAGGGTGTTTATTGAATATCAAATGTTACTATTGTATTTCCCTTGTTTCCAAGAGAGGTAGCAAGCTCTTCACTTATAAGAAAAATTGTATTCTATATGTTGTTAACAATGGTGACCAAATCAATATCCATGATATTAAGAGGAACATCAGTTTCAACAGGTGGAAAAATACTCTCCTAATTTTTTACAACAATCCTAGACTTGAAAGGGCCTTCTTCATGCAACTTTCTAGGGACATATTAATTATGTGTCTTCCCAAGAAGGTGGTTTAGTTTAGTGCTCCTTCATATGGAAGGTCATTGTAATTCCCCGCTGATGACTTTCCACCAGCTTCAAATATGTAATTTCATGTATATTTATGACTAATTGAGAGAACAAGAAGCCGCACTCAAAAACAATACTCTTCAACTTATCCTTATACAAATATAACTTTCCAAATTCTATCTATAATTTGATAAATGTGAGCTTCCTTAAAGATATTCATTTTGACTTTTTGTATTCCCTCATACAAAAAGTCAACATAATTTGATGTATGCATGCATGTCTTTATGTATGTCTGGACTATGGAGATGCTTTAAAATGCATTATAAAGAGAGGAAGAGGAAACTAAACGCATATATTTGTTCATGTAGAAATTTCTACATGCATACATGTAAAAAAAAGGGCAGAATAACTTATAGATTTTACTTTTTTTTTACTTCTCGAGAAACTGAATCATGAATTCAGCATTCATATATATAGAGAAAATAAATGAGAGATTACATATTCTAGTATTTGATGTGAAAATTCAATAATAGTAGTCTCTTAAAAGTCCATCATCAACCGAGAAAGCTCATCAACTTTGAACACTTTCAAGATAAAACCAACAAAAAAAACTTCATCTCAACCTACAAATAGTGCACAAAAGAACCCAGCTCAATTCATGAGAAATGAAAGAACCATGATATATATGTGCATTTATATTACGCAGAAATGTGCACCTCCTAAATTCAAATGCATGCACACAACTATGTGTATGTGTGAGATAGCAAGAGAGGTAGAGCTTTGAGAATTACCAAAATGAAAAGAATCTTGGGATTGCTACACAAAGATTGAGTGCAAATGGCATGCGAGGAGCATTCCACTTGGATATGGCAACATATTTGGAAATTCAAGACACTGCATATTTGAGAAGGCATTATAAGCAATGAGGACAAACAACCAAAAAAAAATTTGTGCTAAAATCTCAAGCTTACACATTCATGGATGCATTTTAAATTGCATCCAACATCGAGGTGCACTATGTACATTCAGCCCTGAATGTAGAGGTTTGTTCTTTGTACAAAGTTTTCCTAAAAGGATCAACTAAACCTACTAATTCTTCAATAATTCATATCTCAGCTGAAAAGTCCAATCAACAGATGATAGCATGCTCATGAGCTAAACAAGATCACTATATGCAGCATTTTTATGCCTGGTAACGGGAGAGTAGAGTCCTCAAATACCACTCTTCTCACTTCAACCTCCTTAATGGGATGTTTATGCACCTTAGACTAATTGAAAATGACATCACTAATTATGATCAGTGACCATGTTTCAGGATCCCATAAGTGATATCCAAATTTTCTTTCTGGAGCATATCCAAGAAAAATGCATTTCCTTGACTTATGGTCCAACTTCTGTCTAAGATTCTTGGGTATATGAATATATGATTTACACCTAAAAGCTCAAAGATGATCATAATATGGTGGCTTCCCTATCCATAACTCTTGTGACACTTTCAGACCTTTGGCAGTACTAGGTGAAAGGTTAATCACATGAACTGCAGTCAACACTGCTTCTGCCCGAAATCCTTGTGAGAGGTTTGCATGATGCAATATACAAACTACTCTATCTTGAATAGTTCTAAGCATCCTTTCAGCTACACCATTTTGTACTGCGGTATAAGGAGTTGTAAACTCTCTACGAATCCCTCTAGACTGACAGAAAAGGCTCAATTCATGTGAGATATACGCGCCCCCATTATCTGAATGTAAAGCCTTAAGCTAGTTCTTTTTCAATCTCAATTGAAGCAAGCCATTTTCTAAAAGTAGGGACCCCATCCTTCGATTTGATAGGATATACCCAAACTTTTCTAGTAGCATCATCTATGAAAGTGATAGAGTAAAGAGAACCACCTAAGGGCCAATTGGGCATAGGACCACACACATCTATAGAAATGCAAAAACAATTTTTCAAGTACTATAAGGCAAATGATCATATCAAAAAGATTTTTCCTAAACTTTCTACAAAAGATGCAAAGAAGAAAGAATCTAGAATGGTTGTTGCAAAGGCCTCTACATGTAAATCCGAGCTTTCTATCTTGTTTAGAACGAAGAATGGGTACAACTCACTAAAGCTATGATCCATCACAATGCTATCATCTGTTTAGTTGAGTGCCCATTCTTCATTCTAAACAAGATAAGCAAACTTTGATTAAGGTGTAGAGACCTTTGCAACAGCCATTCTAGACTCTTTCTTCTTTGCATCTTTTGTAGATAGTTTAGGGAAAATCTTTTTGATATGATCATTTGCCTTATAGTACTTGAAAAATTGCTTTTGCTTTTCTATTTTCTTATCATCTGCTTTCCTTCTTTGCCTTATCATCTTCTTTGCCATGTTCTAAGGATAACCAGATGTTGAGCAGAGAAGCCTCACCAAAGTTCGACATTGTATGGACATCTGAGGAGCTATTGTGCTATGGAATGCCATTACTTGAACTGGAAGACCGAACATCCATAGGCCAAGGCTCTCACGCCGGTCGTCGGAGGTCCAATTGGCAGGGTGGGGAATAATCTGAAGGTTGTTGGTTGCTATCGAATGGCAGGAGCAAGGCATAGGAATCACCTGAGTTTGGAGCCATAGAGGTACGACGGGGAGAGCATAGCTGCATTGCCTCCTACGTTGCAAGTTCAAAGATGGCGGGAAGAGAGATGGCAAAGGAAACCTCTGCGGAACCAGGAGATCAGGGAGGTTTAGAGGGACAACCAGTGCTCAAAACTGATGCCCAGCCTTGGGCATCACTAAAATCTTGGTGATGCCCTCGAATCAAGAGTGGGCATTCTCTAACATGCATCCTCTAGCCAATAGTAATCAAAGGTGTGTTTGAAATCTTGGATGTGTTTCCTAGGTTGTCTCTTGGATATCAGATGGTATTCTTGTATTTTCATTTTGCCCAGTACAGTTAGAAAGCTCTTCTCTTGTAAGCACACGTGTTTTCTATTTGTTGATACCAATGATGACCAGATCAATATCAAGGATATTATGAGGAACATCAATCTCAATAGGTGGAAAAATACTCAGATGGTGCTAAGGTTGCAATGTTAGATTTGTTGCCTAGGGTGTTTATTGAATATCAAATGTTACTATTGTATTTCCCTTGTTTCCAACAGAGGTAGCAAGCTCTTCACTTATAAGAGAAATTGTATTCTATATGTTGTTAACAATGGTGACCAGATCAATATCCATGATATGAAGAGGAACATCAGTTTCAACAGGTGGAAAAATACTCTCCTACTTTTTTACAACAATCCCAAACTTGAAAGGGCCTTTTTCATGCAACTTTTTAGGAACACACACTACAACATATGAGGGGCATACCGACGCCGCTTATACCGACGGTCACTCGCGGCGCCGGTATAAACATCGGAAAACATGACTTAAAGATACCGACGGTCAAGTGACCATCGGTATGACCATTTTAAACGGATCATCGGTGTGCTGTGTAGCCGTCGGTATAAGCGTCAGTATAACCGTCGGTATGAGCGTGGGTATAAGTGTCGATAATTTACTGGAAGTTACTGATGCCCATACTGACGTCCATATCGGCATTCATACCGAGGCCGACTTTTAAACATACCGGGAACCTGAGAGCAAAACTTCACCTTTTTGCGCATGTTTGAGTACTGTTTTTCTTCTGTCGAACTTGCGCGCGCGAAGGGAATTGCGAACTGTATTGTCTTGTGCACACACACACACATAGATCTCTCTCTACACACACACACACTCTCCCTCGGTTTAGATCTTGGTAAGTAGTGCGCGTACTGTTAGCCTTTGTCTTTCTCTATGCTTTAGGTCTTATAATTTCTCTTCTCTTTGATTTTGCAGAAGTTCTTTGGCGTCGATTGTTTGGAATTCAACGATAGACGACCTACATTACATTTTGATGACAACGATCCAAAAGAGGGACATACTTGTAAGTGATTGTTTTATTGTCTATTGATAGAGAGAGAAAGAGAGAGAGATGAGAGAGATAGAGAGAGGGAAAGAGAGAGAGAGAGAGAGAGAGAGAGAGAAAGATAGAGAGAGTGAGAGATAAAGAATGATAAGAAGAAAGAATGCATACATACACACACATACACATATACACACATGCATATATACACATAGGAAATTAGAGCATACATATATACACACACACATACACACATACATGTACACACATGCATGCCTACATACACACACATGCATGCTTACATACACACATATACACACATGCATGCATACACACACATACAAATATACATACATGCATACATACACACACATGCATACACACATACATACACACACATATATACACATATGCATACATACACATACACACACACACATACACACATACATGCACACACATACATACACACACATACACATATACACACATGCATGCATACATACACACACATACACATATACACACATGCATACATACACATAGCACCATAGAGCATACATAAACACACACATACACACACACACATCTACACATTTACACATGCATACATACCACATACATGTACACACAGGCATGCTTACATACACACACATATACACACATGCATGCTTACATGCACACATATACACACATGCATGCATACACACACATAGAAATATACATACATGCATACATACACACACATGCATACACACATACATACACACACATATATACACATATGCATACATACACATACACACACATACACACGTACATGCACACACATACATACACACACATACACATATACACACATGCATGCATACATACACACACATACACATATACACACATGCATACATACACATAGCAAAATAGAGCATACATACACACACACATACACACACACACATCTACACATTTACACATGCATACATACACACATGCATGCTTACATACACACACATATACACACATGCATGCTTACATACACACATATACACACATGCATGCATACACACACATACAAACGTACATACATGCATACATACACACACATGCATACGCACATACATACACACACATATATACACATATGCATACATACACATACACACACACACGTACACATACATGCACACACATACATACACACACATACACATATACACACATGCATGCATACAGACACACACATACACATATACACACATGCATACATACACATAGCAAAATAGAGCATACATACACACACACACACACACACACACATATCTACACATTTACACATTTAGATTTTTATAGGTGTTTAAGTATTTACGTTTTAGTATTTTAGGTTTAAGTCTAAGTCTTTCTGATTAGGGTTTTAGGGTTTTAACACCTACATAACATATATACACACATACACATACACATGCATATAATACATATATAGAAAGTACTAGTGTTTTAAATAATTTAATTAAATATATATAATTAAATATATAAAAATAGGATTAATTATCAAAAAATCTCAATATATAAATATATATATATATATAATATAGGGTTTTAGGTTTTTAGGATTAGGATTAGGGTTTTAGGTTTTTAGGATTAGGATTAAGGTTTTAGGGTTTTAGAGTTTAACGAAAAAATCTGAATAAATAAATAAATAAATACATACACACACACACACACACACACACACACATATATATATATATATATATATATATATATATATATATATATATATATATATATATATATATATATATATATATATATATATATATATATATATATATATATATATATATATATAGGGTTTTAGGTTTTTAGGATTAGGATTAGGGTTTTAGGGTTTTAAGATTTAAGGAAAAAATCTGAATAAATAAATAAATATATATATAAAATAGGATAATTATATAGATAAATAAATATAAAAAGTATTAGTGTTTCTTTTAAAAAATTTAATTAAATATATATAAATAAGGATATAAAAATAGGATTAATTAAGAAAAAATCTAAACATATAAAATATATATATATATATATATATATATATATATATATATATATATATATATATATATATATATATATATATATATATATATATATATATATATATATATATATAGGGTTTTAGGTTTTTAGGATTAGGATTAAGGTTTTAGGATAAGGGTTTTAGGTTTTTAGGATTAGGATTAGGGTTTTCGGGTTTTAAGATTTAAGGAAAAAATCTGAATTAATATATATATATATATATATATATATATATATATATATATATATATATATATAGAAAATAGGATAAATATATAGATAAATAAATATAAAAAGTATTAGTCTTTTAAATAATTTAATCAAATATATATATTAAATATATAAAAATAGGATTAATTAAGAAAAAATCTTAATATATAAATAAATATGTATATAAAATAGGGTTTTAGGTTTTTAGGATTAGGATTAGGGTTTTATGATTAGGGTTTTAGGTTTAGGATTAGGATTAGGGTTTTAGGGTTTTAGGGTTAAGGAAAAATTTGAATAAATAAATAAATATATATATATAATAGGGTTTTAGGTTTTTAGGATTAGGATTAGGGTTTTAAGATTTAAGGAAAAAATCTGAATAAATAAATAAATATATATATAAATATAAAGTATTAGTATTTTAACTAGGAAAAATTATATAGATAAATAAATATATAAAGTATTAGTATTTTAAATAATTTAATTAAATATATAAAAATAGGACTAACTAAGAAAAAATCTGAATAAATAAATAAATATATATATAAAATAGGATAATTATATAGATATATAAATATAAAAAGTATTAGTGTTTTAAATAATTTAATTAAATATATAAAAATAGGACTAATTAAGAAAAAATCTGAATAAATAAACAAATATATATATAAAATAGGATAATTATATAGATATATAAATATAAAAAGTCTTAGTGTTTTAATTAATTTAATTAATTATATATAGTTAAATATATAAAAATAGGACCAATTAAGAAAAAATCTGAATATATAAATAAATATATATATAAAATAGGGTTTTAGGTTTTTAGGATTAGGACTAGGGTTTTAGGATTAGGATCTTAGGTTTTTAGGATTAGGATTAGGGTTTTAGGGTTTTAGGATTTTAAGATTTAAGGAAAAGATCTGAATATATATATATATATATATATATATATATATATATATATATATATATATATATATATATATATATATATATATATATATATATATATATATATATATATATATATATATATATATATATTATAATAGGATATTATATAGATAAATAAATATAAAAACTACTAGTGTTTTAAATAATTTAATTAAATGTATATAATTAAATATATATAGATCAGGGTTTTAGGTTTTTTTAGGTGTTTAAGTATTTAGGTTCTAGTATTACAGGTTTAAGTCTTTAGGAGTAAGATTTTTAGGTTTAATAAAAAAACAAATGATTTAAAATGTCCATATTATATCAGATGGCTTGTTTGGATCCGGAGGAGAGAATGGTGTGCCCTTGTATTGAGTGCAAGTATCAAATTTATCAAAAACAACGGATTTGTACTACACATGTTAGAGAGTATGGATCCTTTGATAGGAGTCGACTAGAAAACCTACGCTACCATTCCAATGGTCCCCCAGGTGAGCAGATGGACCCAAACGACATTGCACTAGTAACCTCTTGTGGACAAAAGAGAACAAAGAAGGACTTAGAAGGACTTATTCCCATTACTACCAAGCAGTTCCCATTACTACCAAAGTAAATTAGGCTATCCCCCGAGCTTGGGACCTTGGCTACCTGGCCCTTCCCTCACACACATGGATTGATCCCTATGGATCAAATAGACTGATCCGTGTGGATCAATGATCCCTATGGATCAATGTCTAACACTCTCTCCCCCTTCTAAAGATCATTATCCTCAGTGATCAATGAGGGAAAGTACTTGCGAACCAGAATTTCTGATTCCCGTAGTTCTTCTGGCTCTTCTGCATGAGGACCGGCAGGATATGCGTGCCATAACTGGAAGTGTGGGGCTGTGAACGCTAGTAAACGCGGCCTTAAAAGACGTACAACGGGCAAACACTCCTTCTTAAACACATTGGCCTGCAGTACACAAGGGCGGGTCATATGGCCTTCGTTCTCCCAAGCGCCTTTTGCTCCAAATCTGGTTACAATTCCACGGACGATGGTTCTTTGAGAAAGACACGAAGAAGAAGCCGATTCGAAATAAAATGTAGACCAGGCTGAAAGATCACACAAGAAGATCTATGCTCTCATACCAAGTGTTAGAAAGAGACTTGAATGATGTGTGTGTGACTCTCCTCCCATCCATATATACCCTCTTGTACTCTAAAAATAGCAATGATATGGAATAGTCCAGTGTGAACATGTGGTCATCATGCAACACTTATTCCCATTACTACCAAAGCAGTTCCCATTACTACCAAAGTACCTTAGGGTATCCTCTGAGCTTGGGACCTTGGCTAGCTAGCCCTTGTCCCTCACACACATGGATTGATCCGTGTGGATCAAATAGGCTGATCCCTGTGGATCAATGATCCCTATGGATCAATGTCTGACATAGACATACAAGCAATTACTAATAGTATTACACAAAATGAAGAGATGGAAGAGATGCTCAAAGCATTTTATGAGATGGACGAAGATCATGATGGTGGTGAAGATGTCGAGAGTTTCATGGACACAACAGAATTTCCACGATCAGAAGTCGATGAAGAATATGAAAACATACGAAGATTAGCTCGTTTACCACTTTAGAATGGAGCAAAGATATCTGTACTACGTGCGTCACTCGTGATGCTCAATCTACAATCCATTTATGGATGGTCAGATAGTAGTGTCACTAAATTGTTCAGGTAAGTGGAGAACAAATTGTCTTTCATTGTTGTATCAAAATAACTTTATTTACTAATATCATTTTAATTGCTTATTGCAGGCTTCTTAAAGATCAATTTTTGCTAGAGGCCAATGACATGCCTCCAACACGTGGAGATGCAAAAAAAATTTTACAGTCCATTGGAATGGATTATACTAAAATTCATGCTTGTCTGAATGATTGCATTCTCTTTTGGAATGAATATGAGCATCTCCACGTATGTCCAAAGTGTGGAGAAAACAGATTTAGAGAAGACCTTTTAGGCGAAGCAATCCACGCAAAGGTTCTTCACCACTTTCCTATTATTCCACGAATTAAGAACATGTTTAGATGCAAATCTATAGCTGCGTTGTCGTCGAGATTTGCTCTCCTCTCTCACTTGTGAAGGCCTACAAAAAACATATTTGGTGAAGGTAGCCGGAATTCCCCGAGAAGTTCAGGATGCATCAAGGATGTCAAAGGAAGGTCACATACAAAGTTTCAAAGAAATCAAGAAAGTCCATGGTAGCGATCAAAGCTGGTCAAAGCTGGTCAAAGTTAGGAAATTAGGGCAAAAATTTCATTGTCACCAAATTAGATGAAAATCCATATACTTGTAAAGATTGTCAAAGGCAGTCTATAGCCCAAATTTCAGCAGAAAATGGATTTTGTAGCACATTGATATGCTATGTTCATTTTGTAAAAATGTAATTTTTCTAGTTTGACCCTACAAATCCTTGTATAGAAATTTATGTTAGCCATATGGTTTGGCATGTATAAAGATCATATGTGGCTACATATTTGTATAAAGTTTCAAGGCTATCCGAGCTTCCTAGACACCTTAATGCCACCTTGCAAGCTTCCAAATGTAGTCAAACTTGTACAAGTTAGATTCAGATGGGAGTTTTTTCTGCATATTCTTGAAGGAGATCTTTGGAAACATAGTCCTACAATGTTTCATCTTCATCAAAGACTTTTTGGAGGGTCAAAGAGCACAAAGTCTAGTTTTCAAGGTCACCGCAGTTTTCTAGAATAAGAAAATTGAAGGCTTGAATGTCTGCCACATGTCAAAATATGATTGAACCATGTTGTACGGTCAAGATGAGCTCATATTCAAGGGTGGAGATGCACTAAAGCATAAAGGAAGGAGGATCCACGAATTTTTTCCATAAAAGAAGACCTTTTTTACAATCAAAGATCAATAATGCAGCATTTCTCCAAAAATAGTGGCTTATCTTATCCGAATTGATGTCAGCACTGATCCGACGGTCCAGATCATCCCCAGATCCAATGGTGGAGAATGAGGGCGCCTAAATTTCACTCCTTTACACTAGATTTGATAGAAAGAACAATTCCAAGCCATTGATTTGATTAATCAAATGGTTGTAATCGAAAGTAGTGATCCTAGAGTTGAGAGTTGATTTCTCTAGATCCAAGGGCCCAAATTCATTCAAAAAACTATATAAACCCCCCTCCAAACTCCTAGAGCATCATTGTTAGGCATCCATAGGGCTCATGCTAGCTTACGGTTTCCTTGAGACGATCACCCTCGGTTGAGCGAGTGAGGATCCAAGGTGAGCTAGTATGAGTATAGAACCTAGTTTCAAATTTAAGTTAGAACTCCAATTTAGGATAGGCTCTTGAAACCAGCATCTCTATCTTGACTCACCCTCGGTGGAGCGTGTGAGTGAGTTAAAGCTGATTTTAATGAGTCTTAGACTTCTTTAGTTAGAGGTTACGAGCCTAGACAGACATAGGGTCACTGGAGTGGAACTCATCTTCTTACGTGTGACATTCGGTTGAACTGTCATGGTTTGAGGGTCGGAACCACCTTTGATCAGTAGACTGCTTAGCATGACGTACCACGACGATCTTTTACATGTAACTTAATTCAAAGTCTTTTAATTCATGTCACTTGTCACTTGTCTCTTGTCACCTCTCTCAGTCTCTTAAGTATTTTTACATGTCTTCTATTTCTTCTATGTGTGAGAAGGCTCCGCAGTATTGCGTTGAACCAGTGAGGATGTTTCTTTGAGCTTGTGAGTAAAATCCATCATCATAATTCACTTGCATGCATATAATCCATACAAATCCATACATATTTATTAGTTTCTGAAAGTGTATAAGAAGCTCCAATATTGGACCATTCTTCCTTTCGAAACTGATTTATGTGTAAGGATTCCATCTATTCTCATCATGCATACATATCATCCAAAGAAGGCTATACATATGGATTAGAATTAGGAAGTGTTTAAGAAGCTCCTCCAATGGACATTCTTCCTTCCAAATTTGATTCGTGTGTATGGTTCTGTTTCATTCTTATCATTCATGTCATCAATCTAACTTGCACACCTACATTCCCATTCCCATAATTATTTCAACATCTCTCTCTTCTCCATACTCAAAATTAATTTCACTTTCATGTCCTTAAACCTTCCAACATTCATTAGCTTCATACACCCTGTGTGTGCCACGACCGGACCCGATCCACCCGGATTGCGATCACCTCCACATTTGAACCCGACGTGAAACGCTTCGTGGCATTTGCTTCTGATCTTGTTGGGAGGTTGTGATCCATATCCTTTGTTTCATATTTTTCATCCTTATCATATCATTATCACCATTCTTGAGTGTTACACTGGATTTCTCACAATATCGTGCACATCTTCGTCGTGAAGTAAACGCATTTGTGAGAGATCTAGAGCATCGTGCATCACTTGCTTATTCACATAAGATGGAGGAAGGATTCAAATCCCTTATTGTTGAGAAACAAGGCCAAAGAATAGTCTCTTCTATGTTGAGAGAGAAGGGAAAATTCAATGACATCAACATTACAAGCTACTTAGATTTGTTTGAAGAGCAAGCTATGATTTTTGGTCTTCCCGAAGATCTTTTGATATCATTCTTTGAACGAATTGTTGATAGCTCTATCATAAACCGTGTCACTCAATATGATAGTCTTCCTTGGAGTGATTTTAGAAAGGAGATGCTCAAAGAATTCTATCTTGAAGATTATAGCCAACATAATCGGGATGGATTCTTACGATGGGTCAATTCCCCAAAGCCTAGTAGCTCTATTACTCACTTACAAAATGAGTATATTAGATACTATGAGCAACTTCCTGATGAGGATAAGATAACTTTGGAACCTGATCTTGTGATCAATTTTCTTAAGCTTCTTCATCCTGAAACTCGTAGGGAAGTTGAACGGCGATTAGAAGAACCAGATAAGCGCTATGGTCTTACTGACATTGGCAAAAAGTGCGTAAAGTAGTAGAGGCTGTAGCCCATAGACATCAAAGACAATCCATGCTTTATGAGCAAACTAGTCTTCCTCAAGCTAGCCTTCCACAAACTAAGGAGCAAGTTAGAGAACAATCCCATGCTATGCTTTTTGACTCTACTCCTATTCCTCAAATGTTGGAGCCTACTCAAGGTTTTAAAGTAGAGCCAAATAAAAGTGTAGTTGAACAATCTCAAGTGGATATTCTCACTAAGCAAATGGAAAGTCTTATTGCTACACAATCCAATTTGGCCAAGACTATAGATGCTTTACAATCTAATTACACCAAAACTTTCCAAAATCAAATGAACCCAGTGACTTTTCAAGAGCCTAATCAACATGTTATAGCTACCAATCAAAATCCACAAGTAGCTCCTACTCAAGCATATCAAGTTCCTCCAATGCATAATCCTTCAATGCAAAATCCTCATCCTCATGTGCAAAATCCTCAAATGTATCAAAACCTGTATCCTCAAGCTTCTCAAAT
Organism: Ceratopteris richardii; assembly: GCA_020310875.1. NCBI lineage: Eukaryota > Viridiplantae > Streptophyta > Polypodiopsida > Polypodiales > Pteridaceae > Ceratopteris > Ceratopteris richardii. The sequence continues at coordinate 100,819,753 of CM035435.1, forward strand.
AGCTTTTCAAAATCCTCAAAATCAAAATGTTCAAAATCATCAACCGTATAATATGGAAGCTCCTCTTGCACCTCAAGTACCACATGTTGCTCCCCAAGCTCCTCAAATACATCAATTGCATTTTCAAAGTAGAATCAAGTAAACCCACAAAGGAAGGTGATTTTTCCATAGAGGCTTTAGTAAGAGCACGGGATGAGATTAGGAGAATAACGGCTTGGGAGTCACCGATAGAAGATCAATCTCTTATTTCTCACATATCCAATGTAGAAGAAAAACGAAAAAGAGATGAAGCTGAGCCTAGTGAAAGAAGATTGACTCGAAAACAAACCTCAGAGGGAATAGAAACAATCATAGAGCAAGGAGAAACATCACAATCTAAAGATAAAAAACAAGAATCAGAACCCAATGAACAAAAACAAGAGGAGAAACAAAAAGGGAAGAAGACCAAGCAAAGAAAAACAGAACCAAAGCCTTTAGATAAACCAGAACAATCAAAACAAACTGAAGACCAAACACGAGAACATGAACAAAAACAAGATCCTGAGCAAAAACAAAAGAAACCAAAGAGAAAACCTAAAGCCATCTTGATTTCAGAAATTGAGAGAAAAATAGATCCTATGGAAATTTTAGATGACATTTTGCTTAAGAGTCAAGTGACTATGTCTTTAGAACAAGTTTTCTCTATTGCAAAGCCTGTTTTTAAAGATAACTTTATCGGCCTAATTAAAAGGAAGAGGTTTCCGCTTAATCTAGATACTAAGATGCAAGATTCTCTAGATCAAGATCAAGCTATGAATGAAGCCTTAAACTTTGATGAATCTGATGAAGAGAACTTTGATGATGATGAAGTAAATGTTAATAAAAATTTCTTAGGACCTATTCAACCTGACCATGAAAATCATGAAAACAATCCTGAAAGTCACTTTAAAAGAACATTTTGGTCTAGAGGTACATCAGAGATGCATGTTAAAATAGGAAATGATAAGAACACTATCACTGTAAATGCATTAGTAGATTCCGGCTCTGAAATCAATGTGATTTCAAGAGAAGTCTATGATAAGTTTCGATGGCCCATAGATAAAGATTGTGGATGGCGTATGAGAACTGTAGATAATGGTGTAGGTACCCTGTATGGAGCTTGTGCTAGTGTGCCCATATCCATAGGAGGAATCACAGAAGAGTTTTACTTTTTTATTCAAGATAATTGCTCCTATGAAGTTCTCTTAGGTCAACCCTTTATTTGTGAGAGTCGTATGGAAACTAAAGCCATGGATGATGGGTCTACCTATGCTAGATTTAAGTCTAAGGATGGAATGCAATCACTTCAAGTCATGACAGTAGGAGTGAATCATCCTAGGAATCGATTGTCAATTAGAAAGAAACCTATTGTTACTCAGGGTCACGAGCATGCTTGTAGTGATTGTGCACCTCGATTCATGTTTGGAGCTACATATGATCAAAATTTCGGATAGAATCCATTGTTGAGCGGGACAACAGTGGATATTGGTTTGACATCTCGCATCCAACCAACATGTACAATAGTTTGTCACTTTGTTTTCCACATTCTAGATTAGAGCTTCTTCATAAGAGTCAATTGTCCAAGTCTTTTATCCAAAAAAGCCGAAAAAATTATAAAAACAACAAAATCATGGAACATGATGAGAACATTGAGCATGTGATTGAGACATCTCATTGTTTCTCTACTCTTGAGGAGTTAGAGTTATGTCTTCAACAAAATTCTAATTCCCATATTATTCTTATTTCTTCCCTTGATGAGTATGCTCTAATCCAAGAGTATGCTCTCAATGTTGACAAGTGCTCAAAATTTAACCAAACACATGATGCCTTAGTTGAAACAAAGTACAAAACTATAGACAAAAAAATCAAACCCATAGCTCAACCATTACCTCAAGGAAGTAATGAAAAAATTATTGATGTGAAAAATGATCCAATTCTTCGGGATAAGAAAAACATAGGACATACATTCACGGATGAGACAATCAAACAGGTGAAAATTGGAAGGGATGATGACTTTCTTTTGCCAGCAGAGAGAGATAAATTTGAGAGAGTTATACGGAGCCATGGAAAAGCCTTTACTATGTATCCTCATGAGATTGGTTGTGTAGATCCTAAGCTAGTTGCACCCATGATAATCTTTACTATTCCACATATTCCATGGAATCTTCGTCCTATACCTGTTCCAAAGGCTCACTTACCTGAGCTAATGAAACTACTTAAGGAGAAGATAAACATGAGAATTTTAGAGCCATCTTTTGCACCTTACTCAAACAGATGGTTCACTGTGCCTAAAAAGAATGGGAAACTACGTTTTATTCAAGATCTCCAACCCGTCAATAAAGTCACCATAAGGAATGTAGGAACAGGACCCATTGTAGATGATTTTGCTGAATCATTTTCAGGACATTCTATCTATTCAATGGGTGATCTATATTCTGGATATGACCAATTCCAATTAGCAATTGATAGTCGTGACATAACCACAATGAAAACTTCTTTAGGCTTAGTGCGAATGTGTACTTTACCTCAAGGAGCGACTAATTCTGTGGCTCATATGATGAGTGCTATGAATATGGTCTTACATGACTTTATCCCTCATATAACTATGCCATTCATTGATGATATTCCAATTAAAGGGAGTGAGGAACGTGTAAAGGACATTACTTTAGATTCATCGGGATGTCGTAAATTTGTTCTTGACCATATCTCTGATTGTGAAAGAATATTTCAACGATTTGAAGAGGTAGGTCTCACATTTTCCATAGAGAAATCTGTTTTCGGTGTCAACGAGGTACTTATTGTTGGACATTTATATGGCCATTATGGTCGAAAGCCATACCCACAAAAAGTTGATGCCATTAGCAAGATTTCTGAAACATGTAACAACGTGAGTGAGGTACGTAGATTTCTTGGTGCTTGCATCTTTTATGTTATTTGGATCCCTCATTTATGTGGCCATTATGGTCGAAAGCCATACCCACAAAAAGTTGATGCCATTAGCAAGATTTCTGAAACATGTAACAACGTGAGTGAGGTACGTAGATTTCTTGGTGCTTGCATCTTTTATGTTGCTGATTGTCTTTATGACTTGTTGAGGAAGAAACGAAAATTTATTTGGACTGACAAACACACTCAAGCTATGCGTAAATTGAAGAAATTATTGCTTGAAGCTCCCATCCTTAAGCATGTAGACTAGTCCTATTGGTATAGGTTGGGTCATAAGTCAAGATGATAGTGAAGGGAATAGATATGCAATTAGGTTTGGTGCCAAAATTCTACATGAAACACAATGAAAATATCCACAGATCAAACGAGAACTATGGGGTATGGTAACAACTTTGAAAACAAACAAAGAATATTTCATTGGTGCAAATGTCAAAGTTGAGACTGATTGTTTGCCTCTCATTGGAATGATAGCCAATTGTTCATCTCCTGATATAGCCATGCTTAGATGGATCTCATATATTAAGTTCATAAATCCTGACTTAGTTCATATTTCAGGTAAGTCAAACTCAGTTGCTGATATGTTATCGAGAGCTAGATTTGATGATGATCTTGAAAGTGATCTAATAAAGAATGTGAATTTAGTTGACTATGTTCCACATATATATGAGTATGAGCAATTTCATGAGTCTGAGTACGAAAATGAATGGAGAGACATAGGAAAGTATCTGAGTACACTACAACCATTACCTAACTGGACTATGAATAGATTCCGTAACATTAGGAAACGAGCTTATAACTTTTTCCTATGTAATGGTTATCTTTGGAGACATGCTAAGGGTAAGGTTAAGAATCCACAACGAGTCCTAGGAAAACGAGGTCTTCAATTGCAAGTAATGAAGGAAATGCATGAGACATTATGGGCCGGTCATAAAGGAATTTTTGGAACATATGAAAAAATTAGAAGTACCTATTATTGGCCTAGGATGTATGTTGACATTAGTAGCTATGTTTCTACATGTTCTACTTGTCAACTTTATTCATCAGTCAAACATAGAGATCCGTTGCATCCTACTTATCCACCTTGTATTCACTACAAGTGGGTAGTAGATCTTGTAACTATGCCTAAAGGTATCAACAAAATGCATTACATTGTACTTGCAAGAGAAGACTTAACTAATCATGTAGAGGGACGTGCACTACGATCTAAGACCACTTACAATGTTTGCAAATTCTTGCTTGAAGATGTCATAAGTCGCTTTGGGTACATAGAGAAAGTAGTTGCCGATCGTGGAGAGTTAAATGCAAGAGAAGCTAAAGAGTTCTTTGAGCGTCACGGTATTCGTTTGTCTCTCACTAGTGCATATAACCCAGAGGCCAATGGTAAAATAGAGAGAGGGCGTCCACCTATTGTGAAAGCCATATCTAAAGCATGTAATGGTGACATCAAACAATGGCCTAAATTCTTATCTTTTGCACTTTGGGCAGATAGAATGACATGCACACATACTACTGGATATATGCCTGCTGAACTCATGTACTGTCAAAAACCATTGTTTCCAATTCAGTCTCATATTTCTGCATGGTCAAATTTGCCTTGGTCTGAAAACATGTCTACTGATGATTTTTTGAGTTTGCGTATTAAACAGTTAGAACAAGGTAAATTAAGACTTGATGATGCTGTTGAAAAATTAAGAGAATCTAGAATGAAGAACAAGCATTATTTTGATAAAACTCATCGATTGCGTCCTAAGCCAATTGAAGTAGGAGATTGGGTGCTCATTTATGATAGTACATTCGACTCTCAATATGATGCACGCAAAAAGCTCACTCAACGGTGGTTTGGGCCATACATAGTATCAAAAGTCAACAACAATGGTACGTATGCTCTTTGTGAATTAAATGGTGTTGCACTAAAAGCTTTGATTGCAGGTAAAAGGATAAAGTTATTCAAGAAGCGTGATAATGACGAGTACATTTTGGATGAGGACATTGAAGAAGATGACAACAATGAGGCCGATTCATAAACAGGAGTATCCATGTTATTATAAAAAATAATAATAAAAAAAAAAATCATTAAATTTCAAGTTCATGTTGCTTTGTTTTTTTTTTTCAAGTTCATTCTATTTTTTTTCCATGCTTGTTTCATGCATGTTTTTTTCAGTCTTTGCATTGCATTGCATATCCACATCACTTGAGTCAAAAAAGGGCAAATGATGATTTCTCTACTTGTGTAAAATTGTATCTTAAGTAGTAACTTATCTACTAAGAAATTGATTATAATCTAGGATTGTGGAAAGATAGGGCATGTAGATTTGGAGGTTTATTTTGGTGACAAGACTTTCATATATAAACATGCATATGTATCTTGTATCGAAAGCATAATTGTTGAAATCCTAGCTCCTGCTATTGCATGTTTCTACATCTTTAGTCCACCTCACAGCACTTGTATCAGAGTTTAAACGACTGTTCTCCGTCATCAAAAATGGTTGTACCTTGTATCGGGGTTTAATTTTTCCTCGTCAAAAAAAAAAAAAAAGCTACATGTTACCAAGAAGTTTACACTTTCTTCCACCCCAAAAAAGTGATCGTAACCATAAAGTTGCCGAATCATCATCATCATCGAAAAAAAAAAGAGCAAGCCAAAGGAGGATAAAGAGGCATAGTAGAATAAATCACAGGCTATATAAGCAGATTTATGCATTAGTGGAGTTTAGCTAGATTTCCTTGCATGTTATTAGAGAAAGAGCATATTCATATTTATGTAGGAAAGGAGTTGATCTAAAATAAGCTAAAGATGAAAGATGTCTCTTGAAAATCCTAAATCTTTGTTTATAATCATATTTAAGGTAGATTGCTTTATGAAAAAGGTACAAAATTTTCTTCAAGATGAGAGGAACTGATGCTTAAAACGACTCAATACATCCACTTCCACTTCATATTGATGCATGTTTTTTTTCTTTCTTGTTGCCAATGTTGCTTGTTCATTTGCATATATATTGCCTATTTGTTCATGCATATTCATGTTGCTTGTTTAAATTATTTCTTTCATGCAAATTTTGCTTCATGTCACGTTACCTACTTATTCATGCATATAATCAATTTTCCTTCCATCTTTCTTATGTTGCCTATAAACGAATTTGATGCCGGGAACATTTTGTTTTTCACAGATGCTAGAGTGGCGCTTCCGGAGGAATCGCAGGTTTAGTGGGGGCGAATGTCGTCGAGATTTGCTCTCCTCTCTCACTTGTGAAGGCCTACAAAAAACATATTTGGTGAAGGTAGCCGGAATTCCCCGAGAAGTTCAAGATGCATCAAGGATGTCAAAGGAAGGTCACATACAAAGTTTCAAAGAAATCAAGAAAGTCCATGGTAGCGATCAAAGCTGGTCAAAGCTGGTCAAAGTTGGGAAATTAGGGCAAAAATTTCATTGTCACCAAATTAGATGAAAATCCATATACTTGTAAAGATTGTCAAAGGCAGTCTATAGCCCAAATTTCAGCAGAAAATGGATTTTGTAGCACATTGATATGCTATGTTCATTTTGTAAAAATGTAATTTTTCTAGTTTGACCCTACAAATCCTTGTATAGAAATTTATGTTAGCCATATGGTTTGGCATGTATAAAGATCATATGTGGCTACATATTTGTATAAAGTTTCAAGGCTATCCGAGCTTCCTAGACACCTTAATGCCACCTTGCAAGCTTCCAAATGTAGTCAAACTTGTACAAGTTAGATTCAGATGGGAGTTTTTTCTGCATATTCCTGAAGGAGATCTTTGGAAACATAGTCCTACAATGTTTCATCTTCATCAAAGACTTTTTGGAGGGTCAAAGAGCACAAAGTCCAGTTTTCAAGGTCACCGCAGTTTTCTAGAATAAGAAAATTGAAGGCTTGAATGTCTGCCACATGTCAAAATATGATTGAACCATGTTGTACGGTCAAGATGAGCTCATATTCAAGGGTGGAGATGCACTAAAGCATAAAGGAAGGAGGATCCACGAATTTTTTCCATAAAAGAAGACCTTTTTTACAATCAAAGATCAATAATGCAGCATTTCTCCAAAAATAGTGGCTTATCTTATCCGAATTGATGTCAGCACTGATCCGACGGTCCAGATCATCCCCAGATCCAATGGTGGAGAATGAGGGCGCCTAAATTTCACTCCTTTACACTAGATTTGATAGAAAGAACAATTCCAAGCCATTGATTTGATTAATCAAATGGTTGTAATCGAAAGTAGTGATCCTAGAGTTGAGAGTTGATTTCTCTAGATCCAAGGGCCCAAATTCATTCAAAAAACTATATAAACCCCCCTCCAAACTCCTAGAGCATCATTGTTAGGCATCCATAGGGCTCATGCTAGCTTACGGTTTCCTTGAGACGATCACCCTCGGTTGAGCGAGTGAGGATCCAAGGTGAGCTAGTATGAGTATAGAACCTAGGTTCAAATTTAAGTTAGAACTCCAATTTAGGATAGGCTCTTGAAACCAGCATCTCTATCTTGACTCACCCTCGGTGGAGCGTGTGAGTGAGTTAGAGCTGATTTTAATGAGTCTTAGACTTCTTTAGTTAGACGTTATGAGCCTAGATAGACATAGGGTCACTGGAGTGGAACTCACCTTCTTACGTGTGACATTCGATTGAACTGTCATGGTTTGAGGGTCGGAACCACCTTTGATCAGTAGACTGCTTAGCATGACGTACCACGACGATCTTTTACATGTAACTTAATTCAAATTCTTTTAATTCATGTCACTTGTCACTTGTCTCTTGTCACCTCTCTCAGTCTCTTAAGTATTTTTACATGTCTTCTATTTCTTCTATGTGTGAGAAGGCTCCGCAGTATTGCGTTGAACCAGTGAGGATGTTTCTTTGAGCTTGTGAGTAAAATCCATCATCATAATTCACTTGCATGCATATAATCCATACAAATCCATACATATTTATTAGTTTCTGAAAGTGTATAAGAAGCTCCAATATTGGACCATTCTTCCTTTCGAAACTGATTTATGTGTAAGGATTCCATCTATTCTCATCATGCATACATATCATCCAAAGAAGGCTATACATATGGATTAGAATTAGGAAGTGTTTAAGAAGCTCCTCCAATGGACCATTCTTCCTTCCAAATTTGATTCGTGTGTATGGTTCTCTTTCATTCTTATCATTCATGTCATCAATCTAACTTGCACACCTACATTCCCATTCCCATAATTATTTCAACATCTCTCTCTTCTCCATACTCAAAATTAATTTCACTTTCATGTCCTTAAACCTTCCAACATTCATTAGCTTCATACACCCTGTGTGTGCCACGACCGGACCCGATCCACCCGGATTGCGATCACCTCCACAGCGTTATTGTCATGGCATACAAAGAGCAGGTCTACAGATGGTGTAATGCGAGTGCCTGTTGACTCTGATGCTTGGAAGCACATAGATAGTAAGTGGCCAGAGTTCGCTAGTGAGCCTCGGTCCATACGTCTAGGCCTAGCTATGGATGGATTGAATCCATTTGGTTTACGTAGTTCTTCATGGAGCACATGGCCTGTATGTTTGATGAATTATAACATCCCACCATGGCTGGCCACAAAGAAGGGTCATTTATTATTAGCTCTTATTGTACCAGGTAAGTATAAGGTAAAAAACATGGATGTATATCTTGCACCACTTGTGGAAGAACTGCGCATTTTATGGGATGTGATTACTATGCGTGACATGTCTCAACCTATAAGAAAACAAGACGTGTGAGTGCAAGGCATACTTATGTGGACGATGCATGATTCGCCTGGTTATGGTGAATGTTCAGGTTTATTGATTTTGGGTTACCATGCTCGTCCCTTATGCAGACCACGACTCGAAGCACGCTATTCCAAAGCACTACGTAAAACTGTCTATGAAGGACACCATAGATATTTGCCTGATGGACATGTTTTATGTGAAGGACAAATTGGTCAACAAGCGCAACGCCAAATGAAAGCTAGCAATTGAAAACAACTGTGGGATTCAGAAAATCCAGCCACTAGCATGAAGCAGTTGTTTATTTTTCATGAACTCCCTTATTGGAGTGAATTGTTGATCAATCATTTGGTAGACCCGATGCATATTTTTAAGAATGTGCTTTGGAAAACTTTGATCGGAAAGAAAGAAAGCAAAGCACAAAGGGATGACTTAGAAGAGCGAGGTTATATGCGAGAGTTGTGGGCAATTACTAAGCCCAACGGAACAGTATCGTTACCAAGAGCTCCTTGAGTGCTTTGTAAGATGGAAGAGCAACAAGTGAAGAAAACAATTTCAGAGTTTTGGATACCTATTGGATGCATGAGGTGTCTAAAGACTACTTTCACACAAAACGATGATCTTGGAGGGCTCAATCTCATGATTGGCACAAGTTTTTAGAGTTTGTGCTCCCTGTAGCCCTAAAAGATTGTCTTTCGGAGTATGTACAGAGAACCATTTATAAAATTAGTTATTTAGTACGGTGGATCTCTTCTAAAGAGATAAATAAAGATAGCATATAGAGTGCGGAACTCAATGCTATCGAGGATCTTTGTATGGTAGAGAAATACTTTCCCACAAGTATTCTCACTATTCAACTTCATTTACTGGTTCATGTCCGTAGATGAAGTTGCAATAGCAGGAACTGTCCATAGTCGATGGATGTTCTTCTTAGAGCGCTTTATGAAGACATTAAAAGAGTTTGTTTGACAGAGAGCATGTCCAGAGGGTAGCATGGCAGAAGGATGGCTTGTACAAGAGTCTCTTGAATTCATAACTCATTTTCTACGTATGTCGGATCCCAAAATGCCTCGCTTATGGAGCGATGATGAAGATGTTCGTCTCAATGGGGATGAACCACAAGGTAAAGGATTCCAAAGGAAAATGGATGCAGCTTTCCAAGAGAAGGCAATGAAGTTTTGCATAGCTAAATCTGAGCCTATGCAGAAGTCGTTAGAAAGGTATGAGCTTGCCAAGGAAACCAACGCAAAGGAAAGAGCTCAATTTGGAAAGAATCGTTCCACTCGATTTTTTCCTCTTCCAAAAAGTATTCGATCTCTTCCACCTTCTCCAACGAGATGGCTAGATACAATGGTTTCACAAGCAAATGCAGTGGGTGAAGATATCTCTGAAGAAGAAGAAGAACTCGCAAAGGGATGTGATTGAGAGAATACTAAATACGGTGCACTATGGTCTCATGGATGACACTTTGGAATCGCACGAATCGATAGAAATAGGTCTACTTTTGATAGTAGGGTGATGGTGAACTTTTTGCAAAAAAGTAGAGCGAGTGCAAGAGATGATAATGCTCAAGAAGGCCAGCTAGATTATTATGGTGTGATTCAAGATATCTTGAAACTATCTTTTAGGAAGTTTGATTATTTTGTTTTTGATGTGAAATGATTCAAAGTAGTCATCTCTGGAAGAAACGCAACAGTGAGGCGAGATAAAAGCGGTTTGCTTCAAGTCGACTCCACAAAATTATGGACGGATGAGAGGGATACATTTGTACTTCCCGAACATTGTGAGCAAGTTGTTTTTATACCAGATTCAAAAGAACCAGAGTGGCTATTTGTTTTACAAGTCGCCCCACGTAGTAGACAAATTTGTGAGAATATCGATGTACAAGATAGTCCATCTGTAGTGGACTCAGAGATCATTGTTCGAGAAGAAGAGGTCATTGAAGAAGAGGTCATTGTTCGAGAAGAAGAGGTCATTGTTCGAGAAGAAGAGGTCATTGTTCGAGAAGACGAAGCAATAGACGATGATCAGGAAGAAACCAGCATAGGAAGCGATTTAGAAGCCATCAATATAGAGATAGATATTCTCGGTGCATCGGATCTTCAAGAGGATGCTAGATTAGAGGATTTTTTAATAAAACACTTGTACATACTAATTTTTGTTTTTTTTTATTTATTCTCTATATTACCTTTATTATCACATACTAATTATTTGAGTTCTTTTGTTATAGAGCACAATGGGAGACAGTCCTCGAGTCACTCCTCGTTCCATGAGAGAGGAGGAATTTTTAGAGTTTATCTCTCAGGTATCTCCCGTGTATATGGCCGTTGTGTCACAGTATTGGATCGCTCGTGGTAGCACTCCTCCCGACCTCACTCCTGCCGGCCTTACTCCTGCTGGCCTCACTCTCATCGGTGTCACTCCCACCGGTGTCACTCCTGCGGGTGGTGCTACTCCCGCAGGAGGTATTTCTCCTAGCTTTGTGACTCCACCACGATCATCTTTTTAGCCATCTCCTACTGGGTCTAGTAGTAGACATGTGCGTTCGATGCCTCAGCGTGATACAGGTTCTAGCCCGTCTCGTAGATCAAGATCACGCTCTAGAGTAGGAGGTTCTAGGAGTGGATCTACAGGTAGGTTTGGAGGAGGCGGCTGTTGTGGATGCAGTGCGACAGACGTTGTCTCGCCCGCTTCTACTCCTAGGACGAGTACCTTAGATGTAGGTATGCCATGCAGTATACCATGTGGAACACCACGTACACCTTGGGGTGCTCATGACCATGATGACTCCAGGGTGTATAGTACCCGAGATGGAGCTCCGGTGATGGATGCGGCTGGCAAAGAAATGCGTGCACGTATACGATAGCTTCGCTCCATACAGTTTGGACACTCCATCATGCTGAAATGGAGTGAATAGGATAAAGATCGGAAGAATTATATCACACAAACTATTTATCAAGAGTTTCGACCAGCTGATGGACAGTCTTTTGTTAGTTCAGAGTGGATTCTACACACTGCACATGAGGTGATGTCCATCGATGATCAGAGGCTCGTGATGCTTTCAGAGCAGGCTTAGCAAAGTCTATATGGTTAGATGCTGAGGAGTGGGATCTGATTCGTGATGAGCAGCATCAGACTTCTGAGCGATATCGCTAGCAGCGAGATGCCACAGCCACACGTTTAGATACGGTTAGACCGTCACATTTGGGTAGTGGCGGATATGACACGATGCATCATGATTTTGTAAGTACCATTTCATTTATTGAATTTATTTGTGTTAAGTTTCTCATGTATGTTCCTCTAATATTTTGTATATTTGTTGCAGGAGCTGGCAATGGGTCATCCTCCAACACGAACGAAAGAGTCTTACGGATATCAGCACGGATTGACTGCACTATTGAAGGACTTGGAGGGACGCGGTGCGGTCGTTTCATGGGAGCATTTGCAATGAGGTGATTAATTTATAAATTTGGTTTTTACTTGTTGTTTATAATTTCATGTGAATTTATCTCATTCCATTAATGTTCTTTGTTGTAGGACTGTTGATATGGAATGTTCTTTGCATGTGTATGGCAGTGGCACACCAAAATTTTGTATTTGATTTTTATATGGCAATGCATTGCTTTGCCACATTTTTTAAAAGCATCATATATGACAATGTTTGCCACACTCTTGTACATGCTTCATTTATGAAATATATCACTTTCTTTGTACATGGTTCATGGTTCATTCTGATTATCTCTTTAGTGTCCAATAATATTCGGTTTTATGAAATCATATTTCGGTTGACATTAGAGTACACATCACATGTACTCGGTTTTTTTTGGGCAGAGTGTATCGTCTTTTATTAAGCAACATCATGGTAATGTTGCTCTAGAAAAAGACAACACACTCTGCCCAAAAAAAATTTTGCAGATATGGTTGTCAGTATAAGCTATGGTACTCCCAGTAATGTCATTGGAATAAGCATCAGTACACCCAGCGGGCGCCGGTATACGCAACTGTGCATCAATCGAGGCATCGGTATAGGCATCGATAAGAGCGCCGGAATTACCGACGCTCATACCGATGCCCATATCAATGCTTATACTGACACCCATACCGGCGCTATAGTACTGATGCGCATATCCACAGCTACACCGATGTCGCAACAAAAATAGGTGCGTTCATTTCCCTCGGCAAAAATCTCGGTATACCGCCGATCTCTTGTAGTGATATTAATTATGTGTCTTCCGAAGAAGGTGGTTTAGTTCAGTGCTCCTTCATATGGAAGGTCAATGTAATTCTCGGCTGATGACTTTCCACCAGCGTCAAATGTGTAATTTCATGTATATTTATGACTAATTGAGAGAACAAGAAGCCACACTCCAAAACAATACTCTTCAACTTATCCTAATACAAATTTAACTTTCTAAATTCTATCTATAATTTGACAAATGTGAGCTTCCATGAAGATATTCAATTTTTTTGTCAATGATACAAAAATATCTACATCCTCCTCGTACAAAAAGTTAACATAATTTCATGTATGCATGCATGTCTTTATGTATGTGTGGACTATGGAGATACTTTTAAATGCATTATAAAGAGAGGAAAAGAAAACTAAACGCATATATTTGTCCGTGTGGAAATTTTCTACATGCATACATGTAAAAAAAAAAGGGAAGAATAACTTACATATTTTACCCTTTTTTACTTCTCGAGAAAATGAATCATTGATTTAACATTCATATATGTAGAGAAAATAAATGATAGAGTTACATATTCTAGTATTTCATGTGAAAATTCAATAATAGTAGTCTCTTAAAAGTCCATCATCAACCGAGAAAGCTCGTCAACTTTGAACACTTTCAACATCAAACCAACAAAAAAAACTTCATCTTAGCCTACAGTCCACAAAAGAACTCAGCTCATTTCATGAGAAATGAAAGAAACATGATATATATGTGCATGTATATTACACATAAATGTGCACCTCCCAAATTCAAATGCATGCACACAATTATGTGTATGTGTGAGATAGCAAGAGAGGTAGAGCTTTGAGAATTACCAAAATGAAAAGAATCTTGGGATTGCTACACAAAGATTGAGTGCAAATGGCATGTGAAGAACATTCCACTTGCATATGGCAACATATTTGGAAATTCAAGACAATGCACATTTGAGAAGGCACTATAAGAAATGAGGACAAACAACAAAAAACAAATGTGTGCTAAAATCGCAAGCTTATAGATTCATGGATGCATTCTAAATTCCATCCAACATCGAGGTGCACTAAGTACATTCAGCCGTGAATGTCAAGGTTCGTTCTTTGTACAAAGTTTTCCTAAAAGCATCAACTAAACCTACCAAATCTTCAAGGATTCATATCTCAGCTGAAAAGTCTAATCAACAGATGATAGCACTCTGATAGCATGCTCAACAGCTAAACAAGATCACTATGATAACACTATGCTTTCTTGTAGATACATTATCAAAGAAGGAAGACAGATGATAAGAAAATAGAAAAGCAAAAACAATTTTTCAAGAACTATAAGACAAATGATCATATCAAAAAGATTTTTCCTAAGCTATCTACAAAAGATGCAAAGAAGAAAGAGTCTAGGATGGTTGTTGCAAAGGCCTCTAAACCTCAATCAGAGTTTTCTAATCTTGTTTATAATGAAGAATGGGCATTTACAACTCACTAAAGCTATGATCCATCACAATGCTATCATTTGTTTAGCGGAATGCCCATTCTTCATTCTAAACAAGATTAGGAAACTCTGATTGAGGTGTAAAGGCCTTTGCAACAACCATTCTAGACTCTTTTTTCTTTGCATCTTTTGTAGATAGTTTAGGAAAAATCTTTTTGATATGATCATTTGCCTTATAGTACTTGAAAAAATGTTTTTGCTTTTCTATTTTCTTATCAATTATCTTCCTTCTTTGCCTAATCATCTTCTTTGTCACTATGATAGCATGCTCGACAGTTAAACAAGATCACAATTAAAATTTCGACTACAATAGTTATGATCTTTTGAATTCCTAATCACCTCGAGTAGGCTCACCAATTTTCATGTGATTCTGAGACTCTAATTGGATCATTGTTGATGAAGCTCTAGAGAAAGCAACGACCTACTCTTATACCAATTTTTGGAGTTGTAGCTTTGGGAGCACACGAACAACACAAGGAAGATTTGAGGAAAAACATGATAATGAATGTACAAAGACGAGTGACCCCTTAGGGGTATAGATGTATATACAAGCCGGGAAAAAAAATACTAACGAGAGAAAAAAGTGACATAGGGATCTTGGATCGTAAGTGCGTTAACATAAGTTCTTTGTGAGAAGCTCATGTGGCATTCGCATAATTATTATATTATAACGTCCAATCGGATGAAGGGATCATAGCATAGTTAGCGCTTTTTCTCTAAAGAAGAATTTATTAGAATTTATTTTCCTTCACTCTTCATAGAGAAAATTTCATTCACTATCATGGAATATTACACGTTCATTGAACTTTCTGTACAATTTTATAATACATGTTTTCATATAACAAGGAAACTTTGTGAAAAATGGAGAGAAAATTAACTCAACATATAAAAACGATAGTGATGATGGTTAGATCCATGCTCATATAAGGAAAATTGGGATGATCCATTGACTCTATCTCCATTTTGGTACATGACTAGGTTGAGAATTCGAGTATTAGATATTGGTATGGTTATATATACACACATTACTTTCCACGTCGTCTCAACCATCTTCGCCATAGGGATTGATCTAATACCTAGGGACTCATTATTTATTGTGTTAATTAGGCACATTCCTTATTGCCTATCGCTGATTCGTTCCCCAAGGTTATGTGCAAATCCTTTAAGTTGTTTCAAAACACTTCCCCATTTACTGTTTGAGATTTTTGTATTTTTAAATTAGTGTTGCACTCATATGATAGTTCTACATATTACACAAATAAAGATTTAGGAAGAAGATATTACTTTGTGTATATACTCAACACCTAAGAAAATCTAGAGACACAAGAGATCAAACCTGATATATGGTTTATGAGAGGTTTTGAACCCATTATGAGACTAGTTCACATATAGTGAAAGAAAAATTCCGCAAGACTAAGATGGTTTAAAAAAGTCATTTTTTTCAAGATCAAACATGGATTTCAAATTTGTGGTCAAAAAGAGCACAAGTAACCCTAAAAAGGGGGTCCATTGTGAGGTGTTACGATGAGATTTTAAATATTTAAAAGCACTTGAATTTTTGGGCATAGCCTAGTTATGAGATTCCTTCTCTCTCTAAAGGCAATTCATTAAATAGGGGAAAACTTGTCCCCCTCTCCCCTTCAACATAGTATTTTATAGGGTATCGACTATGGCCACACCCTCTTCTGATTGGTCAATCACTAATCACTCCTTAATCTAAAAGGCCCATGGAGAGTTCATGGAGGGTTCATTTTTTAACCCTAATGCACATACATACATTATACATTTATAGTTTTGTATGTATATTTATATTTCAGAATGTATATTTGTATATATTTGAATATGTGTATGTATAAATATATACATGTGAATGTATGTGTATATAAATAACCAGATTATTAATATCTAGTACCTTTATTTGCTACACAATCAGATTATGATCAATCAAAGGTCAATGGTATCAAGACAATGTATCAAGACAATGCATCAAGAAATGATACTATATTGTCTTGATGCCAATATCGCATCAAGATCAATGGCACTAACAAAAGGGTCTTGGTGTATCGATACAATACAACTCCTTGCAAAAAGTTCTATGGATCTATGAAATATATTATCTCATATATCGAGAGCTCAAAGCAAAGATCAAGTTGAATCTTGTACCAAACTTTAAGCATCAACAAGCTTTCCTGGAGAGTGTTGGTGATGATAGTAAGATACCATATGCTATATTTCCTAACAGGACTCGATCACATGGTGGTCATATGAGGAACAACAAAGGGTGCATCAGTGTGTTTTGGGAAGCATTGCGATTGACAAGAGAAAGTTGGATCAATATTTTTAGAAATTGACTAGAGGTGAGGAAGAATGTGATAGGCCAATTGATATGAAAAAAAAAGAGGTGGATGAGATTGTACAGCTTGAACAGGAAATAGACTCATTGTGGATGAAAGCTAAGGGTTTATATCAAGTTACTGAGATTCGATGAGAATCAATGTGTTAACTCCATGTAAATCCTAAGCTTGCACCCACAATGACTCTATTTAACCTTCATGCTATACAATTTTATCCACCTCTTTCTTCTTCATATCAATAGGCCTATCATGTTCTTCCTCACCTCTACTCAATTTTTGAAAGCATTGATCCACCTTTCTCTTGTGAATCTCAATGATTTCCAAAATGCACTCATGCACTCGTTGTTCCTCGTATTACCCACCATGTAATCTAGTCCTCTTAAGAAACACAATGTATGGTATCTTAGTATCATCATCAATGCTCTCCAGGAAAGCTTCTTGATGCTTCATGCTTGGTACAAGGTTCAACTTCATCTTTGCTTTGAGATCTTGATATAGGAGATGATATATTTCATAGATCCATAAACCGTCTTTAGGAAGTGGTATTGTATTGATACAACAAGAACCTTTTGTTAGCTGATATGCATTGTCTTGGATGTTGTTCACCTTGATGAGATGTTGACACCAAGACAATAGCATGAAGAGGGACTTGTTGAGAGATGAAAATTGACTTGTTAGGATAATCGCATGAAGAGGGACTTGTTATGGCTATGTTTTGATAGAAATCAACTTATGCACTTGCTCCTTGGATAGTTAGGACAAAACAGATACAAACAAGTAAAAACAGATTTTACTTTTTATGATATACTTCAATATTTTTTCAGGCACATAATAATGAATTTTCATTTTTTTATATTTTTATATGTTATTTTGAAGGTTCATTGATTTTGAGCTGAGCATGAAGGTAGAGATTTCCCATTAAAAAGGGATCATTATCGATTGTTAACTTGAATCATTTGAATGGGTATCTGACAATAGGTTCTCCTTTTTTCAACTAAAATATAGGTGAATCCCACCATAGAGATGAAAATATGTTCTTTTACGTTAGACCATTAAGCTCAGGGGTGTGCCTAGAATTTTATATATAGCTCTATTTTTGAGGAAGAAATTTCTCTCATGTATGTAGATATATGTGTGTACACACACACACACACACACACACACATATATATATATATATATATATATATATGTGTGTGTGTGTGTGTGTGTATTCATGTGTGTTATATATATACATGTGTTAGTATGCACATATGTCTGTTTCATGTGTATGTATATACATATATATATATATATATATATATATATATATATATATATATATATATATATATATATATATATATATATATATATATATATATATATATATATATATATATGCATGTTTATGATATATGTATGCAGGTGTTAGTATGCACACATCTATGTATGCATGTGCATTTTTGTGATATATGCAAAGTTTGTTTATAATCGTGTATCCATGTATATGTATATATGTGTGCATGTAGCCATGTATGTGTGATGTGTATGTATCCAAATATGTGTTTTATAAATATATATGTGTATATACATAATGTATATATATATTTATATGTATTATGGTCCTCATTGATTCTAGTAGCTATATATAGAGGCATAAAGTTGGGAGGAGAGACATCTCTCTCATAGGTGGTGGGAGGACTAGATGCAATATGTATATATACTTCATCCATACGGCAAACGCATACGGGTATGAAAGTAAAAAAAAGTACTTGTACATGACTGCTAAATTAGATAAGTTTTCTTGACAGAACTTTCTTTTTCAAGGCTCAAGACCATGCATACCATGCATTATCACGACAATGTGCCATAAGTATCCACATATCTTTCAAATACCAATTTATGCAACCACCTTGTGCCGAATTCTATCTCCAATGAAGTAAGTACATACTATTTATCTCTCTCATCAAATTCACTACAAAAGAAAAAAAATCATATAAGTAAAACATAAAATATTTATCTCAATTTATATGTAAAATTTTACTTACTTCCAGTTCAAGTGAACAGAACACAGGTAGGAGTCAGATAAATCTCTCATTCTTTTTCTAGCCTCCACCCCATGCCTCATATATACTATATTTCCCTCAGGTCTTATGTCGCACTCCAGCCCTAGGCTACCTATGCATGTCCTCATAAGTACCTCTCCTATGCTCTCACGAGGTGCAAGTGGTATAGGTGTCCTGAAAATAAATAGATAGAAATGAATAAAAACATGTGCTAAAATATCATTAAAAATATTAATTTATGAAAAGAAAACTTACCTATGGGCAGATAAATCTCTTCTTGCAAATGGAGGCACAAAGGAGCTTTCCTCTAGGCATTGGGTAAGCATCTATATGGTAAATTTGATTTCCTCATCATGTTTGTCTGCATACTCATGCATGCTAACCCCTAAGGAATCAGGCAGAACTTTCCCTCTCATAAGATTCTTTATGAGAGTAAGTTTCCCCTTTCTCTCTCTACTACAATCCATAATATCTGTACATACAAAGCAAAATGGATTAGAAATATATATATATATATATATATATATATATATATATATATATATATATATATATATATATATATATATATATATATATATATATATATATATGTGTGTGTGTGTGTGTGTGTGTGTGTGTGTGTGTGCATATGTGCATTTGTATGTGTATGTGTGTATGCATCTGTGTATGTATGTGTTTATGTGTGTGTATATGATGTATGTATATGTGTGTATGTATATATATGTATGTATATGTGTGTGTATATGTATGCAGGTGTGCATGTGAGTATATGTATATCGGTATATGTGTATGCAGGTGTGTATGTATGTGTATGCATGCATGCATATGCATGTGCATTGTGTATGCATATGTATGTATGTGTGTGTATGTGTATGTGTATGTGTATGTGTGTGTCTCTATGTGTGTATGCATATGTGTGTGTCTCTATGTGTGTGCATATATATGGGTGTATGTATATGTGTGTGTATGTATACGTCTATGTATGTCTGTATGCATATGTATGTATATTGTATGTATGTTTGTTGTGTATTCATGTGTGTGTATGTATGCATGCATGTATCTTTGTATACAAATGCATATATGTATGCACATGTGTGTGTATGTATATGTCTGTGTATGTGTGCGTGTGTGTATACGTATGTGTATGTG
This sequence comes from Ceratopteris richardii, assembly GCA_020310875.1. NCBI lineage: Eukaryota > Viridiplantae > Streptophyta > Polypodiopsida > Polypodiales > Pteridaceae > Ceratopteris > Ceratopteris richardii. Next base: position 100,839,709 of record CM035435.1, read on the forward strand.
TGTGTACGCATGTGTTTGTATGTGCGTGTATGCATGTGTTTGTGTGTATATGTGCATATATGTGTGTGTGTATGTGTGTGTATGCATATGTGTGTATGTATGTGCATATGAGTGTATGTGTGTGTATATATGCACATGTGTGTATGTGCATGTGTATGTATGCATGTGTTTATGTATATATGCATATGCATGTGTGTATGTATGTATGCATATGCATGTGTATGCATACGTGTGTATGTATGCATATGATTGTATGTATGCATGTGAGTGTGTGTGTGTGTGTGTATATATGTATGTGTAGGTATCTGTATGTGTATGTGTATATGTGTATGTGTGTGTATGTGCTTGTGTTTATGTATTTATACATATGCATGTGTGTGTACGAATGCATGTGAGTATTTATGCACATGTGTGTATGTATGCACATGTGTGTGTATGTATATGTCTATGTATGTATGTGCATGTGTGTGTTGTGTGTATACATGTGTATATGCATGTGTATGCATAAGTTTGTATGTGTGTCTCCTCATTTGTTTGTATGTGTGTGTGTATGCATGTGTTTGTATAGTGTGTTTGTGTGTGTATATGTGCATATCTGTGTATGTATGTGTGTGTATGCATATGTGTGTATGTATGTGCATCTGTGTGTATACATGTGTCTATGTATGTATGCATATGCATGTGCGTATGTATTCATGTGAGTGTATGTGTGCGTGTGTGTGCGTGTCTATCTATGTGTAGGTATATGTGCAAGTATCTATATGTGTATGGGCATGTATGCATATGTGTGCATTTATGGATGTGTGTATGTATGTATGTGTGTATACATATGTATGTATGTATGTATTATGTGTGTATGTATGTATGTGAGTGTATGTGTGTGGTTATGTGCATATGTGTGTATGTGCATGTGTGTATGTATGTATGCATATTACTGTATGTATGCATGTGAGTGTATGTGTGTGTATGTATGTAGTGTAAGTAATAAAATGTGTGTGTGTGTGTGTGTATATATATATATATATATATATATATATATATATATATATATATATATATATATATATATATATATATATATATATATATATATATATATATATATATATATATATATATATATATATACATACATACATGCATGTCTATGTGTCTCTATGTATGTGTAAGTATCTATATGTGTATGTGTATGTGTATGTGTGCATATGTATGTATGCATGTAAGTGTATGTACACATGTGAGTGTCTATGTGTGTGTATGTATGTGTAAGTACCTGTATGTGTATGTGTATGTGTATATGTGTATGTGTGTGTATGCATATGTGTGTATGTGCTTGTGTTTATGTATATATACATATGCATGTGTGTATGTATGTATACATATGCATGTGTGTATACAAATGCATGTGAGAATGTATGTAGATGTGTGTATGTATGTACATGTGTGTAAGTATGCACATGTGTGTATGTATGCACATGTGCGTGTATGCATATGTGTGTGTATGTGCATGTGTGTGTATTTGCATGTGTGTGCATAATGTGTCTATGTATGTATGCATATGCATGTGTATGCATATGTGTGTATGTATGCATGTGAGTGTATGGGTGTGTGTGTATATGTGTGTGTATGTATATGTGCAAGTATCTATATGTATATGTGTATGTGTATATGTGTATATGTTCAAGTATCTATATGTGTATATGTGTGTAGGCATATGTCTGCATTTGTAAATGTGTGTTTTTGCATATCATATATTTGTGCATTTGTGTATTTGTGTATGTGTGTATATGTGTGTATGTATGTGTGTATGCATGTGTGTATGTATGTGCATGTGTGTGTATGCATTTGTCTATGTATGTATGCATACACATGTGTATGCATGTGTGTGTGCAAGTATCTATATGTGTATGTGTATGCATATATGTCTATGTGTGTGCATGATTTTGTGTGTATGTGTATATGTATGTGTTTGTATATGTGTATATGTGTGCATGTGTATGTATGTGCATGCACCTTTGCTCATTCGGTCGCTCCTTCGCTTGTTGTTTTTTGTTTAGTCATTCACTCTGATTCGCTCACTTGCTCTAGTTTTCGCATTCGATCACTCCTTCGCTCATTCGCTCTCACTCTCTCACTTGATCCCAACACAGATGTGCCGAGAGAAATCAAATTTTATTTTTTTTCAAATTCACAGAGCGCCACATCTAGTTTGCAATCATCACTAAAAGCATCACTAAGCGTCGACCCTCATAGCGACAGCAATGGTGCACACCACTTATGCGACGCCGTTCATCACTTATTCGATGCACTTTTTTTTCTCTCTTTTGAAGTGTTGTGTATGCAACACTAACTAACGGGATCATCGCATAAGTGACTGTCCCCACTTTTTTTTTCAATTGGGGACATCGCGATGCCCCCTTTATTATTGTAGTTGTTCTCAGGTCCTTCAGTGCATGCACACACAGAGGCAGAAAGAAGACGAAACAGGAATCAGAAATAGAGAAACAATCGACGTGATATTGGGTGCAATCTCCCCCCATGTACTCTGATGGACGAGTCTCTCAGAGTACACATATTTATAGGTTTATTTCTATTACATTTTCAAAATAGAAGCTACATGAGGGCCGTCACTTTTAGAAGCATCTTTTATGAAAGACTACTTTATTTACATTAGGCATCGCTTTCTAAAGCGAACCACTACTTTTACAACAAGATAAACCTAACTGTAACTATTCTAGAAGTCTTCGATTTAATCTTCGAATTTATTTATTTATTTACGCGCATCCACTTGAATCCACACCCTCATGCTTCTTCACTTGCTAGATCAAACACAACCACATTAAAACCTTCTTGAAATTTATTATGGAATCATGGAAGGTTAAATGGATTTTTAATGTTTTAAATGTCCAGAAGGTTTTAATGTGGTTGTGTTTGATCTAGCAGGTGAAGAAACATGAGGGCATGGATACAAGTGGATGCGCGTAAATAAATAAATTTGAAGACTAAATCGAAGACTTCTAGAATAGTTATAGTTAGGTTTATCTTGTTGTAAAAGTAGTGGTTCGCTTTAGAAAGCGATGCCTTCTGTAAATAAAGTAGTTTTTCCTAAAAGACATTTCTAAAGGCAACGGCCCTCATGTAACTTCTATTTTTAGGATGTAATAGAAATAAACCTATAAATACGTGTACTCTAAGAGACTCGTCCATCAGAGTACACGGTTGGCGATTGCGCCCAATATCGCGTCGATTGTTTCTCTATTTTTGATTCCTGTTTCATCTTCTTTCTGCCTCTGTGTGTGCATGCACTGAAGGGACCTAATAACAGTGGTATCAAATCTTGGCACGTATCACTCAGGAGGAGATTGTTTGTCGAGGGGATTGTTTGCGTTCTCTATTCGTGATTTGCGTTTGCTCTATTTGCATTCTCTATTCGTGATTCGAATCCGAATCCGAATCCACGTCTGCGTCCGCTTTCGCTTCTTTTTCTGTCTCTGTTTCAGTTTTTGTTCTAGTTCCAGAACCTACGTTTACATCTATGTTTCCTATGTTTACACCTACATTTACTCGAAGGCGTCGACTAAGGTGTCGACTAAGGCATCAACTAAGGCAAGAACTTAGGCTATAACTTAGGCAATACTATCTTCATAATCCCACCATCATTTCATTTAATAGGAAGAAACTTTAGAGACGAAGTCCTTCATGTATGTTCATGCATATCGGTTTAGTTGGATGGAGCTCTCACCTCTTGAGGCAGTAGTGGGGGTTCAATCCTCGCTAGTGACAATGGACAATAACTCTATGGATTTCAGCATCAAAATATAGAGAGTGTAGAGAGGGCATGAAGTCGTTTGGTGATTCTGGATATGTTAATGAAATTAGGTACGTTTATTCCAAAAAACTCTACAATCAAGGACCTAGATGTTTCTAGAGCATGAATTGATTTGGGTAATTGTGGACATGTTTACGAAAGTGGCTAGGTTTATTCCAAGATAATATACAATGAAGAGTGTAGAAGATGGCTTACTATCTAGAATTTCCAAGGGATAGCTAGATCCATCAAGTCTTTCATGTGAGTTGGGTAACGTGAAAATTTAGTGAATTTTAAGACCTCATTTCACATAATGATTTCATTAATCCTTCCTTTGTTTAATCTTTCTAGGAGTTGTAGTAAGTTATGTTAAGGTTGAAAGACAAGTTAAGATGAAAGATCTCTAAGACATAGGCAATCAAGATGCTTATCCTAGTAGTTAAGTTAATGGGATGGGAAGGAGGAGATCTTCCATTAAAAGCACATAAGTAGTATGGGAGTATATATTGTCGCAAGGTACCTTCAACTTCTAAAAGGATTAACTTCAATAGAAAGACACATGTGAAACTTCACTCGCATTGATCTTGCGAGTATTGGGACACATGGGACACATATGCACACTTGCCAAAAAAAAGGGTCATCTAGCTCATGGTTATATAATATACGGTAGAGGGGGGGGGGGGGGAATAACACCTCTTCTTGGAGGTAATATATTTTCCTGAAACTAGCATCAGAGCTATCCTAACCTCTAGAGTGGGTTTCATTAACAATGGAAACTAATCCACGGTATGATATTATAGATAGCTAAGATGTTTTATTAGCCCAAAATAAATGATACCTAGGTATTAGGGTTTCATAATTCTAGATTGATGTGGAGGAAAAAGTTGAATGCAACTTCAAGACTTTGAGTACAAGCTAAGCTTCACTTAGCTTCTTTCTAGAATCTATGGAATATCCTAGTTCTCATATGAACAGGCCATGGACACTAGTGATAAGGAATGTATTCCATTCAATATTTTGGTTTATTAAGATTTAAGCTCCCTCGGAACATACGTATAGACACTCTTAAAAGACAAGGGTAACCATTTTTAGGTTTCCATTGTTCATTCCTTAAACAAACCTAGGCAAAAATTTGAATTATGTTAAAGATGAAGACTTGTAAACTTCTTCTTCTACCTCAAGGATGTACATACATTGGGAAAGAGTGAAACCAAGTCATGCCAACTTCTAAGGTAGTCAGTGTTGGAGCTCGAGGTCTAAGGAAGCAGGTGAACAACACAAGGAAGAACAAGAAGCTTGGAGCAATACAAAATGTATTACCACTAGAATGTACAAATATAAGTAACCTGTTAGGGCTATAGGCATATATACAAGCCAGGGGAAAAAACTTCCTAAAGAGGGAAAAATGTGCATCGATGGTCCTAAAGTGTTCACACATATCACTACCCAAATATATCAACAAATCCCCCCTAGCAGTGGTGTGGTGAACAAGGATATGGCACTTATGTATAAGGAAGTGCCAAGCTATGTGGAATCCATCCACAAAAGGAAGTAAACCCAAAGCTTTGCAAAAATCTTCAAACTTCTCCCTACGCAAAGCCTTTGTGAAAAGGCCGTATGCAATGTTCTCCTATGTGGGCATATATGCCAAACTGATCTCTCCAGCAAAGAACCTCTCCCTCACATAAAGATAGTGCACCTCAATGTGCTTAGTGCGATCATGGAACATAGGTTTTCTTGCAACTTCCAATGGGCTCTTATTGTCCATGAAGATGGTGGTGGCAGAAGGCTGACCAAAACCCAAATCGGCCATAAGGTGTCTAAGCCACACACACTTAACAGTCACTATGAAAACTACCCTATACTCAACCTCACATTTGGAAGTGGTCACAATAGGCTGGTTTTTGCTCAACCAAGATATACATGAGCTACCAAGCATGAAGCAAAAGCCACTAGTGGATACATGAGCTTCATAGCAACCAGTCCAACCAAAATCAGAAAAAAGCATGTAAATTTGGCACTAGTGATCCTCCCTTGGGATAAAACAATAAAAATAGTTGGGTACCACTCAAGTAGCAAAAGATGCGCTTAATCACCTGTCAATGCTTGACACTTGGGCAATGCATAAACCTGATGATCTGTGAGAAAACAACCTGAATATCTAGTCAAGTAATGCATAAGTAAATCAAGCATCCAACAACCTGTTGATAGAGAACACCATCAAATGCATCTCTAGCATCATGAAAACTCAATCATAAACCTATCTCCATAGGAGTGTCACTGGGTTTAAAATCTTTAAGGCCAAAATACTCCAATAATGTGTTATTTTGTTTGACACAAAGCTATTCCACCATCAACTTGCATAAACTGAATGCCCAAATAATGATGCAAATGCCCCAAATCTGACATCTCAAATGAGGCATGGAGATCAGCCTTAAAATCAGCAATACGCTTCTCATGATGAGTGAGTAGTGTGCCATCAACATATGCAACAATGATCAGAAGCACATCATTTGCACGCTTAACATGTAAGGTGCTCTCAATTGGACTATTCTCAAAACCATGTGCAATTAGATAGGCATGTATCTTTTCATACCAAGCACGTGGTGCTTGCTTCAAACCATATAATGCCTTTTTTTATCTACACACTTGGTTCTCATGCCCTTTCTGTACAAAACGCTTGAGGATGTTATAAGTGCAACATATGTAATTCATAGGTGTCCTACCAAAGCACTACAGTCTATCGTGTTATATTCCAGAGATGTACATGCTTGGAGGAATGAGAAGTTCCTTGCTCGGGGGATAGCCAAGGCCAAAAGCCAGAGAGTTCATATGAGGTACCTACTCATGATGGCCAAATGAGTAGAGGGACCTTAGAGAGAACTCTAGATGGTGACTAGGCAAGGGCTATAAATAGGCTGGGAGGTGAGTCCCAGGCATGTCATTCTCCACTTCTTACATTTGGTATCAGAGCCAAGAGAGAGAGAGAGAGAGAGAGAGAGATCTTGGGGAGAGCTTGATGGAGATGGAGGATTTGGGAGTTCATGATCCTCTTGTGTGAGGGCTTCTTCCTTTATGAGTAAAGCTTCGTCCTCATATTCATGGCGGATGCTACGTGTGTAAAGATGACAAAATGATAGATACATGAGGGCTTTGAGGGGCGTGTACACGAAAGGTGTGCGACAGTGAAAGTGCAAAATGTAGAAAACATTCAATGAATTCATCAATACCAATCTGGAGCACAACAAGGTACATTCTTCGTTTATTTTGGAGAACAGAGTGTTGAGTGCAGGTTTTGAAGTCCCGATCTCTGAGTTCGGAGGCAAGGACTCCATCCACCACGCTGCACATGAGTTGGTGAATACGATGCGCGTTCGAACTACATAGTCAATATCAGACTTTGTATCGGCCAACCCTTGAGAGATAGAGGAAAGAGAGAGGTTAAGAGAGAGAGAGAGAAGGAAAGAAAGAGAAGTAGAAAGAGAAGAAGGAAAAAGAGAAGTAGAAAGAAAAATAAGAGAGAAATAGAAGAAGTAGAGATAGAAAGAAAGAGAAAGAAAGAGAAAGAGAGAAGAAAATAAATGAAGAGAACGAGAGAAAACTAGAGAGATAGAGAAAAAAAAAGGATGGAGAAAAAGATAGAGATAGAAATGAAAAAAACTAGTAGAGAGAGAGTAGGACAAGGGAAGAGAAAACTGTAAAGAAAGAAAGAGAGAAAGAGATAGAGAGAGAATAAGAGAATGAAGAAGGGAGAAAGAGAGAGAAGAGAAAGAGCAAGAGATAGAGAGAAAGGATTAAAGAAAGAGAGAAAGAAAGAGAAGGAGCAAGAAATGGATGCACAAAGAGGAAGAGAGAAGATGAAAGTGAAGATTAGAGAGAGAAAAAAGTAGTAAGAGAGAGATAAAAAGCAAGATAAGCATACCTATCTTCACTTAAATGGCCATAACTCTCTCATATGATATCCAAATTTGATGATTTCACTTGGTATAGGAAGTAGACTTCAAGGAATTTCCAATGCGTGGCTGGAAGCTATCATTGGATCATTTAAAACCATCTGCAAAGAGCAATTAACTCTCTACATACTTCTTCAAGGAGGTATGCTGCCCACTCACCTAGCTTCATTGTTTTGGCTATAACTTCCTAATGGAAGGTCCAAATCAACAAATTCAACTTATTATAGCCTCTAAACTTCACGACCTTTGTTATGACTAGTAATCTATATATTGACCATTGGAAGCCATCTTTGTACAAGCTTTTAGATGGCTATTGACTGGCAAGAAACTCTCTTTTAGTGAATTGAGTGTCCAATTATGATAATCAGGAGTTTTTAATCATATTTTGAACCATTTTGGATAGGAAAGAATTTCTTTTTCATAAATTTTCATCATATTTTTTATTTCTAATAAATTCATTTGAATACCTCTCACATCAAAGTTTATAATTTTGCATTGTATTTTCTTCCTGTTTTATGAAATCAACATTGGAAGGTGCATGAAAGATAGGTTTTTACATGAATTTATCTATGCACATGAAGTTACACTAACTTGTGTTGATTCATAAAAGCATGCGTGAATCTTGTTTGTGTGTTTCAAAATCTTTTACAAGTATTGAAGGCACAAAAAGACATTGTAATGAGGGCGTGTAGTGCCCAACAACACATTTTGGCAAAGTTTCTTATTTGCAGGTTTTTGGAGTAAAGAGAGTGGTTTGCCAACCACTATGCTGATGCCTATCATTGTAATGGTTATTATTATTTTTTTTCAAGCTTCATTTTTCTGGCGAAATATTACCAGAAATTTTGTAGCCACATGGTGTTATATGTCGTGTAAGAACTAGAGTGATGTTATGTTGTGTGAGAGAGGAAGTCTTATGTCTGCATAGCTAAAAGCATATAAATTGTTTGAAGTAGAGAAAATGATGCATGAGTGGATACATGCATACATAGACGATATGATTGCTAGAAAGTTGAAATGCATGATGCATTTTTTGTTTATAGAAGATCACTTTTATGTATCACCATGATGAGTTTTGATCGTGTCGATTGTTTTGAGATTTTTGACAAATTATATGAAGGGTGAGCATGAGGTATGTGAAAGAGGTATCATGCATAGGCTAATTGTGCCTTTAGAAAGTAAAGGACAAGGTATATACATCAAGAACTATTACTGTTACAACTAAGATGTGTTTTTTACTAGTAACGCATGAGCACATAAATTGTTTTTCATGCGAGTCTATGTACTTGATATAGATGCTTATCTCAAGACCGCACAAGAGTGCTATGGTTATGATCATCAATATAAGTATTAAGTGCTTGTATATGATTGGTTGTCATTGGGATTAATGAATGTGCAAGAAGCACAATGAATAGAATAACGTACATAGATATTCACTTTCACTAAAAGGTGGATACTATGTAAAGAGTTAATTTTTCAATGAGACGATTTGGATGGTTAATTGATTTGCATTCATCTAGACGATCATTAAATGCATCGATACATATACATTTCATAATCCATCCAAGATAATGAATGAGTTTGTTTAATCATAAGGATTAACATGTCTCCTCATTTTTATATTAAAAAAAAAGATTGAGCAAATAGTTAGTGAGGTAGCAACCTCATAGAGATTTGAATGCTACTCTTTGAAGGAATGCCTAAATTTATTGAAATTTGGAGGGCACTTAGCTCCTAAGATTTTCTTTAAGCTAACCAATTTTCAAGTAATTTGGAAACTTTGAGATAGTTCAAATGACCTCTGCACTAAAAGTGCTGCTAGTAGAGGTAGAGGCTTCAAAAAAGTCACATAGGCCTGTTGCAAAGTGCATTTCTCTTCATTGGTAGATCCAAATGAAATGATTTTTATTGGAACAGGAATCTTTGCACTTTATGCATACCAATTTTCATTATTTTTAAAGATCATCCGATAGGTCAAATAATCTCTGCACATCAAAGTGCAGCCTCTGAAATTTAGGAAATGACCAAAGACCATGTCACTTAGAGGTGTTAATGGAGAATTCAATCAAACTAGCAAACTCACCATGGGCTACACAAATTCTTCAACTCAAGATTATAAATGGATCCATGCTACATCTATGCGTTGATTATAGTTCACTTAACGAGGTAATGATTAAAAGAATCAATTTTCTATGTTGAGGATGGAATAATTATTCGGTCACTTACATGGAGAATGATACTTCACAAGGTTGAACCTTTGATCAGTTTGGCACAAAGTTAGAATTAAGGTAAAAGATGTTCATGAGACTACCTTTACGATGAGATACAAATAATCTAAGACTACCTTTTCATCTCGTCAATGCTCCATCTATATTCATAACACCAACTTTCACTACCTTACCTAGGACATGGTGGTGTGTTGATATATTTCGGTAGTGATGTGTGTGAATACTCTAGGACTGCCGGGGCACTTTTTTCCCTCATTAGGAGGTTTTTGCCCCCGGGCTTGTATATACGCTTATTGCCCTAATAGGCTACTTATCTTTGTACATTCTAGTGGTAATACATTCATTATTGTGAGTTATGCTCCAAGCTTCTTCTTCTTCTTTATGTTGATCGCGTGCTTCCACAGACATCTAACTCCAATAATTGGTATCAGAGCAGGTTGCCGCTTCATCTACGACATTGTCTACACCTCTCCGATTGCAGTCTCAAAATCCCACAAAATCTAATAAGCATACTCAGGGCGTTTCAAAGATCAAAACTGCTTCACTCTGTGCTGCCAAAATCACGATCTAAGCTCGTTTTGGCCTTTGAATGCACTATCACAGTGCTTGTGCAGGCTATTTTGTCTTTTTGTGCCAAAGATATATACCAGTTTCAGTTCTCCAGTATAAGCATCTCAAAGTCTGCTATAGGTCTAACAGAACTCGTCTGGGTAGTTCTGTTCAACTTTTTCATATACAGTCATTTTGGTGCATCCAGTTATTTTAGTCAGTGGCCATGGCTAAAAGCAGTGATGAATTTTGTATGTTGGCTATTGAGGATAAGTTGGATGGTACGAATTACACATTGTGGGATTATATGATGCATCATGTATTGGTCACAAAAGGACTGTGGAATATTATGCAGGGTTTTGAAAGATGTCCTATTACACCTGCGAATATAGGTACTACAAATACAGGTGCTCAAGCTCATGGTGATGGTGTTGAAGATGATGATATTCTGCAAATTCTTGTTCGTGCTATTGTTCCTATTTCACCTACTATAGAGAAAATTTGTTGGGATGGCAGAGATGCTCAGGCACATGCATTGATACCTCGGTCTGTCAAATGTGCCATTACTCCTCACATTCGCTCTTGAAGAATAGCTAAGCATGCTTGGGATACACTTACTACATTGTCTCAAGCTAGGGATGATGCTCGTGTTGCTTACCTCCGAAAATAATTGGAGAGTGAGCACATGAATGAAGGTGATTCTATGGACAATTTTCTCACAAAGATCAAGGATTTGAAAGAACATTTGATTTTTGTTGATGAAGTTATACCAGATAGCTCACTTGTGCAGACCGTTCTGAATGGTCTTCATGACTCATATCAGAGTTTTGTGTCTACTCTTTTTTTGATGATGAAAGTCAATACGAATTCCTTGTCATTCAAGGATTTAGTCTCTGTTTTGTTGTAGGAAGATCAGTATAGGCAGAATAGGTCCATCATGAGTGTTGCAGGTCAAGCTTTCCTTGCTAGCCAGAAGGTCAAAGGTAAATGGAGCTCTTCTACTAGTAAGCAGAAATCTGCAAATGCTGCACATTCAAAGAAGGAAGACAAAGATGAGAACAAATCAAAAAAGCAGAAATTGTTTTGCAAATACTGTAAAGAAAATGATCATGTTATATGGAGTAACCCTTATGAAGAGGTGTGAATCACCTCTTAGCTTATTTAGATGGGTTCACACATGAGTGCCATGTGGCACCCATGTGTAGAGCCATGTGGGGGGACTCACTCAATAAAGAGTGAGAGACTAATTTCGATTGTATGTGGCTGCGTGGAAGAACTTGCATCGATCTCCGTGTTGTTCAACAGATGGTATCAGAACAGATGATGATCAACGCTCAGACACAATCATGCGTGTGTGATAGCGACAAGCACTAGAGTCACAGAGCCGATAGCGGGACCTAAAGGAGTTCCCTCCCACACACAAACGTTCGCCAGCAATACAACCCACGAAGGGGCTTTGCTCCTCCTCCCCTACTCTTGGATGAAGAAGAGCAACTTATGCTCTTAGTTTTATAGGGTGCAGATCTCTTCGCACACCCATATGTGGAATTTTCCAACTCTATCGACGCCTGTCTATGAGTTTGTGGAGAGGACCAAGTGAAGAAGGAGGAGGTAAAAACCAAGTTTTTTTTTGAGTTTTTTTTTGGAATTGGAGGGAGGAAAAGGGATGCCTTGGATCAAAATTTTGGCAAAGTGATGGTACAGGCATGTAATATGGGCTGTGGAGATTGGGTATGGAATTTAAGTTTGTTCAAAAAGCTTCAATTCCTCAGTTTTGAGCTTCTTAAAGTCACTCTTCCATGAAGATTAGCCTTTTCACTTCTTACTTGTGACGTACGCTGTCGGGAAGATTTGCATCTTCCAATCGCTGAACCGAAAAATTAAAATATTTATTAGTGAATTCTAAACCTCTTTTATATCACTGTTGATCAGTTGTGTTAATTGGATTAACTATTTTGAAAGTGTTTTCAGGTATGAAGGATGAAGCAGGACATATGTTCATGTTAGGGTTTACCCTAATTACTCATTTAATGTTTTTTGCAGGTACTTTCTTCTCCTCTTACTTTCTTCTGTTTTTCCTTCTTTCTCATTAGACCCTCCTTGTGCTCGGGATATTAAGCCATCATGTACTGCTGTGTACGATGATCTTGATGTTGATTGTCCGGCTGGAAGCATGCCCATACCTATTCCATGGCTTGGTCTTGGTCCCTGCAGCATTGCGCATATATATGTGATGTGTGTATGTATGTGTGTGTGTGAAGTGTGTGTATGTGATATATGTGATGTGTGTATGTATGTGTGTGTGTGAAGTGTGTGTATGTGATATATATGTGTGTGTGATGTGTGTGTATGTGATGTGATGTATGTGTGTGTGTGAAGTGTATGAGTGTGTGTGAAGTGTATGTGTGTGTGAAGTGTGTGTATGTGATGTATGTGTGTGTATGTGAAGTGTATGTGTGTGTGTGAAGTGTATATGTGTGTGTGATGTGTGTGTGTGTGAGAGAGAGAGAAAATGAATCTCTCCCTCCCCTCCTCTGTTGCAGCGCGACAGCGCGCACAGAGAAGGAGAGAGAGAGAGAGAGAGAGAGAGAGAGAGAGAGAGAGAGAGAGAGAGAGAGAGAGAGAGAGAGAGAGAGAGAGAGAGACTCTCCCTCCCCTCCTCTGTCTGGGCGCGGCAGCGCGCAGACAGAGAAGGAGAGAGAGAGAGAGAGGAGAGAGAAGGAAAGAGAGAGAGAGAGAGATCGGGACAGAGAAGGAGAGAGAGAGAGAGAGAGAGAGGAAAGAGAAGGGGAGAGAGAGAGAGAGAGAGAGAGAGAGACTCTCCCTCCCCTCCTCTGTCTGAGCGCGGCAGTGCACAGACAGAGAAGGAGAGAGAGAGAGAGAGGAGAGAGAAGGAGAGAGAGAGAGAGAGAGAGAGAGAGAGAGAGAGAGAGACTCTCCCTCCCCTCCTCTGTCAGTGTGGCAGCGCAGACAGAGAAGGAGAGAGAGAGAGAGGAGAGAGAAGGAAAGAGAGAGAGAGAGAGAGAGAGAGAGAGAGAGAGACTCTCCCTCCCCTCCTCTGTCTAGGCGCAGCAGCGCACAGACAGAGAAGTAGAGAGAGAGAGAGAGAGAGAGAGAGAGAGAGAGAGAGAGAGAGAGAGAGAGAGAGAGAGAGAGAGAGAGAGAGAGAGAGAGAGAGAGAGAGGAGAGAGAAGGAAAGAGAGAGAGAGAGAGAGAGAGAGAGAGAGAGAGAGAGAGAGAGAGAGAGAGAGAGAGAGAGAGAGAGAGAGAGAGAGAGAGAGAAAGAGAGACAGATCGGGACAGAGAAGGGGAGAGAGAGAGAGAGAGAGGAAAGAGAAGGAGAGAGAGAGAGAGAGAGAGAGAGAGAGAGAGAGAGAGAGAGAGAGAGAGAGAGAGAGAGAGAGAAAGAGAGAGAGAGAGAAAGGCGCAGAGGGAGAGAGAGAGAGAGAGAGAAAGAGAGAGAGAGAGAAAGGCGCAGAGGGAGAGAGAGAGATCGGTGCTGCAAAGAGAGAGAGAGAGAGAGAGAGAGAGAGAGAGAGAGAGAGAGAGAGAGAGAGGGGTAGAAAGAGAGATAAAGAGATAGGAAAAATATTATAGATATAATTAATTAATTTACTAATCTAGTTAAGTACGTATTAATGTATTACTTTAATGAGATATAATAAGGTTTAATTAATTCTGGTATTATTTAATGAGAAATTGGAAAGGTATACTTACTTCATTAGAAGTTAATATATATGAGTACATATTAATATATGCATATGTGTTAGTGTATATGCATATGCATGCATGTATATGCATGTAAAATGATAGTTTACATGAATCAATGTATAAGCATGAGGTAATGAATGTTTAGTTCATATTAATTAATGTTACTACATTTGCATGATTATATGTATTTAGAAGTGCATGTAATGTTAGCATGTGTGTGTGTTAGTATGTATAATTTAAAAGTACATTAGTATGTATGAGGAATGTATGTATTAGAGTGCATTTAAGTGTTTTAGTGCACACATTAAAATATGCATGGGTATGTAATTGAATGAATGAATATATGCATGAAAAAGGCAAGTTATTAAGCATGTGTATGCTTTAATATATGTGACTAATGTTTTTTAAGTTTCTTAATGATTCTTGTATTATTACTAACATGTTAATGTTTTTTTTGCAGAAACATTGATGAATTCAAGCTATAAAAGTGAAGTAAAGAGAAGCAGCAAGATTGAAGATTCATTTAAATCTTATTTTCCAATTAGTCAGCTATCCAATTGATTAGACATTCATCCCTTTATTTAGACCTTCCATTTGTATTAGAATTATTGATTTGAACCATTAGCTTATCAATTAATTTATTCAAGCAGTTTTGCAACAATATTGTTTCTCATTACTTTCTTTGATGTCTTCTAAGTTAGTTCACGAGTCTGAGCACAGTGCTATTGAAAATATAGAAAATGTTCCGCCAACTCTACACAGACCAGAAACCTCTAGCTTACCTGATAGTTTAGTAGAAGAAACCATGATGGAACGTGTAACGGAAGAGTCACTAGTTTTAATCTCATATCAGGAAGCTGTTGCTAGGTACGAGGCTGCCCGTCCTTACGGTCCATAGCTATTTAAACTATTTAAAGACCTTAGTTTCAGTCATATAAATAGGTAATTTAAATTGTTTTGTCATTAGAACCCTTATTTTCATAAGCCTGAGTTTGCTACAGACACCCCGCGTGTACCGAACGATTTAGGCGGATGACTTGATCCACCATCCGAGCATCTCTCACGACCCGACATTGGTGAACCCGACGTGAACAAACGGCCTTGCAGCTCAGGTATAAAATTTAAATTTTTCGTGCATGTGCATACATGATATCGACAGGTTGGATTGCAGAAGCTTCTTCATCCGTGGGAGCAGTGGCTTTGTCTTTGACTCCTTGCACTCTTCTAGGTGTTGAGGGCTGTTCCCTAGGGAACTGAGCGCCTCCACGAAGAGTGGCAAGTAGCTATCCTCATCTCGCCACCCCTTTTCATCGACATTAGAAGCAAGAACGTTTGCACAATCATCCATTAGCAACTGATGTATTAGATTTTGATTCTATTAAAAATTGTATAAACTTATACACAAGTCACTCTTTAAGCCTCTTCTTCGATTCAGATTCCAGGTATTTATATTTGGATTCTTTTTGCTTGCACATAATTAAATGAAAATGACATCTAATGTAGAGAATCTTCTGCATGATATGGAAGCACGATTAATTTCATCTATAGATTTAAAGCTTAATTCCAAGTTTGAGTCCATAAACTCGTTTCTTTCAATCTTAACTACAGTAGTATCTGATTTTAATGCAAATCTTAAGTCAATAGATACTCAATTTGATCACGAGTTTAGGAATTTAGAAGGAATTCTTCATTATGAACTCTCAAATTTGAATGAAAATATGGAAACAATTGCAAATCATGTAAAAGAAATTTCATCATTCAAAACGATTGGTCATGAAATTGCAAGTTTAAAGGAGAACATTAAAAGGTTAAACAATCAAATACACGAAAGTGCTACATGTGAATGCAAAGATAGATATCAAGTACGAGTTCAAAGTAGATCTATGTATTCTATTGACCAAAATCCTTTACCCGATCATAGAAAAGTTGATCCTAAGGCTTTATATCAAAGACCGAAGAGAACTATAAGATGCTTCTGGTGTGACCAACTAAGTCATACTTATGGGAATTGTATGGCCTATGAGAAAGCATGTAGCCAACAATTGGTATTAGAAAGTGAACAGAAAATATGTGATTATCAAACGCATCTACCATTGAGATTAAACTTAGGTAGAGGAGGAATGATAGCTTATTTAGATGGGTTCACACATGAGTGCCATGTGGCACCCATGTGTAGAGCCATGTGGGGGGACTCACTCAATAAAGAGTGAGAGACTAATTTCGATTGTATGTGGCTGCGTGGAAGAACTTGCATCGATCTCCGTGTTGTTCAACAGATGGTATCAGAACAGATGATGATCAACGCTCAGACACAATCATGCGTGTGTGATAGCGACAAGCACTAGAGTCACAGAGCCGATAGCGGGACCTAAAGGAGTTCCCTCCCACACACAAACGTTCGCCAGCAATACAACCCACGAAGGGGCTTTGCTCCTCCTCCCCTACTCTTGGATGAAGAAGAGCAACTTATGCTCTTAGTTTTATAGGGTGCAGATCTCTTCGCACACCCATATGTGGAATTTTCCAACTCTATCGACGCCTGTCTATGAGTTTGTGGAGAGGACCAAGTGAAGAAGGAGGAGGTAAAAACCAAGTTTTTTTTTGAGTTTTTTTTTGGAATTGGAGTAATTATTGTTTCTCTTAATGTTTTTTTTGCAGGTACTTTCTTCTCCTCTTACTTTCTTCTGTTTTTCCTTCTTTCTCATTAGACCCTCCTTGTGCTCGGGATATTAAGCCATCATGTACTGCTGTGTACGATGATCTTGATGTTGATTGTCCGGCTGGAAGCATGCCCATACCTATTCCATGGCTTGGTCTTGGTCCCTGCAGCATTGCGCATATATATGTGATGTGTGTATGTATGTGTGTGTGTGAAGTGTGTGTATGTGATATATGTGATGTGTGTATGTATGTGTGTGTGTGAAGTGTGTGTATGTGATATATATGTGTGTGTGATGTGTGTGTATGTGATGTGATGTATGTGTGTGTGTGAAGTGTATGAGTGTGTGTGAAGTGTATGTGTGTGTGAAGTGTGTGTATGTGATGTATGTGTGTGTATGTGAAGTGTATGTGTGTGTGTGAAGTGTATATGTGTGTGTGATGTGTGTGTGTGTGAGAGAGAGAGAAAATGAATCTCTCCCTCCCCTCCTCTGTTGCAGCGCGACAGCGCGCACAGAGAAGGAGAGAGAGAGAGAGAGAGAGAGAGAGAGAGAGAGAGAGAGAGAGAGAGAGAGAGAGAGAGAGAGAGAGAGAGAGAGACTCTCCCTCCCCTCCTCTGTCTGGGCGCGGCAGCGCGCAGACAGAGAAGGAGAGAGAGAGAGAGAGGAGAGAGAAGGAAAGAGAGAGAGAGAGAGATCGGGACAGAGAAGGAGAGAGAGAGAGAGAGAGAGGAAAGAGAAGGGGAGAGAGAGAGAGAGAGAGAGAGAGAGAGAGACTCTCCCTCCCCTCCTCTGTCTGAGCGCGGCAGTGCACAGACAGAGAAGGAGAGAGAGAGAGAGGAGAGAGAAGGAGAGAGAGAGAGAGAGAGAGAGAGAGAGAGAGAGACTCTCCCTCCCCTCCTCTGTCAGTGTGGCAGCGCAGACAGAGAAGGAGAGAGAGAGAGAGGAGAGAGAAGGAAAGAGAGAGAGAGAGAGAGAGAGAGACTCTCCCTCCCCTCCTCTGTCTAGGCGCAGCAGCGCACAGACAGAGAAGTAGAGAGAGAGAGAGAGAGAGAGAGAGAGAGAGAGAGAGAGAGAGAGAGAGAGAGAGAGAGAGAGAGAGAGAGAGAGAGAGAGAGAGAGAGAGAGAGAGAGAGAGAGAGAGAGAAGGAAGAGAGAGAGAGAGAGAGAGAGAGAGAGAGAGAGAGAGAAAGAGAGACAGATCGGGACAGAGAAGGGGAGAGAGAGAGAGAGAGGAAAGAGAAGGAGAGAGAGAGAGAGAGAGAGAGAGAGAGAGAGAGAGAGAGAGAGAGAGAGAGAGAGAGAGAGAAAGAGAGAGAGAGAGAAAGGCGCAGAGGGAGAGAGAGAGAGAGAGAAAGAGAGAGAGAGAGAAAGGCGCAGAGGGAGAGAGAGAGATCGGTGCTGCAAAGAGAGAGAGAGAGAGAGAGAGAGAGAGAGAGAGAGAGAGAGAGAGAGAGAGAGGGGTAGAAAGAGAGATAAAGAGATAGGAAAAATATTATAGATATAATTAATTAATTTACTAATCTAGTTAAGTACGTATTAATGTATTACTTTAATGAGATATAATAAGGTTTAATTAATTCTGGTATTATTTAATGAGAAATTGGAAAGGTATACTTACTTCATTAGAAGTTAATATATATGAGTACATATTAATATATGCATATGTGTTAGTGTATATGCATATGCATGCATGTATATGCATGTAAAATGATAGTTTACATGAATCAATGTATAAGCATGAGGTAATGAATGTTTAGTTCATATTAATTAATGTTACTACATTTGCATGATTATATGTATTTAGAAGTGCATGTAATGTTAGCATGTGTGTGTGTTAGTATGTATAATTTAAAAGTACATTAGTATGTATGAGGAATGTATGTATTAGAGTGCATTTAAGTGTTTTAGTGCACACATTAAAATATGCATGGGTATGTAATTGAATGAATGAATATATGCATGAAAAAGGCAAGTTATTAAGCATGTGTATGCTTTAATATATGTGACTAATGTTTTTTAAGTTTCTTAATGATTCTTGTATTATTACTAACATGTTAATGTTTTTTTTGCAGAAACATTGATGAATTCAAGCTATAAAAGTGAAGTAAAGAGAAGCAGCAAGATTGAAGATTCATTTAAATCTTATTTTCCAATTAGTCAGCTATCCAATTGATTAGACATTCATCCCTTTATTTAGACCTTCCATTTGTATTAGAATTATTGATTTGAACCATTAGCTTATCAATTAATTTATTCAAGCAGTTTTGCAACAATATTGTTTCTCATTACTTTCTTTGATGTCTTCTAAGTTAGTTCACGAGTCTGAGCACAGTGCTATTGAAAATATAGAAAATGTTCCGCCAACTCTACACAGACCAGAAACCTCTAGCTTACCTGATAGTTTAGTAGAAGAAACCATGATGGAACGTGTAACGGAAGAGTCACTAGTTTTAATCTCATATCAGGAAGCTGTTGCTAGGTACGAGGCTGCCCGTCCTTACGGTCCATAGCTATTTAAACTATTTAAAGACCTTAGTTTCAGTCATATAAATAGGTAATTTAAATTGTTTTGTCATTAGAACCCTTATTTTCATAAGCCTGAGTTTGCTACAGACACCCCGCGTGTACCGAACGATTTAGGCGGATGACTTGATCCACCATCCGAGCATCTCTCACGACCCGACATTGGTGAACCCGACGTGAACAAACGGCCTTGCAGCTCAGGTATAAAATTTAAATTTTTCGTGCATGTGCATACATGATATCGACAGGTTGGATTGCAGAAGCTTCTTCATCCGTGGGAGCAGTGGCTTTGTCTTTGACTCCTTGCACTCTTCTAGGTGTTGAGGGCTGTTCCCTAGGGAACTGAGCGCCTCCACGAAGAGTGGCAAGTAGCTATCCTCATCTCGCCACCCCTTTTCATCGACATTAGAAGCAAGAACGTTTGCACAATCATCCATTAGCAACTGATGTATTAGATTTTGATTCTATTAAAAATTGTATAAACTTATACACAAGTCACTCTTTAAGCCTCTTCTTCGATTCAGATTCCAGGTATTTATATTTGGATTCTTTTTGCTTGCACATAATTAAATGAAAATGACATCTAATGTAGAGAATCTTCTGCATGATATGGAAGCACGATTAATTTCATCTATAGATTTAAAGCTTAATTCCAAGTTTGAGTCCATAAACTCGTTTCTTTCAATCTTAACTACAGTAGTATCTGATTTTAATGCAAATCTTAAGTCAATAGATACTCAATTTGATCACGAGTTTAGGAATTTAGAAGGAATTCTTCATTATGAACTCTCAAATTTGAATGAAAATATGGAAACAATTGCAAATCATGTAAAAGAAATTTCATCATTCAAAACGATTGGTCATGAAATTGCAAGTTTAAAGGAGAACATTAAAAGGTTAAACAATCAAATACACGAAAGTGCTACATGTGAATGCAAAGATAGATATCAAGTACGAGTTCAAAGTAGATCTATGTATTCTATTGACCAAAATCCTTTACCCGATCATAGAAAAGTTGATCCTAAGGCTTTATATCAAAGACCGAAGAGAACTATAAGATGCTTCTGGTGTGACCAACTAAGTCATACTTATGGGAATTGTATGGCCTATGAGAAAGCATGTAGCCAACAATTGGTATTAGAAAGTGAACAGAAAATATGTGATTATCAAACGCATCTACCATTGAGATTAAACTTAGGTAGAGGAGGAATGATAGACTATTTTGACCAAGAAAAATTTAGTCCTAAAACCAAACTTCAAAAACAATGGAAACCTAAGAGTCATAAGGAGAAAAGCAATGTATGTCAATTACATTCTATGAACACCAAGATTGTGCCTAAATGTGAATGTTTGGACAATGTTCAAAACCTTATTAAACCTAAATCTATGAATAACATTGATCTTCAAATTAAATCTAAGGATCAAGATACATTGAAAAAGTTTAAGAAAGAAGAAGATGTAAAGACAAAAGATGATGAAAATGAACAATCAATTGATGGAAATATAGATATACAGGCGGTTAAAACAGAACCTAAAGTCATAGAAATTGACAATAAATGTGATCAAAATAAAAATGATGAAAGAATAGTACAAACATCTGAGGACGAAAATCTTCAACTTCAATCAGAACATGACAAGAATATGGGAAAATGGGTACAAGAAGCCATATGGAAGATTGAAAATAATATCAAAAACTCATCTAAAGGTAAGAAAAAGGAGAAGAATTTAAGTGAATAGTTTTATTGTGATGGAATTGTTTATTGAAGATAAAACATTTCAAATTTTGATTTTTGCTTGCTACATATATGCTGTTTTCCTAAAAATTGAGAAACATATACCTAAATTGTTTAGTTTTAATGTTTGAAAAGCTAATTACAAACTTATGATTAAGTTTACATTACGATTTGTTTAATCAAAAGAATTCTAAAATATGAAAACATAAAGTTTGTTTCAAATTAAACAAAAACATGTTTGTAATTATGCTTGCAAATGATTTTGATCAATATGCTTGTCATTTCCTAAACTTATGATAAATTTATGATTTTTTTACTTTCACAAATAAGAAGAAATCTATTATGAAGAACAATTATGAAGAATATTATTATGATGAATATTTTGCACAAAATGATCTTTGTTTACAACAATTATGATGATATACTTTTAAAAGAAAGAAATATATATGATATAAATATGATCATGATAAATATGAAGAACATGAAAAAAATGTTACAATATGAGGATGATTTTATTGATATACCATATGATGAGTAAGAGGAACTTTTATAATCCAGATATGAATTTTTCATTGATATAAAAAAAATGATGCTCATTTATAAAGATACAAGTTAAAAAAACTTTGAACATTTTGATTTTTCCTAAATTTTATGAACTTTGTTTCATAGGTTGAAAAACCTATTTAAAAAAATTAAGAATGCATTATTTATGATAATTATAACCACTATGAATTTCTTATGATGAAATTTGTGACATGATGAAGATGAATCTGATAGAATATATGAATTTATATTTGCAAGATAAATGATAATGAAGATTACTTGTTTTGTAGCTTCTATTTTATAAGTGATTACAGGTTCTGAAGATGCATTGATCAAAGCAATTGAAGATGTTATGCCAAAAGTTCTGATAAATTTAAAGAGAGCAGATTGAAGATGAAGCAGATTGAAGATAAAATTGATTTTAGGTCGTATTTTTCTTTGTCTTAAAATTTTCTTTTACGTATTTTATTTGCATTCATATAAAACTAATTGATAAAATCTGGAATGAAGAATATTAATTTATAAAGGACTCTATTTAACCATATTAGGAAAATAGACATAATTTATATTTCTACATTTATAGATTAAGTGAGATTTGTTAAAAATAGAAGGATTTGTAGTTCATTTAGATAACGAAAGTAGTTGTATATGTGTAGGAGCATATTGTTGCATGATTCATGTCTGTGAAAACCTAGATCTTTCTTGTCCATGCAGCTAGATCCTTAGCTCGGATTAAGGGGTTAAGCCTTTCCCCTTTAAAACAAAAAAGTAGCGAAAAAAAAAAAAGAATATTGACATGGAAGTTATACCTTCTTCCACCCCAAAAAGGTATTTACATTTATTATCGATATGAAGTTTACATCATATTTATATGAAGAAACTAGTTGAGAAAAAACACATCTAGTGATTAAAATTGGGCATACAAGGCGGCTGTCTGTCCAAGTAGATTTAGTAGATTTCTTTGGCATGCTTGATTGCTCATATGTGAATGCATATATATGACGAAACCTGCATTTGAATGAATGAAAATGAATTCTGTTTTATACTAATCTTTACATAGTTTATAAATGGATAAAATGTAAACTAATGTTTGTTGACTGAAAAGGTTAATAGTTTACCTTTATACTTCAATATGTTTTCATTGCCAGATGTAATTGAAATAAACTTCATATGCATGTTGAAAAGATTTAAAATTTGATAAGATTAAATATATATTTAAAAAGAATTGATGCTGTTCTATGATTTAATTTCAGGATAATCATTGAAAATGTTGCTTCCCTTAATCTGCAAGTTGGCCCATCGGGACGATGTGCAGGTTTGGTGGCGGTGGATGTGGGGAATATTTGCATCTTCCAATTGATGAACCAAAAAATTAAAATATTTATTGGTGAATTCTAAACCTCTTTTATATCACTGTTGATCAGTTGTGTTAATTGGATTAACTATTTTGAAAGTGTTTTCAGGTATGAGGGATGAAGCAGGACATATGTTCATGTTAGGGTTTACCCATTACTCATTTAATGAGAATTTCCTATTTTTTTTACATTCAAGAATTATGGGTATTCAGCCTAGGGTTTCTTGAATTCATGTGTTGTTTATAAGATTTGGTTAATGTTAAGGGTTTAGATGAGTTATAATGGGTTAAAGCTAGGGTTCAGAAGGATTTTAATGGTCTAACCCAGGGGGTTTTATGGGTTTCCAATAGGCTTTCTAGGATTTACTATATTAAAAGGGTTAAAATAGATATTGTTTATCATCATTAATTACATATTTATGTATTCTAAATTAAACTATGCTATTAATAATTACTTTAAGTAAATGTGTGTATTTAAATATTAAGGTTCTAATTATATAAACCCTTGAACTAAGCTTAAATTAATTAATTTATTTAAATAAGAAATGTAGGCTAATTAGATTAAAATGATTAATTAAATGGATAAATAACTAGTGGACTATATGAGTGCTAGGAAAAAGAATGGCTTATATAAGTTGTGTAACTAAAGAGATTTAAGGAGTGGTCTCAATAGAAGATGCACTTAAAGTGAAAAAAGTTGGTTAAGAGAAAGAGTGGAGAGAATTAGTGAAGATGAAAAGAGAGGAGTAGAAATTAAGTGTAATTAAAGTACAAAAGTTAAACTAGAAAGTGTGGTGGCAGTAAGGAGATTAAAGCGTGGTTGTAGATTAAAAGTTAAAACTAAAAAGAGTGGTTTAGAAACGACTTGTGTTTGTATTTAAATGAGTGTTGAGCTCAAGTTTCTCTTAATGTTTTTTTTGCAGGTACTTTCTTCTGCTCTTACTTTCTTCTGTTTTTCCTTCTTTCTCATTAGACCCTCCTTGTGCTCGGGATATTAAGCCATCATGTACTGCTGTGTACGATGATCTTGATGTTGATTGTCCGGCTGGAAGCATGCCCATACCTATTCCATGGCTTGGTCTTGGTCCCTGCAGCATTGCACGTATATATGTGATGTGTGTATGTATGTGTGTGTGTGAAGTGTGTGTATGTGATATATGTGATGTTTGTATGTATGTGTGTGTGTGAAGTGTGTGTATGTGATATATGTGTGTGTGTGATGTGTGTGTATGTGATGTGATGTATGTGTGTGTGTGAAGTGTATGAGTGTGTGTGAAGTGTATGTGTGTGTGAAGTGTGTGTATGTGATGTATGTGTGTGTATGTGAAGTGTATGTGTGTGTGTGATGTATGTGTGTGTATGTGAAGTGTATGTGTGTGTATGTGAAGTGTATATGTGTGTGTGATGTGTGTGTGTGAGAGAGAGAGAGAGAGAAAATGAATCTCTCCCTCCCCTCCTCTACTGCAGCGCGACAGCGCGCACAGAGAAGGGGAGAGAGAGAGAGAGAGAGAGAGAGAGAGAGAGAGAGAGAGAGAGAGAGAGAGAGAGAGAGAGAGAGAGAGAGAGGAGAGAGAAGGAAAGAGAGAGAGAGAGAGATCGGGACAGAGAAGGAGAGAGAGAGAGAGGAAAGAGAAGGAGAGAGATAGAGACTCTCCCTCCCCTCCTCTGTCTGGGCGCGGTAGCGCGCAGACAGAGAAGGAGAGAGAGAGGAGAGAGAAGGAAAGAGAGAGAGAGAGAGAGAGAGAGAGAGAGAGAGAGAAGGAGAGAGAGAGAGAGAGAGAGAGAGAGAAAGAGAGAGAGAGAGAGAGAGAGAGAGAGAGAGAGAGAGAGATACTCCCTCCCCTCCTTTGTCTGAGCGCGGCAGCGCGCAGACAGAGAAGGAGACAGAGAGAGAGAGAGAGAGAGAGAGAGAGAGAGAGAGAGAGAGAGAGAGAGAGAGAGAGAGAGAGAGAGAGAGAGAGAGAGAGAGAGAGAGAGAGAGAGAGAGAGAGAGAGAGAGAGAGAGAGAGAGAGAGAGAGAGAGAGAGAGAGAGAGAGAGAGAGAGAGAGAGAGAAAGAGAGCGAGATCGGGACAGAGAAGGAGAGAGAGAGAGAGAGAGGAAAGAGAAGGAGAGAGAGAGAGAGAGAGAGAGAGAGAGAGAGAGAGAGAGAGAGAGAGAGAGAGAGAGAGAGAGAGAGAGAGAGAGAGAGAGAGAGAGAAAGGCGTAGAGGGAGAGAGAGAGATCGGTGCTGTAGAGAGAGAGAGAGAGAGAGAGAGAGAGAGAGAGAGAGAGAGAGAGAGAGAGAGAGAGAGAGAGGTAGAAAGAGAGAGAAAGAGATAGGAAAAATATTATAGATATAATTAGTTAGTTTACTAATCTAGTTAAGTACGTATTAATGTATTACTTTAATGAGATATAATATGGTTTAATTAATTCTGGTATTATTTAATGAGAAATTGGAAAGGTATACTTACTTCATTAGAAGTTAATATATATGAGTACATATTAATATATGCATATGTGTTAGTGTATATGCATATGCATGCATGTATATGCATGTAAAATGATAGTTTACATGAATCAATGTATAAGCATGAGGTAATGAATGTTTAGTTCATATTAATTAATGTTACTACATTTGCATGATTATATGTATTTAGAAGTGCATGTAATGTTAGCATGTGTGTGTGTTAGTATGTATAATTTAAAAGTACATTAGTTGTATGAGGAATGTATGTATTAGAGTGCATTTAAGTGTTTTAGTGCACACATTAAAATATGCATGGGTATGTAATTGAATGAATGAATATATGCATGACAAAGGCAAGTTATTAAGCATGTGTATGCTTTAATGTATGTGACTAATGTTTTTTAAGTTTCTTAATGATTCCTATATTATTACTAATATGTTAATGTTTTTTTTGCAGAAAACATTGATGAATTCAAGCTAGTGAAGTGAAGTAAAGAGAAGCAGCAAGATTGAAGATTCATTTAAATCTTATTTTCCAATTAGTCAGCTATCCAATTGATTAGACATTCATCCCTTTATTTAGACCTTCCATTTGTATTAGAAGTATTGATTTGAACCATTAGCTTATCAATTAATTTATTCAAGCAGTTTTGCAGCAATATTGTTTCTCGTTACTTTCTTTGATGTCTTCTAAGTTAGTTCATGAGTCTGAGCACAGTACTATTGAAAATATAGAAAATGTTCCGCCAACTCTACACAGACCAGAAACCTCTAGCTTACCTGATAGTTTAGTAGAAGAAACCATGATGGAACGCGTAACGGAAGAGTCACTAGTTTTAATCTCATATCAGGAAGCTGTTGCTAGGTACGAGGCTGCCTGTCCTTACGGTCCATAGCTATTTAAACTATTTAAAGACCTTAGTTTAAGTCATAGAAATAGGTAATTTAAATTGTTTTGTCATTAGAACCCTTATTTTCATAAGCCTGAGTTTGCTACAGACACCCCGCGTGTGCCGAACGATTTAGGCGGATGACTTGATCCACCATCCGAGCATCTCTCACGACCCGACAACGCGGCTTCTCCGCACCATAGCTTGTTCATACGATATCAGATTTCATAAATTCTTATCACATTACGAAGCTATACTCCTAAGCTTTGTTTTTTAAAAGCCATCGATGTTCGATTTGGACAAAATTTGGTCAATCAAAATCTCTCTACAGTGCTTCAGTAGGAACTAGGCGGCCACTTCCGGGCCTAGTTTTTCATCATCCGGTGTCCAAAATCACTTTTTTTACTTGGGATAGTTTTATATCTTTGAAGTATAGGTGTTGGACTACATTTCTTGGACTGGCCAGGATTGTTAAATCTCTAAAGTTCTTCAATTTCACTCAATTTGCTCGGTTGGGCCTATTGCTACATGGTTTTGGCATTGTTCTTGTTGGTTTTTGGTGATTAGAACCTCCTGGGATCAACCAAACATTTTCCAATTTTTGTTTGGGCCTAGCGACGATTCAAAATGAGCAACCTCAAGCTTCAAAGATCACTTGGATTTCGCTTCCATAGCTTCATTTTGTATCAGGGAATTGCTCTTGTGACATATTTCTCTTCTTCTTGCATATTCAAGGTTTACTTCCATTCATTTTCACACACTCTAGTTGTCAAACGGGTGAAGGGAAGTGAAACATGGAGTCTAAAGGGAAACAAATAATAGAACACATTTCTCCATCTAAAGAGCAACTAGAGAATCCTGATTTTAGAATGGAAGAAGTAGAAATGGGGCAGGAAGTAGAGGAAAAACTAGAAGAGAAAGAGCCTCAACAAGAAGAATATACATATGAGGAACCTTTGGATGAGTTTGTTACTCATGACCAATTTGTAGACTTAAAGGAACAGACCCTTAGGTTAGAGAGACAGATAGGTAGCATTACATCTCTCATTCAATAGTTTAAATCTCAAATAATCTCACTTGAGACTCGCATCACCTCTTTCCGAGCTACGAAAGAAAGAGAAACCCCTAGTCTTCCTCTAGAGATGACCAGGAGAGATACTTCTCTTCCTAGTAAGCACAAAGAAGAGAGCTCTAGGGAAGCTCCCCTCCTGAAAGAATTAAGCCACCTACCTTTACGGGGGATGACCGAGATAGAAACAAGGATGCAACCTACACTTTTTTACAAAAATGTCATGATTTGCATCAACTGAGGGGCACCCCACCAGAGTACCATGTGCTAGAGGTGAGTCTCTCGCTTCGCCTGCGGGCTTATAAGTGGTGGATGAGTCTCAAGGAGGCGAACTCGATCCCTACAAATTGGACTCAATTTGAGACTCTTTTCCTAAAAGAGTTTCTTCCTGAGAATGAGGAAGAGAGGAATTGGGATGAGTGGGATAGGATTACCTAGAGAGGTAGGCCTCTTATAGTCTATATATCCCATTATAGAGAGATCATTTTGAAACTTAAGGGCTTAGATGACTTCGAGAAAACCAGAGGGTTTGTTACGGGCTTAGATAAAGCCATCAAGAGAGAGGTAAGAAGGAATGCACCTAAGACATTTGAGGATGCGATCAAGTATGCATAGATCTATGAGGACCATAACTGTCCTCAATATACTCCTATGGAGACGGATCAACCCCTCAAGCCTCTTAGCATGACTAAGTTCAAGAAAAAGTTTCCATTGGGGAAAAACAAAATTTTCATTAAAAACAAACATCACAAGGGCCTAGATTGCCTACGGATCAGTTTGAGAGGGCCAATAGAGAGAACCTCTGCTTTAGGTGTTTGTCTCCTAGCCATTCACAGTGGAATTATCCACTCAAGAAGCGGGAAGAAAAGAAGAGAGGATCGGAGACTAGTACGGCCCCTAAAAAGAGCAAAAAGGTGGTCCACCTAGTGCAGACCCTTCTTATTCATGGCAGCTCTAGCTACAAGGGAGTGGAGGTGATGCACGAGGATATAGAGCACACCTATTGTTTGACTCAGTCATTGTGGTCATCGCATTTTGGACCACATGACCTAGTTAAACTGCATGGTAGTGTATACGGAACTAGGGTGTGGGTCATGATAGATGACTTTGCCACTCATAACTTTATAAACTATGCTCTGGTCAAGAAACTAAAGATTCCCCAATAGCCTAGTGCACATAAATACATAGTATCTATGATGCAAGGGGAAGACAAGAGGATATGGGATACAATGGTATCCAATTTGGAAGTCAAGATGCACGACTATATAGATCATATGGACTTCCAAATTATGAATATGGAGAGGACAGACCTTGTGTTAGGAAGAGTGGCTATGGGGTTTGGGAGACACTCTTAAACACAGCTATCAAAACAACACACTTGAATTTGAAAAGAATGGAAGTAAAGTTTGTATTCAGGGAGAGAGAGATGTACCTAGTGCACCTCTCATTTCATCCTTAGAGTTGTATAGTCTTTGTTATTCTCAGCATGTATAGGAGATGTTTTTATTGTATAGTAATGATATTGAGTATTGTACAGACAGTTCATCTAATGTATATTTTCATGCCAGGAATGTAAATATGGACAGGACTTTCTATTATTCTTTCTTGCAAGAGTGTGTGGTTAAATGTTTTAAGGATCTTATGTCTGAGTAGAGAGATGTTATTCCCATTGACTTACCTAGAGGGCTACCACCTGAGAGAGGGGACATTGACCATGCCATTGAGGTAGTTACTAACAACCCTATTTGTAAGCCACCTTACATGCTTAGTGTTTCTTAGCATGAGGAGGTTGAGAGACATTTACAGGATTATTTAGATAAGGGTTTCATTAGACCTATTAACTCACCTTGGGCATCATCAATGCTCCTAGTTAAAAGGAAAGATGGATCTATGAGGCTATGTATAGACTATAGAGCACTTAATAACATAACTATCAAAAATAGGTTTCCAATGCCTAGATTGAAAGATTTATTTGATCAGTTACATCAAGCTAGGTATTTTACCAAGCTTGAACTTAGATCAAGATATCATCATATTAGGATTAGCGTAGAGGATGTCCCAAAGACTGCATTTAGGACTAGATATGGGCACTATGAGCTTTTGGTGATGCCTTTTGGTCTCACCAATGCTCCTACCACTTATTTAATTATATATTTAATTTGTTTATTTAAAACACTAGCTCTTTTCATATTTATTTATCTATACAATTATCATATTTTATATTTATATACACACACACACACACATACATACATATATATATATATATATATATATATATATATATATATATATATATATATATATATATATATATATATATATATATATTGATATTTTTCTTTTATTTTTTTGTTATTTTTTCCTTATACAAATTTAATTGAATTATATGTATGTAAAAACCTTAAAACCCTAATCCTAAAGACCTAGACCTAAAATATTTATATTTGTGTATGCATGTGTATATACATGTATATATGTATATGTATTATATGTGTATGTGTCTATATATGTTATGCATGTGTAAAAACCCTAAAACCCTAATCGTAAAGACCTAGACCTAAAACATGTATATGTGTGTATGCATGTGTATATATATGTGTATGTGTATGTGTATGTGTATATATATTGAATTTCATAAAAAACTTAAAATCATGTTTTTATATATATTTAATTAATTTATTTAAAACACTAGCTCTTTCCATATTTATTTATCTATACAATTATCTTGTTATACATATATTTATTTATTTATATATTCTAATTTTTTTTGTAATTTTTCCTTCTATACATTTAATTGAAATATATGTATGTAAAAACACTAAAACTCTAATCCTAAAGAGCTAGACCTAAAATATGTATATGTGTGTATGCATTGTATGCATGTGTGTATATGTGTGTGTGTATGTGTGCATGTGTATGGATGTGTAAATAGCCTAAAAATCCTAATCCTATTTTTATATATTTAATTTGCTTGTGTGTATATGTGTTTATGTATGTATGCATATGTATATGTATATGTATTCATGTGTGTATATGTGTGCTTGTATGTATGCATGTGTGTATATGTGTGTGTATGTATGCATGTGTGTGTATGTATGTGTGTGTATGCATGTGTGTATATGTGTATTTGTGTGTATGTATGCATGTGTGTATGTATGTGTGTGTGTGTGTATATGTATGTGTATGTATGCATGTGTGTATATGTGCATGTGTATGTATGCATGTGTGTACATGGGTGTGTGTATGTATGCATGTGTGTACATGTGTGTGTATGTATGCATGCATGTGTGTATGTATGCATGTGTGTACATGTGTGTGTATATGTATGCATGTGTGTACATGTGTGTGTGTATGTATGCATGTGTGTACATGTGTGTGTGTATGTGTGTGTGTATGTATGCATGTGTGTATATGTGTATGTGTGTGTATGTATGCATGTTGTGTATATGTGTGTATGTATGTGTGTGTATATGTGTGTATATGTATGCATGTGTGTATATGTGTGTGTATGTGTGAATGTGTGTACATGTGTGTGTGTGTATGTATGTGTCTGTGTATGTATGCATGTGTGTACATGCGTGTACATGCATGTACATGCGTGTACATGCGTGTACATGCGTGTACATGCGTGTACATGCGTGTACATGCGTGTACATGTGTGTATGTATGCATGTGTGTACATGTGTGTGTATGTATGCATGTGTGTACACGTGCGTGTATGTATGTGTGTGTGTATGTATGCATGTGTGTATATGTGTATGTGTGTATGTATGCATGTGTGTGTATATGTGTATGTGTGTGTATATGTTTGTGTGTATGTATGCATGTGTATGTGTGTGTGTATGTATGCATGTGTGTACATGTGTGTATGTATGTATGCATGTGTGTATATGTATGCATGTGTCTACATGAGTATGCAAGTGTGTACATGTGTATGTATGTGTATGCATGTGTGTATATGTGTGTGTATGCATGTGTGTATGTGTGTGTGTATGTATTTCTATATCTCTCTGTCTTTATCTATCTCTCTATCTTTCTCTTTTTTATCTCTTTTTATGTCTCTCTCTATCTTTCTTTCTTTCATCTCTCTTTATTTCTTTCTCTATCTTCCTCTCTTTCATCTCTCTTTATCTCTCTCTATCGCTCTCTCTCTCTATCTCTCTATCTCTCTATCTCTCTATCTCTCTCTCTCTCTCAGATTGCCAAGCATAATGCAGTTACAATGATGGTGCTATCCACCCATGCCCTCCCAATGTGGAGCTTAGATGGTGATCTAGACAGACTCTAGATGTACTTGAGCATTCCAACTAATAAATTCTATGAATCATCGTTTCATAGCATGCCACTTTTTACTTAGGAATACATCAAAATGGGCCTGTCGTGTTATCTCAAAATCCAATATGTCCTCATAAGATTGGATCTAGAAGATAGACCTACTACTCATTCTATGTCTAAGTTCCCTTCCCATCAACTAACTCCACTGTGTAGGCATACTGTGATTGCACAGTGTCTAAGTGTAACCTTCTGACTAGTTGAGAACTAATGTAATTATGCATAGACCCAGTGTCAAAGAGGACCTTGACATCCTATCATGCCATTAATCCTCTCATAATAATGAGTTCTGTATTGAGGAAGTAGTACCCTTTTTGTGCCACTAGTGAAAGCATGACATCAGGCATAGAAGGAACCTTCTTTGTGGCCATCATGGACACTATAGGAGATGATATCTGAGATGGGGAATCACCAAAATCCTCATCAACATCACTCCTTCACTAAGTGGGATTTATGACTATGGTCACTACTATCATTTTCTTCTTAGGAGAGTCCTTGAAGCAGTGTTTTCTTAAGCATCCGTAGCATATTCATTCTTTCATTGCCTTCTCTTTCTGCTGAGGGGTAGGATGGACTAGTTATAAGCCCTCTCAACCATACTAAACACCTTTCTTTTTTTCCTAAAATTATCTTTATCATGTGAACCTACTTAGCTGCTTTCTAAGGCTATGCACTCATCAAGACAGGAGTGGATGTAGAAAAGGACCAACTCATCTTACTCCATGAGGATCTTTGGCCTTGGGGGCCTATGCCCCCATGGTTTTCCTCATAGGCTAGAGCCATCTCTATGGCTTGTGTCAAAGATTGAAACCTCTTCTTTCTAACTAGAGGTCAGATAATTTCTCTAAGTACCAAGACAAACTTGTGAACTTGGAGAAACTATGGGATAGGGTCAAGTACTTTAAGTACCTCCCTATACTTATCCGCATAAGCTTGAACAATTTGGTTTTTTGACTAATGAAAAACCAAGTGTCTAGTTCTCTAGACCTCTCATCAAGTGGTACAAAGTCATTATAAAATAAGACTTTAAATTGTTCCCATGTAGTGGGCTTTTTTGTCCTCCTTGATCTTACACCTCCACCTATGGGCAATGTCCATGAGGTTGTAAGTCACCTATGGAACCTTGCCTATCATCCATGATATGACATAGACAAAAGCACTGCTCCCGTTTGCTGAGACACTGCTCAATAGCATGAGCAGGCTCTGTGCTAATAGAGCCATGATGTCTTGTTGAATTAAGGTCCTTAATCTACAATCGGGCTTATCTTACTAGAACACTCTCTCTAGGAGCTTAAGGGGTTTGATGCTCACCTGGAGTACTTAACTCCATTCCTAGTAGGCCACTCTCTCACACTACTTCTTCCTTCATGGAGCTATGTGCGTGCCCCAAGATATCATGAAGCGTGTTTTGTAGATGTGAGATCCTAGCACTCATGGTCTCTTTTGCATTTGAAGGGTGATCGTCCATGTGTGTTTCATCCCTTTGAAAAAGGTCCTGAATCCATAATTAGAAAAGATTGAAATTCTTTTTTGTTTTTGATGGTTTTATGTTTTTTCTTTTCAATTTATGTGTTTATGTACACTTAATGTAAGAAAGTGGCATGGCAGCGGAAAGTAACTTGGAACAAACCTTTGCCTGAAGAAATGAGAAGCAGAAACACTTTTAGTATGCTTTTCTACTTTTATGCTTATCCATGCAATAATTTTAAAAGTTTCAGAAGCATTTCGCCAAGAAAATGAAAATAAGAAAAAATTAGACTAAGTGCTCTACATGCACTTTCAAGAAAATGTGCCAGCAAGCACAAGATATATACAATATAACAAAAGGCACTACATACCCTTGTATCAAAACCGTCATGCTTGGAGTGCAGATACAAATGATAATAACATTGAATCTTCTTATTTATTCTTGGTGGTACCTACAAAAGAAAATACTACCATCCTATTTG
Organism: Ceratopteris richardii; assembly: GCA_020310875.1. Lineage (NCBI taxonomy): Eukaryota > Viridiplantae > Streptophyta > Polypodiopsida > Polypodiales > Pteridaceae > Ceratopteris > Ceratopteris richardii. The sequence goes on from CM035435.1 coordinate 100,873,465, forward strand.
CATACAAGAAGTAAAGCTAAACATGCATATGAACAAACATATGATGCATATGCCATGTGCTATGCTTGTTCTAAATTAAAAATAGTGCATAAACAGAGCAAAACTGCATGAAAATCATAAAAAAACTTACTTTAGGTTTTAAAATTCCCATGTGTAGGTATGTGCAGGTGTTGAAAATGGTTGATATATACTCCTCTTATATCTTGAAGTGGATCTTGATCGTCCTTGCATTGAAAAAGTGTTTGTATGGGGGTAATTGTTGGAGCAAGTCTATGACAAGCCTAAGTATTTGCTTGAATGTCACAAGTTCATAGGAGAAGCTTTAAACGAAGACAATGTATGAGTTCACTTCTGAACTATCTCTTATAATTTTTAAAGCCTTTACTTGATGTAAAATTAAAAGTATCTAAAGTAGTTGAGTCCACTTGATGAAAAAAGGAAAGAGAAGCCACAAATTCATGATTGAAGTGGTTGGAGAATTAATCAATCACTAAAAGATAGGAGATTTGTTTTAGGTGAGCAAGATTCAAATTCAAATCTTAGCTCCAAAGATCCCTATATATACATAGCTCTTTAGTCGTGGTTTTCGATCTTCATGAGCAGAGCTTTATGCAATATCAAAGTATTGGTTCAAGGCACACATATGTATCAGTAATTCCATTGTACTTTACAATCAATATACATTCATTTTCATGATCATTTGAATTCATATCTTCATGCTTTTGTGAGTATATTGTTCATTGCCATATCTCTTAGCTTTCTTAGTCACATTGAAGAGACAATTTCTCTAAGCTTGGTGTATCATTTTTTAGTGATTTAAGTTGGTAAAGGTTGCTCCTTAAGTCTACTATATACTCAAAAATTTTGATTGCAATTGGGTTTTGCAATCTTGAGATATGGTAATTTGAACTTGACTATATCTCTTCATACTTTACTTCCCTCTCAACACTCCATGAGAATAGTCATTTTCTCAGAGCTTGTTCTGAGTGTGTACTTCATCATTTTCCATGATTCAAAGCTTGCTAGAATCTTTCTATTGCCTAGTATATTCCTACAAAATCACATAATCATTGCGTCTCGGAATATCAAGATATTAACATTTCTCTACTCACAGGTTTGAGTACTGCTACAGCCCTTGAAAATTGGGGTGATGCTATAATTTGATAAACACTTTTCCCTTTATGTAGTCCATAATTTTTTATGATGTCACTCATGATTTTTAGCTTACTAAGTTAATAAGAGTTTCCCAAAGGGAATCAAGTCAATTCCTGTTTGTGGCCAGAGAATTGTTCAAAACATTGGACAAGTGTATGAACAAAAATAGCAAGTTCTTTGTTCTTGAATCTACCCCAACTTATCTGCTTTGATTCATCTTTCTGAGAGTGATCTTCCAAGGCACATGGGGTGTCTAATAAATCCTTTGGCAAGTTAAAAGGGCCCACTACATATCTCTGAAGTTCATTTGGTGGGTGTGGTGCAATGTTTTTGCAGTACCACTTCATCTTGACCAAGTACAAATCCATCTCTTCACAATGGTATCAGAGCAAGGTCAAAGCAGGAATTTATATGGTTATGTAGTTGGAGATGAAGTTATGCCAAGTTTCAGGAACAAAGGTCAATCAACACAAGAAGAGCAAGAAAGATTGAGCACATGGTGCTCCAAGGATGCACTTGAAAGGTCTTATCTCCTCAACTCTATCTTAGATTTTTTGTTGCCTCCCATTAGAAGTTGTAAAAAATCTCAGGAAGTGTGGAATGCACTTGATGCCTTCTTCTCTTCAAGTACAAAGGCCAGGAAGCATCAACTATAGCTGGACTTCACAACTCTCAAGAAAGCTCCCAAACAAAATGTGACTGATTTTTTCACAAAGATCAAGAGCATAGCAGATCAGTTAGGAAGCATTGGAGAGGTAATAGAGGAAGAGCAAATTGTAAGGCATGTCATCAATGGCTTGAAGGCAGATGCCAAGTGGGAAGCATTCACCAGAGCTATGGATCTATACATGGATATGCATGTACCAGATTTTAATACACTCATAGGACTACTTACTCAAGAGGCCAAGCTTATCAAGAATGGAGAAAGCTCTAAAGGTAATCAATCTTCTGCCTTATATACTGATAAAGGAAAGTCCAAAGAAAACAAAGGAAGAGGAAAGAAAGTGGATGATGAAGCAGGTACACATCAAGCTAACTATGGAGGTAGAGGAAGACATGGTAGAGGTAGAGGTAGAGGAGGAAGACAAGGCAGGGGGAGATCCCAAGACTCTAATTCATGCTCTATTTGTGGATTAACTAATCACATAACTGAAAATTGCTTTAGGAATTCCATGAATCAAAGAGGCAGAGGCTACAATAGAGGAAGTTATGGCTACGCAAGAGGAAGGTTCAACAATTACCATGGCAACCACAACAATTACAATCATTCAAATTATCAAGGAGGCAATAGAGGAAAAATAGACTTCAATAAATACACATAAGACTCAAATCAAGAGGACTCATTGCTAATCATGAATATCTCCATGCCACAAGGTAAATCTGATGAGCATGTTTTCTACATAGATTCAGATTGCTCCAATCATGTGGTAGGAAATGTGGCACTCCTATCAGATTTAGAAGATCCAAGGAACAAGCATGAAGTACAAACAGGAGACGATACAAGACACCTTGTGGAGAAAATAGGAAATGTCAAAGCACCTAATGGAAACATCAACCTACTTAGTAAGGTACTCTATGTGCGTACCATTACAAAGAATTTGATAAGTGTTGGGCAGATAGTAGAGAAAGGGTTGCAAGTCAAGTTCACAAAAGCAGGAGCATTTGTTGAAGATCCAAGTCAAGGATTTAAGAGAATTGCAAAAGATGAAAAGCAGGTAGATTGTTCACATTTGAATTACAAGACACTAGGAACATTGCTCTCTTTAACTACGGTAGTGAGACACTCACAGAATTGGAAGTATGGCACAAAAGGTTAGCACATATTGGTGAAAGATCATTAACGCAAATTTGTAGGGACCAAAGTGTACTTGGACTCCCTAATTTGTCAAAGCAAAACATGATTTATAAGTGTAGTGCATGACAATTTGGAAAGTATCACAGGTTGCCATTCATGAAGAAAGGATATATGCATGGAGATCTTTTGGATTCGTTAATACAGATGTATGGGGAAGTAGCAAGGATGCTTCAATATCTCGATCAAGGTATTATGTCTCCTTCATTGATGATTGCAGTAGATGGACTATACTATATTTTATGAAACACAAAGATGAAGTCTTTCATGCTTCAAAAGATATTCGTCTCTTGTGGAGAATCAAACAGGTTAAACATTAAAAAAGCTAAGGTCAGATGGAGGAGGAGAGTACTTCTCCCATGAATTTGACTCCTTTCTTCAAGAAAGACAAATCAAAAGAGAGATCACTACAAGGTACACTCATGAGAAAAATGGAGTGGCAGAAAGAAGGAATAGGACAATTGTTGAATATGCAAGGTCTATGCTCAATGAGAAGCACTTACCTAATTACTTATGGGCTAAGGCTATATCCACAACGACTTTTTTGATTAACATGTTACCTTCAAAATCACCTAATGGCATGACACCCTATGAGGCTTGGAATGGAAGAAGACTAAGCTTGGATCATTGTAAGATTTCTGGATGTATTGCTTATGCTCATGTTCCTTCACAGGTTAGAGGGAAGATGGATCCCAAAGCAGAAAGGTGTGTATTCATTGGATATGACAACAATCAAAAGGGCTACAAATTATACAACCAAACAACCAAAGGATTCTTGGGGAGTAGAGATGTAGTGTTTGATGAGAATAGTTCTTGGTATGAAGACTCATGTAGAAAGGTCAACTAACCTTATGATCTTGAAGAAGATTTTCCAAAACTTTTTAAGGATAATCCTTCTAAAGTTGAAGAGTGGGATACCTCAAAAGATGATGAAGAAACTCAATATTGAAAACTCAAAATATGAAAGTCTAAAGGTAAAGAAAAAGTGCAGGAACTTGGACAAGAGGTAGAATCATCACATCATGGCCTAAGAAGGTCCATGAGGGAGAAAAGAAACCAGAAAGGTATGGATCTGATACTTCTCTAGTCACTAAACATTCAATCTATCTAGCACAGGACATAAATCAAGAGGCACCCTCAACATTTGAAGAAGCAAAGAAGAAATCAGAGTGGAGGTATGCAATGGAAGAAGAAATTGAAGCTCTTGAGGGGAATAACGCTTGGGAGTTGGTTCCTAAGTCTCCATCAATGAAAGTGATAGGCTCAAGATGGATTTATAAATTGAAGAAGAACGCAGATGGCTCCATTAACAGGTATAAGGAAAGGCTTGTGGCAAAAGGCTTTGCACAAACTCCGGAATTGATTATGATGAGACCTTCTCTCCTATGGCAAAGATGCCTAAAATTAGGTTTCTGCTTAGTATTGCCTCTTCCAAGAATTGGAAGATACTTCAATTTGATGTTAAAAATGCATTTCTTAATGGATGGATAACAGAAGAGGTATATATGGCACAACCACCTAGTTTTGAGAGTCACATATATCCTCATTATGTGTGTAAACTTAATAAAGCTTTATATGTATTCAAATAAGCCCCAAGGGCTTGGAATCACAGGCTTGTCTCATTCTTGCAGGATAAAGGATTTCAACCTAGCAAGGCAGATCCATCACTATTGATAAAAAGGAGTAATTCTGAAGTCATCTATTTATGTGTGTATGTGGATGATATTATACTAACAGGAAATGATGCAGATGGAATCAAGAAAGTCAAGGAATAAATGAAAGAAGAGTTTAAAATAAGTGACTTAGGGTCACTCACATACTTGCTAGGATTGGAAGTGGTTTACAAGGATCATGGTCTACATCTTACTCAAAGAAAGTACATTAAAGGCTTGTTGATAAAGTTCAAAATGAAAGATTGTAGGATTACAGGTACTCCAATGGAGGTTAATCATAAATTGAGCTCATATGAAGGTGAACTCATAGAAGATGTGCCAGGTTATCAAAGCCTTGTGGGTAGTTTGAACTATGCCACATTGACAAAGGTATATATATGTTATAGTGTGAGTGTACTAAGTTAATTTATGCACACACCCAAGAAACCTCACATGGAGGCTACCAAGAGGATACTCAGATATCTAAAAGGGACCATGGATGAAGGGTTATACTTCTCTTATATATCTGATTTAAGTTTGAAATTGTTCTCTGATGCAAATTAGGCTGGCTCCAAGGAAGACAGAAGGAGCAGCTCATAATATCTTACCTTTGCATTATCAAAACTTGTCTCATGGTCATCAAAGAAGCAACCCACAGTTGCACTCTCTTCCACTGAAGCTGAATACAGAGGTCTTGCCATAGCTACTTAAGAAGCAATGTAGATGAAGTCTCTATTCACAGACCTTGGATTGGAGATTGGAACTCCAAATATTTTTGGTGACAACATGAGCACCATCCACTTGGCTTCCAATCCAATTTTTCATGCAAGGACTAAACATATTGAAGTACATTATCACTTGTGAACTATCTCTTGTAATTTTTGAAGCTTTTACTTGATATAAAAGTAAAATTATCTAAAGTAGTTGAGTCCACCTGATGGAAAAAGAAAAGAAAAGCCATGAATTCATGATTGAAGTGGTTGGAGAATCAATCAATCACTAAAGAGTAGGAGATTTGTTTTAGGTGATCAAGATTCAAATTTAAATCTTGGCTCCAAAGATCACTATCTACACATACTTTAGTAGCAATCTTAGACCTCCATTAGCAGAGATTTATGCCATATCAAAGTTTGGGTTCAAGGAACACATATTTATTAGAAAGTCCATTGTACTTTACAATCAATATACGTTCATTTTCATGATCATTTGAGCTCATATCTTCATGCTTTTGTGCGTATATTGTTCACTACCATATCTCTCAGTTTTCCTTGTGGCCAGCCATGGTGGGATGTTATAATTGACCAAACATATAGGCCATGTGCTCCATGAAGAGCTACATAAACCAAATGGATTTACTACATCCATAGCTACACCTAGACATATGTTTCGAGGCTCACTAGCAAACTCTAGCCACTTATTATCTATGTGTTTCCAAGCATCAGAGTCAGCAAACACTCGCATTACACCATCTGTAGACTTGCTCTTTGCATGCCATGACATTAAGTGAGCTATGGATTTGCATCTAAACATGCTCTTAATTCATGGAATTATAGGAAAGTGGCAAAGAACCTTTGCGGGGCTTGCTTCGCCCACAAGGTCTTCTCTAAATCTATTTACTCTGCACTTTGGACATATGTGGAGATGCTCATACTCGTTCCGAAAGAGGATGCAAAACATTTGGACAAACATGAATCTTAGTGTAGTCCATTCCAATGGATTGTAAAAGTTTTTCTTATATATTTAATTTATATTATATATTATATTTTTTTCTTAAGTTTTATAGATATATATTTATATATGTTAATATTAATCTAAAACTCTATTTTTTATGTCATTAATTATATATACTTAATTTGATTAAAAACCTTAAAATCCTATTTTTATATATTTAATTTAATAAAAAACCTTAAAGTCTGATTTTTATATATTTACTAATATATATTTAATCTCATAAAAAAACCTTAAAATCCTAGCTCTTTTCATATTTATTTATCTATATAATTATCCTATTTTTTATATATATTTATTTATATATTTTGATGTTTTTCATATATATATATATATATATATATATATATATATATATATATATATATATATATATATATATATATATATATATATATATATATATATATATATATATATATATATATATATATATATATATATATATATGTGTGTGTGTGTGTGTGTGTGTGTGTATGTATTATATGTGTATGTGTATATATATGTTATGTATGTGTAAAAACCCTAAAACCCTAACCGTAAAGACCTAGACCTAAAACATGTATATGTGTGTATGCATGTGTATATATATGTGTATGTGTATATGTGTATGTGTATGTGTATATACATTTAATTTGATAAAAAACCTTAAAATCCTATTTTTATATATTTAATTATATGTATTTAATTTATTTATTTAAAACACTAGCTCTTTTCATATTTATTTATCTATAGAATTATCCCTTTTTTAATATATATTTATTTATATATTTTAGAATTTTTCTTAATTTTTTCTTTATTTTTTCTTTATTTTTTCCTTATCTAAATTTAATTGAATTATATGTATGTAAAAACCCTAAAACCCTAATCTTAAAGACCTATAACTAAAATATGTATATGTGTGTATGCATATGTATATACATATATCTATATATATATATATATATATATATATATATGTGTGTGTGTGTGTGTGTGTGTGTGTGTGTTTATTATATGTGTATGTGTGTATATATGTTATGCATGTGTAAAAACACTAAAACCCTAATCGTAAAGACCTAGACTTAAAACATGTATATGTGTGTATGCATGTGTATATATATGTGTATGTGTATATGTGTGTATATAAATGTGTATGAGTATATCTGTATGCATGTGTAAATAGCCTAAAAACCCTAATCCTATTTTTATATATTTGATGTGAAAAAAACCTTAAAATCCTATTTTATATATTTAATTATATATACTTAATTGAAAAACTAGCTATTTTCATATTAATTTATCTATACTAAAATCGTATATGTGTGTGTGTGTGAATGTATGCATGTGTGTATATGCGTGTGTATGTATGCATGTGTGTATATGTGTGTGTGTCTGTATGCATGTGTATGGATGTGTAAAAAGCTTAAAAACCCTAATCCTATTTTTATATATTTAATCTACATGTGTGTATATGTGTGTATGTATGCATGCATATGTATTTGTATGCATGTTCATATATGTGTGTCTGTATGTATGTATGTGTGTACATGTGTGTGTGTATGTATGCATGTGTGTACATGTGTGTGTATGTATGTGTGTGTATGTATGCATGTGTGTATATGTGTATGTGTGTGTATGTATGCATGTGTTTATATGTGTGTGTATGTATGTGCAACAGCATAGCCACAGGAATAGCTCATGAATGAATGACTCTTCTCCCAACCATATGCCTCTATATATAGCTCTCTCCAAGGGACTGCATGCTTGGGCAGGTGGATACTAACCATCAATGTGTCCACCATGTAATTGCATGTGCGCCGTGTCACAGTTAACAAGAGTTAACTCAAGCGGATGCTTCTAGAAGGTTCTAGAGCTCTTTGGGCAAAACACTCTCCCCATGTACCCCATGGGGGTTGAACCCAAGACCTCCTCCTTCACACTCTTGACTCTTAACCACTAGGCTAAGTGGATCACTTGGTTACAAGATTAAATGACCTTCTAGTAAGTCTAGACTTGAGATCTTTGGTGATATATACGGATGACCAAACGGTGTCCGATTTCATATTTTTTTGAACCGACTGGACCGTTAGATCATAGAATTACTTTATTACATTCTTCCCCCCTTGGAAAATATTTTCATCCTTGAAAATAGAGCTATATCTCCACTGTAGGCAACCCCCGAGCCTCATGTTCTAAAACTTGAAGAACATGCATTCATTCAATCAGGTTATTTACTTAGAACTTGAAAGTAAAAAACCTTATCATGTTCTAAAACTTTAAGAACATGTTTGGTTTATCTACTTAAAACTTGAAAGTATAAAACCTTCTTTATTTGGGACCAACTTAAAACTGGAAAGTTGGAAAATGTTGTTGGATTGTGGAAACTTTTTCCCATGTTGAATTTCCTTCAATTCCATCCTTCCATTTTACTAAGCACTCTTCATACAAAGTGACTTCTTGTACGTTTATCTCGGGTGCAAAGTATCCTTTCAGGCTCATGAGGAACTACTTCACTTACTGGAATTGGAAGTATAACATGTTGTCCAACTAGATTATCTGAATCTATCAGACTCTTCCTAAGTCGACTAACATGGAACACTGGATGAATCCAACTATCGTCTAGAAGTTGCAATTCATAAGCCCACAAACCAACTTTCTTGGTGATTGGAAAAGGACCGCAATATCTAGGCGATAACTTGGCGCATTGACCAATCTTGAACCTTTTCGATCTTTCAAGAATAGGAAATTAACATCGCCAACCTAAAAAGTAACATCTCTTCAGAACTTTAATAATTCCAAGAATGTAGTCTGCAACCGTAAAAGATGGTACTTAAGTCTGTGGAAGGTAAAACATAATGTTTGCCTATTCTTAAAGGGATTTTGGTACACTCCAAAAAGCATGAGCAGATGCTTAGACTTATGCAGTATAGAGATTCCGGTAAAGTCCTCGCCAGGATAGGTACCTAAAGCATGAGTAAGAAAGGAATCTAAAGACAAGAAGTCAAAAGCTCTTGTCACTACAAATTGTTCAAGAATAAACCAATTGAACTTGAGTCTGTGAAAATTCAAGTACTTGGAATTCTTATTGGTTTTCATTTGAAAACCCTAGTAAAGAAGGATGGATGATCCATCCAAAGATTTTCAAGTTCCCAAAGGAAAGCTCAAGATCATGAAACGATCATGTGAAGGGATCAAAACCTAGAAAATCTAGTTAGAGGTAATGCCTAAAACTTCAAAATTCTTCTCAAGAATTAAAGCAAGAAGGTTCTCTATCAAGAGATGTTTAGAATTTAAGATAAAAATTCACTCACATGTTAATGTGAGTATAAAATAGGATGGTATGGGACACCAGATTTTATACTCAGATTGATGTAGGAAAGATGGTATGGGACATCGGACCATGAGATGATGATTATCTTTTAGTCCTAGATTGGATCTTGAAGTTAGGTTTGATCCTCAAGGGAATTAAAATTCAAAGAAGGAGTTTAAATTCAGGGAGGATAAAAGTAATATCTCAAGATATTTCAAGATAACTTCAAGATCCAGGAAACAGAAGATTTGAAGTAAGTAACTTCCAAGATCTTCTTGAAACACTTCAAGATAAGTTTTTGAAAAAGTTGGACTTTGATTTTCAATTGATCCTTTCAACTAAGGATTTAATTGACTAAGTTCCTAGTGTAACTTGGTATATTCACTCTTGTAACTCAAAGAAATACACAAGAATTGCATTCCCGCTAAGGAGTGAGAAAGACTGAATATGACCTGAACTTAGTCTCAAGTGAAGCATTATTTGAATACAAAACTCATCAACAGAACCTCACTCGATCGACACACTAATGTTGGTTGCCACACTAGTATCTTATGGTTGGATGATGTTTTTTATTTGCTTTGAATCTTTTTGAGAATCGGGATTATTTTTCTTAAATATAGAAAAAATGCTTCAATATCCTGTTGAAACATATCTTTGAGAAGTTAAAGTCCTGAGTCATCTAGACTTTGACTCATAGCAAGTTTAGGTATCTTTGGAGTTTGAATTGGTTGAGCAGATTTTTAGTTCTTTATTTGCGCTTTTTATTTTTTTGTGAAGTGAAGCCACCACAATAAAGTTTTTGATCAACAAAACCCATTTTGGCATCAAATGCATTGCTCTCTTGGTTTATTAGAGATCTTGTAGGGGAAAACCTCGTGGGTTGAAGCTCTGAATGCAATAGCCTGTTGAAAATATATGTTTTGTAATTCTCCAAATCTTTAGGCACTAGTTAGTGATCCTGAGTGCAGTAGACGGCCTCTAAAAGCTTCAGATAGACAAGAAATATGATTTCTTCCTTTGACCTTGTGTAGCTCGGCCAAGATGAAAATACACAAAAATTGGAGGCTGCAATCCAAAGGACATAGCTCTTATGGTCTAGAACAATTGTGCTAGATGAGAACATCGAAAGTTGAAGTCTCCGTGCTGCACATTTTCTTACGTGCTTATGGATAGCAGCAAGCGGAATTATTGCAATAAGGATGATATAATGATATCAAGTTCAGATTTCCCAAGTATTGGCAATAAAATTCCTTTTGGGAATTATTCACTCAGGTTCCATTTATCCAATGGAAAATAGTGAAAAGAGTAAGTTGTTCCAAGTCTGAACATAGTGAAGGAATTCCATGAATGTAGTCTGCAACCATGAAGATGGTACTTAAGTCTATGGAAGGTAAAACATAAATGTTTACCTATCCTTAAAAGGATTTTGGTACAAATCCAGAGAGCATGAGTGGATGCTTAGACTTAAGCAGTAGAGAGATTCTTGTAAAAGTATCGGCCAAGTTAAGTACCTAAAGCATCAATAAGAAAGGAATCTAAAGACAAGAAGTCAAAAGCTCTTGTCACTACAAATTGGTCAAGAATAAACCAATTGAACTTGAACTTTTGAAAATTCAAGTACTTGGAATTCAAATTGGTTTTCATTTGAAAACCTGAGAAAAAGAAGAATTGATATTCTGTCAAGAGGTTTTCAAGTTTCCAAGGCAAAGCACGTGATTGTGAGATGATCATGTGAAGGGATCAAAACCTAGAAAATCTAGTTAGAGGTAATGCCTGAAACTTCGAAATTCTCATAAAGAATTGAAGCAAGAAGGTTCTCTATCTAGATATGTTTAGACTTTAGGATAAGTATCACCTACACATTAATGTGAATATAGAATAGGGCGGTATGGGACATGAGATTCTATACTCAAATTGATGTAGGTAAGATGGTATGGGACATCAAACCGTGGGATGATAATTACCGTTTAGTCTTGATTTGAATATCATCGATATTTAGTTAAGTACAAAAATCACTCTATTGAAGAATGTCAATGGATACATAAAACACAATTAACACCCCACTATGACCACTTAATTTTTGCATATCATACACAAACACATTAATGTAACACCTCCATGAACATTTCCATGCATGTGTTTTTATATGGAACATGCTTATTTTTCATTCAGTGATGAAACATATGACTGGCCATCCATGTTTATTATTTTTTCAACTGAGGTCAGTTTCTTTTTCAACTGAGGGGCATATTATAACTTATGGAATATGTTGAACAATGCATTGTTGGAGTGTTAAATTATTATTGAAAAATGCATTGTTATAGTGTTAAATTATTAATGTATTAATGTGTTTTTGATGTTTTTGATATAGCAGCTGAAGTTTTGTGAGGAGTGTGCAAGGCATGAAAGGGCCGATATCAATAATCCGAATAATTATTATTTAGCTATAAACTTGCGTAGAAGGTTCTATTGTTAGGAACACTTAGAAAAGTAATGGTTAGAATAAGGGTCCTTGTAGATCACAATTTTTGTTATTGAAAGCAATGGCTTTCTGTAAAAGTTACCAACTTTTAGTTTCGCGCTTGCTTTTCGAAGCCGCTCTCATGTAACCACTCTTTTTGACATAATCAAAATTCCTATAAATATATGCACTCTGTGGACTGTCGAAACAGAGTGCATGGGGGGAGATTGCACCCAATACTCTGTTCTGTCTCCTCTCTTGTTGCGTCTATTTGTCTGTGTGTTTTCAGCATCCGTAATCTCTGTATGCACGTGAAATAAGATCCTAACAACATTCTCCTATAGTTTACATAGGATTTTTAAACTTATTAGGACAAAGTAGTCCTTTAGTCAGGTGAAAAAATCAAGTAACTATTGGATAGGAGTAAACCATTGTACAAACATCCAAGTTAGATGTTTGGGACAACTAAACTTCAAGTTCTCTAAGCCAAATTCAAGTGAATCAAGAGTTCTCAAAGTCTTGCGAGGGATAAGAATCCTGCCTTCATTACTAAGTCCATGCACCAATCACACCCATAAATGGACTAGTAATTTGAATCCACCTAGTTCACATATTTGTGCCAAGATCGCACCTAGTAAAAAACTATAAACTGGCTAGGGATGATTTTTAGATCCACCCTTATTATTCATTCACTACTTTGTACTTTGACCAGTATATCAAAGTGCAAAGTGAGACAGTGTTTTAAATCATTTGGGTAGGGATGCCATCCCAGAGATGAGACATGTTCTTCGAGTTCTAGAACATGGACATGTTCTTCTAGTTTTAGAACATGAAGCTCGGGGGTTGCCTACAGTAGACATATAGCTCTATTTTTGAGGACAAAAATATTTTCGAAGGGGGAAAGAATATAATAAAGTAAGTCTATGATCCAAGGGTTTGGCCGATTCAAACACATATGAAATTGGACACTGTTTGGTCATCCGTGTGTATGACCAAAGATCTCAAGTTTAGACTTACTATGAGGTCTTCTTCTCTTGTGAACAAGTGATCCACTTAGCTTAGTGGTTAAGTCTCAAGGATGTGAAGGATGAGGTCTTGGGTTCAATCCCCATGGGGGACATGGGGAGAGTATTTTGCCTAAAGAGATATAGAGCCTTCTAGAAGCATCTGCTTGAGTTAACTCGAGTTAACTTGGACACGGTGCACATGCAATTACATGGCCGACACATGGATGGTTAGTATCCACCTACCCAAGAAGGCAGTCCCCTGGAGAGAGCTATATATAGAGGCATTTGGTTGGGAGCAGAGTCATCTCTCTAGCATGTGGTGGTCGTAATCCTTGTTCTCTTGCATCTTGGTACATGGGGAGAGTGTTTTTCCCAAAGAGGTCTACAACCTTCTAGAAGCATCCACTTGAGTTAACTCTAGCTGACTAGGACACTTGGTGCACATCTAGTTACATGGCTAACACTTGAATGGTTAGTATCCACCTACCCAAGAAGGAAGTCCCCTAGAGAGAGCTATATATAGAGGCATTTGGTTGGGAGGAGAGTCATCTCTCTAGCACATGGTGGTTGTAATCTCATAATTGGTATCAGAGCCTAGGAAGTAGGCATGGGCAATAAAGGCGCGCGTGTCGATTTCAAAGGTGAGCTTAACAAAGATTTGAGTGTATCTCCCAATCCGTAGGTCGGATTTAGACATGTAAGATACCGTTGGAAAGCTCTTGAAATGACCACTCTAATGAAAGCATTATATTTAGGATCCAAAATACCTAGCATGGGTGAGAACCAGGTTCAAGATACCGAGGTTGAGAATAAAGGGCTCAAGAGACCAAGGTTGCGAACAAGGCAAGTCCATAGGCAAGTGGCCAAGAAACGGAAAGGCAAGGGTTCAAGAGACCAAGGTTGAGAACAAGAATGTTCAAGAGACCGTACAAGCATGAGGACATCAATTCAAGTGGAGATCAAGGATTGATCATTGAGGACAATGATTTCTAGAAGGGGAAGAGAGTGTTAGACTCAAGAAATGACAGGTAGGAGATGGTTGATCCACACCCTAAGAGAGAGGGCTAGGAAGTAATCCTCAACCATGGCTTTTGGGGCAAGTGGTTAGCCCATCATAATCCTAGCTGGTAGGTCATGAGTTCAAATCCTATAGTAGGGAGCTCCAATGGAGGAGATTATGTGCTCGAGCCCAAGACCTTCCTATGTAGGAGGAATTCGTATTATCCACTAGAGCAACTGGAGAACGGGTTCTACTAATTGGCAAATAGTATTTAGCCTAATTTTTTATGCTCCAAAAACTACCAAATCATAAGCAAAAGGAAAATTCTCAGGCATTTGCAATGGGTCTCGAACCTGTGGCCTCATACCGAGGAATGAATATCTTATCCACAACGACAACCCTGTAATTCTGTTACAAATATGTAGTGGTCATAATCCTCATTCTCTTGCATTGGTATCAGAGCTGAAGGTTGAGCTTCCATGGAGACTGTTGGCAGTAGCCAGAGGCATAGAAGACGCGGAAGCATGTAACGACAGAGCAGGGAGTCAGTCGAATCTTTTTTCAAAAGAATTATGTTTTAAAATACTTTTCAAAAACCACCAACAGTGATTTTTATCACTATTGTAACATATGTAACCTAGAAAAACCCTTTTCTCAATTTCTAGCTCCATTTTGTGCAAGCCGAGGAGTCCTTGAACTTGAGGAGCTTAGGTAGAAGGAGCGTATCAATTTTGGTTATTTTTAGACACCGTTTACCCTTTCAAATAGCACTTAGGACCTAGTTTTTTAATATGCTGGTCCCTAGATGTGAAACCGGTCAAAACTAGTCTAGAATCTATAAAAAGAGCTAGAGAGCTCATTTTTGAGGTTGGTTAGTGTGAGCTTAGAGCTATTTTGAGCTTGTAAGAGTATTCTTGAGTAATAGAGTCGATTTCTCACCTTCCATCGTGTCTTGCTTGTCTCTTCGTAGTGTGTGTGTATGTGTGTGTGCATCTCTATGCTTCTCACCTTCACTCTCACTTCATCTCACATTCACGATCTTCATATCACTCCTATCTCTTCCGCGGATTGACATTAAAGAGGTGGAGCTTCTTAACGTGGTTCTCACCATTGTGCTAGAGCAACACCAAATTTGGCGCCGTTGCCAGGGATCGAGTCTAGGACGAATGTGTGATGGTAAGAGTATAGCAAGAAGTGGCGTTGGAAGGTAAAAATTTCAGTTTTGTTGTTGTTTTTACTTAGTTTTTAGTGTTTTTCACCTCCCCCACACTCCATCTTCATCACCGCATCATCATCTTCAACTCCAAAAAAATCAGAAAATTCACCATATCCACCCATTCTCCTCATTTCCCCTCATTTGTGCATGTGCAAGAGAGAGAGAGAGCTTTTGTGCTTGTGTGTACTTGTGTGTTTTTGAGTTTTCTTGCAGGTAAAGAGCTCCAATGCATCAGGAAAGCTTGGAAAAGGTAAAAATTCACTTTCTGTCAGAAATCTGCCGAGTGTGTCAGACCATCGCGATGGTCTGCCAACTTCGGTAATTTTGGTAAGCGACCACACCACGAGGTAGGTGACACAAGCGTATGCACGAATCCACAGACGCATTTCACAATTCACACTTTGGTGGACCATCGCGACGGTCTCAGACCATCGCGATTGTGTCACACCATCGCGATTGGCTCACGCCATCGCGACGGCTCGGCCGGACCATCGCGACGGTCTCACGCCATCGCGACGGTTCACTTGAACCATCGCGATTGTCCTTGACCATCGCGACGATCCCGTCGACCCCAGACCATCACGATTGGCTCACGCCATCGCATCTGTGACCATCGCGACGGTTCATTTCGGACCATCGCGATAGTTCACATTGACCGTTGACTGACGCCATCGCGATTATTCACTCAGTCGGACCATCGCGACACCTCAGCCCGACCATCGCGATTGCTCACATTTAGACCATCGCGACCGTGCACTTCAGACCATCGTGACGGTTCGTGCACACGCCATCGCGACGGTTCGCGCACACGCCATCGCGACGGTTTGCCTGGACCATTGCGACGGTCCCAGACCATCGCGCTCATCTCAGACCATCGTGATTGCTCACATTTAGACCATGACGACCATGCACTTCAGACCATCGCGACGGTTCGCGCACACGCCATCGCGACGGTTCGCTTGGACCATCGCGACGGTCCCAGACCATCGCGATCATCTTAGACCATCGCGATTGCTCACCCAAACGCAAATTTTAGGGTTTGATTTTTTGACCAATTTTGGGGCTATTTTTTGAAAATTTTTGGACCATTGCACTCATAGGAGACCCCTTAGCTCATATTTGAAGAAAAGCCTGTGTGTCAGTTTTTACCCCCCGGGGCCTGAACGGTCATATCTTTTTCATCCAAAGTCCGTTTTTTGAGCTTAATAGCTCGTTAGAAAGCTCTCTACGAGTACTACGTGACCTCAACTGTTTTTTTCATAAAGAATACGTTGATTTTTAGATAATCTAATTTGAGGTTGACCAACTGTGGGACTAGGAAAGAAAGGGGGCCTTGGGAAGAAAATTTTTACCAAAAGTTAAGGGACTTTAAGGGTGTATAAACTCAAGTGCTTGATCATCCATTTGTGAAATTGCTCTAATATTGAATTTTTCCAGGACTAGCAAGGGCAATCAAAGCAAACCAAGGCAAGGCTGTGAAGGGCATAAGGCTTGGGAAGCGCGGCTTCTTGGCAACCGAGCAACCAGAAAAGCTGACTCAAGGTTGGAAGATTACTCAACCCCCTCAGTCAATTTTTAGCTTAGGATAAACGTTAGCATTGTGGATTCAAGACGATAGGAACGCTCAAGTGCAAGAGATTAATTGATCAAGTCTAAGACTAAAAGTAAAGTTGTGTGATACGAAAACCTAAAGAAAAAGAACCTAAGTCTGACGGAACAAGAACTCGAAAGTACCACAGAAAGTCGAATTCGTGACGCATACAGTTGGACAAGAACTTAAAGACATTAAAAAGATACAAGCAATTAAAAACAAAGAACCATTGATGATCTGAGTGTGTACTGAGTGTGCAAGGAAGAAAATTAATGAACCTGAGATCGGGCAAACATATAGGTAAGTCAGACCGACGAAGCCTTAGATCATCAAAAGCAAGCGTAGGAACTACTGCACGATCGTGGGCACAACAATTGAACACTAGTTATCCCTACGAGAGCTCAGACACTAGCGAATCAGAAATGGCATTTAGCACAGAAAGACCAGAGGTAGGGTCGAATGTAATCTATTTAGAAAAACCAGAAGGACCCTATAGGACTCAACTAGAATTTCTCCGAACCAACCGTTTAGGTGCCCGCATCTATGAGGATGGTTTGCGAAGACAAGTGGTGCAAATGCATAACCCCGATCAACCCATTGGATTGGAACGTCCAGTGGTGAAATTCGAGAAAGACGCGTACATAGACAAGGAAGGAATGATGTATATCTTAAGTACACAGCCAAACAATACCAATGAGTTTGGCGTAATTCAATTAGAGACGGAAGCAAAATCACAAGGAAAAGAACCATTACAAGAACCTAGGACGCCTAGAGGGAAATCTGTACTGACACGAGTACTAATCCCAGAATGGATCCCTCAGGACAACAGAAGTATAGAGTTGTTTGTAAATAAAGAAACAGATGAAGCATTTTGGAGGTACAGAAAGGAACACCCTAGTGAGATAGGCATCATCATGATTTATGAATTCAAGGACCCACCTAGAAAGGTTGTATACCTGGATGAAATTTCAGAAAGAGTATATATGGTGTCAGACCACGCTAGAAATACATACACATGGAGAGGTGAACTAGTATTCCCTCCATCACGAGCGAACGTAAACGCGAGCCAACAAGGGGCAGGAACATCCTCTACCCATGGTAATCAAAGAGAGAAAAACAAAGAAAGATCGGAAGTAAGCTTCAATTACCCCATAGGGAGGGATAGAACCACCATAGACCCAGATAGAGTGGATAGACAAAGAATGCCAGGTGGTAGAGATGACTTTCCTCTACCTAGACCTCGTGAACACGCAAGAATATTGAGACCCACTCAGTTAGTAAAATCAATGAAAAATTATTTTGATGGGACAAGAGATCCCTATGACCACGTCGCAAAATTCAAGCAAGTACTAATAGTAGAACAAGTCGAAGACATGTTCACGCAATACAACGCTTTTGGACTTACGTTAAAGAACACTGATTTAACTTGGTTCCAACCATTGCAACAGAGGCAATTCAGAGATATCCATCACCTTTTAGAGTCATTCATTACAGAATTCTCTAAAAGTGGAATCAGACATGACACGTCTTCATTGATTCATAGCTTCAAACAGACCCCTCAAGAAACAGTTAGGCTCGTAGGACGTAGGTTTAGACAATATGTTGAAAGATGTCCAATGCAAGAGTTACCCTCACAAGCCAAACAAGTGTCATTGTTTCTAGATGGCTTGCTGAGCTCTAAACTACGCTCCTACGTGTACCTAAAAGAACCCAAAACGCTAGAGCAGTGTGTAAGAATATGTATAGACATTGAGGACAACTTAGGAGATGAGTTGGAACTCTCAAAAGTCTACAGGGACTCGGATTGTTCTTCTCTAGCATACACAAAATTGTTTGACTCGATAGAGGACCTAGCAGAAAAAGTGGCCCAGAAAACTAGGAGTTTCTAGTAAACAGATGCCTAAGTTAACAACTAACGTACGTTGTTACACTTGTGGTGGAAATCATTTGGCGAATGTGTGTCCCAATGCAACACAAACACAAGCCAACCCTAGTGGTCAATACTGTACAATTGAGAGAAGATACACAAATCATACAGCACAAGACTGCCCATACAACAAACAAGCAGTAAGACAGAACTACCCGCAAGCATACCCGCAGCCAAGTAGGTATCAAGGCCATTACAATGCCCAGCCTTATTACTATAGGCCTCCTCAAAACTACCCATATCAGGCTCAATAGAGACCTCAACCTGTTTTAGCTCAGCAGCCACCCCCACCAGCGAATGTCATCTCAGTCAAATACACTGCTACAGAAGAAAACCTAAGTAGGGCCTTAGTGCCTTCTTCACCTTTGATCACAGAGAGTGATCCAAACTCAAACAGTTTTGACTCTACTCATGTAGATAGTCCACCCGCTTATTACACAGAGTCACCAGAACACGTGGAGACATATCATTATGATAGTCCACCAGTGGAACCTAGTTGGGAGCAAGACTATGCTAATGTGATGTACACAAACCCAAACCCACGGCCCCAATTGAGACAGCAAAGACCACAGGGCCCTAGAGGACCATGCTTTAGGTGCCAAGGAGATCATTTTATAAAAGATTGTCCACATCCTCCGATAGCAGGACAATCACAGTACTATAACATACAAGGCTTTTGCGCCTATTGTGGCAAAGAGCACATAATCAAAGATTGTCCTAAGAACCCAGTTAACGCTTCAAATGTGACACCGATCAACGTGATAGGTATTGTAAACAATGCAGATTGATCTAACCCTACATACATGCCTATCCAAGCTATAACAAGAGCCCAGACACTCTTACAGATCCAACAGCTTAATCAGGAGAAAGTAGCCGAGAGTAGTGAAGTTGCAGAATCTAGCAGTAAAAAGGCAAAATCTTGGGAAGATTTGAGAGAAAGAATCAAGAGAAAATGGAGTAAAAAGATAACTGAGTTGGAAGGAAGTTTAAATTCTAGAATTGACTTCACAGGAATTGAATCAAGAGAACCCAGCTCAGAAATCAGGATCGGTTTTAGCGGAACCCATACGAGAGAATCTAGACATGATGTTTCCTGCATATCAAGCTAGAATAAAAGAAGGACCTCAAGTAGCTGAAATGAGTAAAAACTACCCTCGTGCTCATCTAGAAATTGAGAGAACTAAACTTTGCATGAAGATGGTAGAATTAGCACAAGCTTTGTTCGAAGCCTCTAGATATCTTAATTGGAATAACATGGCAAAACCTGAACTACACTTTCAAGGACTAATGGAGAGGCTAGAATACTTGATAGAAAGCAAAGAGAAAAAGGATCAGCATAGGAACCCTATTGTCCCAGAGACACAGGAAAGGAATGCACCATCCCTGTCTCAAGTACCCAATATAGAAAGTCAAGACAACTTGTCTTCCATACATAAATATTCACATGAATTTTTGAGAGAAATCCAAGAAGAAAAGTGGAGAAAAGAACAAGGAACCCATCCTCCTATTCAAGAAATAGACGACTTGCAAGAGCAATTTCCCCAAGATATCCCCTCTATTTACGATGATGTAGAGGAAGAACAACTGAGTGAACACACAGGCTTTGAATCCAATTCTTTACAAGAATTACCTCAGTTCACAGGACCTTGGGAAGCAAAGCAAAGTCTATTAGTATGAGAGCACCCACGATAATAGTGAGGAATGAAGAATCAGTAATCCCTAGAAACACGGAAGTGATAAAAAAACACCAAAGTTCAATGTAATCTCACTCTAGAGGAATTGTTAAAGGTAAAACCAGAATTGTGGAAGCATGTAGCAAATCAATTTCCTGAGCTTGCTACAACTTCCTCTCAGATAGGATCACATAAGAAGGTACCAGAGATACCCGTAGAAAAGATTGGAGATGTAAGTGAAGGAGAGGAAGGTAACACGTATCTTCCAATAACCCATCAAGGCTACACCACAAAAGCCATCTTAGATTCAGGAGCCGGAGTAGCCATCGCTACCTTCGCTTTATGGAAATGTTGGGGTAAGCCAGCACTCAGACCTACCAGGATGAAGCTACAAATGGCTGATGGACACATAGAAAAACCATTAGGCTTACTAGAAGGCATATCTCTCACCACTTGTGGTGTAGAGTTTGAGCATACCTTTGCCATTTGTGATTTTGCAAAGAATCATGCTTATGAGATGATATTGGGACGACCATTCATGCGTCAGTTGCAAATTGTACAAGATTGGGGAACTAATTCTTTGTACTTGCAACATTTAGGAGTGACTACTAAAGTCAATCTTAAAGACTATTCACATCGAGACGTACCCCCAATACAATGGAATACCATCCATAAGACACCAGTAGAAACAGAATCAGTACACTCTTTAGAGTCAGACCCCTCATGGTTGCACGAGGACACTCATCTATGGATGTGTAAAGTTGCAAAACAAGAGGAAGAACGGTTAGAAGCCAAGACCTTAGGTTCAGAACAACATCCAAGAACCCTTCAAGACCCAGCTTATGCACCTGTAGTATTCCCAGATGAGGAGTTTGAACCCCATGGTTGGGCAGAAATCCTTGCAACCATGGACGTAGCCATCAATGAAGAACAATGGACACCCTAGTGTGACGAGGATGGCTATGACATTTCAGTTTTTACGATAGAGCCAATCATGTGCGATGCAATTTTAGAAGAAGGTGAACCGAGTACTGATGCATTTGAGGATGCAAGTGATTTTGATTTAGAGTCAATTATTATGGACCCACCCTTTGCATCAGAGGAAGAATACTTCTATGGAGTAGAAACTCATCCTCGGAACCACGAAGAAGTTATGAATGATGTGAGAATAGCCACTCAGGTGACTAGCAAGAGTGAAGGCAAGAAGAGAAAGAAGAAAGAAACCATGTCAGAAGAAGGAGAATCCTTGTTTAAAGTACCCGAGAACTTCAAGAAATATGAAATAGAAGATAGACGAATCATGGTACGAATGCCTAACAGAAAAGCTGACATTGGAGAAGTATATGATAACCGAGAGAAAACCAAGAAAATAATAGTTGCCATAGAAGGAGAAGAAGAAAAATGTACATATATTGGGCATGATTTGACGAAGGAAGAAGAAGAAGAATTAGTTGCCCTATTGCGCGAATATAGAGATGTGTTCGCTTGGAGTTACAAAGACCTGAAAGGAGTAGATCCAGACATATGTTCCCATAGAATCCCTATGACTCCAGATGCAAAACCTACGAAACAGAAACCATACACGTACAATGACAATTACGCTGCGAAAATTAAAGAGGAGATAGATCGCTTGATAGAAGCAGGATTCATTTACGAAATTGAACATACCGAATGGGTATCCCCCATTGTGGTTGTGCCCAAGAAGAATGGAAAAATGTGTGTGTGTATTAACCTTAAAAAAGTTAATGCCGCCACGATTAGAGACAGTTATCCTCTTCCTATCATGGAACACTGATTGGAAAGAGTTGCGGGCAAGGAAGTTTACAGCTTCCTTGATGGTTTTTCAGGCTATAATCAAGTAGCCATTGCTCCAGAGGACCAACACAAGACGGCATGTGCCACTGAATGGGGAATTTTTGCATTTCGTGTTTGCCATTTGGCTTAACAAATGCACCCGCCACTTTACAGCGACTCATGTGTCATGTTTTTAAGGAATTCTTATGCAAGAACTTGGAAGTTTATGTCGATGACTTAGGTGCTCATTCAAATGTAAGACAAACACATATCCCTGAGTTAAGACAAGTATTTGACAAATGTCGAGAATATCAGGTTTGTTTGAACCCAGAAAAATGCGTTTTCATGGTCAGAAAAGGAAACATTTTAGGACACATTGTGTCAAAGAATGGAATTTCTAGAGATGAAGAAAAGGTAAAGGTGATTGCAGATCTACCTAGGCCAACAAACGTGAAAGAGGTACAGGCATTTATGGGCCATTGCGGTTATTATAGGAGATTCATACACATGTATGCAATCATCGCCAAGCCATTGTACTCTCTTTTGACTCATTTTGAATGGACAGATGAATGTGAGAATTCATTCAATGAACTCAAACGACGTTTGTGCTCAGCACCTATATTGACAACCCCAGATTGGAGTAAGCCATTCCATGTACATGTGGATGCATCCAATTATGCCATAGGATGTGTGTAAGCACAACCCATGAATGAAGGTAATATAGATCTCCCCATAGCTTACGCGAGCAGACAGTTGAACGTAGCAGAAAAAAATTACACCACTACGGAACGAGAGGGATTAGGAATGATCTACGCAGTAAAGAAATTCAGACATTACTTGTTGGCAAACAAGTTCAAGTTCTTTACAGATCATCAAGCATTATTGTACCTAGTCAACAAACCATGTAACACAGGACGACTGATACGTTGGTCTCTATTACTCATGGAGTATGATTTTGAAGTAGTAGTCAGGAAAGGAAAGACACACCTCAGAGCTGATCACCTCTTGAGACTAACATCAGGAGAAGCTCCTCAAGGGATAGCGGATGAATTACCAGATGCATACTTGTTTAACCTTGAGATAGCACCAGAATGGGCTAAGCCTATTGTCCCTATTCTAACATATGGACCCAAGAATCCTAGGATAAGGATCAAGGAAGGAGAGATTACCAAGTCTCAGAGATACCAAATCATAGCAGGAAGCATATATAAACAGGATACTCAAAAGATTCTTGCTTGTTGTGTAGATGAATCAGAACATGCGAATTGGTTGCAATTAGCACACATAGGTGCATCAAAGCAACATCATTCGAAACATCATACATTGCAGACTCTGCATAGACTAGGAGTATATTGGCCTACGATGGAAGCAGATGTCTACAAGTTGTGTAAAGAATGCCATGTTTGTTGTGAAAGATGACCTGTAGAACATGCTACATTATATCACGTGTCTCTCACACCAGACTGGAGTGAACCTTTAGTGACGTACTTGAGGACGAACACATTCCCTCAAGGAATGACCTTAGCACGACGACGTAGTCTAGAGCAGGAAGCTCAAGCCTATTCACTTATTGGCGATAATCTATACAATTGAGGACGAGATGGATACCTAAGACAGTGTGTTCATGAAAGCGATTATCTGAGCATACTAGAGACTGCACACCAAGGAGTTGCAGGAGGTCATTTTGGACCTAAAAGGATAATCAAAGCCATCCTCTTTGCAGGATTATGGTGGCCCACTCTTCACATGGATGCACATACCTATGTAAAGAGATGTGATGTGTGCCAAAGAACTCAGTTTCCTACTCGCAGAGATGAAATGCCATTGAAACCCATGATGGGCGGACGTGCATTTTCCAAGTGGGGCATAGACTTTGTAGGACCCATTAACCCCCCTGCGAAAGGTACACATGCCGAATACATTATTGTTGCCACAGATTATCTCACCAAATGGGTAGAGGCAAAAGCCACGAAAAAGAATGATGCACACACGAGTGCAAAATTCTTATTTGAAAATGTCTTCACAAGATATGGATTGCCTATAGAGTTAGTGAGCGATCGAGGAAATCACTTTCTAAACCAAGTCATTGAATATTTATTATAGGATTTTATGGTGATTCACAAGAAATCTGCACCATATCATCCTCAGGCCAATGGTCAGGCTGAAAGCACTAATAAGATTCTTTGTAACGTACTGACGAAACTCGTGAACAACAAACGTTCAGATTGGGACAAACAGTTACACCAAACTGTTCGGGCATATCGAGTGGCCTACAAGACCGTACTCAATGCAACTCCCTTTTAGATGGTTTTTGGTCAGAATGCTGTGCTTCCTTTGGACTTCTTGATACCGACCCTTAAGGTTGCACAAGAACATCAGTGGACCGGCCATGAATTATCAGCAAGAATAATGGACCTGGAACGATTAGGAGAAACCAGGCTAAAAGCAACAGCAGGAATATACGCGACAAAGAAGCGACTGAAAGCATATTTTGATGCACATGTGAAAGATAAAGGCTTGAAAGAAGGAGATTTAGTTCTAGTATATACGCTGAAACAGCACGCACGGAAGTTAGAAAAGCGAGGTTATGGACCTATGATCATTAACAGACTCTCGACAAGTGGAGCAGTACAATTAGCCACTTTAGAAGGAGATATAATGCCTAATTACATTAGTGGCTTTAGAGTCAGGTTATATCAAGAACCTCTTACTGAGGATATGCTTAGACGACTCACGTTGGCAAAGAAGCGTAAGGAGGAAGAAAATAGAATACGAGCTGAAGCTCAGGCAGAAGCTATAGAACGCATTAAGCGCATGAAGTTAAGAAGACAAAGACTAGGGAGAGAACATTATAATCATCTGGAAACAACACCCAGATATCCCATGGCAATGTGTCAAGTAAAGTCAACCACTCATCCTAGCATAGTGGACAGGAGACCATTCATTACAGTCAGGCTAGAACACGATAACCCTTGCCAAGAGCTCAGGGCTTTAATTGATTCAGGTGCTGCGACTAGTGCGATTAGATGGTCCCACTATAAGGATTCAGGAATAGAAATGCGGCCAATTGAGGCATATCTCATAGGGCTGGGAGGCATGGAAACCCCTTGCATGGGTGAGGTGGATCTTCCTATCCTCATAAACGAAGTGACTATGACAGCAAAGCTACTAGTGTGTCATGATGACGACCTGATAGAACCCCTAATCCTTGGCCAAGACTGGCTATACGATCACTCAGTGGACCTGAATCTTAGACAAGGCTCCTTACAGATTGGAACCTTAGATCAGAAGCGAGTGATACCGCTTGACTTCCCTAATGGCATTCCGACTGAGGTTTGTAGCCATAGACCCTATGAAATGCATGCGACGGAAGACCGGAAGATCTTTGGTCAGATCAGTCATCTTACGTCTACACCAACCCACTCGGGCTTGGCGATGGACAATTGTCAATCAGAAGGACGTCAAGAGATTTTCCCTTGGGCTTCCTGCAAACTAGAACGGGTAACCACCCAACAGATGGGTCAAATGGGTACAATCCGCAGACAGATGGACACAATCACCGGTCAGGTGGGTTGCATCAGCGGACACATGGGCAAAACACCCTGCGGTGCCCATCCTTCCACACTTACTACGGACTGGCCTAGATTAAAAGTACAAAATGGAGCACTTCCTAATGGACAGGTTTCGCAAGTGTTGGACCTCCCTTCTTTTCCAAAGCAGAGTGTCCCTTCGACCTCTCAACCTCAACCACAACAGAGTCAACCACTACGAAGGAACCCATACCGATGACAACATCAGATGACGAAAAGAGGAAAGCAGTCTCAGCAGCACAAAGCAAGCGGCACAAGACAAATATGGGTGCCAAAAGAACAGAAAGCACCGACAAATTTCAACAATGCAGATAATGACAAGAAGAAGTCAAGGCAGAAGCAGAGTCAGTATCCAACGTTCCCTCGACCTTCCTCTAC
Source organism: Ceratopteris richardii (assembly GCA_020310875.1). Taxonomy (NCBI): domain Eukaryota; kingdom Viridiplantae; phylum Streptophyta; class Polypodiopsida; order Polypodiales; family Pteridaceae; genus Ceratopteris; species Ceratopteris richardii. The sequence goes on from CM035435.1 coordinate 100,899,781, forward strand.
AAGTTCGACCATTCGACAAATTTGGATCGCCAAGAAGTACCTGATGAATCGACCCACACCCACGCAAATTTGGGTACCCAAACCATGTATTATAGCTTGATGAATCGACCCACACCCACGCAAATTTGGGTACCCAAACCATGTATTATAGCTCAACCCTCCAACCATGTAGAATACACCCTTCGAAAATCTTTTCAGCCCTCCATATCACCGAATCCGATATCATCTTTTGTCCCTCCGCAGAGACCTATCACCCGATCATAAACTCTTAGGAAGTGGATACCGAAACGTATCCAGAAGTCTTCTCCTAACCCATTGTTTAACATAACTCCCACCCCAACTAATCTACAACCATGTAATAACTCATTCATGACTGAACCTTGTATAAATCCACACACTATAACCCAACATCACTTGTAATAATACCTCATCAAGAAATGTATGTATCATTTGAACGCATGTAGGTGTCTAGAGACCTGCATTAGTTCTGCAAGAAGCATTGCATCAATCACAACACAACACTTGGCTACACGGGTTACACATCGGCTATGGAAAGGGATTGCGGTCTCACCTTAATGGGATCATAATTAATTTCCATACTAATGTGCTAATCTTTTGTAGCAGATCTTTTCCATTAGCACGACAATCATGATGCAAACCGAAGAAGGACCATCAAAAGGAGGCCCCAGCGCACCTGTAGCACCTATCGGTGTTTTACTCGTAGAGTCCCATCCGACGGCTCCACCGCCAGAATTCCAAGGATTCCCAGGACCCATGCCTATTGACGACCCTCCTCGAGGATACACTGAGAAGATTCATCGCAATTCTCATTGGTTTCAAGGGCTGGTAGGACCATTGGCGGATGCTGAATTTATATTTGAGGCTAATTTAACTTTTGATGACCGCACCTGGGGCAAATATCAGTTCTTCTCAAGAGAGTTCGAAGGGCTCCAGAACACAGAAGATTTAACGCATTTTGGGCAAGAGCACGATTCACAGAGTACTTCAGTGATCCTCTGCCTAAACCGGACTTCTACAGATGTTCTTATTTGGTCACAACACTGATAGCTTCAGAGAACAAAGATTTTCTAGGAACATTCATTTTGCCATCTTTGGTAAACGACCCACCATATAAAAGGTTTTATTTGACGAAAGATCTGATTAGAGCTGCCATCAAAATCCATGGGACGCATACTCCAACAGAGCGCGAAAGACTGATCCCAGAACATATGAAACGTGGTGATCTTACGAAGTGGGAAGATATTTCAGCTATAACCCTTGAGTTATCTAAGCCGTTGAGAATATGTATGCAGCACTTTGCTTTTCTCGCGCAGGACTGATTTACGATGCCCCACAAAACAATTTGGTTTGGTTTATATCTAGCATGTACTGGACCCCAGACGGTAGATTTAGCAAGCTGGATCATTGATCAGCTTTACTTGGCACAGCACCGTTGGGAAAGAAAGAAGGTCAATAATGGATGTTGCACCCTCACGTGCATTGTGTATATGTGCCTAGCATATGACTTACCGATCGAACGTGGAATGACAAGCGAAGAGCTGAAGGCTTTCAAAGGGACATCAAAGAAAGCTAGGAACCCTAGCAGAGGACGAGCAGGAAAAAGAATGAGAGGAACTATCCCATGCCTTCAGGTCCCAGAATCACCATCACCTCAACCATCTCCTGAACAGTCTCCAACAGAAGCCCCCGTTCAACCCATTCGCATAAGGTTATCAAGACCAGTTACACCGGCGGGCACTACCAGCACAGTTGCTCCTCAAGCAGCCACAGTTCCAGAACCTACCACCACTACAACAGAAGTTCCCACCACCATTGGTGCGGAAGCTTTCTCTTTCCCGATACCACATTCAGAAATAGAACAAGCAGGCAACACATTTGATTTTGAGATGCAGGACGTTTTTTCAAATGAATTTCAGTTTTCAGAAGGCCAGATCTTCTCTCAGGAATATGAAAGGCCCAGCTACCCTACCACACCGCGAGATCAACCACAAGGACAAATTGTATCGAGCTCAGACGACGAAAGAACAGCAACAGATGACGACGAAGGAGACAATGAAGCCAGCTAGGGTACTCATGAATCCCAAGAACATGTGCAAACAGATGAACAATTGTGCTATTCAGGTTTTCTCATTTGTATAATATCTTTTAGCGGGTGTTGTAGAACCTTAAAGCAAAGCCTCAAGACGTTTGCTTGCCGGGTTCGAACCTGAGATATCAGCAGAATAGAAATATGCGCCATCCAAGGGATCAATTTACACTACGAAGTGCGTGATTGTTTATATTCTGATTATGTCATCTCTCTAGCACATGTTGATCATAATCTTTCATTGGTATCAGAGCCACTAGGCTAAGTGAATCACTTGGTTACAAGATTAATTTTAACCACTAGGCTAAGTGGATCACTGGGCTACAAGAGTAAATGACCTTGTAGTAAGTCTAGACTCGAGATCTTTGGTCATACATACGGATGACCAAACGGTGTCCGATTTCAAATCTGTCTGAACCGGCTGGACCCTTAGATCATATACTTACTTTAGTATAGTATGTATGTGTGTATACGTGTGTGTATGTATGCATGTATGAATATGTGTGTATGTATGCATGTGTACATGTGTGTGTATGTGTATGTATGCATGTGTGTACATGTGTGTGTGTATGTATGCATGCATCTGTGTATATGTGTGTATGTATGCATTTGTGTATATGTGTGTGTATGTATGTGTGTATGTATGCATGTGTGTTTATGTGTGTGTATGTATGCATGTGTGTACATGTGTGTGCGTGTATGTATGCATCTCTATGTATGTATGCATGTGTGTATATGTGTGTGTGTATCTATGCATGCATGTGTGTATATGTGTGTATGTATGCATGTGTGTGTATGTATGCATGTGTGTACACGTGTGTGTATGTACGTGTGTGTGTGTATGCATGCATGTGTGTTTATGTGTATGTGTGTGTATGTATGCATGTGTGTTTATGTGTATGTGTGTGTATGTATGCATGTGTGTATATGTGTGTATGGATGTGTGTGTATATGTGTGTGTATGTATGCATGTGTGTATATGTGTGTGTGTATGTATGCATGTGTGTACATTTGTGTGTGTATGTATGCGTGCGTGTGTGTATGTATGCATGTGTGTACATGTCTGAGTGTATGTATGCGTGCATGTGTGTATATGTGTGTATGCATGTATGCATATGTATGTGTATGCATGTGTGTATATGTGTGTGTATATGTGTGTGTATATGCATGTGTGTATGTGTGTGTGTATTAAATTCTATATCTCTCTCTCTATCTTTCTCTCTTTCATATCTGTCTCTCTCTCTCTCTATCTTTCTCTCTTTCATCTCTCTTTATTTCTCTCTCTATATTCCTCTCTTTCATCTCTCTTTATCTTTGTCTATCTCTCTATCTCTCTCTCTCTCTCTATCAATAGAGAATAAAACAATCACTTACAGGTATTTCTCTGTTTTGAATTGTGGTCGTCAAAGCATAATGTATGTCGTCTCTCGTCGAATTCCAAAGAATCGAGGCCAAAAAACTTTTGAAAAATCAAAGAGAAGAAAAATTATAAAACATAAAGCATAGAGAAAGACAAAGAGTGAGACTATGCATACCACTTACTGAGATGTGAGATCTAGAGTGTGTGTGTGTGTAGAGAGAGAGAGAAGTATCCGTGTGTGTGTGTGTGCACAATACAATGTAGATCACAATTCGGTTTGCGCATGGAAGTTTGATAGAAGCAAGCAGTAATCAGTATAAAAGAGGCACAAAATGTTGATTTTTGCTCTCGGGTTCCGGCACGTTTAAAACACGGCATCAGTATCGGCATCCGTATGAGCCTCGGTATGAGCGTCCGTAATTTATTGGAAATTACCAGTGCTCATACCGATGCCTATACTGATCATAATACCGATGATAATATCGACACCCATACTGACGGTCAAGTGACCACCGGTATGCCTAATTACATTTTTCCCGCATTCATACCGATACCACCCTTGATTGTCGGTATAAGTAGTGTCAGTATGCCCCTCATATGTTGTAGCGATTGGATATTCTAAGACTCATAAATGATGTGTGATCCACACTCCTCCCATCCATTATATCCCCTTTCATTCAAAGTAGTAATGCTCTAGAATGGTCTAATGTTGACATGTGGCCACCATGTAGAGTCTTGAGACTTCTTACTTGATGGGTGGGACCTGAGACTATTACTTGGAGCACGATTGCTTGGGGCTCTCTTACTAGACTGGCCCTTGGTTATGAGCACGAGGTTTGGAGTACACTTATTTTTATTCAAGATGGGTGGATTGGCACCACTCAAGATCTTAGCATTTGCACTTGGAGTGGTGTAAACACCCCTATTGGGAGCTCATCAATTGACTTGCCATGTGGTTTATTTGGAGAACTAGACACTTATGCATCTTCGAGCGATGTATGATTGTTTCAGTTGAGAGTGTTTAGGACTCCTCGCTGGAGCTGATCGACATTGTGCTAGGGCAGTTGGACCGTCTTTAGGGAGAAGCTTATGGCATAACTCATCAATGACATGCCTTTCTTCAAATCTGAAAGAAAGGCCCCTTCTTTAACACTCGAGGTGACAGTATCTATTGGAGGTACTGACCCCCTGGTTCTCTTTTCTCCTTGCTATATTTCCTCTTCTTGGAGCAAGATATGTAGCAATGTTTGTTGGGTGTGTGGATTGATTTTTCCCCTTTGTATACATTTCATGATTCTTGATTGGGATCATAGCCCTTTGGGCTTGTTTATTAATTGATGAAAGGATCTTTTTGTGGGAAAAAAATTGATAAGTTATCTCATTCTAATAGAGTTTTTTAGTTTCATACTTTCCATTGTAAAAAGAAGTACAATAGAAACCTGCATCCCACTTTCTTTGTACAATAGAAACTAGTGGATAATGGATGGTTTTTTGGGGCCTAAGAATAAAAATGTAAGGTTTATGAGTGAAATAGCTCTTTTTGAGGGTTTTTGAAACAAAGTAATTTTTTTCTGCCCAAAACATGCATGAATTTTGAATTTTAGGTTAAAAAAATCATGTTGACCTAAAAAGTAATGGGATGTTGATCCTCAAATGTTATGATGAGTTTTTTTATATTTTCAAAGAACTTTCAATTTTTGGGCCTAGATTTCTAATGAGATTCCTTGTCTCTCTAGAGACAACTCATTAATTACGGGGGATACATCCCCTCTCCCCCCTTCAACCTAGTATTTCGTAGGGTATAGACCATGGCAACTGCCCTCTTTTGATTGATCCATCACTAATCACTAATAAATCTAAAAGATGCATGCAAGTTTCATTTTCTCCCATAATGGCTTGATAAGAATATAGAGTGGGCTCTCAAGCTTCTAATCAAGTAGAAAAATGAAGAAAGGGAATACTTTTATAGATTTAGAGGGAGGCTCTTCTAAAAACATCCAGCGTCGGATAAAGCTCTTGAAAAGATAATGAGTACAAGAATGAAGTTAAATGGAAAGGGTTCCAAATTCAAGTAGAGTAAAACAAAAATGTAAATGTAATGAGGGAAATGAACTAGAGATGAATTAACAAACTAAGCATAGACAATCATTTCGTCAACAAGACATCATATTAGAATATATGAGAACTTCATGTGATTTATGTAAGCAAAAATAGCCAATATCATTATGACTCGATTTTTCATGGATATCACAAACAACTATAGTGATGAAGAATTACACCAATTAAACTGAAAGATTAAATATTAGTACACTAATGTTCTAAGATGGGAATTTAAAGGGCCACGTTCATATTAGGAGCATTGGAGGCATGAATTTTGGACTTAAGCCGCCTTCTCCACGTCACATGAGGGTATGAATTTCAAAAGCTAAGAATTCACATGAGGGTATGAATTTCAGAACTATATACATTACGAAGAAATTGCTTAGAACCACGGTTTTGGACCTCCAAGAATGATAACACACAAAGAGCAATATAGAGTTTTTCTTAATATTAAGTGAAATAACTTCAAACAAAGTTTTAGATTGGCGGAAAGAAATTTGTTTTACAATTTTGTCGTGTAAAAAATTGCACCTTATCCGAATGCGAAAAGAAACAAGGCCTTTTAAACATCCAACCATCCAAGTGAACGAGGCAAGCAGTATTGTAGATCATGACTCAATCAAGGGTTGGACTCACATGTGGATTGTTGATGATATATTTTGATAGTCATGTGTCTGATCACACTTAGGACCATCGAGTCACTTTTTTTCCTCTTTGGGAGTTTTTGTTCCCTCGTCTTGTATATACACATATAACTTAATGGGTTACTTATCTTTGTACATTCACTTGGTAATTCATTAACTATTGTGTTGAGCTCCAGCTTCTTCTTCCATGTCTTGTTCACATGCTTCCACATACCTCAACCTCCAACAATTGGTATGAGAGCAAGTTGGTGCTTTGTCTAGGGCATCGTGAACACCCCTTGGATCATAATCATAGAATTCCACAAAAAATTGGTGAGCATACTCAGGGTGATTAGGAGTTTTGGCCTCCGAATGCATTATCATAGTGCCTATATAGGCAACTTCATCCTTTTGTTCCAAACGTATATACATGTTTTGATTTTCCAATACAAGTGCCTCAAAGTTTGTACAAGTTTAGCAAAGCTCAATAGGGTGGTTTTGTTCAAATTTATTTGCATCAAAATATTTAGTCAATGGCCATTGCTGAAAGCAATGATGTATTCTATATGTTGGCCATAGCTGAAAGCAATGATTTTTTCCATATTTTTTCCATATGCTTCTTATTTTTAAGATCAAACAAGGGGGAAAATTCATATTACTTGGTATAAATTTCAATGAATTTTTTACCCTTATTCTTATGGTTTTGCATCAAGTTAAATTACACAGCTTGACGAAAAGAAATTCGAGATGACACATTAAAAGTGTATAAGAAAAGTATTCAAAGAAATAAAAAGATTTGACTGAGATGAAAATGTGGATGGGCTATTTGAAAGAAATTCCTATCTTGCCACATGAGGTGGAATTCAAAACATGAGGTCGATTTCAAGTCACTTTAGCTTAATATAGTAAAAGATTAAGCTTCATAAATGGGAAAAAGAAACCTTAGAAACGTTTGATTGCATAGAGAAATCTTAAGATTATCTAAGGCTACCCAAAACAGTTTAGAGAGTAGAGATTCTCTAAAAAAAATCTCATTTTGATCTATAAAAAAGTTTGACCCTAAGGCTTCCACCAAATCCTCAAACTCTATCAACAAAAGTGACAATCATTGATGCAAGAACTAGTCCGATTGTAGAATCGTAAGGAGGGAAGTGCGAGAACTAGTCCAATTCTAGAACTGTAAGGAGAGAAGTCTATTTCTTGGGAGTGTTGGTCGAGATTTCAATCCCTATGTAACGAAAAAAGATGAAAACACACATTGTGTACCACACTTTATTGATTCAAGCACTTTTCATAGCGTATGTAGGGCATGAATTTGGGACTTAAGCCCAGTTTTCCACATTACATGAGGGTACGAATTTCAGGAGGTATGCATTTCACATGGGGGTATCAACTTCTTAGCCCACCTTTCCACACGAGATGAGGTTTCAATTGAAACAATGATGATTTCAGAATCATATACATTAAGAAGAAAGTGCTTAGAACTACGGTTTTGGACCTCCAAGAATGATAACACACAATGAGCAATATAGAGTTTTTTTTTTAATATTAAGTGAAATAACTTATTAAAGAAAGTTTTTCATGGATGCAAAGAAATTTGTCGTGTTAAAAATTTCACCTTATCCGAATGCGAAAAAAAGCACGGCCTTTTAAACATCCAACCATCCAATCGAACGAGGCAAGCAATATTGTAGATCGTGACTCAATCAAGCTTTTAAAATAAAAGTAAATAAAAAAAATGGAATGCGGCGGAATATATTCAGAGAGAAGTAAACAAATAAGAATTTGTGGGCGTAGAGGGTTTTTTTTTTAGCTGACCGTTTTATGACTTCTCGAGTTTGACATTGCAATTGAGTGATTGAACGCATGCAAAAAGGACGAAGCTACTTTTAAAAAGAACGAGTTCGACTTCGACGACAATGAGGAGGATGCCTATCAATATGAAGACAGCAAACAGTGGGCCCAAAAAAAAGCTATACTTTTAGAAAAAATCACGAAGAATGTTTGGAAAATGGGTGGATTAACGTGGCTGTGATTTCGATGAATTGCCAGCGTCCGGATAAAGGCTGTAACTGACTAACTGCTGGAGCCGTGGATCAAGCTCACGCCGAAGTTCTAAGGAGAACCAGACGTCGAGCAGAGACGCCTCACTACAGTTCGACATTGTATGGACACCTGAAGAGCTATTGTGCTGCGGAAGCCCGTCGGTTGAACAGGAAGACTGAACATCAATAAGCGCGGGGTCACGCGCCGGCGGTAGGAGGTCGAATTGGCAGGGCAAGGAATCATCTGAAGGCTGGTGGTTGCTATCAGACGGCGCGAGCAAGGCCTCAGAATCACCTGAGTTTGCAGCCACAGAGGTACGACGGGGAGAGCATAGCCGCGCTGCCTCCTGCGCTGCAAGTTCGCGGATGGCGGGAAGAGAGAGGGCAGAGGAAACCTCTGCGGGAACCAGGAGATCAGGGAGGTTTAGAGGGCCAGCCGAGGGGCCTCGAAAGCAGAGGTTGGCGACGTCGTAGGCACGAGCGGCCTGGTCGATGCTTTGGTAGGAGCCAAGCCAGAGGCGGTCGGGGCTGTTCGGAACACGGATCTCCGCGACCCAGGAGCCCCAGCTGCGGCGGCGAACGCCTCTGAAGCGGGGGAGTGGCTGGCGAGAGCGACCGCGCTGGCTGAAATTTGAGGTGGAAGAAGTGGAGGACGACGTCATGTGAGGGGCAATAGACGTGTGGAAGGAGAGACCATAGGACTTAGGAGATTGAGGTAGATGAAGTTGCAAAATGATGACTGCAGGAACATGTAGCCGGGCTTCATATCTTTATAGACGTGGAAACGCGTAGGGAAGGAACACGCGAGAGCTGACATCAACATCGACTTCTTTTGTACATCATCAGTTCGTTGCTTCTCAGCGCTCATATCAGCTGCCTACACACTCCAATTCAATAACGGGGCGTCGTCGGGGCCTACAATCTACAAAGAACAGAACGGCAGATCTTCTGAGTTGTAACTACTCTGCGGTTTAGGATGACACAAGTGGTGCGGTGCCTCCATTCCATTATCCACAACCTCCATTTTTTGTTTTAAAGACAACGGGAATTAGAATTAAAAAAATGAAAGGAAGATTACAAAAATGTGCATTGGCCAGAAATACGAAAAGCACATGCCAAACAGATACAAACACCTAAATACAGCTGAAAGAGGGAATACAACAAGGGTCGTATCATTAGCAACGATTTAGGGACAAAACCGTTACAAATTTATCGGTTGAGTACATAGAGAGAAGTGTATCTCTCCATTTATTAGTAGGAGTTTTCCTCATAATCCCAGGAGTGTTCATTCTGGGATCCTTAGCTTCTTTGATGGCCTGAATACTTTGCTAACCAATGGCAAGAAGAGCAAATTGAGGGTGAACATATAGTTTCTCCTCCGAGTCCCAATGAGTTTTTTGTTCTTGCTAAGCCAAATATTCCAAAGGATCAGGTTTCTCCATATCTGCCAAAGGACCAGCTCCATATGTCTACAACAGCCCATAATGGCTTCTTTATAATTAAGAGGAGGTAGACCCTTGATCATCATGTATCGAGAAATTACCTGCCAAAACAATTTGGCATGCCAACAATTAAAAATAGGTGGTGTAAATCCTCTATAATGCCACAAATGTGCATCTTCCTTCATTTGAGTTAATTCTCATTCTCTTGTGTCATGTCCACAGACCATTATTGGAAGTATGAGTGTTTCATACACTTAGGAAAGCCCATATGCATTTGAACATATACTTCCATTGTACTACCCATTGAGCACAGGTCCACTTGACTAATTTCCATCTCTTGTTTAATCTAGGATAGATATACTCAATATGTCCTTTGTCCTTCTTCTAGTTCTTCAACATATCTCTAGCCACCTTGTAGATAGAAACAATGTCCTTCTTCCAGGTTGGCAGCAATTAAGCAAGCTCTTCTTTACTTTGTATCAACACATGATGACAAAAATATGAGAGATAGGGCACTACTCTACAAACATTGTCAAGGATAATTATCTCATGATTCTGCATAAAACTAGACCAGGTCCTGAAACTAGCTTTCTATAATTTATGTTCTCTAACTCCTTGATTCCAATTATTCCAAGAAGCTAACCATAGATCAAGGCGATTCATGCATATAAAATTCAACACAACAAGTAAATTCACCTTTGGGAGTGTAATTCCTCTTGACTTTCATCCACGACTGCCATAATTTGCACATTGAAGAGCTAGCAATAGGTGTATAGGACTAAGAGGAGATCATAATGTCCCATAGATGATTGTTATTCCAAGCTTTATATCCTTTTAATTAGAACATTTGAATTTTCCTTTGGAGGAGAACTGACTACATGTCAATAGATATAGGTCTCTTGAAAACCCATTTAGTAGAGAGATTTTTAGACATTTTTATAGGTCATCCAATACCTATATCCCCCTCACTCTCAGGCAAACAACATATCTTCTAGGAAACTTTAGTGATTTTGGTGACTTGAGTACTCCCATCCCAAAGGAACTTTTTGGCAAGAGCAATAGCTTGAGATAATTGTTTCTCACGGGGCTTCCAACAAGATAAACAATGAGTCAAACAAGGCAAAACATACTTATTGAGCAAGAAAGTAGGGCAAGAGAGGTAGTAGAGTTATAAAATGTAAAAACTTTATCTCTAAATCTCTCAAAAACCCAATCCCATCTTTGTTGGAAGTAAAGTTGAATCCCACAGGAATACCAAGCAGCATGAACACACCACCTTTAGGAATCATCTCACAATCGGGATTGGATATGCACTTTGAGATGAGGTTGTTGGAAGCTTTAAAACTAGTTTTTTTGTGGTTAATTTTAGATCTACTTGCTAGGCAGAAAGTCTTAAGACAATCTAAGAAGGAGGTAGTACATGCAAGATTGAACCCTCTCTACACTTTCTATAGTTTGATGTTGAAATCCATAGAGATATTTTCCACTGTCACTGGCAAGGATTGAACCCCCACCGGGGCCTCAAGAGGAGAGAGCTCCATCCAACTGAACCCACATGCATGGACATATGTGAAGGATTTTGTCTCTAGGCTGGTTTCTTCCTATTAAATGATAGGATGGTGGGATTATGAAGACAGTTAGAATCCCATGAGGCTTGAAGCCTCCTAAAAAGGTAGATGTGATTGTGTTATGAGGAGATTGTTTAATTAAATGAAAAAACTCTTGATGCAAATGTGATTCTCGCTTGTGTCACAAAGTCTTTCTTCCGAATCACTATTTTGTTTGAATTCATATGTGCTTTATCGCATTTAGGGACTCCTCGTGGACGAAAATGCAAAAAATTATAACTATGTTGTCTAAGTTTATGTGAGGATGAAACAGAAATATAATAAGATATGAAAAAAAATTGATTTTTTTCTAAAATACTCAAATTGAAATTAAAGGGAAAAGGATAAAGGGAAGTTAAAGAGGGATACAAAAAGAGACAATAAACCGTTCATTCCCGTGTAGGATCGATTTTCTTCTAAATTTGATATTTTCAAAAACAAATTCCATTGCGTGTACTCTTATAGCTAGTAATTGTTCAACCTAATTTTCTACTTAAATAGGTACTAATTTTCTACCTAAAGAGTTTAGGGACTTCTTTCATGAATCCATTGTTCATGAACTTCTCTATTCACCATTCTTTCATGGATCCATTGAAATTGGCCACTTTTGATTAAGCTTGGTGTCAATCACATTATGAGACCTTGCTTATCTTATAATTTTTGGTATTTTGTTATGAAATTTGTGGCACGGTTCATATTTGTGTGGACGAATCTCTGAATAAGCTTGAATCAATTGTCTATTTAGTCAAATTGAATTCAGGCATAGAGACTATTTCTTTACACAAATTCTTCGTGATGTTAGCTCCTTCACCTCTCTTTGGTCCTTTCATCTATCTAACTTTGCAAAAAAAAACATAGTTCGGTGGACTCTTTCAGTTATTCATGTATGTTATCTTGTTTTAATATATATTTGCTTCTTCTTTTAATAAACACCATATACTTATTTTCTTTTGTCTTTTGTAAGTTTAGTTGTCGACTTAGAGTGAGTTCAGACTACTAAGGAGTATGTTTGTATTGAGTTACGCATACTTCCATTCTCTGCAGTTTACACAAAGCACTAGATCTTTCTAGAAAGTAAAATCAATCTATATATTTATTGGCTAAGAAAATCAAAGAAACAATCAAAATGCATTGTCATTCTAATTTTGTTGTAAGGAGAAAAGCTAATCTCAGCAAATGGTGGACTCGAAACACTTGGTTTTTTTTGCAGATATCAATAAAATTTGACACAATTGATTTTTGACAGTGCTATTGTCTGTTTTGGCCATTTTAAACCTTCAAATGAGGTCATAAATTTTAATAGAGCTTCAAAAATTACACTAAAAATGTGTAATATAGATATTATGTTTTGATAACCTTCAAAATTGAAAGGCTTGATAGACTGTCAAAATACATCCTATGTGTGAATTCAATATTATTTTTCATTTAGACTTAAAATTGAAATGAACAATGCATAAGTTATTGAGGTTGGGATCCCCATTCGTTGCCTTTCCCATATTAGAGGACTCCAGCTATTTTGCAAATATTCATTTTTTTTTAAAGGAGGATGTTTGGACAAAACTTTTTTTTAAAGGAAGTTCGGCAGAGCTACTCTTCGAGGCTTTAATTAATAGAAATTACAACTGTACAGGTGAATGGGCCTAGCACCTATGGGACCCCCCGTATCTCATAACGCAAGGATTGTTTAAAGATTACTAAAAAATTTTACAAAGAAGGTTGATACCCCTCTTGTCCCCCTCATATGGGACCCACTTGGTTTTGATTATGTTGGTCTCTAAGAAGAACACTCTATGATCTCTAAAGGACGGGGGCTTCTTACAATTGGAAATTCTTTTGTCTAAAATGAAAAGAGATTTTTTGATCAACTATTCTTTAGAAGGACTTCCAAAGTTGGTTACACACCTCTCTTTCCATATTTTCCATAGATAGAGTCTCCCCTCTTATAGTGTTCCATAGTGTTGAGGAACATTTGATTGCTTCACCTAGAAAAGCTTGCTTCTAGTTGATTTGTCCTTGTAACAACATGATTCTCTAAAGGGCTTGCCAAACCGATATTGATTTGGGGCATGAATAGAAGAGGTATCCAAGTCTTCCACGCCGTGAAGGCATCATTTGCACCACGGTAGGACTCCACAAATTTTGTTAGCTTTTACATTGGTCCAAACACCAAGGTGTAGGATTTGCCACATAAGCAAAAACTTTTTTATCTCAATGAGGGGGTGGCAAAGGGGTTGGAACTTAAAGTCCTACCTCCAGTATAACCAATCTAGACACCACTTCCTATTGAGCTTGACATGAAATTCTCCATCCATAAATTGAAAGAACAATCTTATAGATGAATAGATATAGTACCCATGGACCTCCATATCCCACAAAGGAGAAGTTAAACTGCTAGAGGAGACACTGGAAAAGGAGTGCCCAAAATATTCTTACCTTTTTCTTTTTAATATGTATTTTTTTTTTAAATAAAGGAAGTTCGGCCTTAGCCTAATCTCTCGGACTTTAATTATAATAAAGAGAAAAAGTTACAAGTCAATGGGACTAGTGCCCATGGGACCCCCCAAATCCCACAATGCAGGGGAGGAGTATGGCAAGTTACAGGGCATTACAAATGAGGCGGATAACATTATCATCACCCTCATGTGGGACCCATTTGGGTTTCAACTTGTTGTTTTCGAGGAGATAAATACAGTGATGTCTAAACGGTGGCGATCTCTTGACTCGGGAGATTCTTTTACCAAGGAGAAACAAGGATTTCTCGATCGACCATTCCTTAGGAGTTTGGCCAAAATTGACAGCACAGCGCTCCCTCCAAATCTTCCAGAGAGCCTCACCTCTGATGGCATTCCACAGCCTCGATGAGCAGCCGATCACCTCACCCAACATCACATGTTGCCAGTTGATTTGACTCATGAGTCTCAATACTCGGGTCACGTGATGCCAGATAACACGGGACTTGGGGCAGTCGAAGAATAGGTGAGCTAAATCTTCGATGCACCGATGGCAACGCTTGCACCATGGCAGCACACCACAGATTTTGTTAGCCCTTGCATTGGTCCAGATTCCTTTATGCAAGATCTGCCACATGAGAACGGACTTTTTGACCTCAATTAGGGGGTGCCAAATAGACATGAATTTTAGCTCCCACCCAAGTTTGGTCCAAGCAAGGCACCATCTCTTGTTAAGGGTGTGGTGAACATCCAAATCCCCTTTGAAGTTGGGGATTCTGGATAGCTTCTTACCATTGCTCCATTTGAGGCCCTCCAAGCAAGAAAGATCCTGACCGCAGAGAAGGCGGGTAGTTGAGTGGTCCTAGGCTAAACACCTGCTTTGAAGAAGAGTCCATTCCTCAAAGGTAACTCTAAGTCTCGGATCCAAATCTTCGAACCTAATCCACTGGTTGGTCTCTTGTTTCCAGAGCTGTTTCCACTGTTTGAACCCCTTGTTCCATAACCGCCTTGTAGTTTGGAGGTTCCAAGACTCCACCCCCCGAATGCCACTGATCGGGAACCAAATAGAGTCATTTTGTCTTATGCCAACCGCCCACTTCCAATCATCACTAATTCTGATGAACTGTTTGGCCTTGTTCCAATTCTTCCATAAGGAACACACGAGGCTAGAGCCTTTAGGGAAGACCGGGTGGGGGGAGAACAAAAGCGTGAGAATCCCTATGACCTTCCAACCAGGGTGGCCAACAAAGGTAAGGTCTTCCGTGTTTCTGAAGATCAATTTAGCCCAAGAGGACTCCCTATTGCTCCAGGCCTTGATAAGCCATTTTGCCGCTAGCTTGTCAGCCAACCCAACAATATCCAAAATTCCCAAGCCCCCTGAGTCTTTAGGGCTAATGCAAGTTTCCCATTTGATTTTGGGAATCCCCCTTCTGTTGGGGTCCCCAGTCCAAAGGAAGTTTTTGCAGATTCTTTCCACTTTGGCCAAGTCTTTCTCCTTAGGTCTCCAACACGAGATAAAGTAAATAATTGTAGACAACATAAATGTGTTAACAACCATAGCACGTCCTGCCAGGTTGACTTGCATACCTTTCCACTGATTCAACTTCCTATCCAGCTTGGATAGCACCCAGTTCCAGCGTTGGTCCATTGAGATGTCGAAACCCATCGGAATGCCAAGGAGACGGAAGACTTGACCGCTAGGGATAACTTGACACCCCTGATCCACCAACAATTGGGGAGTAGGTCCGCTGATTGCTCTAAAAGCAGTTTTAGCATGGTTGATTTTTGAGCCTGATGCCACACAAAAGGTGTGGAGGCACCACCAAAACACCTCAATGCTGTTTATATCGTTTTGCACAAAGGCATGCATGTCATCAGCAAAAAGTCTCACAATCATTTGGCCGTGATTTAGAGGTAAGGAAAGACCCTTGAGATTGCCAGCATCCATGTGATGCTTTAATAGGTAGCTGAGTCCATTCGAGGCGATAGCGAATAGTAATGGAGCCAGAGGGAAGCCTTGCCTAATTGATCTTTTTAAACGAATGGGCTCCGAGAGCTTACCGTTGATGTTTATTCTAGTTAAAGCATTTCCAAGAAGAGTGGAAACCATCTTCGTGAACTTTTGGCTGCATCCAAGGTCTTTCAATGATTGAAGAATAAAGTCCCATTCCAATCTGTCATACGCTTTGTCGAAGTCGATCTTAATGAATACCAGATCTTGAGCAGACTCCTCAGCAAAAGCAAGTCCTTCCCAAATATCGATAATTGCTTCAAGTATAGATCTACCTTTGATAAAACCTTTCTGGTCCTCGCACAGCCATGACTTTAAATGACAAGAGATTCTGTTGGCGATAACTTTTGCAATTATCTTGTATCCTGTTTGGAGCATGGTAATCGGACGCCAGTTTTCAATTTTGTTCTTATCTCCCCGTTTGTGGATTAACTTGATGACGCCATTATTCAGGCACTCAGGGAGGGCACCGAAAGAGAGAGCCTCTTGCCACACGAGGCGCAGTGGGGTGGCCACCTGATGTTTGAAGGACTTGAAAAACTCATTGGTAAGGCCATCCGGACCCGGACTTTTCCCATTGGGAAGGGCATCAATAACCTTGATAATTTCATTCTCGGAGATGTTAGCATCCAGTAGAGCAATCAAGTTCTGTGGGATTCTGGTTTGAGCAACCCTTGAGATGGTTGCCATGGAGTCGCGCCTGTGGGGGGAAAGAGGAGTCGAGACCTCGAGAAGATTGGTAAAGTGTTCGACGATGATAGCTCTATTCTCCACTTCCGTGCAACATTAAGTTCCATTGTTATCGACCATTAGGGGGATGGATTCCCTAGCTTGTTTCCTTTTGAGGATGTTACACATCTCTTTCGTTGGTTTGTCGGCCTTCCCTGCCCACCAATCTTTGAAGAAAATTTGAAGATTTTTCCTTTGGACCTCCTCCTCTAATCTTAGTCTTCCCCTGATTTTCAAAAGACCCTGTTGGCAATGTAACTTACCTTTGTTCACCTCTTCTTCAAGCCGTGAGAGCCTTCGGTACACCGTTTCTCTTCTTTTCTTTCGAATTCCTCTTATAGCCTTTTGAGTCCTAATTAGAAATTTTCGAGTCCTTTCTACTGTGCTTCTCCAACACTTAGCCGGTTCATTACAATAAACAAAGGCTTCCGTCCACACCTCAGAAATTTCTTGGTGGACAAAGGGGAGGGAAAATGATGTCTGACAAGCATGAAACCAAGGAGCTTTCTGGAGCATGGGAATCGGTTTGAAAGACAGAGTAATCAGATAGTGGTCTGAGATAGTCAGGTCCATGTGTTGGGAAATCGAAGGAATACCCCACTAAAGGATGGTGTTCTGATCGATGTAGCATCTATCAAGTCTTGCTTTCCTCAAAGAGTCCCCCGACTGGAGATTTGACCAGAAGAACCCCTTCATGTCTTTCACCTCGACCAGGTCGAGATGGAGCTTGATTTTGTCCCATATCTCTTTCTCCTGACCGTCAATAATTTTTCCTCTGTTATTCCATCGGTCCTCAAGAAACTCAACCATGTTGAAGTCCCCACAAATCAGAACATTGTGTGAAAGGGAGTCGAGGGAAGCCCAAGTATCCATTCTATCTGCTTCACCATTAGGGGCATAAATTGAGACCACAGTGAACTGGAAAGGGAACCCGAAAGAGGCAGCAATCCAACGATGATTCCGACCTTCAAAAGTCGAGGTCACATTGCTAGACAAGGAGTGACTAATGCCGATAGAAGCACCCCCCGTCCCTCTAGGGTGAGACGTGGAGAACCAAAGGTGGTTTGGAGAAATGCATTTAAGCCGTTTTTGTAGATCCTCTCCGTCGATTTTAATCTCTTGTAAGCAAATAAAGTCAGGGGCGAAGCACTTGTCTTTGAACCACTGGCCAAGAATCGAAGCTCTTGACGGGTCAGACAGACCCCTAACGTTTAGAGATGTGAATTTCATTAATGATGGTTGCCCTCTTTGAGGGGAGGGACCCTATCCTTTTTCTTCTTGTGGTCTTCTTTTTTCCTCCCTACTTCTTGACTTAGGATCCTACTCTTGAGGGGGCTCTTCCAAGGCATGCCGGAAGGTTGTTTTCCTTTAAGCTTTGACTTTTGTTGCGGTAATCTTGGAAAGCATACCGGGAGGGTAGGATCAAGAGCGGAGCTTTCGCTGTCTGGGTTGTCTTCATTGCTGGTAGTGAAGCCTTCCTCTTTACTCGTGGTGTAACCTTCTTGGTTATCTTCTTTGCTGGTAGAGCACCCAAGCATATTATCAGTGGGGTCTTCTTCAAAGAGGTTGTCCCCTGGGATTAATCTCTTTTTCTAGGTTACAGTATATGTTATTCGAGGGGGCAGCTGTCGTAGTATTCCTTGTTGTTGATCTTCGAGGGCTAACTTTCCTCTTGGGTCTCACTTCAGTGAATCCTTCTGAATCCGTCTCAGCAACGCGAGTTCCCTCTTCTTCCTCCATTGGAGGGGGATGACCCCGAGTGTCATCTTGGGGGAGAGGGTCTAGGGTCCCATCTGGTTTAAGCTTGTTTTTATTGGTACTTTTCTTCAGGGGGCAGTCTTTGATCCTGTGACCTTGATGCCCGCAGCGGAAGCACGCGTTTGGCAAATTCTTGTAAGTAACCTCTTGTGTCCAGGTCTTACCATCTCCACAGTTTATGGAGATCTTCGAGGGAAGGACCTGGTTCAGGTCTGTTTCAACGCAGATCTGAGGATGCCATCTTGCATTGAAAGAATGTTGAGCACCATCGTAGATTAACCCCCCAACATCCTGTCTTGCGGCCATCGGGCGACCGATCGGTGAGACGATTTCACGAAGAAATCCATACATGAAGAAAGGCAGATTGGGAAGCTCAACCCAAAGTGGGTAACGAAGAGGCTTTGATCTGTTCGGGACAAAGTCTGGGGTTAAAAAGGCAAAGGGTGGACCTGCCCACTTGCCAGGAGCCGGCTTGCAGGGCTTGGAAAGCCATCTCTTCGTTCTCAAATACTAGAAGCAGGTGATTCGCCGGCAGGAATTGACATTTGGACACAATTAGGCCACGCGGGAACCACTCCTTGCGCAGCCAAGTTCTCACACTTTCAAGAGGGGGCCTGGGGCCAAACATTTGATCCATCAGGCAAGTTTTCTTCAGTTCTTCCTGCTTTGCCGCCACAGACTCCTTGCATAAAGAGACCTCTGGGGGCGCGACGTCCACTGGGACGGACTCCATCTCAAGGGGGGACACGGACTTGAATAAGCCACGAGCGCCTCACATTAAAGCAAAGCTCTATTTTCTTGTTCTATCTTTTCTTCTTTGGGAAGTTTTCTCTCTTTCTTTTTCTCCTTGAATTTACTTTTGCTTTGAAGCGCGAAAGCGATAGATTTGAGCCTTCCTTTAACCATCCTAAGAATGCATTTTCATGACTAATTGTTAATTGAACCCCGCTACTAATTGTTAAAAGAACCCCACTTCTAATTGATAATAGAACCCCGCTTTGCCATATCTTTTGTTTTCTTTTATTGCTGATTGAAAATTACTTTTAGAGCTGAAGAAAAACCTACTATTTAAGCGTTGCAACTTGCCACCCCAAGAGAAATTTCAAAAGAAAAATCTCACACGGCTTTCAACAGAACTTCGACGCTGACTCCCTCCAAAAACCCAGCTTAAATCCAATTAATAAAATGTCAGTGACTATCATTCACGAGGCGGATCAGAGGCGGCGCACGCAGGGGAAAGGCGGAAAGAAAGGACCGGGAAAGAGGGAAACCGCGGATAAGCACCGCGAGAATTAACTAGGGGAAAGGCGGAAAGAAAGGACCGGGAAAGAGGGAAACCGCCGATAAGCACCGCGAGAATTAACTTAGTTTAAGTAATTCAAAGGACTTCGCCGATGGACAGCAATGGCCCGCCCCCATTTCAGTCGGTCGTGAGCCTAGCCTTAGTCGCGATGGACAGATGAGTGCCACGATGGAGTGAAGCCGCTCAGTCGCGATGGACCCAGTTCGCGATGGACAGACGTCGCTCACACACTTATGGGGACTTTCACGCTCCTCAATCAGTCGCCGATGGACAGATATGCCCTGCCTCTCAGTCAATCGTCCAGCTTCAATCAGTCGTCACGACTCACGATGGACAGAAGCGCCGCTCAGTCGCGATGGACCCGGTACACGATGGACTCTGTCAGTCGTCACGATGGACAGAAGTGCCGCACAGTACTCTCTGTCGCTGATGAAGACGATGGACAGTGAGCAAGCCGCACCGAGTATTTTCAAGGAGCTCTGGAGTAGTTGCATCATAGTCAAGGAGCTCTGGAGTCCTGAGATTAGTTGCCTGTCGATCGCGCGCCACCCATCAATCGCGATGGATGGAAGCCCTCAGCCAGTCGTGACACACTTGCGATGGACACAAAATTCGGCCAGTCACGCGATGGACGCCGGGAGTCACGAAGAGCTCGTCAATCGCGAAGTGCGCGCGACTTACACACGAAGAATCTCTGCAGGAGTCACGAAGAATAGTTGCCTGTCGATCGCGCGCCACCCATCAATCGCGATGGATGGCATCTCAAGTCTTTCACCTTGAAAGCGATTGAGACATGAGTCCAATTGTCTATGTCCGACTCCCGAGTACGAGAAAAGCAAATCGAGTAGGCCCCATGATCTCATGAAGCAATGAAGACTAACGAAGCTGTGACGCATCCGTGAAGCTTTTTGAAGTAAGCAGATGCACTTTGTCGGACAGTGGGTGCACTTGTATGTCGGGGAATAAGCAGATGCACTTTGTCGACCGGATTCCGGACTGCCATCATCCATGGCAACATTGGCAACGGAGAACCTCTTTGTAAAACAAAAGTGCATTAAAGTACGGGAGAATAGATCAAGGCTGAACTTCCTTTAAAAATAAAAAAAGTGCAGTGTAACTTACGTCACAGAGTCGGAAACCTCCAAAATGTCTGCATCTTCATCCCGGATTCTGGACCGCCACGGCAGCAGAGAGCCTTTTTTTAAAGCAAAAGTGCGTGTAACGTACGTCACAGAGTCGGGAATCTCCAAAATGTCCGGCAGCCCGCATTTTCATCCCGGCGACGCTTTTTCGCTGGCTGCAAGCCTGCAACCACCACTGCTCTTGGCAACTTGGCATTCTTCGTTCAACATTTGCCCCACGTGCCACTCGGACCACAACAACTGGCTTACTCCTTTGATCGCTTTCATTCGCTTAGTTTTTGCTTATGTTCCTCATTTTCACGTTCATAACCTGTAGATTGACATGTATGCTGCACCCCTCGGCCATAGAAAAAAAGCCGGCATACAAATGGTCATGTCTACAACGATTGGAGTTTCATTCACATGTACTCTTTTGATGCTTCCTTCCTCTCGACTCTCTTTATTAGTTGATGGCTCGTGCTGACATGCCAGTCCTCTGTATTAATCCTTGATCGCTCATTGCATCCTATCCACGATTAACCAAACCAATTCGTGTCCTCTCTCACTTGTGTGTAATGCCATACTAAATTTCATAGGGATACTCTCTCATTTCCAGTTAGCATTCTCTAACGGATACAGAATCTCTAATTGATGGAGAAGACCTCCTACATTTTACCGTTCTTATTTGTTTACTTAGAATTTTGTGCACTTAATCACATAGTCCTAGACATCACCATCAATTCTAGGCTAGTAAAACTATCTCTCAACAAGATCATAAGACTTGTTAATTTGTAAATGTCTTGCACTCAATGCATTATGACACTCATATAAGATCTATGATCTTAGCTCTATATCTTATAACACATAAATTTCTCCTATGTAATGGATATCCATCATGGATACTATACTTCTTCCTCTTCAGTCCATTAGTAACCGCTATTGATCTACCTTCCTCTATGGAACCATATGCCTTTGGATCTCCTTTATCCATGGTTTCTCATATAGAAGAGTACATGGGATAATATCCACACCTTCCTTTGATGCACTCAAGCAACTCACTAGCAATCTATGTGAAACTCAATATGTTCAACATAGGCATGCAAGTAAGTAAATTCGCCACTACATTAAGTTTTTTCTTCGTATATCTAAGCTCATAATCAAATATTTAAGGATCTCTACACATGAAATTATCACTTTTAAGCTTTGTTTGATTAGAGAACCATTTAATGCTCTCTTGATGCCACTATTTTTCAAAGCATGCAATATAGCATATAATTCCTTCTTGATTGATGGAGAGAATTCTTTGGGTGGATTCTAGTTCCCTGGTTAAAAAGGCCATTCTCCAAACATCTTATATCAAAACTACTCCAATCCCGAAGTCACTCCTCTCAATTACATGGTTGGTTGGGGTCCCTGACACATAATATAGGAATTGCAACAACATCTAACTTGAGCCTTTTTATTTCTTTTCTTCGGCTCATCACCCTAGTGAAAGGTCGTCCATTGTTCTTTTAGCTACTCAAAACAAGTATAGCTATATGTCCATAGTTCTTAATGAATCATCAATAGAATACCTCTTAAACCTAGGAGGGTCCACAACTCTGTAAGGTTCCATGGATGTGGCAACTCTAAAATAGTTTGTACATCTTATGATCCACTTAGATTCCACCCTTTGAGATAATATTCGTAATTGAGATACTTAGTTTTAAAAAATTCACATCTAAATTCCTTTGCAAAGACTAAAATCTCTCAGAATAATTGAGAAACTTTAAAATACGTGTTCTAGGTGTCCGTACTATATATGGACAAGGATACTCCACCACCAAGTGTCCTAGGTAAGGTAGTGAATGTTGGTTTCATGAACGTAGATGGAGCATTGATGAGATGGAAAGATAGTCTGACATTGTTTGTATCTCACCATAAAGGTAGTCTTGGGAACATCTTTTACCTTAATTCTAACTTGGTGCTAGATTGATCAAAGGTTCAACTTTGTAAAGTATCATTCTCCATGTAAGTGATCGAATAACTATTCCATCCTCAACATAGAAAATTGATTCTTTTTCTCATTACCTCCTTAAATGACCTACAATCAATACATTGATGTAGAATGGATCCATTTATATTCTTAAATTGAAGAATTTGTGTAGCCCATGAAAGTTTTCGTGGTTTGATTAAATTCTCCATTGAGATATTCCATAGCCTCTTGATCCGTCTCCTTGTGTATGGGAATGTTATAAAGTAATCCACATAGTAGAGGTGTGGTTTGGAATAAGTTATGGGCTAAGAATAGAATGAGGAAGTTCTATTTTTAGAAATAGAGGTCGTATCTATATAGAGTTTTATGGTTAGGTGGAAGGAATTTATGCAATTCTCTTAAGCCAATCTCTATCATGCCCAAGACATAAGACCATGATAGAGTTGAGCATGAAAGAGATTAGCCTGAGATGACCACATACCATCCAATCTTCCAAATACCATATACATCAAATGATCTTCTTCTAAAGATAAGACGTACGCACTCATTTATTCTTGGTCCATTACTAAGTGTTGAGCATGAAAGAGATTAGCCTGAGATGACCACATACCATCCAATCTTCCAAATACCATATACATCAAATGATCTTCTTCTAAAGATAAGACGTACGCACTCATTTATTCTTGGTCCATTACTTCTTTAAATTGATACCTCTATTTTGTTTTACTACTTTAAAATACATCCTTGACCTAAATTCCACTTTTTCGTAAAAAAGGGATCACAAGATGTCCTTCCCCTTAAGAAGCAGGTAGCTAGAAATTGGAAAATCATCTTTGAATAGTACATACTCTTTCTCATGTGGTACTATCCTTGAATCTATCTTTCAATTTCATCAAGCACTCTTTATATAAGTGACTTCTACTCCATTTTTGTCAAGTAACTAATATCCACTTTGGCTCATGTGGAATATATTGAACAAAAATAATCTTGATGACCTCAACAATTGGAATGAAAAACCAACTTTCACTTTAGTTGGCCTACATGAAAAACTAGAAAAATACGGATATCCTTTAGAAATTGGAGATGATAAGCAATATTTCCTATTCTCATAGGTAATATGAAAGGAACAAAATATCTAGGTGAAAATTCTGGACATGGTCTCATCCTCACGTTCCTAGATCTAAATGGAACTCTAAGATAGAATTACTTGTCTACCTCAAAGTGAGTACATCTTCTTTGATAGTTGGCATATGCTCTAGCTCTATCTCTTTATCTCCTATTATTTTCATGTGCCACTTTAATAATATCATTCATCTCCTCTAAGAAGTTGATTATAGTTCACAATCTCTCATATTAGAGCTCTACTAGAACCTACTAATAGAAACTCATCATAATTGGATGATGTTTGGTAGAAGACTGCTTTGAACTATCACATGAAAAATATGCAATATATTTTCTTCCTATGTAGCCTTCTTTTCATTCATATGCACACACATAACCTCTACAGTGCTTTGAACCTATTCTACTTGCCTAGCCAATTGTAGATCCTTGACCATACTCATGGTAAATTCTATTTCCAACCTTTTGAGGGCTATTCGTTAAATTGACTAATAAAGTTATTATTCTGGTCAATGCAATGGCTAGTAGGAGACTATATAACCAATTAAGGTTCTCCACAAAAAATGTAGCCATTTTTAGAGTTTTCATTGTATAACATGTTGGAAGAAACCTAATCTTGTGTTTAGCCTATCCTCTAGTACCTAAATCAATACATGTCCTAACTAGGCGTAGGTAGTTCTACAATGTGTTTGATATGATTTCCCATATCCTACCAAAAGAATAATAGATGGAGAATATATGATATACTCAATTTTTGGGTTCATGCACATGGGCTATGGTGCATGTTCTACTCCTACAAAATAATGTTTCTACATCAATATAAATTATAAATAATTGATTGGTATACTTTTTGTACTACATAGGAATTACAACCATCTTACTTTTGCCAAATTTTTCTTTACCTATATGTGAAATAGTCCCATAATGGGTTCAAAACCTCTTATAAACCATATAACACGTTTGACCTCTTATGTCTCTAGATTTTTTTAGGTGTTGAGTGTATATAGAAGGTCATATCTTCTTCCTAAAGCTTTCTTTGTGTACTAGGCAAAACCATCATATGAGTGCACCAATAATTTAAAAAAATCTAGTTCAAATCCTAAACATTAAACGGGGAAGTGTTTTGAAAGAGCTTAAAGGATTTGCACACAACTTTGGGAATCGATCAACGATAGAAAACAAGGACATTTTGAAATTAACATAATGAATAGTGAGTCCCCTAAGTATAGATCAATCCCTATGGCCAAGATGGCTGAGAGGACGTGGAAAGTAATGTCTGTATATATAACCATACCAATGTCTAATACTCGAATTCTTAACCTATTCATACAACATAAATGGAGATAGGTTCAATGAATCCTTATATCAGCATGGATCTAACCATCATCACTATCTTTTTTATATGTTGAGTTACTCTTCTCTCGATTTTCACAAAGTTCCATTTTCACCACAAAGTTCCCTTTTCATATGTTGGGCATACATGGTGCTTCATGTATTGTTAGCAAAGGACAGTGAATGGTATTGTACATGATGTTGAAAAACATGCAACTACACCTGCAAATATAGTCATTGAAGGTGATGCAAATGGTGTTCAAGATGACGGTCTTGAATTTCTTGGTCGTGTTGCAATTCTTGTTGCACCTATTGCAGAGCAACTTCATTGGGGTGGTTGAGATACACACGCACATGCATTGATAGCTTTGTCTATCTAAGATGCCATTATCCCTCACATTTGCTCCTACAAGATGCTTGGGATACTCTTTCCAAAATTATACCAATCAACAAATGAGGATCATGTTGCTTACTTTTGAAAGCAATTGGAGAGCGAGCATTTGAATGAAGGAGATTCAATGGACATTTTTTTCACAAAGATCAAAGATTTGAAAGTGTAGTTATTTCTATTGATGAAGTCTTTCTAGATAGTTCACTTGTGTAGACTACTCTTAAGGTCTTCCAAATTCTTATCAAAGTTTTTCTTGTACTCTTTGGTTGATGATGAAAGGAAATTCAAATGCCTTAAAATTTGAGGATTTAGGCTTAGTTTTGATACAAGAAGATCAGTGTAGCTAGAACAGGTTATTTATGTGTGTTGTAGATCAAACTTTCTTAGATAGTTAGAAGGACAAAGCTAAATGGAGCTCATCTACTAGTAAGCAAAAATTTGCTAATTTTGGATATTCAAAGAAGTAAAAAAAAAATGATAAGAAAATAGAAAAGCAAAAACAATTTTACAAGTATTATAAGGCAAATGATCAAATCACAAAGAGTTGTCCTAAACTAGCTACAAAAGACGCAAAGAAGAACGAGGCGGGAATGGTTGTTGCAAAGGCCTCTGCACATCAATCAGAGTCTGCTAATCTTGTTTAGAATAATAATGGGCATTTGCAACTCACTGTAGCTGTGATATATCTTCTCATGTGCTTGTATTTTTTCATCAAGTTATTGTTACAAAGTAAAGAAAAGCTTGCTCAATTGCTGCCATTCTGGAAGAGGGACCCAATTTCTATCTACAAGGTGGCTAGAGATATTTTGAAGAATTACAAGAAGGATAAAGGACATATTGAGTCTATCTGTCCTAGATTAAACAAGAGATGGAAAGTCAAGTGGACATGTACCCAATGGAATTGTATTAGGTTCAACTGCATATGGCCGTTTCCTAAGTGTATCAAGCACTCATACTTCCAATGGATCATATTACATAATGGCCTATGGATAGGACACAAGAGAATGAGAATTAACTCAAATGAAGAAGATGCAAATTTTGTGGCACTATGGACGATTTTCCCCACCTATTTTTTAATTGTTGGCATGACAAGCCTTTTTGGCAAATAATTTCTCCATACATGATGATCAAGGGTGCGCCTCCTCTTAATTATAAGGAAGCCATTCTGGGTTGTTGCAAACATATGGACCCGGCCCTTTGGTAGAAATACCTGATCCTTTGGAATATTTGGCTTAGCATGAATAAAAAACTCTTTGGGAGTGGGAGGAGAGACTATGTGTTCACCCTCAGTCGTGTTCTACTTGCTGCTGGTCAGCAAAGTATTTAGGCCATCAAAGAAGCTAAGGATCCCACAATGACCAGTGCTGAGATTATGAGGAAAACTCCTATAATTAAATGGAGAGATACATTTCTCTCTATGTACTCAACCGATAGATTTGTAATGGTTATGTCCCTAAATCCCTGCTAATTATAGAACCCCTGTTGTAGTCCCTGTTTCAGCTGTTCTAACTGTTTGTATATGTTTGGCTTGTGCTTTTTGGGATTCTTGCCGAGTGCACATTTTGTAATCTTCAGTTCATTTTCTCATTTTTGTAATCTTCCTTTCATTTTTTTTAATTCTATTTCCTGTTGTCTTAAAAACAAAAAAGGGAGGCACCGCATCACTTATGTCAGCCTAAACCGGAGAGTGGTTACAACTCAGAACATCCGCTGTTCTGTTGTTTGCAGATGATAGATTGTAGGCCCATTATTGAATTGGAGCCAGGCTGCGTGTAGGAGGCTGATATGAGCGCTGAGAGAGAACGCACTGAAGCCTGATGTACAAAAGAAGTCGATGTTGATTTCAGCTTTAGCGTCTTCATTCCCTCCGTGTTGCCACGTCTATAAAGTTATGGAGCGCAGCTGCAGTCATCATTTTCCAACATCGTGATTCGTCTCCTCGAACTCCACACGTTCATTGCCCCTCGGATGACGTCGTCTGCCACTTCTTCCACCGCTCATGTCGGCCGGCGCGATCCCTCTCGCAAGCGACTCCCCCGCTTCAGCGGCGTTCGCCGCCGCAGCTGGGGCTCCTGGGTCGCGGAGATCCGTGTTCCGAACAGCCCCGACCGCCTCTGGCTTGGCTCCTACCCAAGCATCGACGAGGCCGCTCGTGCCTACGACGTCGCCAACCTCTGCTTTCGAGGCCCCTCGGCTGGCCCTCTAAACCTCCCTGATCTCCTGGTTCCCGCAGAGGTTTCCTCTTCGCTCTCTCTTCCCGCCATCCGCGAACTTGCAGCGCAAGAGGCAGCGCGGATATGCTCTCCCGGTCGTACCTCTGTAGCTGCAAACTCACAAGACTCTGACGCCTTGCTCCCCCCGTCGAATAGCAACCAACAGCCTTCAGAATATTGCCCGCCCTGCCAATTCGACCTCCTACCGGCGGCGCGACACCCCGGATGTCTTCCTGCTCAAGCGATGGGATTCCCCAGCACAATAGCTCTTCAGATGTCCATACAATGTCGAACTCTAGTGAGGCGTCTCTGCTCGACGTCTGGTTCTCCTTAGAACTTCGGCCTGAGCTTGATCCACGGTTCCAGCAGTTAGTCAGTTACAGCCTTTACCCGGACGCTGGGAGCTCATCCAAATCACAGCTACGTTGACCCGCACATTTTGCAAACATTCTCTCGCCTTTTTTCAGAAACTGTAGCTTTTTTGAAGTTTTCTTTTGGGCCCAGTTTTCATTACGTGAATGTTTTGTAATCTACAGCTTTTGTACATATTGATAATTATTGTCACCATCCTCATTGTCGTCGAAGTCGAACTGTCGGAATCAATGTGTGAATGCGCGCAAGTACCGCGAAGGATGACGTCGGAGCGAGTCGGACTGCTGTGCAAAGAGTAGAGGCGACGTCGGCGGCAGAATAACACCTTCAGAGTTCGACGGTAGAGTAAGAGTACTCTTATTCCAACCTCATCGTAGTCGGACTGCTGTGCAAGGAGTTGAGGCGACGTCGGCGGCAGAATAACACCTTCGGAGTTCATCTGGCGTTGTGCAAAGAGAACTTCATGTTGGTGATGTCGACGCTCTGGCTGTGGCTGAGGAGGTTGGTTGGCTGACTGTTGTCGGAGGGTGGGTGCTGGTGTGTCTATCGTCGGACTTGAGTGTCTATCACGATAGACGGATCCGGTCTATCGCGATACACGAAGGTGGCCGCACCGGTCTATCGCGCCTGCGGGAGTCTATCGTGCACCTTCGAGAGTCTATCGTACTCGGCACTGGTCTATCGTGCCCGAGGGAGTCTATCGCGATACTTGGCACCGGTCTCGGGAGTCTATCGCGTCTTCGGGAGTCCATCGCTTTCAGGAGTTCTTTTTCGTTTTGTGGGCTCGATAGCGGCTCTCGCTTCACGCTTGTTTTGAGGCGCTGGGTTCTCTTTTAAATGCTCTATTTAAAGCAAAGCAGTTATCAGTTTGGGATGTGTGCGATGGGGTGTATCATGTATGCATAATGCGATGGACAATCGCGCTTCACGACAATCTTCTTCTCTCTCCTCTGTTCTTGCGCGTGGCCACCTCCATTGTCAGACCGGTTTGGCAGATCTGGTTACCGTTGAGTTCAGCTTAAAGGTTTAGTTAGCTTTTTGTCTTGCTCTTGGCAACAGATAGATAGCCTTCTCTAATCGCTGTAATCTCACGAAGACCCGTTCTTTCAATGTTAGTACTCCTACCTAAAACATACAAAAAAAAAAGAAAAATAGACAAGAAAAATAGAGCTTTGCTTTTTGTGAGACGCTCGTGGGTTATTCAAGGAGTTCTTTTTCGTTTGTCATGAACAATGTGGCTCCCCCTCAGTCTGTGTGCCCTCTTGAGATGGATTCTGTCCCAGCGAACGTCGCACCCCCCGTGGTTTCATTATGCAAGGAGTCTGTGGCGGCAAAGCAAGAAGAACTGGTGAAAACTTGCCTGATCGGTCAAATGTTTGGCCCTAGGCCCCCTCTTGAAAGTGTGAGAACTTGGCTTCACAAGGAGTGGTTCCCGTGCGGCATAATTGTGTGCAAATGTCAATTCCTACCGGCGAATCACCTGCTTCTTGTATTTGAGAACGAAGAGATGGCTTTCCAAGCCTTGCAAGCCGGCTCCTGGCAAGTGGGCCGGTCCATCCTTTGCCTTTTTAAGTGGACCCCAGACTTTGTTCCGAACAGATCAAAGCCTCTTCGTTACCCGCTTTGGGTGGAGCTTCCCAATCTGCCTTTCTTTCTGTATGGATTTCTTCGTGAAATCGTCTCGCCGATCGGTCGCTCGATGGCCTCAAGAGAGGATGTTGGGGGGTTAATCTACGATGGTGCTCAACATTCTTTCAATGCAAGATGGCATCCACAGATCTGCGTTGAAACAGACCTTAACCAGGTCCTTCCCTCGAAAATCTCCATAAACTGTGGAGATGGTAAGACCTGGACACAAGAGGTTACTTACAAGAATTTGCCAAATGCGTGCTTCCGGTGCGGGCATCAAGGTCATAGGATCAAAGACTGCCCCCTGAAGAAAAGTACCTATAAAAACAAGCTTAAACCAGATGGGATCCTGGATCCTTTCCCCCAAGATGACACTCGGGGTCATCCCCCTCCGATGGAAGAAGAAGAGGGAACTCGCGTTGCTGAGACGGATTAACTGAAGTAAGACGCAGGAGGAAAGTTAGCCCTCGAAGATCAACAGCAAGGAACGCTACGACAATTGCCCCCTCGAATAACATATAGTGTAACCTAGAAAAAGAGATTAATAAGGTCGACTTCCCAGGGGACAACCACTTTGAAGAAGACCCCACTGATAATACCCTTGGGTTCTGTACAAGCAAAGAAGACAACCAAGAAGGTTACACCACGAATAAAGAGGAAGGCTTCACTATTAGAAATGAAGACAACCCAGACAGCGAAAGCTCCTCTCTTGGTACTACCCTTCCCGTATGCTTTCCAAGATTACCGCAACAAAAGTCAAAGCTTAAAGGAAAACAACCTTCCGGCATGCCTTGGAAGAGCCCCCTCAAGAGTAGGATCCTAAGTCAAGAAGTTGGGAGGATAAAAGAAGACCACAAGAAGAAAAAAGATCGGGTCCCTCCCCTCAAAGAGGGCAACCATCATTAATGAAATTCACATCACTAAACGTCAGGGGTCTGTCTGACCCGTCAAGAGCTGCGATTCTTGGCGAGTGGTTCAAAGACCAGTGCTTCAGCCCTGACTTTATTTGCTTACAAGAGATTAAAATCGACGGAGAGGATCTCCAGAAACGGCTTAAATGCATTTCTCAGAACCACATTTGGTTCTCCCTAGGGGGACGGGGGGTGCTTCTATCGGTATTAGTCACTCCTTATCTGGCAATGTGACCTCGACTTTTGAAGGTCGGAATCATCGTTGGATTGCTGCCTCTATCGGGTTCCCTTTCCAGTTCACTGTGGTCTCAATTTATGCCCCTAATGGAGAAGCAGATAGAATGGATACTTGGGCTTCCCTCGACTCCCTTTCACATAATGTTCTGATTTGTGGGGACTTCAACATGGTTGAGTTTCCTGAGGACCGATGGAATAACAAAGGAAAAATTATTGACGGTTAGGAGAAAGAGATTTGGGATAAAATCAAGCTCAATCTTGATCTAGTCGAGGTGAAAGACATGAAGGGGTTCTCCTGGTCAAATCTCCAATCGGGGGACTCTTTGAGGAAAGCAAGACTTGATAGATGTTACATCGATCAGAACACCATCGGTCAGCGGGGTATTCCTTCGATTTCTCAACACATGGACCTGACTGTCTCGGACCACTACCCGATTAC
This sequence comes from Ceratopteris richardii, assembly GCA_020310875.1. Taxonomy (NCBI): domain Eukaryota; kingdom Viridiplantae; phylum Streptophyta; class Polypodiopsida; order Polypodiales; family Pteridaceae; genus Ceratopteris; species Ceratopteris richardii. The sequence continues at coordinate 100,931,055 of CM035435.1, forward strand.
TCTGTCTTTCAAACCAATTCCCATGTTCCAGAAAGCCCCTTGGTTTCATGCTTGTCAGATATCGTTTTCTCTCCCCTCTGTCCACCAAGAAATTTCTGAGGTGTGGGCAGAAGCCTTTGCTTACTGTAATGAACTGGCTAAGTGTTGGAGAAGCGCGGTGGAAAGGACTCGAAAAATTCTAATCAGGACTCAAAAGGCTATAAGAGATATCCGAAAAAAAGAAGAGAAACGGTGTACCGGAGGCTCTCACGGCTTGAAGAACAGGTGAACAAAGGTAAGTTACATTGCCAACAAGGTCTTTTGAAAATCAGGGGAAGACTAAGATTAGAGGAGGAGGTTCAAAGGAAAAATCTTCAAGTTTTCTTCAAAGACTGGTGGGCGGGGAAGGCCGACAAACCTTCGAAAGAGATGTGTAACATCCTCAAAAGGAAACAAGCTAGGGAATCCATCCCCCTATTGGTCGATAACAATGGAACCGAATGCAGCACGGAAGTGGAGAATAGATCTATCATTGTCGAGCACTTTACCAATCTTCTCGGGGTCTCGACTCCTCCTTCCCCCCACAGGTGCGACTCCATGGCAACCATCTCAAGGGTTGCTCAAACTAGAATCCCACAGAACTTGATTGCTTTGCTGGATGCTAACATCTCCGAGAATGAAATTATCGAGGTTATTGATGCCCTTCCCAATGGGAAAAGTCCAGGTCCGGATGGCCTCACCAATGAGTTTTTCAAGTCCTTCAAACATGAGGTGGCTTTCCCACTACGTCTCGTGTGGCAAGAGGCTCTCTCATTTGGTGCCCTCCCTGAGTGTCTTAATAATGGCGTCATCAAGTTAATCCACAAAAGGGGAGATAAGAACAAAATTGAAAACTGGCGTCTGATTACCATGCTCCAAACAGGATACAAGATAATTGCAAAAGTTATCGCCAACAGAATCTCTTGTCATTTAAAGTCATGGCTGTATGAGGACCAGGAAGGCTTTATCAAAGGTAGATCTATACTTGAAGCAATTGTCGATATTTGGGAAGGCCTTGCTTTTGCTGAGGAGTCTGCTCAAGATCTGGTATTCATTAAGATCGACTTTGACAAAGCGTATGACAGATTGGAATGGGACTTTATTCTTCAATCATTGAAAGACCTTGGATGCAGCCAAAAATTCACGAAGATGGTTTCCACTCTTCTTGGAAATGCTTCAACTAGAATAAATATCAACGGTAAGCTCTCTGAGCCCATTCGTTTAAAAAGATCAATTAGGCAAGGATGCCCTCTGGCTCCATTACTTTTTGCTATCGCCTCGAATGGACTCAGTTGCCTTTTAAAGCATCACATGGACGCTGGCAATCTCAAGGGTCTTTCCTTACCTCTAAATCATGGCCAAATGATTGCGAAGCTTTTGCTGATGACATGAATGCCTTTGTGCATAACGATATAACAACATTGAGGTGTTTTGGTGGTGCCTCGACACCTTTTGTGTGGCATCAGGCTCAAAAATCAATCATGCTAAAATTAGGTTCAAAGAATTGGATCCGAGACTTAGAGTTACCTTTGAGGAATGGACTCTTGTTCAAAGTAGGTGTTTAGCATGGGACCACTCAACTACCCGCCTTCTCTGCGGTCAAGATCTTCCTTGCCTGGAGGGCCTCAAATGGAGCAATGGGAAGAAGCTATCCAGAACCCCCAACTTCAAAGAGAATTTAGATGTTCACCACACTCTTAACAAGAGATGGTGCCTTTCTTGGACCAAACTTCGGTGGGAAGTGAAATTCATGTCTCTTTGGCACCCCCTAATTGAGGTCAAAAAGTCCGTTCTCATGTGGCAGATCTTGCATAAAGGTATCTGGTCCAATGCAAGGGCTAACAAAATCTGTGGTGTGCCGCCATGGTGCAAGCGTTGCCATCCGTGCATCGAAGATTTAGCTCACCTGTTCTTCGATTGCCCCAAGTCCCGTGTTATCTGGCATCACATGACCCGAGTATTGAGACTCACGAGCCAAATCAACTGGCAACAGGTGATGTTTGGGTGAGGCGGTCGGCTGCTCATCGAGGCTGTGGAATGCCATTAGAGGTGAGACTCTCTGGAAGATTTGGAGGGAGCGATGTGCTGTTAATTTTGGCCAAGCTCCTAAGGAATGGTCGATCGAGAAATCCTTGTTTCTCCTAGGTAAAAGAATCTCCCGAGATAAGAGATCTCCACCGTTTAGACATCACTGTATTTATCTCCTCGAAAACAACAAGTTGAAACCCAAATGGGTCCCACATGAGGGTGATGATAAATTTATCCGCCTCATTTGTAATGCCCTCTAGCTTGCCATACTCCTCCCCTGCATTGTGGGATTTGGGGGGTCCCATGGGCACTAGTCCCATTCACTTGTAACTTTTTTTCTTTATTTTAATTGAAGTCCGGGAGATTAGGCTAAAGCAGAACTTCCTTTTATTTAAAAAAAAAAAAAAAAAATCGAATTGTCGAACTCGCTCCCTTTTTGCATGCGTTCAATCACTCATTTGCAATTCAAACTCCGGAAGTCGAGATGAGGATAAAACGGTTTACTTCTCTTTCAATATATTCCGCCGCATTTCATTTTTTTCTCTTCATTTACTTTATACTTTATTTAAAAAAGGAGTTTGACTAAGCCTAATGTCAATGGGAAGTCGAGATGAGGATAAAACGGTTTACTTCTCTTTCAATATATTCCGCCGCATTTCAATGGGACATAGTAACTATGGGACTCTCGGAAGTTAAATTACTTGAAGATAACACTTGAAAAGAAGTGTTTGAAGGTAACTAGATTAAATATGCCAGAAGGCAAAACACTCTCTTGAACCCATAATTATCTTGCCATAGTGAGGGGAGGGGTTAAATCCTCACCCCTCACCCAAGAGGCAAAGGACCCAATCAGACAACCTAATGTGCACCCCTTGTTGATATATTTAGGTAGTGATGTGTGTGAACACACTAGGATCACCGGGGCACTTTTTTCCCTCTTTAGGAGGTTTTTTTCCCACGGCTTGTATATATGCCTATTGCCCTAATGGGCTACTTATCTTTGTACATTCTCTAGTAATACATTCAGTATTGTGTGTTGTGCTCCAAGCTTCTTCTTCTTCTTTGTGCTGTTCGCGTGCTTCCGCAGACGTCTAACTCCAACAGTTGGTATCAGAGCAGGTCGTCGCTTCATCTAGGGCGCCATCGACACTCCTCCAGTTGCAGTCTCAAAATCACACGAATTTTGGTGAGCATACTCAGCGTGTTTTCGAGATCAAAACCGCTTTGCTTTGTGGTGCCGAAATCGCGAACTGAGCTCGTTTCGGCCTCCGAACGCACTATCACAGTGCTTGTGCAGGCTATTTCGTCTTTTTGTGCCAAAGCTATATACCAGTTTCTATTTGCCAGTATAAGCATCTCGAAGTCTGTTACAGGTCTAGCAAAATTTGTCTAGGCAATTCTATTCAACTTTTTGAGATATAGTCAATTTTTTGCATCAAGGTATTTTAGTCACCGGCCATGGCTGAAAGCAGTGATGTATTCCGTATGTTGGCTGTTGAGGATAACTGGATGGTACCAACTACCTATTATGGGCTTATATGATGTGACATGTGTTGGTTGCAAAAGGACTGTGGAACATTATGCAGGGTGTCGAAAAATGTCCTATCACACCTGCAACTGTTACAACTGCAGGTACTGAAGCTGATGCAGAAGGTGTCGAAGATGATGATATTCTGCATATTCATGTTCGTGCTACGGTTTTTGTTGCACCTACTGTAGAGCAGATTCGTTGGGATGGCAGAGATGCCCAGGCACATGCATTGATAGCTTTGTCTGTCAAACGTGCCATTATTCCTCACATTCGCTCTTGCAGAACAGCTAAGGATGCTTGGGATACACTTACCACATTGTACCAAGCTAGGAATGAAGCTCGTGTTACTTACCTCTAAAAACAGTCGGAGAGTGAGCACATGAATGAAGGTGATTCTATGGACAGTTTCCTAATGAAGATCAAAGACTTGAAGGAACAATTGATTTCTATTGATGAGGTTATACCAGATAGCTCACTTGTGCAGACCGTTCTGAATGGTCTTCCTGATTCCTATCAGAGTTTTGCTTCTACTCTTCGGTTGATGATGAAAGGCAATCCAAATGCCTTATCATTTGAGGAGTTAGTCTATGTTCTATTGCACAAAGATCAGTCAAGGCAGAACAGGTCCATTATGTGAGTTGCAGATCAAGCTTTCTTGGCTAGTCAAAAGGGCAAAGGAAAATGGAGCTCTTCAACTAGTAAGAAGAAATCTGCTATATTCGAAGAAGGAAGATAAAGATGAGAAGAAATCAAAAAAGTAGAAATTGTTTTGTAAGTACTGTAAAGGGAATGATCATATCATAAAGAACTGTCCAAAATTGATTGCTAAAGAGGCAAAGAAGAAAGAGGCTGGAATGGTTGTTGCAGAGGCCTCTACACCAAAAACAGACTCTGCTAATCTTGTGCAGGAACAAGAATGGGCGTTTACTACTGTCTGCAGTTTTGACCCATCTTCTCATGATCAGTGCATGTCTGCAGTAGACTTAGATGTTTGGTATTTTGACAGTGGGGTGACCAAACATATTACCTCGTAGTGCAGTTTCTTCTCTTCACTCGAGCCTGCCCCTACAGGGAATATTGTTACATGCGCCAAAAACTCCTCTTATCCTGTCTCGGAGTTTGTAAGATCATTCTGACTACTGCTGATGGTAGTTCTTTCACTTTGTCAGATGCTTTATTTGTGCTAGGGATCAAGAAGTGTTGGGAAAGATGGATGGATGCTCTAAGAGACTGAGTAGGTACTCCATAGAGACTCCTTCCTTGTAAGTAGGTCTTCATCCTTACAGACCATGCTTGATAGTTGTTCCTGTCCAATTTATCAATAAATGAAGGAAAACCATCTCCCATTTTACCTTAGTTTGCTCTGATACCACTGTTGGGAAAGATGGATGGATGCTCTAAGAGACTGAGTAGGTACTTCCAAAACCTGCTTTGTACCAGCCCTCTTTTGCTCTAGGCTTGATAAGTAGACCTCCTTAGCTTTCCAATGACACCATAAAATGGCCTATGTACTTTGGAAGTGATGTGCGCAATGATTGAATCAAAACAGATAACTTTGAAACTCACAAACTCAAGAAAACCTTCTATTTATGTCTTGACACCTGCTAAGTATTTTGCTCAATATAACCATCACATTAGGATCTAGAAAAATTCCTTTCAGAGATATCTAATTAGCTTAGTGAGCTAACTATTCCAAGTGGAATGATGTAAAAAGATAAACTATGCTAACAGAAATCAATTTAGCAAGTTAAGCTATACCCCCGATTTTTTAAGATTGTAGCAGATATTGACCAGTGATCACCTCGACATGTATTTCTCTGAAATGGCTAAATATAATCTCCTCAAAATTTGAGAGTGTGTAGACAACTTTGAGCTGAATCCAACAAGCTTTGAATCACTGAATTTGATGGAGAAATGACTGAGATATGCACTTCACAAGTTGACAGACTTTTGAGTAGTATGACAGAGAACTCAGAAATGAACAATGTGAATGTATGTATTAATCAACACTTGTATATAAATCCATTGGCATGAAAATCATTGCCTAATGGTGTGGATAGGTGTGGGCTATAGTGTAGGCCTCACACACACTCAAAATCAGTAATGAGAAGCTCGGGAGTGATGAGTTCTACCCGCGACTTTTCCATGTTCGTTTTTATAGAGAATGAGTAAGAATTTGAATTCAAATTCAAACTTTTGGCTCCCTATGATCAAGCTCCTATATCCTAGGAGATATTTCTTCAATCAAAGCTCTACCTTTTTCCACGAATCCTTTTAGTAGGTGAGTACAAAAGATTCCAAGTCAATTGACTCTTACAATGAGATAAAGTGGTAATTAACCACTAGTACTAGTTCCTACGCTTCTTCACATATGTAGGGTCTTCAAGATATCTTTCAAGCCAAATGTGTAGGCTTGTGATTTACACCAACATCTACCCCTCAAGCCAAACATTTTGGCTTGGTCTTCATCTTCAATCTTCATGTATATCCTGCAATCCAATCATTGCTTTGAACCCTCAAAGTTTGGTTCCATCCAAAGCTTTAGTCAAGAAATCTGCACATTGCATGTTGGTTGATACATAGGTCAGTTGAATATCTTTGCTTATCAACTTCTCTCTTACATAATGGTAATGGACCTCTATATGTTTGGTCCTGGCATGATAGATAGGATTAGCTGCAAGGTGAAGAGAACTTGTATTATCTCCAAAGATTATTGGAGACCTAGTATATAAACCCAATTCTGTATACAAAATCTTAATCCAAATAGCTTCTTGTGTGGCATTAGCCAACCCTCTATACTCTGCCTCTGTAGAAGACAATGCAATAGTTGGTTGCTTCTTTGCAGACCAAGATATTGGCTTATCACCTGCAAAAGAAATATACCCAGAAGTGCTCCTCCTATCATCCTTGCATCCTGCCCAATCTGCATCTGAATAAATTTTGATATCAATATCTGAAGTGTAAGGGAAATAAGAACCATGAGATACTTCAAGATTCTCTTGGCAGCCTCTAAGTGAGGTATCCTTGGCTTGTGCATAAATTGACTTAGCACACTAACTCCATATGCAATATCTATCCTTGTTAAGGTAGCATAATTCAAACTACCCACCATACTTTGATAACCTGTAATGTCATTGACTTCATCACCTTCATGGGCACTTAATTTTAAGTTTACCTCCATTGGAGTGCTTGCTACTTTAGCATCCTGCAAGTGAAACTTCTTCAACATATCCTGTATGTATTTTTTTTGAGTAATGTATATTCGTGAGTTAGTATAAACTAACTCAAGCCCAAGAAAATACTTCAATAGACTAAGATCATTGATCTTGAACTCCTTCATCATCTGGCTCTTGATTTGTCTGATTCCATTGACATCATTACCTATAATTATGATGTCATCAACATAAACACAAAGGTATATTACCTCTGAATTACTTCTCTTAATGAATAGAGAAGTATCTGCCTTGCTCATAACAAAACCTTGATCTTGGAGGTATGTAGTTAACCTGTAATTCCATGCCCTAGGTGCCTGCTTCAATCCATATAAAGATTTTTTTAATTTGCAAACATATGTTACCTTCTTAGGGTCCTCATAGCCAGGAGGTTGTGACATATATACCTCCTCTGAAATCCATCCATTCAAGAAAGCATTCTTGACATCCAATTGGTACATATTCCAATTTTTTGATGCAGCCACACTAACCAACACTCTGATAGTTGGCATCTTGGCCACAGGTGAGAATGTCTCCTCATAGTCAATGCCTTGGGTTTGTGCAAAACCCTTGGCTAACAATCTAGCTTTGTACCTATTAATTGTGCCATCAGAATTTCTTTTAAGTTTATAGATCCATCTGGATCCTATTACCTTCATGGAGTCCTTCTTGGGTACTAACTCCCATGTATCACTTTCTTTGAGTGCTTTAATCTCCTCATCCATAGCTTCTTTCCATTGTGATTTGGTTATGGCTTCCTCATATGATCCTCGTTCTTCATTTGACAAATCTTTGGCAAGATAAACAGAATGTTTAGTGACAAGAGATGTATCATACCCATATCTGATAGGTTTTTTGCTTTCTCTTTGTGATCTTCTGATTGATTGAGTTGAAGATTCAGGTATATCTTCAAGCTTCTTCATCTTCATTTTGCCCTTGGACTTCCATGCCTTGAGCTCTTCAAAGATTGATAGTGTCTTCATCATCTGAACTTGTGTCTTCATTCTGAGTTGGTTCCTCCTTAGCAAGACTTGGAAACTCCTCTTCCAAATCATAGGGTAATTTAACCTTCCCGCATTCATTCTCATACCAAGAATCATTTTCATCAAAAACATCTCTACTTACCATGAATCCCTTATTGGAAGGGTTATAGAACCTGTAACCTTTTTTATTTAGATCATACCCAATAAAGATGCACTTTTCAGCTTTTGGGTCTAGTTTACCTCTTATCTGAGAAGGAATGTGTACATATGCTACACATCCAAATATCCTGCAATGGTCTAGTGAGGGTCTTTTACCATGCCATGCTTCATAGGGTGTCATCCCATCAAGGGATTTAGATGGTAACCTGTTTATGAGATAAGTGGCAGTAGAAACACTCTCTACCCATAGATAATTAGGTAACTTTTTCTCATTCAACATAGACCTAGCTGTCTCAACAATCAACCTATTTCTTCTCTCAGCTACCCCATTCTGTTTAGGAGAATACCTTGTGGTGATTTCTCTTTTGATGCCTCTGTCCTGCAAGAAGTTTTCAAATTCATGGGAGAAGTACTCACCTCCTCCATCTGATCTTAGTTTCTTCAAATTCTTTCCTGTCTGATTCTCAACAAGTACAAGGTATTTCTTAAAGCAATTAAACACCTCATCTTTATGCTTCATGAAGTACAATACAGTCCATCTGCTATAATCATCAATGAAAGACACATAGTACCTTGATCCTGAGACTGAGGGGTCTTTGCTTGGTCCCCATACATCTGTATGAACAAGCTCTAGGTAATCTTCATGCATGTAACCTTTCCTTGAGAAGGGTAACCTGTGAGACTTCCCAAATTGACAAGCACCACACTTATAAATCATATGTTGCTTGGATACATTAGGTATTCCAAGCACACATTGGTCCCTGCATATTTTCTTCAAGGTTCTTTCTCCTATATGCCCTAATCTTTTGTGCCAAATCTCAAGTTCTGAAAGTGTTTGATCTTTATAATTGTATAGTGCAATATTTTTTGTGTCTTCCAACTCAAAAGTGAAAAGTCTACCTGATTTTTCTCCTTTAGCAATCCTCTTGAACCCATGTCTTGGATCCTCCACAAATGCTCCATATTGGTTGAATCTAACCTACAAACCTTTCTCCACAATCTGTCCAACACTCATCAAATTTTTGGTAATGGTTGGTACATAGAGTACCCTGCTCAACAAATTCTGATTTCCATCACAAGTCTTAACATTTCCAACTTTAACTACTGTGCGCTTGGTGTCATCACCTCTTTGGAATTGATGCTTACATTTTGGTTCCTCAAGATCAGAGAGTAGTGCTACATTGCTAGCTACATGATTTGAGCATCCTGAGTCAATGTAGAATAGGTGATCATCATTTGTACCAGATTTTGAAGTCATGTTCATGATCAGAAGAGAGTCATCCTGCTCCTCTGTGTAGTTGTTGTAGTCCTTCCTGGATTTGAATCCTCCATGGTAGTTTCCATTGTTATTATTGTTGTAATTGTTGTTGTAGTTGTTGTTGTAGCCTTGGTGATGATTGAATCTTCCTCTTCACTGTGAGTATCCACGTCTTTGGTATCCTCTTCCTCTCTGATTCTTGTAATTCCTGAAACACTCATCTGTAGTATGATTTGATAGACCACAAATGTTACATGGTGAGGAGTTATAGGATCTCCCCCTACCTTGCTTACCTCCTCTGCCCTTCCTCTTGATGATCTACCTCTCCCTGCATAGTTAGCTTGAGAGGTAGAGCCTTCATCTTCCACCTTTTTGCTCTTGCCTTTATCCTTAGACTTCTTATCAGTGTATAGGGCAGAAGAGTTATTATCTTTGGATGTATCTCCATTTTTGTTGAGCTTTGCTTCATGAGTAAACAATTGTCCCATGAGTGTTGTAAGATCTAGAATTTGCATGTCCATGTAAAGGTCCATGGCAGTGGTGAAGCTTTCCCATTTGTCATCAGCCTTGATCCCATTGATCACTTGCCTTACAATCTGCTCTTCTTCAATCTCTTCTCCTATGCTTGCTAACTGATCTGCCACATCTTTAATCTTGGTCACAAATTCTGAAACAGCTTGCTTAGGTTGCTTCCTTCATGTTGTGAATTCAATCCACAACTGATTTTTCCTAGCCCTTGTGTTGGAGGAAAAATATGATGACAAGGTTTCCCAAGTCTCTTGGGATGTCTTACAATTTCTAATATGTGGCAAAAGAAAATTAGAGATGGAGTTGAGTAAATAAGACCTTGCCAATGCATCCTTAGCACACCATATGTTGAGCTTTTCATGTTCTTCCTTGGTTGGTAATCCTCTTGTTTTGAATGAGGGCAATTCCTCATCTCCTGAGATGTATCCATAGAGACTCCTTCCTTGTAAGTAGGTCTTCATCCTTACAGACCATGCTTGATAGTTGTTCCTGTCCAATTTATCAATAAATGAAGGAAAACCATCTCCCATTTTACCTTAGTTTGCTCTGATACCACTGTTGGGAAAGATGGATGGATGCTCTAAGAGACTGAGTAGGTACTGCCAAAACCTGCTTTGTACCAGCCCTCTTTTGCTTTAGGCTTGATAAGTAGACCTCCTTAGCTTTCCAATGACACCATAAAATGGCCTATGTAGTTTGGAAGTGATGTGTGCAATGATTGAATCAAAACAGATAACTTTGAAACTCACAAACTCAAGAAAACCTTATATTTATGTCTTGACACCTGCTGAGTATTTTGCTCAGTATAACCAGCACAGTAGGAATTGGAAAAATTCCTTCTAGATGTATCTGATTAGCTTAGTAAGCTAAATATTCCAAGTGGAATGATGTAAAAAGATAAACTATGCTAAGAGAAATCAATTTAGCAAGTTAAGCTATACCCTCGATTTTTTAGGACTGTAGCAGATAATGACCAGTGATCACCTCGACACGTATGTCTCTCAAAATGGCTGAATAGAATCTCTTCAAACTTTGACATATGTAGAAAACTTTGAGTTGAATCCAACAAGCTTTGAATCACTGAATTTGATGGAGAAATGACTGAGATATGCACTTCACAAGTTGACAGACTTTTGAGTCGTATGACAGAGAACTCAGAAATGAACAATGTGAATGTATGTATTAATGAACACTTGTATACAAATCCATTGGCATGAAAATCATCTCCTAATGGTGTGGATAGGTGTGGGCTATAGTGTAGGCCTCGCACACACTCAAAATCAGTAATGAGAAGCTCGAGAGTGATGAGTTCTGCCTCCGACTTTTCCATGTTCATTTTTATAGAGAATGAGTAAGAATTTGAATTCAAATTCAAACTTTTGGCTCCCTATGATCAAGCTCCTATATCCTAGGAGATATTCCTTCAATCAAAGCTCTACCTTTTTCGATGAATCCTTTTAGTAGGTGATTACAAAAGATTCCAAGTCAATTTGACTCTTACAATGAGATAAAGTGGTAATTAACCACTAGTACTAGTTCGTATGCTTCTTCACATATCTAGGATCTTCAAGATATCTTTCAAGCCAAATGTGTAGGCTTGTGATTTACACCAACAAGAAGAACCTGTTATCAGTTTCTACATTAGCCAAGATTGGCTTGGTTGTGAAATATGTTGATGACAGGTGTACAGTTCATGATCTGTCAAATGGTGATGTGATTATTGCTTCTGGCATTTTATGTCGTGGGTTGTATAAGCTCATAGACTATGAAAGATCTATAAATGATTTGGCATGTGTAGTACATGATTCTCACGCTATGTCAGATGCAAAGCTTTCACATGCATGCTTTGGTCATCTGAATTTTGCTAGTTTGCTTCACCTGCAGAAATCTGAAATGGTGTCCTCTTTGCCCAAACTTGAGGCACCTAGAAAACATGTTTGTGAAGGCTGTATTTTGGGCAAAATGTAGCGTTCGACCTTTCCAAAAGATGGTTTAGTTCGAGCTACTCAGAAATTGCAGCTTGTACATAGTGATGTCTGTGGTCCTATGCAGACACCTTCTTTTGGGAATTATCTTTACTTCATGACTTTCATCGATGACATGCATGGGTATATCTATTGAAGGCAAAGTCTGAAGTGTTCATGTGCTTCAAACAATTTTTGGTTTTGGCTGAAAATCTGTCCGCGTGTAAAATGGGCACCCTCCGTTCTGATCGAGTGGAGGAATATATGTCTTTTGATTTCAATGTCATTCTGGCTGAACATGGGATAAAACACCAGTGTACAGTGCCCTATACACCTCAAGAGAATGGAGTTGTTGAATGAAAGAACAGGTCACTCATGGAGATGGGGAGGTGCATGGTCAAGAGTCAGGCTTTACCACATAGTTTCTGGCTTGAGGTTGTCATGTGTGCAACATATGTACTGAACATGTGTTCCACTAAAGCGCTGTAGTCTATCACTCCATATGAGGCTTGGCATGATCGCAAGCCATCTGCTGCTCATCTGCATGTTTTTGGTTGTTTGGCATATGCATTAGTGCCTGAACAACATCGCAGAAAATTGGATGATAAAGCAATAAAATGTATTTTTGTTGGGTACAGTTCTGAAAGTAAAGGCTATTGGCTGTATCATCCACAGACTAAATACATTCTGGTTAGTCATGATGTTGTTTTTGTGGAAGACGCTATTCAGCCATTGCTTTCATGTACCAAGGAGACATCTGTCAGCTCCAAAGACATGTATGATACTTTGCTTCCTCTTTTTACAGGTGGATAGTCTAGTGCTGGTCCTAATGAGGAAACTTCTCAGCCTTTGTAGGTTTCATGTGATGATGCAGATAATTCCATTTCTGATGCAAATGTACATGATGCACTTATTGATGAGAGATCTGATATTGAGCTGGCAAGAACTATGCCAAAATGCCTGGTGCAGACCTTGCGTGACAACAAATTAGATGCACCTCTATCATATCGTACTCGTTCAGGCTCTCATAGTGCCTCTTTTGCATCAGATTGCTATGTTATGGCTGCATCTAGTCTCTGTGATGAGAATGAGCCTGTTTCGTTTGATGAAGCACAAAATTCAAAAAATTGGATGGCTTCTATGCAATCTGGCTTAGGGAGTCATGAAGACAAGCTTATAATGATTTTTCTAAGTATAGGTGATATTTAGAAAATCATGCAGATAAGCTTTGGTTAATTAGTTACGTAATTTATGTAACTTCTCAAGCATCCCAAGATTGGATGATAATTTCATCTATGTTTCCAAGTTCCATGAGCACTCTTCTATTTAGAAGACTTCGAAAGTTCCAAGAAATGGATCTCCAATCCATGAACTTTTCCTAAATAAGCCATAAAGTTCAAAATTTATGTGTTCATAGTAGCATTACTATTGGATCAATCATCAATAGATGCTTGGACTTTAAACATAATTTTGATTGAAGGAATCTAGTAACATCTAAAGTTTGAACAATAATAATGAATCTTGTATCAAACTTAAGAATAGGAGTCAATATCACATAAATGAAAGTTCAACTTAAGCTTTCATAGTGGCATGGGAAACCATATCTAAAAGGTGATATTTAATCTCTAGATTGATACTCAAGAAATGAACATAATTTAATTAATAAAATTTTTGGATATTGTTTGAAAGAATTTCTTTCAAATATCCTTCTAACATTGCAAAAGATTCCAAGACGAACCATTTGCTCAAGATATTTGATTCCCTAGAACGAATCTCAAGTCTTTGAAGAATAACATTCTTCCAAGCATTGAGAATGAAATTCTTCATACTCTTTAAACAATAAGTAGTTCCCTGGACGTCCCAAACCACCAGAAGTGCACTACAACATATGAGGGGCATACCGACGTTGCATATACTGACGGTCATACTCGGCGTCGGTATGGGCATTGCAAAATGTCACTTAGAGATACCGACGGTCAAGTGATCGTCGGTATGACCGTTTTAAACGAATCGTCAGTGTGGCCCCCCGCCGTCGGTATAAGCATCGGTATATCTGTCAGTATATATGTCGGTATAAGCGTCGGTAATTTACTAGAAGTTACCAACACCTATACCGACGTGTATACCAACGGATATACCGAGGGCGAGTTTTAAACATAGCACGAAGCCGAGAGCAAAACTTCACATTTTTGCGCGTGTTTGAGTATTGTTGATCTTCTGTCAAACTTGCACGTGCGAACCGAATTGCAACCTGCATTGTATTGTGCACACACACACAGATCTCTCTCTCTCTACACACACACACTCTCTCTCCACTTAGATCTCACATCTTGGTAAGTGCTGCGCGTACTGTTAGCATTTGTGTTTCTCTATGCTTTAGGTTTAATATTTCTCTTTTCTTTGATTTTGCAGAAGTTCTTTGGCATCGATTGTCTGGAATTGGATAATAGGTGACATACATTACACTTTGACGACAACGATCCAAAAGAGGGACATACTTGTAAGTGATTGTTTTATTCTCTATTGATAGAGAGAGAAGGAGAGAGAGAAAGAGAGAGAGAGAGAGATGAGAGAGAGAGAGAGAGAGAAAGAGAGAGAGGAGAGAGAGAGAGAGAGAGAGAGAGAGAGAGAGAGAGAGAGAGAGAGAGAGAGAAGAGAGAGAGAGAGAGAGATAAAGAGAGAGAGAAAGAGAGAGAGAGAGAGAGAGAGAGAAAGTGAGAGATAAAGAATAATGAAAGAAAGGAAGATAGAGATAGGAAAATAGAGCATACATACACACACACATACACACACATTTACACATGCGTACATACACACATACATGTACACACATGCATGCTTACATACACACATCTATACACACATGCATTCTTACATACACACACATATACACACATGCATGCATACACATACATACAAATTTGCACACATGCATACATACACACACATGCATACACACATACATACACACACATATATACACATATGCATACATACACATACACACACACATATACACACATACATATACACACATGCATACATACACACACATGCATACACACATACATACACACATACATACACACACATGCATACACACATACATACACACATACATACACACAAATGCATGCATACATACATACACATATACATACACACACATGTACACACATGCATACATACACACGCACATGTACACATGCATACATACACACATATATATACACACATATACACACATGCATGTATACATACACACACACATGTACACACATGCATACATGCACACACATGTACACACACATGTACACATGCATACATACACACACATAGAGCAAAGATATCTGTACTATGTGCGTCACTCACGATGCTCAATCTGCAATCCATTTATGGATGGTAAGATACTAGTGTGACTGAATTGTTCAGGTAAGTGGAGAACAAATTGGATTTCATTGTTGTATCACAATAACTTTATTTACTAATATCATGTTAATTGCTTATTGCAGGCTTCTTAAAGATCAATTTTTGCCAGAGAGCAATGACATGCCTTCAACACGTGGAGATGCGAGAAAGCTTTTACGGTCCATTGGAATGGATTATACTAAGATTCATGCTTGTCCGAATGATTGCATTCTCTTTCGAAATGAGTATGAGCATCTCCACGTATGTCCAAAGTGTGGAGCAAATAGATTTAGAGAAGACGTAGGCGAAGCAATCCCCGCAAAGGTTCTTCACCACTTTCCTATCATTCCACAAATTAAGAACATATCATTCCGCAAAGGTAGAGCGAGTGCAAGAGATGATAATGCTCTAGAAGGCGAGCTAGATTATTGTGGTGTGATTCAAGACATCTTGAAACTATCTTTCAGAAAGTTTGATTACAGTTTTGTTTTTGATGTTAAATGGTCCAAAGTAGTCACCTCTGGAAGAAACGCAACAGTGAGAGTGGATAAAAGCGGTTTGCTTCAAGTCGACTCCACAAGATTATGGACAGATGAAAGGGATACATTTGTACTTCCCGAACACTGTGAGCAAGTTGTTTTTATACCAGATTCAAAAGAACCAAAGTGGCTATTTGTTTTACAAGTCACTCCACGTAGTAGAAAATTTTTTGAAAACATAGATGTAGAAGAAAGTCCATCTCTAGTGGACTCAGAGATTCATTCGATAGTCGAGGAGGAAGAGATCATTGTTCGAGAAGAAGAGGTCATTGTTCGAGAAGAAGAGGTCATTGAAGAAGAGGTCATTGTTCGAGAAGACGAAGCAATAGACAAAGATCAGGAAGAAACCAGCATAGCAAGCGATTTAGAAGCCATCAATATAGAGATAGATATTCTCGGTGCATCGGATCTTCAAGAGGATGCTAGACTAGAGGACTTTTGAATAAAACACTTGTACGTACTAATTTTTTTTTTTTTTTTTGTTTATTCTCTATATTACTTTTATTATCACATGCTAATTATTTGAGTTCTTTTATTACAGAGCACGATGGGAGACAGTCCTCCAGTCACTCCACATTCCATGACAGAGGAGCAGTTTTTGGAGTTCATCTCTCAGGTTCCTCCGGCGTATATGGACGCTGCATCACAGTATTGGATCGATCGTGGTAGCACTCCTCCCAGCCTCACTCCTGGCAGCCTTACTCCTGCCGGACTCACTCCCGCTAGCCTCACTCCCGCCAGTGTCACTCCCGCCAGTGTCACTCCTGTCAGTGTCACTCCTGCGGGTGGTGCTACTCCCGTAGGAGGTATGTCTCCTAGCTTTGTGACTCCACCACGACCATCTTTTCAGCCATCTCCTACTGGGTCTACTAGTAGACATGTGCGTTCGACACCTCAGCATGATACAGGTTCTGGACCGTCTCGTAGATCGAGGTCATGCTCTAGAGCAGGAGGTTCTAGGAGTGGATCTACAGGTAGGTCTAGAGGTGGAGGAGGCGGCTATTGTGGAGGCAGTGCGACGGACATTGTGTCGCCCACTTCTACTCCTAGGATGAGTACCTCAGATGTAGGTACGTCACGCAGTACACCACATGCAACACCACGTACACCTTGGGGTGCTCATGACCATGATGACTCCAAGGTGTATAGTATCCGAGATGGAGCTCCGGTGATGGATGCGGCTGGCAAAGCAATGTGTGCACGCATACGACAGCTTTGCTCCATCCAGTTTGGACACTCTATCATGCTGAAATGGAGTGAGCACGATAAAGATCGGAAGAATTATATCACATAGAGGATTTATCAGGAGTTCCGACCAGCCGATGGACAGTCTCTTGTCAGTCCAGAGTGGATTCTGCACACCGCACGTGAGGTTATGTCCCATCGACGATCTGAGGCTCGTGATGCTTTCAGAGCAGGCTTACCAAAGCCTGTATGGTTAGATGTTGAGGAGTGGGACGTGATTCGTGACGAGCAACAGCAGACTCCTGACCGATATCGCCAGCAGCGAGATGCCGCAGCCACACGTTTAGATATGGTTGGAACGTCATATTTGGGCAGCGGCGCATATGACACGATGCATCATGAGTTTGTAAGTACCATTTCATTTATTGAATTTATTTGTGTTAAATTTCTCATGTATGTTCCTCTAATCTTTTGTATATTTGTTGCAGGAGCTGGCAATGGGTCATCCTCCAACACGAACGGAGGAGTCTTATGGATATCGTCATGGGTTGATTGCACTATTGGAGGACTTGGAGGGATGCGGTGCGATCATTTCATGGGAGCATTTATGATGAGGTAATTAATTTATAAACTTGGTTTTTACTTGTTTGTAATTTTCATGTGAATTTATCTCATTCCATTAATGTTATTTGTTGCAAGACTGTTGATATGGAACGTTCTTTGCATGTGTATGGCAGTGGAACACCAAAATTTTGTATTTGATTTTCATATCGCAATGACAGTGGTTTACCACACTCTTGTACATGATTCATTATTGAAATATATAACTTCTTTTGTACATGGTTCATGTTTCATTCTGATTATCTCTTTTGTGCCC
The DNA here is from genome assembly GCA_020310875.1 of Ceratopteris richardii. Classification (NCBI taxonomy): domain Eukaryota; kingdom Viridiplantae; phylum Streptophyta; class Polypodiopsida; order Polypodiales; family Pteridaceae; genus Ceratopteris; species Ceratopteris richardii. Next base: position 100,948,745 of record CM035435.1, read on the forward strand.
AATAATACTTTGTTTCATGAAATCATATTTCGGTTGACATTAGAGTACACATCACATGTACTCGGTTTTTTTTGGGCAGAGTGTATTGTCTCTTGTTAAGCAACATCATGGTAATGTTGCTGTAGCAAAAGACAACACACTCTGCCCAAAAAAAATTTTGCAGGTATGGTCGCCGGTATACGCGACGGTACTCCCAGCAGGTGACAGTATACGCGACGAAACTCCCAGTAATGTCATCCGAATAAGCGTCGGTACACCCAGCAGGCGACGGTATATGCAAGGGTACCTCCAACAGAGGCCTCGGTATGGGCGTCGGTAATACCGACGCATATACCGGTAGATATACCGACGCTTATACCGACGCATATACCGACGCTTTGGTACTGACGTGCATACCGACCTTTACACCGGCGTCGCGGCAAATAAAACCGCTTTCATTTTGCCTTGGTGAAAACCTCAATATACCATCAATCTATTGTAGTGGTGGTACTTAAAGTCAAAATTATGATATAACCTAAAGGTATATCAAAGATTCTTAGCTTTGGAATTTGAGAGGCATTAGTGTATGGTTGGACTTGACTAAGGGAAAGATCTCTAAAAATCCTAAAGGTAAGCAAAGAAGCTTTAGATAGTTCAGGAGATCTTAAAGATAAAGACTAAGTCTTTATTCTAGTCGCAAGATCAACCAGATTTGATCAAGCTTGGCCATGATTGTCCAAGAATGTGCGGTTGGAACTACTCTATAGATTGCCCAAGTGTTGACAATAAAAAAATTCCTTTTGGGATATATTCATTCAAGTTATCCAATGAAAAAAATGTGAAAAGAGTAAGCTATTCCAAGTTTGAACAGAGTAAAGAAATTCCAAGAATGTAGTCTGCAATCGTGAAGATGATGATTAAGTCTATGGAAGGTAAAACATAATGCTTGGCTATCCTTAAAGGGATTTTGGTACAAATCCAAAGAGCATGAGCAAATGCTTAAGACTTAAGCAGTAGAGAGATTCCTATATAAAGTCCCCGGGTAGGTACCTAAAGCATCAGTAAGAAAGGAATCTAAAGACAAGAAGTCAAAAGTTGGTCAAGGATAAACAATTGAACTTGAATTTGAGAAAATTCAAGAACTTGGAATTCTAATTGGTTTTCATTTGAAAACCCTAGCATAGAAGGATAGATATTCCATCAAAAGATTTTCAAATTTCCAAGGCAAAGCACATGATTGTGAGATGATCATGTGAAGGAATCAAAACCTAGAATATCTAGTTAGAGGTAATGCCTGAAACTTCAAAATTTTTGTAAAAGAATTGAAGCAATAAGGTACTCTATCAAGAGATGTTTTAACTTTAGGATAAATATCACCCACACATTAATGTGAGTATAAAATAGCGTGGTATGGGACACTAGATTTTATATTCAGATTGATGTAGGAAAGATGGTATGGCACATCGGACCGTGGGAGGATAATTATCTTTTAGTCCTAGATTGGATCTTGAAGTTAGGTTTGATCCTCAAGGGAATTAAGACTTCAAAGAAGGAGTTTAATTCAAGAAGGATAAACGTAGTATCTCTAGATGCTTCAAGATAACTTCAAGATAACTTCAAGATAAATAAAACTGAAGATATGAAGTATGTAACTTCCAAGATCTTCTTAGAACACTTCAAGCTAAAGTGTTGATAATTCGGAAACATTTCATAAATTTATGACACAAGTTGGACTTTGATTTTGAGTTGATCTTCTCAACTAAGGATTTGATTGACTAAGTCAAGTATCAAGTTCCTAGTGTAACTTGGTAAATCCACTCTTTTGACTCAAAGAAATGCACAAGAATTGCATTCACGATAAGGAGTCAAAAAGTCTGAATCTGACATGAACTTAGTCTCAAGTGAAGCATTATTTGAATACGAAACTCATCAACAGAACCTCAGTGGATCGACACACTGATATTGGTTACCACACTAGTATCTTGTGGTTGGATGATGTTTTTGATTTGCTTTGACTCTTTTTGAGAAACTGGATTATTTCTCTTAAAGATAGAAAAAATACTTCAATACCCTGTTGAAATAGATCTTTGAAAAGTTAAAGTCCTGAGTCATCTAGCGTTTGACTCATAACAAGTTTACACATCTTCAAAGTATGAATTGGTTGTATAGAGTTTTAGTTATTAGGCTTTCCGCTTTCCAAAACTTTTGGAATTGGCTCAGACATGGTATCTGATTCATTTTGCAAAAGACCAGGGTTAGCCAGTTAGATAACTAAAGTGAACATCCTAGATAGATGTTTTGGACAAGAACCTTTTCAAACTTCAAAAGATAATAAGTCTAAGTGGACTTATTTATTTGAGTTTGCTTCAAGTTATAGCACAACTGATTTCGTAGAGTCTAGTATACTCTAGAATAGACAAGTTAGGAATTGTTCATCAGATTGACGATTTCCAAGAACTTTCAGCTAAAGACTTTGAGAAAAGTGTCCTAAGTTGGACAATTTTCATCTTGAACTTGAGTTGGACAAGTTATAGTACGGTTAACTCAAAGAAAATGCAAACTTGCTCTTATAGTTTACATAGGATTTTTTAACTCATTAGGACAAAGTAGTCCTTTAGTTGGGTCAAAAAATCAAGTAACTATTGGATCAAAGTAAACCATTGTAAAAACATCTAAGTTAGATGTTTGGAGCAACCAAACTTCAAGTTCTCAAAAAAAAATTCAAGTGAATCAAGAGTTCTCAAGGTCTAGCAAGGGATAAGAATCCCATTTTCATTACTAAGTCCATGCATAGTTAATTTGAATCCACCTAGTTCACATGTTTGTGCCTAGATCGCACATCCAGAACCTCTGATTTGGCCAGGGATGTGTTTAGATCCACCCTTATTATTCTTTCACTAGTTTGTACTTTGTCCAATTAATCAAAGTGCAAGATGAGATAGTGTTTTGAATCATTTGGGCAAGGACACCACCACAGAGATGAGACATGTTCTTCTAGTTCTAGAACATGACCATGTTCTTCCAGTTTTAGAACATGAGGCTCGGGGGTTGCCTACAGTATGTATAGCTCTAATTTTTGAGGATGAAAATATTTTCCAAGGGAGAAGAATGTAATAAAGTAAGTCTATGATCCAAGGGTCTAGCCGGTTCAGACAGATCTGAAATCGAATACCGTTTGGTAACTCGTGTGTATGACCAAAGATCTCGAGTTTAGACTTACTAGGAGGTCTTGTGCTCTTGTGAACAAGTGATCCACTTAGCTTAGTGGTTAAGTCTCAAGGATGTGAAGGAGGAGGTCTTGGGTTCAATCCCCATGGGGAGCATGGGGAGACTGTTTTGCCCAAAGAGCTCTAGAGCCTTCTAAAAGCATCCACTTGAGTTAACTCGAGTTAACTAGGACACTTGGCACACATACAGTTACATGGCCGACACATGGCTGGCTAGTATCCACCTTCCCAAGAAGGTAGTCCCCCTAGAGAGAGCTATATATAGAGGCATTTGGTTGGGAGGAGAGTCATCTCTCTAGCATGTGGTGGTCGTAATCCTTGTTCTATTGCAAAATTTTTTTCCGCCAATCTAAAACTTTGTTTAATAAGTTATTTCACTTAATATTGAAAACACATCTATATTGCTCTTTGTGTGTTATCATTCTTGGAGGTCCAAAACCGTAGTTCAAAGCAAATTCTTCTTAATGTATGTAATTTTGAAATTCATACCCTCATGTGAATTTATACCTTTTGAAATTCATACCCTCATGTAATGTGAAAAAGTCGGCTTTAAGTCCCAAGTTCATGCCTCCAATGGTCCTAATATGAACGTGGCCCTTTAAATTCCCATCTTAGAACATGAGTGTACTAATATTTCATCTTTCAGTTTAACATACATACAATATGAGAATTAGACTATGGGACTTTGAACATAGCTTGATTAACTTCTAAGTTAGATGTGTACAAAATATTTCCTGATCCACTTGATCAGGTTGAAAGAACTTAGAGAAAGACTCGATGCTAACTTGGGAAGATAACTGTCTACACATCTATCACATGAACTCTTGACTTCTAATGACTCTCGCAACAATTTCTTTACATTATTGACTTATATACATATGATCCTAGACTCATCCCGCCCCTATTAGATTATTCCTTTATCATTCTAATGAACATCTATACCTTTTGTACAAGAATTTTCATCGGTAATGTACATATGTATACAAGCTCCATCTCTGAGATCTCTTCACTTTCTTCAATGAATTCTTAACTTCATTTTGATTTCTGACCTACTTCAAACACTTCATCATCATCAATTGGTGATTGCTTTGTTCCAACAGCTCCCCCTCAATCACTAATTGAGATTATACCATTCTTCTTTATTCCTGCCACCCCCTTGAACTTCTGTAATTTAGGTCCATCTAAGCTCTTTGTCAAGATATTTGCAACTTGCTCTTTTGTTGGTATATACATGACTTCAATCTCTTTTTCAAGTACCTTTTCTCTCAAGAAATGATACTGAATCTCTATGTGTTTAGTCCTAGCATGGAAAACAGGATTAGCTCCCAAATATAATGAACTTATGTTATCCCCATAAAGAATTGGAGTACTTTAATCAGTTCCAAAACTCTTCAATAAGGTCTTCAAACATATCACTTCCTTTGCAGCCTCTACCATTCCTTTATACTCAGCTTTTGTGGATGAAAAATCAACTGTATGTTGCTTCTTTGAGCACCAAGAGATTAACTTATCTCCAATATAACTGAGATAACCATGAGTAGACCTTCTATCATCTGAATTACCTACCCAATCAGCATCACTAAACACTTTGATTCTTGTGTCAGAAATAAAACCATAATACAAACCTTCACTCAGGGTTCCCTTGATATATCTAAGTACCCTTTGAGCTGCAATCCAATGAGTTTTCTTTGGACAATGCATAAATTATGATAAGGCACCAACTGCATATGATAGATCTCGTCTTGTCAAGGTAGCATAGATCAAACTACCTACCAAAATCTGATATTTCTTCATGTCATTAAATTCTTCTCCTCCATATCTACTCAATTTATGATTAACCTCCAATGGTGTGGTTGAAAGCTTGCAATTTTCCATGTTGAATTTGATCATTAGGGGAAAAAATGAACCCTACATGGGCCTTTTCGATTAAGGAGTGATTAGGAATGGACCAATGAGAGGAGGGGTGTGGACATAGTCTAGTCCCTTAATCACATAGGCTAGGCATAGGCTTCCCTTCTATGGTCAAAAAGGGAAAAACCACCAAGAACTAGTTGTTTTGGTTATGTGGCTGGTCTTGGAAGGCTTAAAATTTAATTAGAGCCCTTGGTTTGGCTTGAGGATCCAAAGGTGATGGTTGATTTGCAAAAGTCAAAGCAGCATGCAACAAGGGCCCTTGGATCTGTAAGCTTGTCAAAGGCTTGGATCATTTCCTTGCCAAAAACTGCACCATCGCTCCTTGACCATTCGATTAGAGCTTTCATCGGACGGTGCCTAGCAGAAATCCTCGATCTTGGGCGTCTTTACACATTGACCATTAGATATGGTCATCATCCAACAGTTGAAGTTCACAGTAATAACTAAATGGTGCCTTTTTATGTGGTCCATTCGATGAAGGCCTTCATCCAATGGCTGTAAATCACTGCGCCATTGTTCTCAGCCCCATTCACGGAGAGCCGTTGGATCGCCGACGATCTGACCGTCTAGATTATTACAGAGATTCGTTCGAAGGCTGTGCTCAGTCCCATTCACGGCCGATCGTTAGATGCTCTAGCATCTAATGGTTGAAAGTGATGTAGAGACTCTGAGAACTTAGACCCACTCATATAAAAAAAGATCGCCTTCTCTCTCCAAATCTCCATGGATTTCAAACGCGATCGTCGATCTGGAAAATCCGATGGCTAGAAATTCTCACGCATGAGAATTCAAATAGAAAGCTTCATCAAATATTTTTTTATTGCATAAAACAACTAGTGGTTCTGTATGCCTACTTAAGCTCATGTATTAAGCTCTTTAATACCTAAAAATTAGGAATCCTTACAAGGCCCATGCAGGGTCCATTTTTTCCCCTAATGTGAGGAGATTCTTTAAGTATCTTTCTTGTCTAACATATACACAATCTGCATTCCTAAGAAATAAGACAAGTTTCCCAAATCACTTATCTTGAACTCCTTTTCTATTTTCTTCTTGAACTCCTTGATTCTTTGAACATCTGTACCTCTGACAATAATATCATCAACATAAATACACACATATATGAACCCATCTTCACTTGCCTTCACTAGCAAGCTACTATCTGCTTTTGAAGCTTGATATCCAAATTCATTCAAGAATTTAACAAGCCTGTAATTCCATGCCCTTGGGGCCTCGATCAAACCATACAAAGCTCTCTTGAGCTTACATACATAATCTGATCCAATTAAATCCATGAAATCCTCTTGTTGCTCCATGTATACCTCATCTGCAATATATCCATTCAAAAATGCATTCTTCACATCTAATTGTGACAACTTCCATCCTTTACAAGTAGCAATAGCAATTAAGCTTCTAATTGTAGACATCTTAGCAACTGGACTAAAAGTTTCATCATAGTCTACCCCATAAGTTTGAGCATAACCTTTTGTTGGAGCAGAACAATCATCAATAGTGATTATATGAAGATCAAATTGAGAAGATATGTGGAAGAATGAAGATTACTTTCAGAGGAAGAAAATAGAATCAGAAAGGTTTCTTTTGTATATTACTCTTGTAAATAGTTCAATGTATTTTGAAAAAGATGACGAGTTAGACTCGTATATATATCTACAGATACGTATTCATAGTAAGAGAGAGTAATAGAGATCAGATAGAGAAGAATAGGTGAAGAGGTGATGAACATTGTATGTATCATCAATCATATGTATGAAAAAGTAATGAAGAAGAAAATGTTGTAGAATTCTGCGCGTCGATCTTCTCTCCCATTCTCCTTCTGTGCTTAATCTTTTGAAGAATCCTTTTGCACATATCTAAGTCCATAGCTAATCTATCTATGGCTAGAATTTGAGAGATTAATTTCAATCAGGTTGTGAGAATTATGTTTAGGAACATTCATATGTGAAGATGTTCTGAGAGTCGAAAAATCTGGCGCACATTTCATTTTCAAAGAAATGGTCAGTGCTCAGTCCACAGTGTAAAGTTTTACACAAGTGAGGGCTCAAAATCTAAGTTGGAAGGTAAGCTATCTATGGCTAGAAGATCTTGATCAAACGGGTTCAGAGTTGGGAGAACCAGTGCTAAGAAGTTGCAGGTGTCAAAGTTGCCATTGCAGAGAAGCACTTTCACACATAGGTAAAGTGTTTCACACATTTCTCAGTGTGTACTTAATCTTTTTGAGAGATTTAACTTGGCAAAGTTGCGCAACCTTAAGGCGAAGTGTTGTGCAAAGTTTTATCAAAAACTTTACAGGATTGATTAGTCAATGAGTGACTAATCTGCAGCAGACTTTTCTGAAGAAACTGAATTTTTCAGAATAATCAATTTTCTGATAATTTGGTGAAGATTTTCTAAATTAGGTGGAGTCTAAAGTTGATCTTGATATAGAAGTGATCTAAATTCAAGGTCAACTTGTTCTTTTGGAGATTAACACTCTCCATCAGTGGTATCAGAGCAAGTTGTGTCAAAATTGAAGTGAAGAAGACTCCGACTATTGCAGAAGTACAAATCTTTACATCTTGAAGGTGCAGAAGGGTAAAGGTTGAAGAAAGATTGAAGGAAGACATACAAAGAGCATCAAAAGGATCAGAAGGAGCAACATTCGAAGTAAAGGTACATTTATTATCTGTAAAGGTTAAAGATTTGAAGCTACAGGTGAAGTAAAGATGGGAGATAGTCTCCAAATTGAAAAGTTGGATAGAGAGAACTATCCTGCTTGGTCTATGAGGATGGAAGCTCATCTTATGAGCAAAGATCTGATAGGATACATCACAGGAGATGAAGAAAAGCCAGAATTCAGAGATCCTAGTGTTCCAACTAGGGAGGAGCTTGCAGATTTGAAGAATTGGATGAAGAAGGATGCTCAAGCAAGAAGCATCATCTACATGGCAGTCAATGACTATTTGCTTCCTCACATTAGAGGACTTGAGAGTGCTTGTGACATTTGGAATGCTTTGGAAGAACATTTCCAAAATACAACCAAGTCAAGGAAGGCTTCACTATGGGCAGAGTTTACTACCTTCAAGAAGAAGGCCTCACAATCAATCTCTGATTATGTGACAAAGATGAAGGACATTGCAGATTCTTTAGGTGCAGTTGATGAAGATATTGAAGAAGACAAATTGGTAAGACAAATACTCACAGGGCTAAGAGGAGATGAGAAGTGGAAGCCTTTCATTTTATCTACAGAACTTTCATTAGATCACTTTACTCCTGATTTGAATCAATTGTTAGGACATATGCTAACTTTTGAGAATGATATCAAAGGAGATGTTGATAAGAGTGCAGGTCATGCAATGTACTCTAAAGACAAGAAGAAAGCCAACAAAGGGAAGCAACAATCAAGTGAAGAAGAAGGTACTTCAAACCAAGCAAACTTCATAAGAGGAAGAGGAAATGGCAGAAGTAGAGGAAGAGGCAGAAACAACAAAGAGAATGCAAGAGCTTGTTGGATATGTGGTAAGACCAATCATCTATCTCATGATTGTTGGCATAATAATCAAAACAATGGTAATTATCAGAACTTTAATCAAAGAGCAAGAGGTGGTAGATTTCAGAGAGGAAACTTCAGAGGTAGAGGTGGTAGGAATTCTTTTGGAAGAGGTGGAGGAAGAAGCTTCCAAAATCAATCCTATAATAACACCTACTATAACTATGCATCAGATCAGAAGGAGGATTCAACTCTCATTATGAATACATGTGAAACCTCACATGAGGACATGAGAGTGTTTTATATTGATTCAGGATGTAGTAATCATTTGAGTGGAAATATTGCTTTGATGACTGACCTAGATCACAATGCAATTAATCATACAGTGCAGACAGGTGATAATACAAAGCATAAGGTAAAGTCAATTGGTTCAGTCAAAGCTAAGGATGGGAGCACTCTTCTGAGTAAGGTACTTTATGTTCCCACAATTCCAAAGAATTTGATCAGTGTAGGTCAAATTGTGGAAAAAGGTTATGAGGTAAGGTTTACCAATGATGGAGTTTATGTGGAAGACCCTAGTCAAGGGTATAAACAAGTTATTGCAGGAAAGAAAGAAGGAAGGCTTTTCACATGGAAGGTACAAGGAAATGTTGGACATGCTATGTTCACATATGGAGAGCAGAAGGTGTCAGAATTGGATCTTTGGCACAAAAGACTTGGACATTTTAATGAAAGAGGTATCAAAGAAATGATTAACAATGATTCAGTGCTTGGAATGCCCAACATTGCAGGTCAACACATGACATACAGATGTGAGGCATGTCAATTAGGTAAGGCTCATAAGCAATCCTATTCCAAGCATGGGTTTATGTATTCAGAAAGACTTGAATTGGTGCATACAGATGTGTGGGGTCCTTCAAAGGACTTTAGTATAAATGGTTCAAGATATTATGTCATATATGTTGATGATGCTACCAGGTGGATCACAATTTATGTGATTAAGGAAAAGTCAGAAGTGTTTAATACATTTAAACACTATCATGTATATGCAGAAAGGATTACAGGTCAAAAATTAAAGAGACTAAGGTCAGATGGAGGGGGAGAGTATTTTTCAAATGAGTTCAATGATTATTTATGGAATGCAGGTATAAAGAGAGAAGTTACTTGCAGGTACTCTCCTCAACAAAATGGGGTAGCAGAAAGAAGAAATAGGACTCTTGTTGAGTTTGCAAGGTCCATGATGAAAGAGAAGAATTGCCCAAATTATTTGTGGGCTGAGGCTGTTAATACAGCTACATATTTGGTTAATAGATTGCCTTGTAAAGCTTTGCAGGGTATGACACCATATGAAGCTTGGTGGGGTAAGAAACCTACCTTGGATCATTGCAGAATATTTGGATGCTTGGCATATGCATATGTGCCATCTCAATTGAGGCATAAGTTGGAGCCTAAGGCAGAAAAGTATGTATTCATTGGCTATGATGATAAGCAAATGGGATACAGGTTGTGGAGTCCATCCACAAAGCAATTTATTGTATCCAAGGATGTTACATTTGATGAGCAAGGTACTTGGTATGTAGGTAAATATAATGTACATGCAGATGATGAAGAAGTGGTGGATCAAAGGAAAAGTAAAGCAAAGATTCAGTTACTTGATGAAAGTGAGAGTAATGAAGTGCAGGTTGAAGTTGAAGAGAGGCCAAGGTTTGATCCAGAATGTGATGAACCAGAAACTTCAAGAAGTGCAGAAGTTAGGAGGTCATCTAGGCACAAATGGCAACCTACAAGGTATAGCTATGACACTTCATTCTTAACTACTAAAGATTATGCTTATTTGGTAAAAGCAGATGAAGACCCTTCTACATATGAAGAGGCCAAAGGGAAGAAGAATTGGGAAGATGCTATGCAAGAGGAGTATGATGCATTGATAGAGAATCAAACATGGGATTTGGTTCCTAAACCTAATAGTCAGAAAATCATTGGTTGTAAGTGGGTTTACAAGACTAAAAGATTTGCAGATGGAAGTGTGTCTAGGTACAAAGCTAGACTTGTTGTGAAAGGATATGCACAGACATATGGAGTGGATTATGATGAGACTTATAGTCCTGTGGCAAAGATGACAACCATCAGGACACTCATTGCAATTGCTGCTTGTAAAGGTTGGAAGTTGTCTCAATTAGATGTTAAAAATGCTTTCTTGAATGGTTACATTTCAGATGAAGTCTACATGGAGCAACCAGATGGGTTCAAAGATCAAGTGAGTCCAAATTATGTATGTAAGCTCAAGAGAGCTTTGTATGGGTTGAAGCAAGCCCCAAGGGCTTGGAATTATAGGCTTGTGAAATTCTTGAATGATCTTGGATTTCAAGCATCAAAGGCAGATAGTAGCTTGCTAGTCAAAGCAAGTGAAGATGGGTTCATTTATGTGTGTATTTATGTTGATGACATAATACTTACAGGAACAGATGATAAGGGAATACAAATGATCAAGAAGCAGATGGAGAAAGAGTTCAAAATCAGTGATTTAGGGAACCTATCATTCTTCTTGGGAATGGAGATATCTTATACTCAACATGGAGTATATGTGACCCAAGCAAGGTATCTTAAAAATTTGCTAACCAAATTTAAAATGGAAGATTGCAGGGTTGCACCTACACCTTTGGAAGTGAACCATAAATTGTCTAGGTTTGGAGGAGAAGAGTTCAGAGATATGAAACTCTATCAAAGTTTGGTTGGTAGCTTGATTTATGCTACATTGACAAGGCCTGACTTGTCATATGCAGTTGGTGTGCTTTCACAATTCATGCATTGTCCTAGAAAGGAACATTGGATTGCAGGACAAAGAGTACTTAGGTACATCAAGGGTACACTCAAAGAAGGGTTGTACTATGGGTTTACTTCAGATACAAGAATCAAGATATATAGTGATGCAGATTGGGCAGGTAATGTGGATGATAGAAGATCAACACATGGATACTTGTGCTATGTAGGAGACAAATTGATTTCATGGTGTTCCAAGAAGCAACATACAGTTGCTTTGTCATCTACAGAAGCAGAATATAAAGGTATGGTAGAAGCTGCAAAAGAGGTAATATGGCTAAAGACACTTTTGAAAGTTTTTGATGTGATTCAGAGTACTCCTATTATCTTTGGAGACAATATGAGTTCATTATACTTGGCAGCTAATCCTGTATTTCATGCTAGAACTAAGCATATTGAAATACAGTATCATTTTCTGAGAGAGAAGGTCATTGAGAAGGAAATTGAAGTCATACACACCCCTACAAAAGATCAACTTGCAGATATGATGACTAAAAGTTTGGATGGACCTAAGTTGCAGAGGTTTAAAGATATGGCTGGAATAAAGAAGATGCAGGTAATCACAATTGAAGATTGAAGGGGAGCTGTTGGAGCAGAACAATCATCAATAGTGATTATATGAAGATCAAATTGAGAAGATATGTGGAAGAATGAAGATTACTTTCAGAGGAAGAAAATAGAATCAGAAAGGTTTCTTTTGTATATTACTCTTGTAAATAGTTCAATGTATTTTGAAAAAGATGACGAGTTAGACTCGTATATATATCTACAGATACGTATTCATAGTAAGAGAGAGTAATAGAGATCAGATAGAGAAGAATAGGTGAAGAGGTGATGAACATTGTATGTATCATCAATCATATGTATGAAAAAGTAATGAAGAAGAAAATGTTGTAGAATTCTGCGCGTCGATCTTCTCTCCCATTCTCCTTCTGTGCTTAATCTTTTGAAGAATCCTTTTGCACGTATCTAAGTCCATAGCTAATCTATCTATGGCTAGAATTTGAGAGATTAATTTCAATCAGGTTGTGAGAATTATGTTTAGGAACATTCATATGTGAAGATGTTCTGAGAGTCGAAAAATCTGGCGCACATTTCATTTTCAAAGAAATGGTCAGTGCTCAGTCCACAGTGTAAAGTTTTACACAAGTGAGGGCTCAAAATCTAAGTTGGAAGGTAAGCTATCTATGGCTAGAAGATCTTGATCAAACGGGTTCAGAGTTGGGAGAACCAGTGCTAAGAAGTTGCAGGTGTCAAAGTTGCCATTGCAGAGAAGCACTTTCACACATAGGTAAAGTGTTTCACACATTTCTCAGTGTGTACTTAATCTTTTTGAGAGATTTAACTTGGCAAAGTTGCGCAACCTTAAGGCAAAGTGTTGTGCAAAGTTTTATCAAAAACTTTACAGGATTGATTAGTCAATGAGTGACTAATCTGCAGCAGACTTTTCTGAAGAAACTGAATTTTTCAGAATAATCAATTTTCTGATAATTTGGTGAAGATTTTCTAAATTAGGTGGAGTCTAAAGTTGATCTTGATATAGAAGTGATCTAAATTCAAGGTCAACTTGTTCTTTTGGAGATTAACACTCTCCATCACCTTTAACCACAATTTTAGCTTTGTACCTAGACACTTCACCATTTGCAAACCTCTTTGTCTTATACACCCACTTGCATCCAATGACCTTCTGATTCTTTGGTCTTGGGACCAGTTCCCATGTATTATTCTTAAGTAGGGCATCATACTCCTCTTGCATTGCCTTCTCCCAATTCTATTTTCCTTTAGCTTCTTCATATGTAGATGGGTCTTCATCTTTCTTTACAATGTATGCATAATCTTTGGTTGTCAAGAAAGAAGTATCATAACTATACCTGGTAGGTTGTTTTCTTTCTCTTGATGATCTTCTAACTTCTGTACTTCTTGAAGTCTCTCCTTCATTTTGTTCTGGATCAAACCTTGATCTATCTTCATAATTGCCCTGCATTTCATTTCTACAAACATCATCATAAATATCTTCTTCATATACTTTCATCTTTGACTTTCCTTTCCTTTGAATTTCTTCAAAATATGCCTAATCATTAGTTGACCTTGTATACCATGTGCTTTCCTCATCAAATGTAACATCTTTTGGAACAAGAAATTATTTTGTGGATGGACTCTACAACCTGTATCCCATCTGTCTATCATCATACTCAATGAACACATACTTCTTTGCTTTGGGCTCTATCTTATGTCTTAATTGAGAAGGAACGTAAGCAAATACCAAACATCCAAGTACCTTACAATGATGAAGAGTAAGTTTCTTACCCCACCATGCTTCATAAGGTGTTCTACCATCCAAAGCTTTCCAGGGTAACCTATTCAGAAGGTATGTTGCAATGTTGATAGCTTCTATCCATAAGTAGTAAGGACAATTTTTCTCCTTCATCATTGATCTTGTAAACTCTACAAGAGTTCTATTTCTTCTTTCTGCAACTCCATTTTGTTGAGGGGAGTACCTGCAAGTTACTTCTCTTTTTATACCTGCATTCCACAAATAATCATCAAATTCTTTAGAAAAATATCCCCCCCCCATTTGATCTCAAGCTCTTGAGCTTTTGTCCTATAATCCTTTCTGCATAAGCATGATAATGCTTGAATGTCTTGAACACTTCAGATTTGTCCTTGATTACATAGATTGTAATCCATCTTGTTGAATCATCAACAAACAACACATAATATCTGGATCCATTTATACTATAGTCCCTTGAAGGACCCCACACATCTGTATGAACCAACTCAAGCATATTTGAATACTTGTATCCTGATTTATTGTATGAACTTCTATGAGCTTTACCTAATCGACAAGCTTCACACTTATATACCATGTGTTGACCTTCAATATTTGGCAATCCAAGCACTACACCATTCTTTGACATTTCTTTTATAGCTCTCTCATTCAAATGACCTAGCCTTTTATGCCATAGGTCTAACTCAGACATCTTTTGACTTCCATAAGTAAACAATGCATGTCACACATTACCTTGGACCTTGAGAGTAAAAAGCCTTCCTTCCTTTTGACATGAAATGATGCTTCTATATCACTGATTCGGATCTTGCACATAAACACCATCATTTGTGAATCTGACTTCATATCCCTTCTCCACAATTTGTCCTACACTTATCAAGTTCTTAGGAATAGTAGGAACATAAAGTACCTTACTTAAGAGTGTGCTTCCACTCTTTGTCTTCACTAATCCAATGCTTTCCACCTTATTCTTGGTGTTGTCTCCTATTTGAACTGTATGTCCATTCACCTTTGCTTCCATATCAGTCATCAATGATATGTTTCCACTCATATGATTGCTACATGCTGAGTCAATATAGAGTACCCATTGATCTTCTTCAATTGCTTCATGTGTTGCATTCAAGGTGAGAGTCAAGTCATCCTTATGATCTGATGCATAATTGTAATAACTGTTATTATAGGACTGAGGTTGAAAGCTTCTTCCACCTCCTCTAGCATATCAGGTCCTACCACCTCTTCCTTTGAAGTTACCTCTTTGGTTTCTGCCTCCTCTACCTCTTTGATTGAAACTCTGATTATGAATTCCACCATTTTGATTGTTATACCAACAATCATTTGCCAAATGATTTGTTCTACCACAAATCCAACAAGCTTTAGCATTATCTTTGTTCTTACCTCCTCTTCCTTTGCCTCTTGAATTCATCTTCCCTTTTGTGAAAAAAACTTGGCTTGAAGATCCTTCATCATCAGTTGACTGCTTCCCTTTGGCATTCTTTCTCTTATCCTTGGAGTACATAGCTTGGATTGCACTCCTATCATTATCTCTCTTAATGTCCTGCTCAAAAGTTAGCATGTGTCCTAGCAATTGATTAAGATCAGGAGTAAAATGATCTCATGAAAATTCTGTGGACAATATGAAAGGCTTCCATTTCTCATCTCCTCTCAGACATGTAAGTATTTGTCTTACAAACTTGTCCTCTTTAATATCTTCATCTACTGCTCCCAAGCTATCTGCAATGTCCTTCATTCTTGCCACATAATCAGAATTTGATTGTGAGCTCTTCTTCTTGAAGGTTCTGAGCTCAGCCCATAATGAGGACTTCCTTGACTTAGTTGTATTTTGAAAATGCTCTTCCAAGGCACTCCATACATCTGCTACACTTTCTAATCCTCTAATGTGAGGTAGAAGATAACCATTTACAGCCATCTAAATGATACTCCTAGCTTGAGCATCCTTCTTCATCCAATTCTTCAAATCTACAAGCTCATCCCTAGTTGGAACACTAGGATCTTTAAACTCAGGCTTTTCTTCTTCTCCTGTAATGAATGCCATTAAATCTTTGTTCATGAGGTATGCTTCCATCCTCATGGACCAAGCTGGATAGTTTTCCCTATCTAGATTATCAATATGCAAGCTTTTGCCCATCTTTTGATCTTTGTCTCTGCAAATGGTAAGATAAATGAATGTGCTTTGTGTGAAGAGATGGATAGGTATGTGCTTGAAGATGAAGAGGTGTTGCAAAATCCTTGATCTACACCAGCCAAATGAACTCCAGAAGTATATGGTGGGCCCTTTTAGCTTGCCAATGGATGTATTAAACACCCTATGTACCTTGGAAGATCATTCTCAAAAAGATAGATCAAAACAGATAAGTTGGAGTTAGCTCAGAGGTGAAAACTTGCTATTCTTGGTTCATACACCTGTCCAGTGTTTTACATAATTCTCTAAGCACAGTAGCAATTAGCTCAATTCCTCTTGGGGAAGTCTAGGCAACTTAAAGAGCTAACTTTCAAGATTAATCTCATAAAAAATAATGAACCACACACTGAGAATGAGTTTTAACAAGTGATGACATCATCCCGATTTTCACGGGCTGCTACAGAAATAGACCAGTGAGCAGAACAATCAACATAACTCAAAATGTAGGAATCCAATGATTATGAAAATTTGTATGGTTATACGAGACAGTGAGTTAAATCCAACAAGCTTTAAATCACTGAATTTGGATAAGTAACCACTGAGAAACACGTCTGAAAAGATGAGTGAAAAAGTCGGGTACCTGACAGAGAAGTGAAGATGAACAGACCCTGTTGACTTCAAATGAACATAACTGAAGATTGCAACATCCAAATGACATGAAAATTTCTGAGCATATAGTAGACTTATAGAGCTAACTTTACCAAGTTAAATCACTGAAAATGATGCACCAAGCTCAGAGAAAACATCTCTGCAAGCTGACTGAGAAAATTGAGAGTAATGGGAGTGAGTAGTACACTTCACAAGAACATGGAAAGATGAACTTATATAATCATGAAAATGAAAGTATATTGCTTGTACAATACAATGACTTACTGTTACATATGTGTGCCTTGTAATCACACCTTGATATGGCATAAAGCTCAGCTCTTGGAGGTCTTCACATAGGTCTCTCTAACCACGACTAAAACTGCCATCTATTTATAGTTGAGTTTGGGAGGCTAACTTCCCTCAATCACTCTCCAATCAGTCAATGATTGATTTGATTCTCTACCTACCACAAATCACGAATTCGTGGCTCCTCTTTCCATTCTTGATCAAGTGGACTCAACCACTTAAGATTCTCTTACTTTTACATTAAGTAAACTCTTCAAAAGTTACAAGAGGTAGTTCACAAGTGAACTTTACATAGTCTTCATTTTAAGGCTTTTTCCAAGACTTTGTGGGACTCAAGCCAATACTTAGGCTTGTCATAGACTTGCTCCAACACTTTGTACCTTTAATGCAAAGCTTCAACCTTTCAAATCCTCTCAAGCTCAATCTTCACACTTCTTCAGGTTGTGTTTAAAACTTTAATCTTGTCCACCTTCAATTAGAAGAATCTTCAATGTCTGCAATAGTCGGGACTTCAAATGCTCTTTCCTTCACTTTATATTACACCTTTTGCTCTGATACCACTGATGGAGACGTCTAAATCTCCAAATGCTTGATCTATGCTGATTTAAGAATGCTTCTATATCAATCATAGATCAAACTTTACACAAATGTTACCATGATTTACAAAATCATTCACAAACACTTCTCCGTGTGAAGTTTTTTTCTTCTTCAAAGAGTTTGCTTCAGAGATTAACTTCATTACCTGCAAACATCTTCAAATTTCTTTAATCTAATGATGCATATACCTTCATGCTACCTTTGAAAAATCATAACATTCATTAGATCTTCAAAATAATCATTAAAACTCTGATTTGATCATTAAGACCAAATGTATGTCAGAAACTCTCTAAACAAGCGACTTTGACATAGTCAACTTCTTAAGTTGATTTCTCACATCAAAAGTCCCATTTTGCTAAATGCGTTTAGCCATAGCTTCCTTACCTTCTAAATTAGATTTTGAATGCTCACTTACCAAAAAATTTACATTGTGTGTTGAGATCTAAGCAAAACTCTGACCCAAAAAAATGCACTACTCTGAGAACTTAATCTGAAGACTTTTCATATACATGTTCCTATTAATCATACATACAATCTGAGAAGAATTAGACTATGGGACTTTGAGCATAGCTTGATTAACTTCTAAGTTAGATGTGTGCAAAAGATTTCCTGATCCACTTGATCAGGCTGAGAGAATTTAGGATGCTAACTCAGGAAGATAACTCTCTACACAGCTGTGACATGAACTCTTGATTTCTAATGACTCTCACACCAATTTCTTTACATTATTGACTTGTATACATATGATCCTAGACTCATCCCGCATCTATTACATTATTCATTTATCATTCTAATGAACATCTGTACCTTTTTTGTACAAGAATTTTCATCTGCAATGTACATATGTATACAAGCTACATCTCTGAGATCTCTTCAATTTCTTCAATGGCTTCTTAACTTCATTTTGATTTGTGACATGCTTCAAGCACTTCATCATCATCAATTTGTGATTGCTTTGTTTCGACAATCCTCGGAGTAGAAAACCGAGCTCACAAGGCCACACACAGTACTCCACACAGAGCTCTAGAATACATAGAAAAACACATTACATAGGGAGCATGAACACAGACTTCTTAGGTGTTACAAATGTGGTCAAAATTATAGTCTATGATTGACGAGGCCACTATATGTTTTATCATTAAAGAACATATACAAAGAAGTGTCCGATAGCCATTTGGCCTTTCACATGGACACTAACGATAATAGTAGATGAGGATTTTGGTGATTCCCCACCTCAAATGTCATCTCCTATAGTGCCCATGATGGTCACAAAGAAGGTACCGTCTATGTCACATATTGTCATGCTTTCACCAGTGGCACAGAAAGGATATTAGTTCCTCGATACAAAACTCGTTATTATGAGAGGATTCATGGCATGATAGGCTATCAAGGTCCTCTTTGACAGTGCGTCTATGCATAATGTCATTAGTTCTCGACTAGTCAGAAGGTTACACTTAGACATTATTCAATCAGTCTATGCATATGTAGTGGAGTTAGCCGATGGGAAGGGAACTTAGACATAGAATGGAGGAGTAGTAGGTCTACCTTCTGGATCCTTACCTACAATGACATATTGGATTTTGAGATAGCACAACTAGCCCATTTTGATGTAGTACCAAGTACAAAGTGGCATGCTAGGAAACCATGAGTCATAGACTTTGCTTCACATGTTTATCAATTTGCACATGAGGGGAGGTGATTACGATTTTGTGGAGTGCAAGATTTCCAAGAGATGTGATTGGTGACCACAACCAAGTTGGTCAAGATCGATTGTAAGTATATTTATTTTCTTTATTCCACGTATTCATCTTGTGCAATGATGGATTCTTGCAGTCAAGGAACCTCTATGGAATGCTCAAGTACTTCATCTAGAGTCTATCTAGATTGCCATTTAGGATCCACATTGGGAGTGCACGAGTGAAGAAATTATGCTTGGCAATATGAGAATTTGACTTCTCTATATCTCACTCTGCATCTATCTTTATCTGCATTTTTTCTCTCAACTCGGTCTACTTGTCTATTCTATTGTGATGTTATTATCGTACATGGTATCAAAGTTGAGGAGGCTCTGAGTAATGCAAAAGAAAAAAGTAAAGTTTGCAGAGGTTTCAACAATAAAAGAGAGAAGATGTCAAGCACTATGTCATCATCTATCAATGGGAATCAAGGTGGTTTGTCAACAAGAGTAGGTGAAGCACAGATAGGAGCAACAATGATGCCAGTCATCCCAACATTGCAGATACGACCATTAGCCTTCACGGAAGGTAAATTTGATGGTATGAACTACACTGTGTGGAAGTTTAAAATCACTTCTATCCTTGATTCATATGAGCTTTTGGAGATTTTTCTTAGGATTGATCATGAGCCCCTAGAAACACCTAATCCAAATAATCCTGGTTGAATGATTCCTCGTGATGTTGATCTTCTACATGCTTGGAAATGTAGAAATGCAGATGCACTCTGTACTATAGTTCCAAGTACTACTGAGAGTGTTCTCATTGGCATTCAGCATACAAGGCATGTGAATCATGGAACACATTGAGAAATCATTATGAAACTCGTAATCAGACATGGATTCAGAACTTGAGATTCAACTAGCAACAGAAAGGTTTTTCTTATGGAAAGACTATAGAGGTGTTTATCACTCGCATAAAGAATCGCAAGTGTACAAAAGCAAAGTGAGGAGCTAGCTCAACATTGTGTTTGAATTTTTCCACCTAAGTTTTATGGTTTAGTAACTACCCTTAATACTCAAATCAAATCTCAATCACTAACTTTTGAAGAATTCAGTGCCTTACTCATGCAGGAGGAGGTGCGGCTCAAGACAAGGAGTGGTGTCAACAATGGAGATGTTGCGTTCACACAAAATGCCATAGGAAGCAAAGTAGACTCTTCAAAAGATGGAGACAAAAAGAAGAGCGACAAAAATAAGTTCAAGGGAGAGTGTTTCCACTACAAGATAAAAGGACACACAATCCAAGTTTGTCACATAAAAAATGCAGAAGAGAAGAGTGGATCTTCAAAAGGTGGCAAGGGCAAGGAGTCTACCAACACAGTGAAAATAGAGCTTGAGTTACTTTTTACAATAGAGGAAGTGTGCTCCTTAGCTGAAGCTTCATAAACGAGTGACTCATGGGTGTTGGACAGTGGTGCACCTAATCACATGAAGAGTAGAAAAGACCTCTATAGTTCCTTACATCCTCTAAAGGAACCCATCACAATAAAGATAGGCAACAATGCAAGATGCCTTGCAGAGGGTGAAGCTACGAGTTCTTTCATTAACTCTAATAGTGATGTGAGAAAGCTTTCAAATGTGTTGTATGTTCCACAAATCAAACAAAATCTAGTTTGAGTAGCTTCTATGACTGATCAAGATCATCAAGTATCTTTTAGTAACAGAGGAGCTAAGATTATGGATAGTAACAACAACATTATCACAACTAGCATAAGGAGGAGCAACCTGTATGAGTTGTGTGCTCTTACCACCATAAGTGTAGGCACAAGTAAGCTATGGCATGAGAGATTCAGCCACATCGGATACCTTGTGCTAAAGGAGATGCATCATAGGGCTATGATTGTACACCTACCATCAATTGTAGAAATGAAGGAACCATGTGAAGCTTGCATGATGTGCAATCAATAGAGGAAGGCATTTCCACAAGAAAGCAAGAAGAAGGCAAGCTATCCTGTAGAGTTGGTGCATGTTGATTTGTGTAGAAAAATGCCTACACAGGCCTTGGGTGAATCTTCATACTTCATGTTACTTGTCCACAACTATAGCAAGAGATGTGGGTGTACTTCCTTTGTGATAAGGCTCAAGCTTTTGGTAAGTTTAAAGAATGGCTTTAGCTTGTTGAAATTGAAAGAGGGAAGAAGATGAAGAAAACCAAGACAGATGATGGTGGTTAGTCCACATCAATAGAGTTTGAAGATTTATGCAAGAGTAAAGGAATCAAGCATCAACTCATAGTGGCAAATAGTCCTCAATCGATCCAGAATGTTGGAATCAAACAATCATTGAGATAGCAAGGTGCATGTTGAAGGGAAAGGGTTTGGGTAATCAATTTTGGGTGGAGGTTGTCAACACTACTATGTACATCTTGAATCGAAGCTACATCAAGGCACTTGATGGAAAGCCTCCATAAGAATCCTACATTGGTAGAAAGCCTTTTGTTTCCCATTTCAAAGTATTTGGAAGTGAATGTTATGTACATGTTCTAGATAGCGAGAGAAATAATCTTGAACCAAAAAGCATCAAATGTATCTTCTTAGGGTACAAGAAAGATAAGGAGGCTTATAAGCTTTAAGACCCTTAGGCTAAGAAGATAATGGTGAGTGTTGATGTGGTGTTTAAGGAGGAGTAGCCACATGCAGTGGAGGACGAAAAGAGAGCTTCCTCTTTATCATCAAGTGAAGGGGAAATCCACTATGAACCTGACCCAAGAGCTATCCCTTCTACACAAGAGAAGGAAGTATCATCTTCAGATAATAAGTTTGAATGCCACCAAGATGTTGTCACCCAAGTGGAAAAGCGATTGCCACCTGTAGATCCTTGGTTGCAGATGACTACAAACTTATTTCCTCATGAGTCATACATGGTTCATATGGGCAATATATTGATTAACCACAATATCATTACATTAACACCTCAAAAATACATAGTACACTTTTACTCACTCATCATAAGAAAACTTCTTTCACATATGTTCACCATCATGAAATCACTTCAATAGATGGGTCAACGTATGAACTTATTCAGCCATGATGTAGATAAAAATGCATATATATGGTTCTGCAGCAACAAGTAGTCTTCTGCATTCTTTATCAATCATAATTTATGAGAACCTGCACATATCAAAGTAGTCTTCTGCATTCATTATCAATCATAATTTATGAGAACCTGCACATATCATAACTCTGCATATGCTTATACATTTGATGTTTATCACAACAGTCAATGCTCCTTTCTAGTCTGCAATAAAACCATTTCTCACCATAACATATACACTGTGTATTCACTAATTTTTCCACAATAGTTTACTTCAATAAGTCACATCATCAACACAATAGAAATAAAAACGTGTCCAGATCCTGCAAATAATCACCTGCAACTTTTGGGAGGATTATCACATATACTTATTATGTTCATAAAAACATCATAGCATCTTGATTCCATGAGGCACTCCAATACTCTGAGTGCATAATGCATGAACTATAATATGACGAGTTTTGCATGCGGAAGAGTGGTGAGCCCATAACCGAAGGTATACGGATCTTGTTTTTCACTTCAAAAATTATCACTTAATTTATTTGTACCTGTAGATCCTTGGTTGCAGATGACTACAAACTTATTTCCTCATGAGTCATACATGGTTCATATGGGCAATATATTGATTAACCACAATAGCATTACATTAACACCTCAAAAATACATAGTATACTTTTACTCACTCATCATAAGAAAACTTCTTTCACATATGTTCACCATCATGAAATCACTTCAATAGATGGGTCAACGTATGAACTTATTCAGCCATGATGTAGATAAAAATGCATATATATGGTTCTGCAGCAACAAGTAGTCTTCTGCATTCTTTATCAATCATAATTTATGAGAACCTGCACATATCAAAGTAGTCTTCTGCATTCATTATCAATCATAATTTATGAGAACCTGCACATATCATAACTCTGCATATGCTTATACATTTGATGTTTATCACAACAGTCAATGCTCCTTTCTAGTCTGCAATAAAACCATTTCTCACCATAACATATACACTGTGTATTCACTAATTTTTCCACAATAGTGTACTTCAATAAGTCACACCATCAACACAATAGAAATAAAAACGTGTCCAGATCCTGCAAATAATCACCTGCAACTTTTGGGAGGATTATCACATATACTTATTATGTTCATAAAAACATCATAGCATCTTGATTCCATGAGGCACTCCAATACTCTGAGTGCATAATGCATGAACTATAATATGACGAAGAACTTTCTCTGCATATGAATCACTTCCATGTGCACATACTCTCAAGTATGATTAATATTCAGCTCATACATTTATAATGCATTATCCATATTTCCTGTGCGACATACGTATCAAGTGTACACATCAATACACAACTCTCATGCATAGAGTCACCTATAATCTTATGCACATAATATATTCAAACTATTTGTACCTGTGTGAATAGACCTTCACATCATCCTTACATATGATCTTCGGGGAGGAGTCATATGACAAATGTTTCTTCTATTCTGAGAGATGATTTCCATATCATTTTTATGGCACAAGGAATGAGCTTGTTTCTTGTAACAACAGATATAAGATTTGCATCACCTGCACTTTGTAACCTTGACTTTCATGCAACTGTACTTAGTTCAGAATGACTTCATAAAGTAAGAAACCTTTGTTTATCATGTGCGCTCATAGAAAATAACAACTTGTCATCGACCTATCATAATAACATAATCATGAATCTATCATATATGAGAATTATACCTTTGTGACGTCCACTTTTCTGCAGGCATATATAGTCCGAAATGCTTTCACATAGAACTCTGTGTTCAATCTTTGATACATGCGATCCTGTGACTCAGAGAGAGAGAGAGAGAGAGAATAAAGAACGCATGAAATATATTTCAATCAACTAAGAGTTTACATAGAGAAGAGCATTGGCAGATTTGACATGACATGCCCAATATTATGTCCATGTGTGTTGCTAACAAATCCTACAAGAGAACACTATGGAGAGCCGCGCTGCTATCATGCTCACACACTTCTTTATATAGAAGTTTGAAGACTCGTAAGTGTTCCCTTAGATTTAGGAGGAGTTAAATGCGCATATGCATATTGCCTTAAGTCAAGGAGAAAATCAAGGGTAGGAGTTAAATGCGTATATGCAATTTCTTGAGTCATTCCTTAAGTCAAGGAGGAATCAAAGCGCAAGTGGATTCCTACGTAGTTTTCTATGGTTCACACAAGGGTTTATTCATATCTGTTATGAAAAGAAACTAAGATAGTGTTCATATGAGAAAAACCAAAAAAACACTACGGGCACACTTTATTAGAACATTCCAATGAAAGGAAGCAAAACTAAAAATATGAGAGGGTCCTCTAAGTTCTAATGTTTTAAAGATTCATTGAAGCTTGCCATTTTTTTCAACACTCCCCCTCAAGCTTCAATGTGTAGTCCACGGGATGTGCCAAATAAAGTTCTCCTCGAAGCTTGCAACAATAGCTAGCAATGCTTGAGGAAATTTCCATGGTGGCCTTTGCATCCGAATTTGTCGATGGAGTGCTTGCTTTCTCCCTTTCAAGAAGTTTGGCTTCCATTGGCTTGATATCTTCATCAATCTTCTTCTCTTAGGAGTTCTTCAAAGATCTTTTGAAGGATCTTCAACAAAAGCTAGTTGAAGAGCAACTGAAGTTTCTCTCCAAGCCTTCATGAGATAGAAATAAAGAAATTGATGGCCTCTTGCCATTTCAAGGTCTTCTTCTACTTCAGTTCCTTGGCTGTAGGGTTTTATGAGACCTTTCCTTTGCTTTATTCTTTGATATGAGAGCTCTGCATGCTCTCCTTTTGATGTCATAGTGTCTTCCTCCTCAAAACCTGTCTGAAATACAAGTGAAGCATTATTTTCATGATGCATAAGATCTCTTACCATATCTTTCCTTCCCATTGTCTTCTTTTGTATTTTCTCTTCCTCTCTCTCTTGCTCTTCTCTCGATTTCTTCTTATCTTCCATGGCGGCTTCCTTTCTTTGAGTGTCCTCCTTTAGACTCAAATCATTCCAACTCACTATGAAGCTTCTCTCCTTGCTCTCGTTGGTGGCTTCCTTCTTCTTGAAACTCCTTGCACTTTCTCCTTTGGCTGGACTATCCTTCAAGGTGGCTTCTTCAACTTCTTCATGGGCTGGTTTTTGTCTTGAAACAATTGTTCTTTGGCCTTCATTCTCCTCATCTTCAACTTCAACCTTCTTTCTCTCTTTGTCTTTGATGGAATAGGCTGCTATGAGCTCTCCTAGCTCATCTTCTTCTTTGACATGATCTCTCCCTTGCTCTTTGCCTCTTGCCATGGCTTTCAAGCCATTGTCTATGTCTTCCCCTTGGTCCTGAGCCTCTCCATGTGGCTGAAAATATACTTGAGAGTCTCCACATGACTCTCTTGTAGGCACTCCTTCAATAGGGTGCTCAAGGAACTCTTTGATAGTTCCTTCTTTCTCTTCATACCTACACTTCCAAGACTTCTTGGTGGAAATCTGAAAACAACATAAACAAGAAGTTTTTACCTCCCATTTTGAAGCATTCGTTTGAGTAGTGACCTCCTTGGTGCTCCAAAAGTTTAGTGCTCTAACTCTCCATCGAGTGAGCTTCTTCAACCTTCCTGAAATCTTCATACCTTGGATTCCCTTTGGCTTCAACTTTGTTGAGTAAGCCTTCTTGCTCAAACTCCTCTTGAGTGAGCGGTTCAAATGCTCAAGCTCCTTTGATCGAGCTTTATCACAAGCTACCTCCAATATTAGCTTGTCTTTGACTAGGGTGACTTTGGTGATGCCTCCTCGCTCACCTTCCTTCTTGAATCCTTGACTCTTCCAAAGTGCTCTTTAGCAGTCTTCACTTTGAAGTGAACCTCTCGTCCACTTGTCTTGGTCGAGGCCTTCAACAAAACAATAGAGCAATGAATGGGAGATATACCTTAGGCTTCTTCTCAAGCCTTCCTTTTCTTTTGAGATTTTCTTCTTAGCCTCCCCTTTGTGAAGCTTTTCCAAGCTTCCTTCTAGCAGCCTTCAAAGCTTCTCCCTTGAGGCTTTCTTTACTTGTGAAGCTTTCAAAACTTCTTTCCTGCAGCCCTCTTATTTGTAAATCTTCCTTCTTGCAGCCTTTCTTTATTTTTGAAACTTCCTTCTTGTAGTCTTCTTCTTGTTGGCTTCTTCTTGATAGAAAGTCTTTACTTTGAACCTCTGATTGCTTGCAATGAACCTGTAGATTGCTTCAAACAATAGCTCAAATGGTTAGTTACCCTTACTAGAGTATCTCAATACATATGTGACCTTGAGCTCTTCAAGCTCCGATGGGTTTCGACAAACCTCCAATAGCCTCGATAGCTTTACATAAGCTTGTACGCAACCAAGGTTGGCTCTGATACAACAAAAGTATCAGAGCCAAAATTAAAAGAAATTCAGATGGTTCCATTGCTAGGTACAAAGCAAGGTTGGTGGCGAAAGGCTTCTCCCAAAGCTACGGGATAGATTATGATGAAACTTTCAGCCCCGTAGCCAAGATGCCAACAATTAGGACTTTGATTGCAGTGGCCACATCAAGGAAATGGAGCTTATATCAGTTGGATGTGAAGAATGCCTTCCTCAATGGAGAGCTTGAAGAAGTAGTCTACATGAGCCAAGCTCAAGGATTTGCTAGTATGAGGTACCCAAATCATGTTTGCAAGCTAAGGAAAGCACTATATGGACTAAAGCAAGCCCCAAGGGCCTGGAATCAGAGGTTAGTGGATTATTTATCAAGTTGTGGATACAAAGAAAGTGTTGCAGATCCATCACTTTTCATGAAGAAGCAAGGAGACAAGACGGTATATATATGCATCTATGTGGACGATTTGATCATCACAGGAAGTGATATTGCAGGTATTAAAGATATCAAATCAAAGCTAGGAAAGGAGTTCAAGATATCTGATCTTGGAACACTAAAATACTTCTTGGGAATAGAGGTAATCTATGCACACAATGGCATCTTCTTGATTCAAAGAAAATACTTGTTGGATGTGCTATACAGGTTTGGTATGAGTGGTTGTAAGCCACTTTCTCAGCCCATGGAGCCCATTACAAAGTTGGTTGCTGGTCAAGGAGAGGCTATACAAGATATTACACTATATAGAAGCATAATTGGTTCATTAATTTATGCTACATTCACTAGACCTGATCTTGCATATGTAGGAGGTGTTCTCTCTCAATTTTTGCATGCACCTACGCATGATCATCTTATGGGGGCAAGAAAGGTGCTTCGTTACATCAAGCACACCATCAACCAAGGTCTATTTTACTCATATGATGCTGATCTAAGTGTTAAAGGATATAGTGATGCTGATTGGGTAGGTAGCAAGGATGATCGAAGGAGTACATCAGGTTATGTTTTCATGATAGGTACAAAAGTGATCTCTTGGAGCTCTAAGAAGCAACCCACTGTTGCTCTTTCATCCACAGAGGCTGAGTACAGAGGTTTAGCATTGGCTACATGTGAGCTATTATGGCTTAAGAAGCTACTTAAGGACTTGGAAGTGGAAGTGCAGGAGTTTCCTCTTTATGGAGACAACATTTCAAGCATCTATCTAGCTAACAATCCCATGTTTCATGCAAGGAGCAAGCACATAGAGGTTCATTACCACTTCGTTAGAGAAAAGGTGATGGCAAAAGAGCTAGATATAAGGTATGTGAACACTAAAATGCAGGTTGCAGACATGATGACAAAGTTTCTTGAAGGTACAAAGCTTGGAGGATTCAAGGAAGCTATCAACATAAGAGACATAGGCTGAAGCAACAAAGGAAAAGACTTGAGCTTGAGGGGGAGTGTTGAAAGTTTTTCAAGCTCAAGAGTGTGGGAACATGCCCTCAACAAGATAGATAGATAGATAGATAGATAGATAGATAGATAGATAGATAGATAGATAGACAAATAGATAGATAGATAGATAGATAGATAGATAGATAGATAGATAGATAGATAGATAGATAGATAGATAGATAGATAGATAGATAGATAGATAGATAGATAGATAGATAGATAGATAGCATTAGGGGAAAAAATGAACCTTGAATGGGACTTTTAGATTAAGGAGTGATTAGTGATGGAACAATCAAAAGAGGGTGGTGGCCACAGTCTATGCCCTATAAAATATTAGGCTGAAGGGGGGAGAGGGGACATATTTCTCCCTTATTTAATGAGCTGTCTCTAGAGAGAGAAGGAATCTCGTAACTTAGTTGGGCCCAATTTTTTTTTAAAAAGTCATCTTTTCCCACTACTTTCACTCTGTAGCACACCATTGAAGCTCCTGTTTCTACACTCCAACCTACCTGCATCTCCTATCTCGAATTACTGTTGTAGCTTGAAGACCTTTAGCTTCAATGGCAACATCTAAAGCTTCTAGGCGATGGAAAGATGAAATCCTCACATTAAGATGTCACAATATCAAAGCCACAAATGGACATTGGCTATCACATGAGTACTCCAAAGGTGTTGGGTGTACATGCAACACTCTAGAGTTGGGCCTCATCGAGTTAGAGATCGTGGAAACTTAGATCTTCATTGGAAGGGAAAGCTACTTGGCTTCAAGAAGCACAGAGACAATGGGATGGTTGCTATTGTACAACATGCTTTTACAATGGCAACTATGAAACTTGAAAACTCTAGTAGAATGAGATATCCTATGAATTGTAAGTATTACTCTACAATATTTTATACTTTCTTGTGTCGGATATATTTCTGAACTATTTAGATATGTTTTTGTTTGTTTCAGATATATTGCCTTTTACTTTAATGACTGCGATTTCTTGCAAATTGTTTACAGGTGGGCATAACATTGGAATACAAAATGAAAGTCCCTGTAGATTGAAGCAAAGATGGAACATAACTTTCATTGTCATAGTTCTTTTGCAACCTCATAATGTCACTTCATGGGCCCTATTCATTGTATCTTATAGTTTTTGCACTTTTAAGAACCTTGTAAATAGTAGGACAATTAATTCATGTTAGATATTGTATATACCTTCTTCTCTGCAATGGTAATTTTGAAACTTCTGGAATGTCAAAAAGGGTATGCTCACTACTTTGAAATGTGGTTGCTCATGTTTTTTTCTGTGCATTATTTTGTCATCAGGAACACATTTTCTAAAATTGCACTTCTTTATTCTATACTTTTAAAAGTGGGCCGAGTCAGTTTAAAAATTGAAACTGCTATAAAAATGGGTTCTATGTGCTCATTCCTCACATTTGCACTCTCAAAGAGCTAGAAAGCATAGACAAGCCACTAGAATTCTCGTGCGCAAGCAATGGTTGCTAGCACTTCCACTCCCATGAAATCTCCTCGAGATCTATTCATGGAGTTTTTGGAGACTACAGACTACAACGGTTGTACGGATTTGTATGACCTAGTCTGTAGAGTCCCTAATCTTGAAGGGACAATAGCCATGAACTATGATGTGATCGACGAGATCACATATTTTATGGAATTCTATATATTAAGATATGTTATAGATATTCCAGCATATGAGTGTAAATGGGTCCCCTGTGACCTACTTTTCTACATTTATAAAGGCGATGAGGCATTTGCAAAGCGCTTCAAGCATTGCATGGTTATTGTTGAGGATTTAGGACACGTGTTAGATGGCACAATGCCCTTAATTAAACAATTAAATAAGAAAAGGAAAATGGGAAGAAAATATCTTTCCTATGTTGCAACAACCATCTTTTTTGTCAATGAGGAGCCCGAACCTACACCCATGGATCTACCCCATCTTGTTACTGGGGGTTTTGTAGATGACAAGAAGGAACCCCAGACAGAAGCTCTCAACTTATTAGAAGAGACTCAAAAAATTTCTAGAGAATTTCCGCAAGGAGTAGTGGACAAATTAAAGGAAGCAAGCACACACAATAGTCCACCCTCCAACTTAGAGCCTGTGGAACCCACTCTACCAGAGGTAGAGATGGAAATGCTTTCAGTTGTACTTGTCGACGAAGAGGAATTCTTGTTCGTGCACGATATTGAGAAGACATTTGGTCTACACCTTGGCGAATGCCTTAGTATTTTCTGCTCAACCTCGGATGTTCCCACCGACAACACTTCTGACATTATCGAAAAGGAAACAATTCCACTTGGTGATTCAGTTGGAGACACCATTGCATTTGTGTGCAAAGAAATTTTGAGCCATGCCAACCAAGATGCCACTGAAGAAGATCTGGCCGCAGAAAGGGAAAGAATTTTGGAGAAGAAGATTCCAACATCCCCTGTTGTGGAGCAAAGTGGCATGGCCCACTCATCAATTCCACTAGATGCAATGGGAAGAGGAGAGGATGAAGATAGGCTTCAAGATGTAAGTATCTAATGACATTTATGGTTGTCTCATATTCATACAAGATTTATCTATTTAATTTTATGATTGTCTATGTGCAGGAAGCAATTGAAGTGGATAAATTTGCAGCAAGGAGTGGTGGTCACCATGTTGCACTTGGCCATGGCTCTTCCTTGGCACATTACATTGGAAAATTGCCAAAGGAAGATTTTGTCATAATCCACAAGGACTTTTCCCCTCAAGGACACTTCATGACTTGGTGTCTGAAGGCCTTGATCAAAGTTTTGTGCCTATCTACAATAATGCAGGGGACCAATTGTATATTTCTGGTTAGGAAGTCCTTTGCCC
Source organism: Ceratopteris richardii (assembly GCA_020310875.1). Classification (NCBI taxonomy): domain Eukaryota; kingdom Viridiplantae; phylum Streptophyta; class Polypodiopsida; order Polypodiales; family Pteridaceae; genus Ceratopteris; species Ceratopteris richardii. Next base: position 100,979,588 of record CM035435.1, read on the forward strand.
TTACTACCCTAGGAGTTAACTTTAGAGGAAAAATATTAGGTCGAATAGGAATAGCTTTAGGTCTTGGATTGACAGACCCTCAGTTAATATCCCAATCAATTTTGACTTTCCAATTGCCACTGTCTTTTCAGAGAAGAAAGAATGTAGTGGAGAGGCTCAAGGCCAAGAGCCAATCGTAAAAACTTTATAATACCAATTATTGTTTTTCGAATTTCCATGTGTATTGTCTTTATGTTTTTGACAATCTCTTAACTTTTTAACACTTTAATCAGTCTTTTTCCAATCATTCTTGTTTTGTTGCCCAAAATGCATGGATGGCCTAGAAATGCAAAAAAAAGGCCTGCCATAGAAACACAGGGATGGGCCCTGCAAAAGTTTAGTAGGGCCCATCCCTACGTTTTTGTGGTAGGCCTTTTTTTTGCATTACTAGCCCATCCCATGCACTAGGTTCCCTATATTGTAAGTCTATGTCCCTCAATTACAACCTAGACTTGTGGAATTGTGGAATACTCTTCTTATGTGCAATCATTAGAGAAAATTTAGACTCCTCTGGGTGCATATAAGCATGTAGCAATAAATAAGTACATTTGAATGTTGATCAACATTGTTTAGCTATTGGTCAGAGGGTTAGCATGCAGTGCACCCTATCTAAGGCCAATCATATGCACCAATGTACATGGCATGTGGTTTCATGGCTTACAAATGCAAAAAAAAGGCCTGCCACAGAAACGTGGGGATAGGCCCTGCAAAACTTTTGTAGGGCCCATCCCCGCATTTCTATGGCTTTTTTTGCCAATATTTGGCCCTTGCATGCATTATATAGCAACACCACTTACAAGTAGTACAGTAAAAAGAGTGATTAAGCTATGCAAAACACTTCAAAGAGGTACTGGAAAAAGACACCTAGATACATAGGAGAAATAGACTTCAAAACATGTACCTAAGAGATAAACACTTGGGAGGGCAAATATAAGAAGAAAAAGATTATATTCATCAGTTGGGCTATACAAAAAGTTCTCCAAACAAGGGAGTACAAATATTTGTTAAGGGTTATTCCCTCTAATTCTTCTAGCGAGCTGCAAATCTTTAAGTTGTATTGTCACTCTCTTTGCATAGATGGCACATAAGTTAGAGTCCTCCAACATTGAAATAAGATACGCCTCTGCAGCTTCTTGAAGGTCTTCAATGGCTATCCCTTGGATACGAAGTCCAGCCCAATAGTGTTGGATCTCTTCCTTCACAACTCTTGCAAATGACCTTCATGGAATAAGAAGCTCCACAGACTTTTGATATTGTCGAACCTTTGCAAAGGATCTGGTTTGCTTTCTACGCCTTTGCGGTGCTCTTGCATTTGGGGAGATGTTGTGTTGTGGTCGTTGTGCTCTACGACGTGGTTGATAGTTCTTCTTTCTTCTTGGAGCACGCTGAGATGGTCCTGCTTCATCATTTACTTCCTCTGCCCGACCTTGCCCTCTTTCTTCATCGATTGGTCTTTCTCCTTGTCGTATGGGGACTGTCTTTCCTCCTTGTGTTACTCGATGGTTCACAGGGATATGATCGTTGTTCCATGGTGGATCGTTTATACTTTCTTCATCTGAGGAACTCTCTAAATTTGATGTTGTCTCCATCACAACTTGCCTCTGTCCTTGTTGTTTGGGCCTTGCCTTGAGTGGTGTCCTCACTGGGGGCTTATCATTAGATGTGGGAGGGGAATAATTTATTTCTTGTGTTACATCTCTCTCTCTTGTGAAGCTTCATCCCCCCACGATGAAATGCTACCAGAGTGTGTCCTTACACCCGAGTTTCATCTAGAAGAGTGGCTTGTGGTTCGACGCTTCTTGTGGGGTGTCATCCATGTTGGGCACTGAGTACCTTGCACATGGATAGGGTAGAAGACATGATCCTTTCTAGCAGTCTGCTTTGTGCATGCCATTCTCTTAGGTTGTAAAGTGGTAAAATGAGGAAGGACACCTTTATTTATAGCCTGTCACTTAAGAATTGTCCTATTCACATTTAAATGAATAAAAATTAGTTTTAAGACATTAAAAGTATATTCACAAAAACATTAAAATTTTATTTGAAGTGAAAGGAGTTATAAAAACCTTGAAAAGAATAATGCATTTTAAGAGTTTGGAAACTATTTCTATGTAGAACCCTTGCGGACTCTTTGTGCATGCCTTTGGGCATGATGTAGTGGTCCTGATGATGACCTCCACTTCTCTCTTGAAATATCATGTTGTAGCTTTCGTGTAATCTTTGCTATTTGTGACTCACATGCTCGTTCCATTAGATATTTTCTAGCAAAGGTCGCACGAAAAAACCAGTTGAACATTTCTTCTAAATAGTTTGATTTTGAGTAGACCACCCCAATGACAAGTGTTTTTAAAGTAAACACCTCTAGCTCTGTAATGTGACTTCTCCATTCCTTGTGTACTAAAAATGTCCAGTGACCCATATCGATTCATAAAATATGCTCCATGTGCAAAAAGAATATAATATGCTCTGGTCAATAAGATATACACATGGTGTTTAAGACCAAATAAAAAAATGTAAGCAAAACTTACTATGTAATGTGTAATGTTGCTTTCTCCCCAAGATAAGATGAATGACTGTGTAAACTCCTTCAAAGTCACTTGCAATAATTTTTGTTCTGAAGCGTTAGTGGAAACCAAACACATCAAATGTAACAATTGATCTAAAGATGAACAAACCTTTGTTAATGAGATCAACCTGGCTATCATTGTCTGTCCTAATTGAAGAGAGGTCCTTCCAAAGCTCCCATTTCCCATCATCTTGACTATTCACATCTCTTTTAAAGAAATGTCTTGCCTTCTTCCCAGTCATTGAAACTTGTTGTAAAATCTCTTGAGACTCACCATGCTTCTTAACAACTAAAGATACGTGGCCACCATGGCAACCTATAGAATTCAAAAGATCTTCTATTTTTTGGATTGCTATTGTAGACCTCTCTAGTGGTTTCATTGCAAATGCATATTTAACATGGAGCTTCAAAAGCCTATCAAAGATCCTCATGCATGCATGCAAAGTACAAACGTGAACATTGACTAATGGAAATGGAATGATGGGGTTCCAATCATTGCTTATTTTATCACGAGTCGGTTCCTGTAACATTGGACACCTCAAAAGTGATATCTCCCATCCCCTATGATTCAATGAGTCTGTTTCATCGATTTCTTCAGAGTCATCAACTCTCATCAATGCCCTTGCAGGTTTAGACTATCGCTTAGATCCTTTGTAACCTTGTGTAAAATATGGGCAAGGATAGAGAGAGGATGCTCCTTGTTTATAACCTAACATGCATTTTATACGCTTAAGGTCTCCACCCAAATGCCATTCTACCTTAAAATCACCTATATCATCTACAAAAACCTTTTGCCCATGTATTTGAGAAGAGATTACTTCCGTAATCCATGGAGTCCTACTAAAAATCCACGAAATAACATTGTTTGTTTCTTTGGGAACTTCTATCGCACCTGACCACCAGATATCTCTCTCTAATTGCTCACTGTAAGCCAAATGGGAAGTGGATCCTAAAGTTTCATCACTCATTGCATGGTCCATAACTTCATTCATTATTGTCACACTCAACCTTTCTAGTTGCCGACCCTTTATGATTTGACACTCATCAAGCTTTAGTATGAACTTTAACTTAACATTAATGTTTGCACAGAAGAGAAAACATTATCTTAATATGACACTTCAATGCAATAAAACTTCAACACCAAATAAAATGTACTAGGGGTACCTTTGATTGTTGAACTATAAAAGTGAACCATTGCTTGTTGAAGCTTCTGAAGATCCACAAAGATATTGTTGAATTTAGTGTAAGTAAAATCCTTATGTAGATATGATTTTAAATTGCTTCTTGGGAATATTTAGATGATAAACAGAGGCAGGCATAGTGTCTTCTATGAATAAATATTGTCCAATAGTACAAGTCACATCCTCATTTGAAGTTTTTTTTTATAAACACTTTATATGGGCATGGAAATATACTTTGAGAAATACCTTGTGCTTGTAAGGCTTGCCTCAGAAGGGTGTACATTGCAGTATACCCATTTCTACTGATGCCCGCTTCATCACATATTGCCCGCACATCTTGCACTGTGATAAGGTTTTTTAACTTCTTTGAAAACTCAGCTTCAACAACAACTCTAATACACTTTCCTATGGGCGAGTCTAAAGCAGAAGTGATTTCTTTGGTGTTTATATAGCTATTCATCAGCTTGAATTGGTCTTGTGTTGTTGATGAAGCAGTTATTTCTTGAATAAATGACCTAGACAATGAAAGATTCCATTACAAGAGTCTTCATTAAAACATATAAAAATAAAAAAACAATCACCTTGTTGCATATATACGTTGTTTGCATGGGGAGAGAGGGAGAGAAAATCGATTTTTCAAAGCTTAAAGACTCGGCAAGGAAGAAAGCAATGTCTTAGAGTATTTGATTAAAGTATGTTGATCAAAAGTTTATTGAAGTATCTTAGCATGTAAAAAGTAATGGATGTTTTTTCATAGAATGTTCAACGATGAACAACAATAGAGCCTCATTTTCTCTAAGACTTCTTCTTGATAAAAGTTACTCCCCACATTTTTGTCATTATCATCGTAAGAATGTTATACATAAGTTATGCATTGAGTTCCTCCATAAAAGGAGGAATTTCAACAAGAAGACGGTCTGAAGCATTGGCTTCTTCTAAAAACCTACCCTTTTTAGAAACAATCGGATCCTAAGCACCAAATTCTTTGATAGTTTTTCCATGTAACAACACGATCTTTGACACCAGGTTCTTCCTAAGAATAGGGGCTTTTTAACAAGAATAGGGGCTTTCTAGCATAAAGTCAATGTTTCGCATCAACCTTCCTCTTAAAATCAATGTCAGAATCATGGTTTTATGAAAAACTTTCTCCATAATACAAAGGAATAAGAGCCAAAATACGAAGGAGCCTTATTAGTTACATTTTGTACCCTTCATTTTAATTAAAATAGATTCATTCTTGTTGAAACTCATAGTATTCAACTTTCCAAAAGACAATTCAATGTTTCTTATATCACAACATCGATTTCTCACATGCATGGTTTCGTTTGTAAATATATGACCAATAAAGGAAATTAAATTTATTGAGATTCTAACAAAACAAATACAAAGAAATCCAAAAATCCATTTTTTACTCTTCTGAGGGACGATGATATACGATGATAATGTACTCAGAATTTTAGAAGCACAACTCTAGATGGATACACAATGATTTTTTAGGGATACCAAGTACTTTATTACCCATAAATCGAAATGTTTGCAATTATATACCAAGGATCACTAGTTGGTGAGACTTGAAGTTGTAGAAGAATCAATGGAAATATTGATTGCGACCACCCACACATGGATACTGGAAGTGGAACTTACAAAAACCTTTAGAAGAAAGGGCAAGCAGTTCAATGTTGAGGGCTTGGAGCATTAACACAACTTTTACTACAACGATAGTTGGGAAAATTGATATCAACCTTCCCTAGCTTTTATCATGAATTGTGAAAAATCAACAGTGGGGAATCTGTCAATCTTTTTGTGGTACGTTCGTGGTACGTTTGTGGTACGATATCATAGGGGAAGCTTGTGATATATTCCTCTTCTTCATCATAAGACCTCTATGAGATATGATTTCTTGGTCACATATCTCTCTCTTGGCATAGGACTCCAAGGTAGCATTGATCTTGATAACCTTTGTGTTTTCTCCCACATTTCCTTTCCCATGGCTCCTTCTATATCAAAAATTTGATAAATTTTTTTCTTGCTTCCATCGATTGGAGGCCCTTTAGGTCCTCACCCACATGTCATAGTCCTTGTCAACATTAAAGAAATCCAAAAGTACTCATAGCATCCAAGTCCTTGTTTGCTTGCCTTTTTGCCAAAAAATATTGTATTTAATCCAAGA
>CM035435.1:100990540-101013040 GCA_020310875.1 Ceratopteris richardii
TGCCCAGGTGTCAAGCATTGGTAGGCGGTTAAGCGTGTCTTTTGCTACTTGAGTAGTACCCGACTACTTGGGTTGTTTGATCACAGGGGGGGATCACTACTGCCCGATTTGCATGCTTTCTCTGACTCTGGCTGGGCTAGTTGCTATGACACTCATGTGTCCACTAGTGGTTTTTGCTTCATGCTTCGTAGCTCATGTATATCTTGGTTGAGCAAGAAGCAGCCTACTGTGGCCACTTCCAGTTATGAGGCTAAGTATAGGGCAGCTTTCACAGCTACTGGTGAGTGTGTGTGGCTTAGATGCCTTATGGCTGATTTGGGTGTTGGTCAGTCTTCTGCCACCACCATCTTCACTGACAGTCAGAGCGCATTGGCAGTTGCAAGGAACCCTGTGTTAAAACACATTGAGGTGCATTATCATTATGTCAGGGAGAGGTTCTCTGCTCGCACTAAGCACATGGAGGTGCATTATCATTATGTCAGGAAGATGAGCTTGGCATATGTGCCTATGCAGGAGAACATTACAGACCTTTTCATGAAGGTTTTGCCTAGGGAGAAGTTTGAAGATTTCTGCAAAGCTTTGGGCTTATTTCCTTTTGTGTAGTGATTTCCACATAGCGTGGCACTTCCTTATACATGAGTGTGAGCTCCTTGTTCACCCCATCACTCCCAGGGGGGATTTGTTCATATATTTAGGTAGTGATGTGTGTGAATACTCTAGGACCACCGGGGCACTTTTTTCCCTCTTTAGGAGGTTATTTTCCCTCGGCTTGTAATATAGGTCTTCTTGATCCATTAGAGATTCCTAATAGGAAATTGGAGAGTATCCCTATGAAATTTAGTATGCGATCAACAAGTAATACAGAGGAGAATGGCGTGTCAGCACGAGGCAACAACTAATAGAGAGAGTCAGGAGGAAGGAGCATCAAAAGTACACGTAAATGAAGCCCCAATCCTTGTAGACATGACCATTTGTATGCTGGCTTTGTTTCTATGGCTGAGGGGTGCAGCATACGTGTCAATCTACAGGTTATGCACGTGGAAATGAGGAACACAACCAAAAACTAAGCGAATGAAGGCGATCAAAGGAGCAAGTCAATTGTGGCGGTCCGACTGAGTGTTGCTGATTGGCCATGTGGCAAATGTTGAACAAAGAATGCCAACGCCAGTGTGGTTGCGCAGCCAGCGAATAAGTGTCGCCGGGATGAAGATGCCAACATTTTGGAGATTTCTGACTCTGTGACGTATGTTACACTGCACTTTTGCTTGGCAGTCCGGCATCCGGATCCACTGTTGAACCCACTGTCGGACAAAGTCCATCGGCTTACTTCAAAAAGGTTGAAACAAGTGCACCCACTATCCGACAAAGAGCATCTGCTTACTTCAAAAAGCTTTGACCGATGCATCACCGCTTGGTTAGTCTTCATTGATTCATGGGATGATGGGGCCATCCGCATACGTTTGAACTTGGATCTTAAAAAGGCATTGCTTTTCTCGTACTCGGGCATAGACATTGGTCCATAGTGTACACTCATGTCTCAATCCCTTTCAAGGCGAAAGTCTTAAGATGACGAAGTTATAAAATACATTTTTCTGCATCACTAATACATATTAAAAGGAAAAAGGTAAGAATATTTTGGGCAAAGCGGAGTCTTGGAACCTCCAAACTGCAAAGCGGTTATGGAACAAGGGGTTCAAACAGTGGAAACAACTCTGGAAACAAGAGACCAACCAGTGGATTAGGTTCGAAGATTTGGATCCTAGACTTAGAGTTACCTTTGAGGAATGGACTCTTCTTCAAAGCAGGTGTTTAGCATGGGACCGCTCATCTACCTGCCTTCTCTGCGGTCAGGATCTTCCTTGCCTGGAGGGCCTCAAATGGAGCAATGGTAAGAAGCTATCCAGAACCCCCAACTTCAAAGAAGATTTAGATATTCACCACACTCTTAACAAGAGATGGTGCCTTTCTTGGACCAAACTTCGGTGGGAACTAAAATTCATGTCTATTTGGCACCCCCTAATTGAGGTCAAAAAGTCCATTCTCATGTGGCAGATCTTGCATAGATGTATCTGGTCCAATGCAATGGCTAACAAAATCTGTGGTGTGCTGCCATGGTGCAAGCGTTGCCATCGGTGCATCGAAGATTTAGCTCACATGTTCTTCGATTGCCCCAAGTCCCGAGTTATCTGGCATCATGTGACCCGAGTATTGAGACTCACGAACCAAATCAGCTGGCAACAGGTGATGTTGGGTGAGGCGGTCGGCTGCTCATCGAGGCTGTGGAATGCCATCAGAGGTGAGACTCTCTGGAAGATTTGGAGGGAGAGATGTGCTGTCAATTTTGGCCAAACTCCTAAGGAATGGTCGATCGAGAAATCCTTGTTTCTCCTAGGTAAAAGAATCTCCCAAGATAAGAGATCTCCACCGTTTAGACATCACTGTATTTATCTCTTCGAAAACAACAAGTTGAAACCCAAATGGGTCCCACATGAGGGTGATGATAAATTTATCCGCCTCATTTGTACTGCCCTCTAGCTTGCCATACTCTTCCCCTACATTGTGGGATTTGGGGGGTCCCATGGGCACTAGTCCCAGTCACTTGTAATTTTTTTTCTTTATTTTAATTAAAGTTCAAGAGATTAGGCTAAGGCCGAACTTCCTTTTATTAAAAAAAAGAATATTTTGGGCAGTCTTTTTCGAGTGTTGCGTCGGGCAGTTTCATCCCTTCTTTGTGGGATATGGAGATGCCACGAGTACTATGCCCATTCACCTGTAGAGTTGTTCTTTCAATCTATTCAAGCAAGCTTCCTTTGAACTTCCTCTTAAAAGAGAATATTTGCAAAATACTTGGAGTCCTCTCATGAGAGAATGGCGACTTCGAATGGGGATCAACCTCAAGAATGCATGCATTGTTCAATTCAATTTTAAATCTAAATGAAAAATAAAATTGGGTTCACACATAGGGTTGTATTTTGACGGTCTATCAAGCCCTTCAATTTCGAAGGCTATCAAAACATAATACCTATATTGCACTTTTTAGCGTAATTTTTGAAGATCTATTAAAATTTATGACCTCATTTAAAAGGTTTAAAATGACAAAAACCGGACAATACGACCGTCAAAAATCAACTATGTTCACACAGACTCGCGATACACTTTTTGATGTCACATGGATAAATTTTATTGGTATGTGGAAAAACAAGTGTTTCGAGTCCACCATGTATTGAACTTAGCTTTCCTCCTCAAAACAAAATCAGACTCACAATGCATTTTGAATGGTCGTTTTGTTTTCTTAGCAATTATATCAGACTGACAATTCATTTTTATTGGTCCTTTGGTTTTCTTAGCGATTAAATATACAAATTGAGTTTACTTTTTAGAAGCGCCACTCCTTTGTATAAATTGCAGAGCATGGAGGTTAGGGTGATTCGGCACAAACATACTCCTTTGTCTGAACTCTCTAAGGCGACGATTAAACGTTCAAAAGAAAAAGGAAAATAAACAAATCATATATATTAAAAGAAGAAACAAATATATATTAAAAGAACATAACGTACATGAATAACTGAAATAGACTACCAAACTATGTTTTTTCTTTGCAATGTGGTGTAGCGAGATGGACATGTTTTATTGGCATAGCTATAATTTTTTGCATCTTTGCCCACGAGGAATCCATAAACGGGATAAGTACATATGAACTCAAACAAGGTAGTGATTATGAAGAAAGACTTTGGGACACAAGCAAGAAACACATTTGCATCAAGCGTTTTATTAATTAAGCAATCTCCTCATAACACAATCACATCTATCTTTTTAGGAGACTTCAAGCCCCATGAGATTCTAGATATCTTCATAATCCGACAATCCTATCATTTAATAGGACGAAACCATAGAGACAAAATCCTTCACATATGTCCATGCATGTTGGTTTAGTTGGATGGAGCTCTCACCTCTTGAGGCAGCAGTGGGGGTTCAATCCTTGTTCGTGAAGATTGTTGATATATTCAGGTAGTGATGTGTGTGAACACTTTAGGAAACTTGTATATACGCCTATTGCCCTAATGGGCTACTTATCTTTGCACATTCTAGTGGTAATACATTCAACATTGTGTGTTGTGCTCCAAGCTTCTTCCTCTTCCTTGTGTTGTTTGCATGCCTCTGTAGACGTCTAACTCCAAAAATTGGTATCAGAGCAAGTCACCACTTCATCTAGGGCGTTTTCTACAACTCTTCGGTTGCAGTCTCAGAATTGCACAAAATTTGGTAAGCATATTAAGGCTGTTTCAAAGGTCAAAAATTGCTTCTCTTTATGGTGCCGAAATCGCGATCTGAGCTCGTTTCGGCCTCCAAATGCACTATCGCAATGCTTGTGTAGGCTATTTCGACTTTTTGTGCCAAAGATATATACCAGTTTTGATTCACCAATATAAGTGTCTCAAAGTCTGCGACAGGTCTAGCAAAACTCGTTTGGGTAGTTCTATTCAACTTATTCAGATACAATCATTTTTCTACATGAAGGTATTTTGGTGAGTGGCCATGGTTGAATGCGGTGATGTATTTCGTATGTTGGCTGTTGAGGATAAGTTGGATGGTATGAATTACCCATTGTGGGCTTATATGATGCATCATGTATTGGTCGCAAAAGGACTATGGAATATTGTATAGGGTATTGAACGATGTCCTGTTACACCTGCGAACACAAGTACTGAAAATACAGGTGCTGGGGCTGATGGAGATGGTGTCGAAGATGATGATATTCTACAGATTCCTCTTCATGCTATTGTTTTTGTTGCACCTACTATAGACAAATTCGGTGGGATGGGAGAGATGCTCAAGCACTTGCATTGATAGCTTTGTCTATGAAATGTGCCATTATTCCTCATATTCTCTCTTGGAGAATAGCTAAGGATTGTTGGGATACACTTACCACATTGTACCAAGCTAGGAATGAGGCTCGTGTTGCTTAACTTTGAAAACAATTGGAGAGTGAGCAGATGAATGAAGGTGATTCTATGGACAATTTTCTCACAAAGATCAAGGATTTGAGAGAGAATTTGATTTCTCTTGATGATGTTGTACCAGATTGCTCACTTGTCCAGACCGTTCTGAATGGCCTTCCCCACTCATATCAAAGCTTTGTCTCTACTCTTCGTTTGACGATGAGAGGCAATCCAAATGCCTTGTCATTTAAGGAGTTAATCTCTATTCTGTTGCAAGAAGATTACTCTAGGTAGAACAAGTCCATCATGCATGTTGCAGATCAAGCTTTCCTGGCTAGTCAGAAGGGCAAAGGTAAATGGAGCTCTTCTACTAGTAAGTAGAAATCTGCAAATGCTACACATTCAAAGAATGAAGACAACGATGAGAAGAAATTAGAAAAGCAGAAATTGTTTTGCAAAAACTATAAAGCAAATGATCATTTCATCAAGAGCTATCCCAAACTGGCTGCTAAAGAGGCAAAGAAGAAAGAGGCCTGAATGGTTATTACACCAAAAATAGAGTTTGCTATTCTTGTGGAGGATGAAGAATGGGCGTTTACTACTGTTTGCAGCTTTGAACCATCATTAGGAAAAAGGGTGAACCCTGCATGGGCCTTGTAAGGATCCCTAATTTTCAGGGATTAAGCCTCATTCTGCTGTTGTCTAAGGGGACAAAGTGCATTTAATAGGGCACTTTTTAGTAGGCTGGAGTAGGCTTTTTTTAAGTCTTACTAGGCTCCTCTCTCTCTTCTTTTAGAGAGAGAGAAAGGGAATCTACTTTCCACATCATCAAACTCGAGCATGTATGGGAATAAAAAAATGATTTTTTTTTTAAAGTCTCAATTTCAGTGTTTATTTACTTGAAAGGGCTCATTTTTTAATATATATGTCAGAAAAGACCTTTTTTGAGTTTAGTTTTTAATTTTCCTTTTGAAAAAGCAATATTTTTAAAATCCCTCCAAAAGTAGAGTGCCACATCATCAAATCCGTAACTACTCTTCACCCAAAAAATGACTTTTTCAAAATTTCAACATTTTTGGCTATTCTCAGTGGAAAAACACACTGTGACCCATCCTCATCCAAGAAAACAAACTTTTCTTGAGAAAATCATGCTCTAGCATCTCTTCCAAACAAATTTCTAGTCTCTTTCTCAGTATTGTTTAATTGTTGGAAAGGATGGTGTTGACACCTATTACAAACCTCACATTAGGACGTCCTCATGCCCCAGCATCAACAAGTATCCATGTTCGTGTGCCCAGAGAGTTTGCTCCAAATACACAATGCAACAATGATGTGAACTCTCAAAATGAGCGTCGTGAAGCTGGAGAAAAGAATATTGATCTTTGGACTCATGGTTCATTATACCCTCCTGATCCAATGTCTTCTTACCATCCAACATTCCATAACCTCTCAACTTTACTTCAGTTCATCGGTGCCGGTAAAGCTGGGCTCTTAGGTTATTGTCAACGATTATCTACACATTATCATATCTTTACAAGAAAAGCTTGAAGAGCTTGAAAAGCATATGGAAGAAAAGGAGAGAACAATTGAGATATTTAAAAACACTGTCCAACACTTGAGAGAGACTCCACTTGGGATGCGACGTAGGAGACGATCATTAACATCCTTTGACTCTCTTTCAATTGGTGGTGGAGCACGCAAACGAGGAGTTTTTGCAATAAGGTTTGGCTTGTATTTGTTTCTCTTTTTGGAAGACTTTTATATGTATGTATATATATATATATATATATATATATATATATATATATATATTTCTTGTTATGTAGGTCATTCGTTGAAGATGTTAATGCATCATCAACAACAGAGGATCAATTCAAGTTATTAAATTCTTGTTTGACCAACAAGCAGGTGGTTAGTATTTTGGAGTCACGGATAGGAAACCTTATCAAGAAGAAAGTGATTAAAGATTTCACAAAAAAGTTACAAGATATTATCACTCCTAGAGACGTGCAGATGGTATGTGATGAAGCAGGAATTAGTACTAAAGGATACAGTGCATTGTACAACCTTTTGAAGCATTCATTAGAAAGAGAAGGTATTTTACAGAATATGTTTCCATCTCCTTACAAGGTATCGCTAAAGAAGTCAATGTCCAATGAAGATATAACTAGTATTCTTGGAAACTACTTATATATAGAGGATATTATGCCTATGTCTATTTATCATTTATCTACATCCAAAAAAGAGTTGAAAAGCGCAGTTGGAAATGGATTTCCTTACACAAAGTACAACAACATATTCGTGGATTTGGAGAGGCTTCAACAGGCAATGGTTCAATTTTACAAATCTACTATACCAGGTATGTGCACTATTGTTACCTTGATATACATTGTATTTTGATGTTATAAAGATTTTGCTAATTTATGCAGATTGTAATACCAAATTACAGTTTATATTGAAGTTAGATGAATGCCAGATTATAAAGGGACGACGAATGGAGAGATTGAGTTTGACACTCATGAATGAAGCTATGAGAAATGCCATATCTGATGAAAGTTGTAACTCTAGCTCTAAGTCTACATATAGTGTTCAATCCGAGAAAGAAATATGGTGGTTAGGTGCTATTGAAGTACCTAAAGAATCCAATGATGTTCTTTCATGGATTTTTAGTAGGACCCCATGGATCACTAAAGTAATACTTTCTCAAATTCATGGTGCAAAGCTCCACATAGAAAACTTTGGTGATTTTGAGATAGATTGGCACTTGGGTGGGGATTTAAAAACTATCAAATGCATGTTAGGTTGCAAGCAAGGTGCATCTGCTCATTATCCATGTCCATTTTGTACTCGCTGCTACAAAGTAACAAAGGGACAACAAAAAGTACTATCTAGCTTAGATGAATACATAGATGCACCTACTTCCACGGAATGGGATAGACCTTTGTTAAGGTGTCCAATGTTAGAAATACCTAACCGTGACACATTAGATAAAGATTGGAATCCCATTATTCCATTTCCATTAGTTAATGTTCACTTTTGCACATTCCATGCTTTCATGAGAATATTTGATAGATTATTGAAGCTCCACGTAGAATATGCATTTTCCATGAAGCCAATTGATAAATCTGTACAAGCAATCAAAAAATTGGAAGAGTTGCTTAATTCGATTGGTTGTCATGGTGGTAATGTAACTCTAGTTGTCAAAAAACCTGGTGAATCGCAAAATAGTTTGCAACAAGTGTCAATGACAGGGAAGAAGGCAAGAAAATTTTTCAGAACAGGTGTAAGCCCTAAGAAAACTGAATGCAGGGAGCTATGGAAAGACTTGTGCATGATCACCATTGATAATGATTCTCAAATTGACCTTAGTAATAGGCGAAAGAAGGTTTGGTCATGCTTAGATAAGTTGGTAGGTTTAATGAGTCTTAATAGCTCCAACAAAAATGACCGTCAGTTGTTTCAAGATACATTAATGGAGTTTGCAAAGTGTTTCATCCTATCTTGGGGAGAGAGCAATATTACACATTACATTGTAAGTTTTCTTATTTTTTCAATTTTCTTGTTGATAAGATTGTGTTATATGTACTTATATCATTTCAGCATATTTTATTTGCACATGGAGCATTTTTTATGCATCGATATGGTTCATTGGAGATTTTTAGTACACAAGGAATGGAGAAGTCACATTACAAGGCTAGAGGTGTTTACTTCAAGAACACACGACATGGTGGTGGTGCAATGCAATCAAACTATATGGAAGAGATGTTTAATTGGTTTTATCGTACTGCATTCTCAAGGACATATGCAATGGAACGAGCCAAGGACATTCTCAAAACTTGCAAGATTTAATCAACACAACTTAGCTAGTGAAAAATGGAAGTCATCATTGGGACCTTTACGTCATGCTCAATGGCGGGCTACAAGAACACGACAGGGTTCATCATGGAAGTGAAGTCATTTAATACATTCATGGCATTTTTTGAATAATTCATAAGGTTTGCTACACACTAATCTCTTGTTTGCAATTTTTTCAGGTAATTTTTAATTTTTAAACTATTTTTTGTCCATTCAGATGTGAACAGAACCTTTTTAAGTGAAACATTATAAAAGGAGACTCATTGTCTCATTTCAACATTCTAGCACTATAGAGGATGGCACGAACAAAGCAAACTGCAAGGAAGGATCCCATTAACTTTCCTACCTATGTGCAAGGCACTCAGAAGCCACCATGGATGAATCACCAC
Source organism: Ceratopteris richardii (assembly GCA_020310875.1). NCBI lineage: Eukaryota > Viridiplantae > Streptophyta > Polypodiopsida > Polypodiales > Pteridaceae > Ceratopteris > Ceratopteris richardii. The sequence continues at coordinate 100,999,725 of CM035435.1, forward strand.
AAAAGGCAACGTAGTGTCTCGCGCTCTGCATCCCATCGCGAAACAGGTGGTGGCCATACCTCTGGGAGTGAACAGTTGCATGAACAAGTGGAACATGGGCAATCCAGGGAAAAGGCCGTAAATCAACCCCAATCACCACCATCATCATATGATGAGCCTCCATCACCAAAGAGACCAACAAAGACAAGGGTGAAGGAGCGTGCTCATAGACAGGTAGTTTCTGATGATGATTTTGATGAATCGCATGAGGATGTGTCTCAACAACGTTCACAATCAAGTGATGAGAGTCAAACATTGCCACCATGGGGTAACGAACAAATACCTACAAATCATAGGGTTACTGTAGCGGGAAAGACACTACCATCAAATCAGGGGGCCATACCCAATGATCAAGAGAGAGAGCAAGGCCAGCAACAACATCCTGAACAAGGAGAAAGCTCAAGACGCGTGCAACAGAAGAAGAAATTCTTTCAACCTCGTCGTAGACCACCCCAACCAAGACCACAAGAAAATGTCCAACGAAGACCACCACCACCACAAGCTAGAGCACCACAACGAAGAAGAAGATATACGAAGGCATTTGCAGAGATAAGGCACTATCAAAAGACAGCTGAGCTTCTCATACCTAGAAGACCCTTTGCAAGGGTGGTCAAAGAAGAGTTACAAAGGTATTGTGCAGGGTTAAGGATCCAAGCTCTAGCTTTAGAAGCTTTACAAGAGGCAGCTGAAGCATTTTTGATATCAATGCTAGAGGATTCCAACCTGTGCGCCATCCATGCTAAGCGAGTCACTATACAACCAAAGGACATACAGTTAGCTAGGAGAATTAGGGGTGATCGTAGCTAAGTTTTGTAACTGATCTCTATGGACAAGAGATTTTTTGTAAATATTGCCATTTTCAATGAAACATTAGCACTTTTCCTCTATTCCATTTATAATCTCATTATTTAGAATGAAACATGAGCAGTCATTTTACATTTCCATGTGTTTTCTTGTGATAATCTCTCATATATGAATGATTGTTTTCTTATCTTGTCATTTTGATCTAGTGATAATATCCCTGTACTGAAATTTCTTTTTCATTTAAGGTCATGTAGGTCTTGTAGGGCATTGGGAGGCCAAATAAGGCCCTGCCACAGAAACGCGGGAGAAGGCCCTGCAAAACGTTTGCAGGGCCTTCTCCCGCGTTTCTGTGGCAGGGCCTTATTTGGCCTCCTAATTCCCTACAAAACCTTTGAAATATGAAAGAGGGATCATGACTAGTAAAGCTAGTTCAGGGGTAGTTAATATGAACAAATTTTGACCTCCCTATACCTTTGAAACATATGAGCAGAGCATTTTGAAACTTAGAACATTTGCATTCTTGAAAATATCCATCTAGTGAAGGTTCAGTCTCATGTAAGGTAACCTTGGGCATGTCAGGATCTTTAGTTTCATTCTTTTGGACTCTTGATCATTGGGTAAGCCTCCATTAAGGTCTTCTAGGGCATTGGGAGGCCAAATAAGGCACTGCCACAGAAACGCGGGTGAAGGCCCTGCAAACGTTTTGCAGGGCCTTCACCCGCGTTTCTGTGGCAGTGCCTTATTTGGCCTCCCAATGCCCTAGAAGACCTTAATGGAGGCTTACCCAATGATCAAGAGTCCAAAAGAATGAAACTAAAGGTCCTCCCAATGCCCTACATGACATCAATACATCACATGCAGGTCCAAAAGAATTTTAGATAATATACTGAAAAAGAAATACTTGAGACAATTGTAAATAAAGCAAAGTGAAAATCTGATATTAATTCAATTGTTTACATCAATTGGCTTTGAGTTTCTCAATGACTCTCTTTCGACGCTCCAAAGCCATGGGTAGGGTGTAAGTCAAAATTGAGTTTGCTATTTGATCAACATTTCTAACACCTAGACCTAGAGATATACCTATTTGGCCTAAGACCTTTCCACGGAAGTTGGAACCTAAGGTTGTAGTTACAAGGGATTTCTTAACTAAAAAGATACAATTACTCCCCTGTGTAATGGTTGATAAACAAAGCAATTTACTTAAGGCCTTTAGACACCATGTCATGAAGTGGCCCTGAGGACTGAACTCTTTATGGATAATTACAAAATGGTCTTTGGGAAGTTTCCCAATGTAGTTTGCAAGGGATGAGCCACCTCCGAGCCACTCGATCACCTCCGCTCCTTGCTGCAAACTTGTCAACTTCAATCACCTCCTGCACAAAGTTTTATGATTAGTAGCTGCATGTGTTTGTAAGAATGAATGACATGAATTGAAGATACTTACATCCTGAACTCTATCTTCTTCTTCTCCTCTCTCTTGAAGTTGTAAATTAATGCTGGAGTGGGATATCCCACTCTGCTCGATTACTGGTGAGGAGGGAATTTTTTATTCCAATATCCTTTCTTGTGCATTATTAAATTGTTCTTCTGTGATATGTTCATGTTCACTTGTGAGTATGTCATTGCAAACCAATTTTATTGTGTCGGCCACTGAGTCACCAAATGGCAAACACTTTTTCTCCAACAACTCAGAGGTACTATCCAAAGGACACTTTGACAAAGTACAAAACAAACTTAGGCATTCATCAAGCCGTAGCCCAAATGCCTTCTCTACATCATGTAAAAACAAATATTCTTGTCCCTCGACAAGAACCACTGAAAAAGTTTCAATCTCCACCTCTGGAATAGTTGCTTCTGGCTCCGAAGAGGTGGATGGCTTAGGCACTTCTTTCAACTTATCATCCACACCAAGAGGATAAGTTTTCTCAATAGCTTCTCTCTCTAATAGGAGATTCAAGGGTTCTTGAGGTGGTTCCTTTTTATCCTCGACAAAACCACCTGTAAGAAGATGAGGGATCTCATGAGGAATTGGTTCTGGTTCCTCATTCACAAAGAAAATTGTGGCAGCAATGAATGAAAGATATTTTGGACCCATCTTGCGTTTCCTATTCAATTTCCTTATAAGTGGCACAGTTTCATCAAGAAGGTGCCCTGCTTCCTCTGCAATTGCCTGGAACCGTTTCAATCGTTTTGCAAAAGCCTCATCACCTTTGTGAATGTAGGTGAGAAGGTCACATGGAACCCAAGTTCCATCATATGGTGGTATTTCAATGGAGAAACGCAATATATGAACTTGCATATATTGAAGTAGCTCCTCCAAAGCATCGGCATTCATTTGCACGGTTCCATGGAGGTCAGGAACCTTGGAGAGAAGATCATATAGGTCCTGTTGACCTCATATAGGTCCTGTTGACCTTTATAATCTGAATCCTCGAAAAATTCTAGAAACTTGTGGCGTGCACTCTTAGTAGGTACAGAGGTGGAAGCCATAGCTTGCAAATGCAGACTGTTCTAACACTCAATGTGGTTGCAAAAGTGAGAAATGAGGAGAGAGGACTCCTATTTATAACTTTTCTAGAATTTTTAAGTGATGGGTCCCACTTTTTCATAGAAGTGACTTTTCCTTAAATTAAAACATAAGAGTCTTGAAAAGGAAAACTTTGACATTTGAGATCACATCAAAGGAAATAAACAATAAGAATGCTCTTTCAAGAAAAACCTTGAGAATTTACAGATACAAGTAGAATGTGGCCAAAATATCCTTGAAGCAAATGTGAAAAATTTTTCATTGCAAAAATAGGTTTGTTTACAGGTTTCACGGTATCTTTACAAAAAAGAGTTATGACAATGAAATGTCAGTTCCATCCATGCTCCAATCTGCAAGAACCTTGATTTTGTCTTCCAATCTCTTTCCAATCTGTGGACAATTCATAAAAGAGTAAAACATTTTCAAATCATGAACAATAGTGATAGAATAAGATATATATATATATATATATATATATATATATATATATATATATATATATATATATATTATATATATATATATATATATATATGTATATATGGAATACAACTCTTACCTTGTTCCCTCGTATTCGAAATTTGAAATCATGAAGATCGTCATATCCCATGATAAGTAAGTGCTCTCTCAAGTTGGCCAAGTTCCAATGTTGATTAACTAAAACCACCTCCATATCATTGTTTGCTAACTTCACATTAATTTCAAATGAAGCTAAAGATCCCTCTGAGCTTTGCAAAGGTATCCACTCTCCTAGTTTACACATCCAACGATCATAATAAAATCTGATGTACAATGAGGTGCGATGTTTTAAATAGCGAAACCCTATACCTGTGTCACCAATTCTACAACGATATCTATCCCCTTTTGACAATCCTTCTACATAACCCCAGTTTTCCCCTAACAATCCTTCTACTGCTTCGTATGTAATATCTTTACATAGGAACATTGTAGGAGTTTCTACAAAAGGAATGCCTTGAAATATGAAAACAAAGCAATGGATTGGTAGAGTCCAATGAAGACCTATTGATCTAGATACTCGTGTGAATTTCAAAGAGTTATGTCCATCACCATCTTACGCTTGAAAGATGATATGGACAAAAAATCAGGTTTTGGCCCCTCTAAACTAAGAAGAGAGTCAACTTTGATAATCTCCAACCTTCCATATTCACCATCTGTGGAAGGAACAATGTACTTGTGAGTGTAAAAGAATATCCTTTCACGAATAAGTTTAGCAGGAGGTACATCTGGAAACACTAATGCCCCAATGTCTGCATGTAATGCTTTGAAAGTTCCTGTGAGACTATGAAGTGGTTGCTCTTCCACTAAACTAGAAGGAAATATGACTGTAGCAATGAAAAACATATGAGATGAGTAATTAAGACATTTAACACCATGAAGCATTGAGAAAATAGAAATACTCACAATGGATTGGATATCTAATTCTATTGGAGTTTTCTAACTTCATGGTTGAAACTGTGAAGACATGTTGTACAATAGCAACCATCCCACCATGTGTTTGCTGCTTGAAGCCTAAGAGCTTACCTTTCCAATGAAGATCCAAATTTCCACGATCTCGAACACGATGAGGAACAAGTCCAGATGGCTGCATGTACACCCATGCACCTTTGCAAAACTCTTGTGGTAGCCAACTTCCTTCCATTGTTTTGATGTTGTGGCACGTCATTGTGTGAACTTCGTCCTTTGGTCTCCTACGAGCTCTGGAGCTTTCCATGGGAGTAAGAGTTGTTGTCATTGCTGCAGAAGTTGGGAGAATGGTAGGAGGAGAAACAATGCTTCTGTTGTATGGTATGGAGGGAATAGAGGTGAAAAATATGACTTTTTGGGTTTTGGGTATGAAAATGGGAGTTTGAAGAGGGAAAATAGAGTTTTTTGAGTCATTTTGAAAAAAGTCACTTTTTTAGTCCACAAACATGCACGGATTTTGAATTAGAAGTCAAAAATAGCACTTTTGACCCTGAAAAGTGATATGGAGGTCATTTAATGGTATTATGATGAGTTTTACAACTTTTAAAAAATTTTGAATTTCTGGGCCCAGCCTGATTACGAGATTTCTTCTCTCTCTAGAAGACAACCCTGAACATAGAGGAATCTTGTCCCCTCTTCCCCCTTCAGCCTAGTATTTTATAGGGTATAGACTGTGGCCACCACCCTCTTCTGATTGGTCCATCACTAATCACTCCTTGAGCTAAAAGGCCCATCCAGGGTTCACCTTTTTTCCTAATGTCTTCTCATGAACACTGCATGTCTACAGTAGAGTCAGTTGTTTGGTGCTTTGATAGTGGGGAAACCAAACATATTACCTCGCAGCATAGTTTCTTCTCTTCACTCGAGCCTACTCCTATAGAGAATACTATTACATGCACCGACAACTGCTCTTATCGAGTTATGGGAGTTGGTAAGATCATTTTGACTACTACTGATGGTAGTTCTTTCACTTTATCGGATTGTTGAGCCCATAACAGTCATGTTGGTCAAAGTCAACTGCAGTCAAAGTCAAACGGTCAAAGCCAACTGGTCAAAGTCTACAAGGTCAAAGGTCAAAGTCAATAGGTGCAAAGTCAAAGTGAAGGCGTCAAAGTGCACAGGTGGTGCATAAGTAATTGTCCACAAAGGGTAAATCGGAGAAAGTGGGTTGCAGGTTGCAGAGGTATTTTCTCTAATTGCCCCAAGTTCAAAGTGTGTTTTAAAGTGTTTTGGAAGGTTCAGGTGAACCCCCCCTTATGTGAAAAAGTGAAGAATTAAAAGGAAATGTGAAGGCATGTGAAGCGGCAAAGTGTACGCACAGGTGAAAGTATGGCCCCCATTAAAATTTTTGGTTTTAGACTAAAGTCACTACAGGACAAAACAGTGAGTCGTTGGCTGCCACTTGAGAGAACAATCTTGGAACATCAAAGTGAGCACCAAGATTCACTTGCAGTTAGGAGCGTACGTGATCGACACACTCACATGAAGGAAGGACCATTCTTGGACCAATCTTAGAGTAAGCAAGAGAGCATATGCTAAGTGGAGCAAGAGAGAGAAGTGCAAGAGTCACCAGAGTACGTCGCACAGAAGTGGAAGTGCAAGGTGCATAGAGAGTGACCAAGGATTTTGGTGCAGAGAAGTGCTAAGCTATAGTTCCCCCAGTATCTCAAGGTCCTTTGGCAGTGTACGCTTGCCGACAGCAGGTATTCACTCCTCCCCCTTTGTGGAAGCTTGGTGCAAGGTGTGCACAAGGAGAAGCTTGAAGGAGGTGGAGGTTTGTTGCAGAGGAGGTCGGCAGCAAGAGGACATTGGGATATTGGATATTTTGTAATTGGGCACTCTGTGGGATTGTGCACAGAGGTATTGTTGTATCTTGTATTTCAAACATTGTACTTTTCTTACTGTAATCAAACGACAGAAACTTCCAAGGTGTATTTTCTCTTTTGGTCTTTTCATTTTCTCCTACAAACCCTCAAACTCCTTCTTGTCAAAGAATCCCCCAACACGGATGCTTTATTTGTGCCAGGGATCAAGAAAAATCTGTTATCAGTTTTTGCATTAGCCAAAATCCGCTTGGTTGTAAAATTTGTTGATGACAGATGTATAAGTCATGATCTATCAAATGGCGACGTTGTTATTGCTTCTGGGATTTTATGTTGTGGGTTATATAAGCTCATAGACTATGAAAGATCTCTAAATGATTTGGCATGTGTAGTACATGATTCTCAGGCTATGTCAGATGCAAAGCTTTGACATGCAAGCTTTGGTCATCTAAATTTTGCCAGTTTGCTACGCTTGCAAAAATTTTAAATGGTGTCCTCTTTGCCCAAACTTGAGGCACCCGGAAAACATGCTTGTGAAGGCTATATTTTGGGCATAGTTTCTGGCTTAAGGCTCTCATGTGTGCAGCAATGTACTTAACAGGTGTCCCACTAAAGCACTACAGTCTATCACTCCATATGGTGCTTGGCATGGTTGCAAGCCATCTGTTGCTCATCTGCATGTTTTTGGTTGTTTGGCATATGCATTAGAGCCTGAAAAACATCGAAGAAAATTGGATGATAAAGTAGTAAAATGTATTTTTGTTGGGTACAGTTCTGAAAGCAAAGGCCATCATCTGTATCATTCACACACTAAATGCATTCTCATTAGCCGTGATGTTGTTTTTGTGGAAGATATTATTCAGCCTTTACTTTCATGTACTAAGGAGATGTCTGTTAGCTCCAAAGACATGTATGACGGTTTGCTGCCTCTTTTTACAAGTGGACAATCTAGTACTGGTCCTAATGAGGAAACTTCTCAGTCTTTGTAGGTTTCATGTGATGATGTAGAGCATTCCATTTTTTATGCAGATTTACATGATGCACTTATTGATGAGAGAGCTGATATTAAGTAGGCAAAAACTATGCCAAAATGGCTGGTGTAGACTTTGCATGACATCAAATTAGATGCACCTCTATCATATCCTACTCATTCAGGCTCTCATAGTGCTTCTTTTGCATCAGATTGCTGCTATGGCTGCCTCTAGTCTTTGTGATGAGACTGAACAAGTTTTGTTTGATGAAGCACAAAATTCATAATATTTGATGGTTGCAATGCAATCTCGATATGATGCTATCATGAAAAATGGTACATGTTCTTTATGTGAGTTGCATCATGGCAAGAAGGCCATTGGCACAAAGTGGGTATACAAGCTGAAGTGTAAACCTGATGGAACAATTGATAGGTATAAGGCTAGGCTTGTTGCAAAGGGTTATGTGCAGGAAAGAGGCATTGATTTTGATGAAACCTTTGCTCCTACTTGCCGAATGACTACTATTTGTAGCATATGTGCACTTGCAGCTAATCATGGTTGGAATGTACATCAGTTGGAAATTAAAACAACATTTTTGAATGGTGACTTGCATGAAGAAGTGTATGTTTTTCAGCCCCATGGGTTTGTGCAAAAAGGGCATGAAAACAGTTGTGCAGGTTAAAGAAGGCATTATATGGTTTAAAGCAAGCACCACATGCTTGGTATTAAAAAATACATGCCTATCTATTTGCGCATGGTTGTACAATGTGCTTCTGATCATTATGGTATATGTTGATGAGATGCTACTCATTGGTCCTTATGACATGCATATTGCTGATTTTAAGGCTGATTTGCATGCCTCATTTGAGATGTCTGCTTTGGGGCATTTTCATCACTATTTGGGAATTCATTTTATGCAACTTGATGGTTGAATGGCTTTGTGTCAAACAAAATATATTGACACATTATTGCAGTGTTTTGGCCTTGAAGACTAAGCCTATTGCCACTCCTATGGGGACAGGTTTACAATTGAGTCTTCATGATGCTGGAGATGCATTTGATGTTGTTCTCTGTCATTAGGTTGTTAGATGCTTGATTTACTTATGCATTACTCGGCCATATATTCAGTTTGTTATCTCACATATGAGCAAGTTTATGCGTTGCCCAAATGTCAAGCATTGGCAGGCAGTTAAGCACATTTTTCACTACTTGAGTGGTACCTGGTTACTTGGATTTTTTTATCCCAAGGGGGTAGCACTACCGCCAGATTTGCATGCTTCTTTTGACAATGATTGGGTTGGTTGCTATGACACTCGTGTGTCCACCAGTGGTTTTTGCTTCGTGCTTGGTAGCTCATGTATATCTTCGTTGATCAAGAAACATCCTACTGAGGCCACTTCTAGTTGTGAGGTTGAGTATAAGGTAGCTTTCACAACGACTGTTGAGTGTTTGTGGCTTACATGCCTTATGGCTAATTCGGGTGTGGTTAGTCTTCTGCCACCACCATCTTCACTAACACTCAGAGTGCATTGGCAGTTATCAGGAGCCCTGTGTTTCATGCTTGCACAAAGCACATTGAGGTGCATTATCATTATTTCATGGACAGGTTCCTACTCGGGAGATGAGGTTGGCATATGTGCCCATGTAAGAGAACATTGCAAACCTTTTGACGAAGGCTCTGCCTAGGGAGAAGTTTGAAGCTTTCAGCAAAGCTTTGGGCTTACTTCCTTTTGTGGATTGATTCCACATAGCTTGGCACTTCCTTATACATGAGTGCCAGCTCCTTGTTCACTGCATCACTCCCAAGGGGGATTTGTTGATATATTTAGGTAGTGATGTGTGTGAACACTCTAGGACTGCCGATGCACTTTTTGCCCTCTTTAGGAGGTTTTTTCCCTCGGCTTGTATATACGCCTATTGCCCTAATGGTATACTTATCTTTGTACATTCTACTAGTAATGCATTCAACATTGTGTGTTGTGCTCCAAGCTTCTTCTCCTTCCTTGTGCTTTTTGCGTGCCTCCGTAGACGTCTAACTCCAACAACGATGGTAAGTAACTCTATGGATTTCAACATCAAACTATAAAAAGTGTAGAGAGGGCATGAATTGGTTTTGTGATTGTGGATATGTTAATGAAAGTAGGTAGGCTTATATCAATAAACTTGCAACAGAGTTTCCACAATACCAGCTCACGAAAGAATGTGTTTCACCTCCTATCTGTATGCTTCTATATATAGCTACTGGAATCAATGAGGATTACAAATGTAACTAAAGTCCATAAGTGCATGTGCAATCTCCTCGAATCTTTTGATACCTTCCACTAGAGTCCACTAGTGGTTGGAGTAATCTTGTCTATTGCTTTAGTACCTTCCATTAGAGTCCACTAGTGGTGGTTGTACTCGCCACGTGAGTTAAGTCTCTCTAGACTCAAGTTAACTCATGTTAACTTGAGTTAAAAGGCTCTAGAGCTTCTTGGGCAAAAGTATCTCCCCATGCTCCCCATGGGGATTGAACCCAAGACCTCCTCCTTCAAAACCATGAGACTTAACCACTAGGCTAAGTGGATTACTTGAATATGAGAGCACATGAACTTATTCTTGAGACTATTCTTGAGATCTTTGGTCCTACACACGAGTGATCAAACGGTGTCCGATTTCCAATCTGTTTAGAGAGGTCGGACCCCTAGACCATAGACTTACTTTATTATATTCTTCCCCCCTTGGGAAAGATTTTCATCCTCCAAAATAAAGCTACATATAGCATCTGTAGGCAACCCCCGAGCCTCATGTTCTAGTACCAGAAGAACATGAGCATTGATTCGATCGGTTATCCACTTAGAACTTGAAAGTAGAGAACCTTATCTATCATTGTTCAACTTAAAACTAGAAAGTTGGAAAACATCACTGAGTTGTGGAAACGTTTTCCCAAGTTGAGTTTTCTTCAGTTCCATCCTTCCATTTTACTAAGCACTCTTCGTACAAATGACTTTTTGTACGTTTATCTCGGGTGCGAGGTATCCTTTTAGGTTCATGAGGAACTGTTTCACTTATGGGAAGTGGAAGAATAACCTATTGTCTAACCAGATTATCTAAATTTTTTAGACTCTTCCTAAGTCGACTAACATGGAACATTGGATGAATCCAAGTATCTTCTCGAAGTTGTACTTCACAAGCCCATAAGCCAACTTTTTTGGTGACTGGAAAAGGACTGTAATATCTAGGCGAAAACTTGGCGCATTGACTAGTCTTAAGCATTTTCAACCTTTCAAGAACACGAAGATAGACTTGACTGCCAACCTGAAAAGTAATATTTCTTTGCTTCGGATCGGCATATGCTTTGCTCGATCTTGAGCTTTCTTTAAGTTTTCTTTTGCTATCTTTAATTAAAGTGCATGTCTTGAAGGAATTCTTGAGCTACTTGAACTCGTTCATTTTGAAGTCCCATTGCATGGAGACCTAGGTTGAAACCCATACATTACCATGAATGGATTAAATTCAGTTGATGAATTTTTGGCATTGTTATATGAAAATTCATCTAAAGGAAGATAATCCTCCTAATCAGTCTGTTTGGAAGTAACATAAGCTCTGAGTATGTCTTCCAATCCAAAGGATGCATCAATCCTCCAACTTTATGTCATTCATAATTATTGACTTCACATTTATGGCACTTGGGTACATAGTTTTGCACATCTTGATGTAAACTAGGCCAGAAAAATGTCGTTTAACCAACTCATAGGTTTGGTTAATTCCTGAATGTCAAACACTTGGAGCATCATGGCATTTGAAATGAACTTGATTTTGTATGTTTGAAAGACTTGGGACACAAACCTTACCTTTATAAAGCAAATATTCATCTTGGAGAGAATAGTGTTTAAAATTTCCCTCCGAAGTACTTGCTTCATTTATTTGAGCTTCTTCAACTGACTTCCATGCTTGATTGTAGCTTGGATCTTCTTTACAACTTCCTTTCAAAGTTGAAATAAATTCACTTTGAATTTGTACAACAGTCAGGTTGTTCAACATAGGCATATGACTTAAGGCATCTGCCACTACATTGGACTTTCCTTTCATGTACCTTAGTTCATAATCGAACTCTTGTAACTGTTTGGCCTATCTAGCTTTTCTACCTCTTAAATCCGACTGGTTTGCAAACCAATTGATGCTCTCTTGATCAAAGACTATGGTTAACTTTGATCCATACAGGTAATGGTGCCATTTCTTTAGAGCATTTATTATAGCGAACATCTCTTGCTCATAGGTAGAATAGTTTTTTTGAATAAGAATTAGCTTTCTACTTTCTAATTGGAAAAATTTATTCGGGTCTACGATTTGTAGAGTTGGGACCGAAGCTGAAGCAAGTTTAAGCTCTTGACTACAGTAAGATTGTGTAACGCTGTCATCGAGATTTTCTATCATGAAGGCCTACAGGAAACACATTCGGTGAAGGTAGCCAGAATTCTCTGAGAAGTCCAAGATGCATCAAGGATGTCAAAAGCGAGTTCACATGCAAACTTTGGAAGAAATCAAGCAAATCTAGGGTAGCGGTCAAAGCTGGTCAAACTTTGGAAATTAGGGCAAAAAATTCAATGTCTCCAAATTACATGAAAATTCATATACTTGTAAAGCCTATCAAAGGCAGTCTATAGCCCAAATTTCACATGAAAATGGATTTCCTAGCACATTGATATGCCATGTGCATTTTGTAAAAAATGTAATTTTTCCACTTAGACCCTACAAAATGTTGTATAGGAATTTTTGTTACCCATATGGTTTGACATGTATAAAGATCATATGTGGCTACATATTTTTACAAATTTTCAAGGCTATCAGAGCTTCCTAGTCACCTTAATGCCACCTTTCAAACTTCCAAATGTAGTCAAACTTGTATAAGGGAGATTCGGATGGGAGTTTTTTCTGCATATTCCTAAAGGAGGCCTTTTAAAACATAGCCCTACAAATTTTCATCTCCATCAAAGGATATTTGAAGGGTCAACGAGCACAAAATCCAATTTTCAAGGTCACTGCAGTTTCCTAGAATAAGAAACTTGAAGGCTTGAAGGGCTACTACATGGCAAAAAATGATTGAACCATGTTGTACGGTCAGGATGAGCTGACATTCAAGGGTGGAGATGCACTAAAGCATAAATCAAGGAGGATCCACAAGTTTTTTCATCGGATAATCCTTTTTTTATTATCAAAGATCAATAATGCAAAGTTTGTTCAAAAATAGCAGCTTATCTTATCCAAATTGATGTTAGCACTAATGTGAGGATCCAAATCAGCCTAGATCCAATGGTGGAGAATGAAGGCGCCTATTTTCCACCCCTTTGCCCTAGATATCATATAAAGAACCAATCTTAGCTATCCATTTGATAAATCCAATGGTTGTAATCAAAGGCTATTGATCCTAGGGTTGAGAGTTAATTTCTCTAGATCCAAGGGTCCAAATTCATTCAAAAAACTATATAAACCCCCCTCCAAATTCATAGAGCATCATTGTTAGGCATCCATCGGGCCCTTGCTAGCACTTGGTTTCCTTGAGACGATCACCCTCACTTGAGCATGTGAGGATCCAAGGTGGGCTAGTAAGAGCATAGTTCCTAGATTCAATTTTAATTTAGACTTCCACTCTAGGATAGGCTCATAAACCTAGTTTCTCTTTCTTTG
>CM035435.1:101018040-101328040 GCA_020310875.1 Ceratopteris richardii
GGATGTCTCACGACTTCCGGTATATGCGTCGGTATATGCGTCAGTATAGGCATCGATATAAGCATCATTATAGACATTGGTAATATACTGGAAATTACTAATGGCCATACCGACGCCCATACCGATGGTTATACCGAGGCCGTGTTTTAAAAATACTGGGAACCCGAGAGCAAAACTCAGCATTTTGTGCGTGTTCTATACTGAGTACTGCTCGCTTCTGCCGAACTTGCATGCGTGAACCAAATTATGACCTGCATTGTCTTGTGCACACACACACAAATCTCTCTCTCTCTACACACACACACACTCACTCTCTGTCTTTAGATCTCACACAGCGGTAAGTGGTACGCGTACTCTTAGCTGTTGTCTTTCTCTATGCTTTATGTTTTATAATTTTTCTTCTCTGTGATTTTGCAGAAGTTCTTTGGCATCGATTCTTTGGAATTCGACGATAGACGACTTACATTATGCTTTGATGACAACGATCCAAAAGAGGGACATACCTGTAAGTGATTGTTTTATTCTCTATTGATAGAGAGAGAAAGAGAGAGATGAGAGGGAGAGAGAGAGAGAGACAGAGATAGAGAGAGATAAAGAGAGAGAGAGAGAGAAAGAGAGAGAGAGAGATAAAGAGAGATGAAAGAGAGGAAGATAGAGATAGGAAGATAGAGTATACATACATACACATGCATACACACACATCTACACATGCATACATACACACATATACACACCTGCATGCATACATACACACACATATACACACATGCATGCATACACACACATATACATATACACACATGCATACAGACACAAACACACATACACACATACATACACACACCCATATACACATGCATACACACATACATACATACACATGCATATGCACATACATACACACACATATACCCACATGCATACACACACATACACACACACACACATACTTTGTCGATAAGCCCTCAGAATTGGCTGAAATAGTAGATTTATTCAAAAGCATCTCATGTAAAGGATCTTTACTTTCAAGGTCTTTGCGCTTTTTATAACACACACACATAGATACACACATATACACACATGCATGCATACATACATACACATATACACACATGCATGCATACACACACACGTGCATAGATACACACACTTGTACACACATGCATACATACACACACACACTTGTACACACATGCATACATACACACATATATACACACATGCATACATACACACACATACACATATACACACATCCATACATACACACACACACATACATAAACACACATGTACACACATGCATACATACACACATATACACACATGCATGCATACATACACACACATATACACACATGCATGCATGCACACAAGTGCACAGATACACACAGACATACATACACATGCATGCACACACACACACATAAATACAAACATGAATGCATACACACACATGCATACATACACACACACACACACATATACACACATGCATACATACATGCATACATACATGCACATATACACACACACATACATACACACACATATACACACACACATATACACACATGCATACATTCACACATACACATGCATACAAACATGCACACATATACACGCACATATATGATTTCAGTATAGATAAATAAATATTAAAATAGATAGTCTTTTAATTAAATATATATAATTAAAGGTATAAAATTATGATTTTAAGGTTTTTTACATCAAATATATAAAATTAGGATTATGTTTTTTAGACTATTTACACATGCATACACATATACTTATACACATATATATATACACATGCATACACATATATACATGTTTTAGGTCTAGGTCTTTATGATTAGGGTTTTAGGGTTTTTACACATGCATAACATATATAATCACATACACATACACATATAATACATATATACATGTATATACACATGGATACACAAATATACATATTTTAGGTCTAGACATTTAGGATTAGGGTTTTAGGGGTTTTACATACATAATTCAATTAAATTTATATAAAGAAAAAATAAAGGAAAATTTATGAAAAAATTTTGAATATATAAATAAATATATATACAAAATAGGATAATTATATTGATAAATAAATATGAACAGAGCTAGTGTTTTAATAAAATATATATAATTAAATATATAAAATTAGCATTTTAAGGTTTTTTTACATCAAATATATAAAAATAGGATTAGGGTTTTTATGCCATTTGCAGTTGCATACACATATACTTATACACATATATATATATACACATATATACATACACATATGTATACACATGCATACACATACATACATGTTTTAGGTCTAGGTCTTTACAATTAGGGTTTTAGGGTTTTTACACATGCATAACATATATACACACATACACATACACATATAATACATATATACATGTATATACACATGGATACACAAATATACATATTTTAGGTCTAGATCTTTAGGATTACGATTTTAGGGTTTTTACATACATATATTTCAATTAAATTTATATAAAGAAAAAATAAGGAAAAAATTATGAAAAAAATCCGAATATATAAATAAATATATATATAAAATAGGATAATTATATAGATAAATAAATATGAAAAGAGCTAGTGTTTTAAATAAATAAATTAATTATATATAATTAAATATATAAAAATAGGATTAATTTTAAGGTTTTTTATCAAAGTAAATATATATACATATATACACACACACACACACAGACACACACATACACACACACACACATACACACACACACACACACACATATATATATATATATATATATATATATATATATATATATATATATATATATATATATATATATATATATATATATATATATATATATATATATATATATATATATATATACATACACATATATATACACATGCATACACAAATATACATATTTTAGGTCTAGATCTTTAGGATTAGGGTTTTAGGGTTTTTTACATACATATAATTCAATTAAATTTATATAAAGACAAAATAAAGAAACAAATTAAGAAAAAAATTTGACTATATAAATGAATTATATATATAAAATAGGATAATTGTATAGATAAATAAATATGAAAAGAGCTAGTGTTTTAAATAAATAAAATAAATATATTTAATTAAATATATAAAAGTAGGATTTTAATTATATAAGAAATAGAAATTAGGATTTTAGAATTTTTAGGTTTTTTATGATATATAGAAAATAATCTTTAGGATTTTTAATATATATAAAAAATAAAATTTTAGGATTAGGTCTTTAGGATTAGGATTTTAGGTTTTTTTATGTCTTTAGGTCTTTAGGTTTTAGTATTTCAAGTTTAAGTCTTTAGGATTATGATTTTTAGGTTTAATAAAAAAATCAAACGTTCTAAAATGTCCATATTGTATCAGATGGATAGTTTGGATCCCGAGAGAGAATGGCATGTCCTTGCACTCAGTGAAAGTATCAAATTTATCGAAAATGATGGATTTTTACTGCACGTGTTAGAGAGTATGGACCCTTTGATAAAAGTCGACTACAAAACCTATGCTACCATTCGCATGGTCCCCCACGTGAGCAAATGAACCCAAACGACATTGCACTTGTAACCTCTCATGGATAAAAGAGAACAAAAAAGGAGTTAGAAGTATAACCAAGTAGTAATAGCAGTACACAGAATGAACACATGGAAGAAACACTCGAAGCATTTTATGAGATGGACGAAGATCATGATGGTGGAGAAGATGTTGAGAGTTTCATGGACACAACAGAATTTTGACGATCAGAAGCCGATAAAGAATACAAAAACATGTGAAGACTAGTTCGTTTACCACTGTACAATGGAGCATAGATATCTGTACTACGTGCACCACTCACGATGCTCAATTTGGAATCCATTTATGGATGGTCAGATAGTAATGTCTCTGAATTGTTCAAGTAAGTGGATTTGAAACAAACTTTCATTTTCTGTATCAAAATAACTTTATTTACTAATATCATTCTAATTGCTTATTGCAGGCTTCTTAAAGATCAATTTTTGCCAGAGGGCAATGACATGCCTCCAACACGCGGAGATGTAAAAAAACTTTTATAGTCCATTGGAATGGACTACACTAAGGTTCATGTTTGTCTGAATGATTGCATCCTCTTTCGGAACGCATATGAGCATCTCCACATATGTCCAAAGTGTGAAGCAAATAGATTTAGAGAAGACCTTCTAGGAAAAGCAATCCCCGCAAACGTTCTTCGCCACTTTCCTATCGTTCCACGAATTAAGAACATGTTTAGATGCAAATCTATAGCTAAGTTAATATCATGGCATGCAAAGAGCATTTCTATAGATGGTGGAATGCGAGTGCTTGCAGACTTTGATGCTTGGAAGCACATAGATAGTAAGTGGCTAGAGTTTGCTAGTAAGGCTCCTCGACCCATACATCTACGTCTAGCTATGGATGGAATAAATCCATTTGGTTTATGCAGCTCTTCATGGAGCACATGGCCTTTAACATCCCACCACGGCTGGCCATAAACACTACAATAGATCGATGGTATACGGAGGTTTTTACCAAGGAAAATGAACGCGGTTTTATTTGCCGCGCCGCTGGTGTAAAGGTCGGTGTGCGCGTCGGTACCAAAGCGTCGGTATATGCGTCGACATATGCATCGGTATAAGCGTCGGTATATGCGTTGGTATATGCATCGATAATACCGGCGCCCATACCAGTGCCCATACTGAGGCCTCTGCTGGGCATACCGTCGTCTATATCGTCACCTGCTGGGTGTACCGACGCTTATTCCAATGACATTACTGGGAATACCGTCACGTATACCGACGACCATACCTGCAAATTTTTTTTTGGGCAGAGTGTTTTGTCTTTTGCTACAACAACATTACCATGATGTTGCTTAACAAAAGACAATACACTCTGCCCAAAAAAAACTGAGTACATGTGATGTGTACTTTAATGACAACCGAAATATGATTTCATGAAACATAGTATTATTGGACACAAAAGAGATAATCAGAACGAACCATGAACCATGTACAAAAGAAGTTATATATTTCAATAATGAAGCATGTACAAGAGTGTGGCAAACCACTGTCATATATGACGCTTTTATAAAATGTGGCAAAGCAATGTATTGCCATATGAAAATCAAATACAAAATATTGGTCTTCCAGTGCCATACACATGCAAAGAACGTTCCATATCAACAATCCTCCAACAAAGAACATTAATGGAATGAGATAAATTCACATGAAAATTACAAACAACAAGTAAAAATCAAGTTTATAAATTAATTACCTCATCGCAAATGCTCCCATGAAACTACCGCACCGCGTCCCTCCAAGTCCTGCAATAGTGCAGTCAACCCACGACTATATCCGTAAGACTCCTCCGTTCGTGTTGGAGGACGACCCATTGCCAGCTCTTGAAACAAATATAAAAAGATTAGAGAAACATACATGAGAAATTTAACACAAATAAATTCAATAAATGAAATGCTACTTACAAACTCATGATGCATCGTGTCATATCCACCGCTGCCCAAATGTGACAGTCCAATCGTATCTAAATGTGTGGCTACGGCATTTTGCTGCTGGCGATATCGATCAGGAGTCTGCTGCTGCTCCTCACGAATCCTGTCCCACTCCTCAGCATATAACCATACAGGCTTCGATAAGCCTTCTCTGAAAGCATCACGAGCCTCGGATCGTCGATGGGACATGACCTCACGTGCGGTGTGCAGAATCCACTCTGAACTGACAATAGACTATCCATCGGGTGGTCGGAACTCCTGGTGAATCGTCTGTGTGATATAATTCTTCCGATCTTTATCCTGTTCACTCCATTTCAGCATGATGGAGTGTCCAAACTGGATGGAGCAAAGCTGTCGTATGCGTGCACGCATTGCTTTGCCAGCCACATTCATCACCGGAGCTCCATCTCGGATACTATACACCTTGGAGTCATCATGGTCATGAGCACCCCAAGGTGTACGTGGTGTTCCCCGTGGTCTACTACATGGCGTACTGCATGGTGTACCTACATTTGAGGTACTCGTCCTAGGAGTAGAAGCGGGCGGCACAACGTCCGTCGCACTGCCTCCACAACAACCGCCTCCTCCGCCTCTAGACCTACCTGTAGATCCACTACTAGAACCTCTTGCTCCAGAGCGTGACCTCGATCTACGAGACATGCCAGAACCTGTATCACGCTGAGGTGTCGAACGCACATGTCTACTAGTAGACCCAGTAGGAGATGGCTGCAAAGATGGTCGTGGTGGAGTCACAAAGCTAGGAGACGTACCTCCTACGGGAGTAGCACCACCTGCAGGAGTGACACCGGCAGGAGTGACACCGGCAGGAGTGACACCGACGAGAGTGACACCGGTGGGAGTGAGGCCAACGGGAGTGAGGCTAGTAGGAGTAAGGCCGCTAGGAGGGAGGCTGGGAGGAGTGCTACCACGAGCGATCCAATACTGTGATGCTGCGGCCATATACGCAGGATGAACCTGAGAGATGAACTCCAAAAACTGATCCTCTGTCATGGAATGTGGAGTGACTAGAGGACTGTCTCCCATCGTGCTCTGTAATAAAAGAACTCAAATAATTAGCATGCGATAAGAAAAGTAATATAGAGAATAAACTAAACAAAAACAAAAATTAGTACGTACAAGTGTTTTATTCAAAAGTCCTCTATTCTAGCATCCTCTTGAAGATCCCATGCACCGAGAATATCTATCTCTATATTGATGGCTTCTAAATCGCTTGCTATGCTGGTTTCCTCATGATCATCGTCTATTGCTTCGTGTTCTTGAACAATGAGCTCTTCTTCAATGACCTCTTCTTCTCGAACAATGATCTCTTCCTCCTCGACTATCGAATGAATCTCTGAGTCCACTAGAGATGGAATTTCTTCTACATCTATGTTTTCAAAAATTTGTCTACTACGTGGAGAGACTTGTAAAATAAATAGCCACTCTCGGTCTTTTGAATCTGGTATAAAAACAACTTGCTCACAGTGTTCGGGAAGTACAAATGTATCCCTTTCATCTATCCATAATCTTGTGGAGTCAACTTGAAGCAAACCGCTCTTATCCCGTCTCACTGTTGCATTTGTTCCAGAGGTGACTACTTTGAACCATTTCACATAAAAAACAAAGTAATCAAACTTTCTAAAAGATAGTTTCAAGATGTCTTGAATCACACCACAATAATCTAACTCGCCTTCTAGAGCATTATCATCTCTTGCACTCGCTCTACTTTTTTGTAAAAAATTCACCATCACTCCACTATCAAAAGTACACCTATTTTGATTGATTCGTGCGATTCAAAAGTGTCGTCCATGAGACCATAGTGCACCATATTTAATATACTCCCAATCACATCCTTTTGGGAGTTCTTCTTCTTCTTCAGAGATATCTTCACCCGCTGCCTTTGCTTGTGAAACCGCTGTATGTAGCCATCTGCTCGTTGGAAAAGGTGGGAGAGGTTGAAGATTTTCTAGAAGAGGCAAAAATCGAGTGGAACGATTTCTTCGAAACTGAGCTCTTTCCTTTGCGTTAGTTTCCTTGGCAAGTTCATACCTTTCTAACCACTTTTGCATAGGCTCAGAGTTAACTATGCAAAACCTCGTTGCCTTCTCTCTGAAAGCTGCATCCATTTTTCTTTGCAATCTTTTACCTTGTGGTTCATCGCCTATGAGACGAACATCTTCAGCATGGCCCCATAAGCGATGCATTTTGGGATCCGATATACGTAGAAACTCAGTAATGAATACAAGAGATTCTTGTACAAGTCATCCCTCTGCCATGCTACCCTCCAGATGTGCTCTCTGTCGAACAAACCCTTTTAATGTCTTCATAAAGCGCTCTAAGAAGAACATCCATCGACTATGGACAATTCCTGCTATTGCAACTTCATCTACCACATGAACCAGCAAATGAAGTTGAATAGTGAGAATACTTGTGGGAAAGTATTTCTCCAATGGACTATAAAAGTTTTTTCACATCTCCACGTGTTGGAGGCATGTCATTGCCCTCTGGCAAAAATTGATCTTTAAGAAGCCTGCAATATACAATTAAAATGATATGAGTAAATGAAGTTATTGTGATACAACAATGAAAGCCAATTTGTTCTCCACTTACCTGAACAATTCAGTGACACTACTATCTGACCATCCATAAATGGATTGCAGATTGAGCATCACGAGTGAAGCACGTAGTACAGATATCTTTGCTCCATTGTAAAGTGGTAAACGAGCTAATCTTCGCATGTTTTCATATTCTTCATCAACTTTTGATTGTGGACTTTCTATTGTGTCCAAGAAACTCTCGACACCTTCTTCACCATCATGATCTTCATCCATCTCATAAAATGCTTCAAGCATCTCTTCTGTATGTTCATTCTGTGTAATATTATTAGCGCTTGCTTGTACGTTTAAGTCCTTTTTTGCTCTCTTTTATCCACGAGAGGTCACCGGTGCAATGTCGTTTGGGTCCATCTACTCACTTGGGGGACCATGCGAATGATAGCGTAGGTTTTCCAGTGGACTCCTATCAAAAGATCCATACTCTCTAACATGTGCAGTACAAATCCGTCGTTTCCGATAAATTTGATACTTGCACTGCGTGCAAGGACATGCCATTCTCTCTTCAGGATCCAAAGAAGCCATCTGCTACAATATGGGCATTTTAGAACATTTGTTTTTATTAAACCTAAAAATCTAACTCTTAAAGACTTAAATCTGAAATACTAAACCTAAATACTTAAATACCTAAAAAAACTTAGAACCCTAATTTTAAAACCCTAATCTATATAGCTATCCTATTTTATTTATATATTCGGATTTTTTCTTGATTGATCCTATTTTATATATATATTTATTTATTTATTCATATTTTTTCCTCTTAATTGAGTTATATGTATGCCTAAACCCTAAAACCCTAATTTTAAAAATCTAGTCCTAAATTATGTATATTTCTATACACGTGTATATACATGTATATATGTATTATATGTGTATGTGTATGTGTGTATATATGTTATGTAGGTGTTAAAACCCTAAATTCCTAATCCAAGTGACCTAGACCTAAAACATGTATATATATGTATCCATGTGTATACATATGTGTATATGTATATATATTTGCATATAGATAGGTGTATAAGTATGTGTGTTTGTGTATTGTATATATTTATTTATATATTCATATTTTTTTCCTTACGTAATCCTATTTTTATATATTTAATTTTATATATTTAATTATATATATTTAATTAAAACCCTAATCTTAAAATTCTAGATCTAAAATATGTATATTTTTGTATGCATGTGTATCTACATGTATTTATGTATTATATGTGTATGTGTATGTGTGTATATATGTTATGTAGGTGTTAAAACCCTAAAACCCTAATCTTAAAGATTTAGACTTAAATCTCAAATACTAAAACCTAAATACTTAACTACCAATAAAATCTAAACGCCTAATTCTAAAACCCTAAATTCAGATTTTTTTTCTTATTTTTCTGTATATTTTTTTTAATATAAATATAATTGAGTTATATGTATGTCTAAACCCTAAAACCCTTATCTTAAAGATCTAGACCTAAAATATGTATATTTCTATATACATGTGTATATACATGTATATATGTATTATATGTGCATGTGTATGTGTGCATATATGTTATGTAGGTGTTAAAACCCTTAAACCCTAATCTTAAAGATTTAAATCTAAAATATGTATATTTTTTGTATGCATGTGTATCTACATGTATGTATGTATTATATGTATATGTGTGTTTGTGTATATATGTTATCTACGTATTAAAACCCTAAAACCCTAATCAGAAAGATTTAGAATTAAATCCGAAAGACTAAAACCTAAATACTTAAACACCTATAAAAATCTAAACCCCTAATCCTAAAACCTTAATCATATTTTATATATATATTTATTTATATATTCAGATTTTTTTTCTTATTTTTCTCTATATTTTTTCTTAATATAAATATAATTGAGTGATATGTATGCCTAAACCCTAAAACCCTAATCTTAAATATCTATACCTAAAATATGTATATTTCTGTATACATGTGTATATACATGTGTATATACATGTATATATATATATTATATGTGTATGTGTATGTATGTGTAAATAGCGTAAAAACCCTAATCCTATTTTTATATATTTGATGTAAAAAAAAAACTTCAAAATAAAAATAGGATTATATGTGTGTATGTATGCATGTGTGCATATATGTGTGTGTATGTATGCATGTGTACATGTGTGCGTGTGTATGTATGCATGTGTATACATGTGTGTGTATGTGTATGTGTGTGTGTAGGCATGCATGTGTGTGCATGTGTGTGTACGTGTGTGTATGCATGCATGTGTGTGTATGTGTGTGTATGTGTATGCATGTGTACACATGTGTGTGTACGTGCATGTGTGTGTACGTGCATGTGTATACATGTGTGTATGCCATTATGTGTGTGTATGCATGCATGTGCATACATGTGTGTGTATGTGTATGTGTGTGTATGTATGCATGCATGTGTGTGTATGTGTATGTGTGTATATATTGTATGCATGCATGTGTGTATATATGTGTGTGTATGTATGTGTGTATGCATGTGTGTGTATGTATGCATGTGTGTATATGTGTATATGTGTGTATGCATGCATGTGTGTATGTGTGTGTGAATGTATATGTGTGTATATATGTATGTGTGTATATGTGTGTGTGTATATGTATGTATGCATATGTGTATATGTGTGTGTATGTATTTGTGTATGCATGTGTGTGTATGTATGCATGTGTGTATATGTGTATATGTGTATATGTGTGTATGCATGCATGTGTGTATGCATGCATGTGTGTATATGTGTGTGTATGTATGCATGCATGTGTGTGTATGTGTGTGTGTATATATGTGTGTGTGTATGTGTATGTATGCATATGTGTATATATGTGTGTGTATGTATGTGTGTATGCATGTGTGTGTATGTATGCATGTGTGTAAATTTATATGTGTGTGTATGCATGCATGTGTGTATATGTGTGTGTGTGTGTGTATGTAAGCATGCATGTGTGTACATGTATGTGTGTATGTATGCATGTGTGTACATGTATGTGTGTATGTATGCATGTGTGTACATATATGTGTGTATGTATGCATGTGTAAATGTGTAAATGTGTGTGTATGTGTGTGTGTGTATGTATGCTCTATTTTCCTATCTCTATCTTCCTTTCTTTCATTATTCTTTATGTCTCACTCTCTCTCTCTCTCTCTCTCTCTCTCTCTCTCTCTCTCTCTTTCTCTCTCTCTCTATCAATAGAGAATAAAACAATCACTTACAAGTATGCTCCTCTTTTGGATCGTTGTCATCAAAGCGTAATATATGTCGTCTATCGTCCAATTCCAAACAATCGATGCCAAAGAACTTCTGCAAAATCAAAGAAAAGAGAAATTATAAAACCTAAAGCATAGAGAAACACAAATGCTAACACTACGTGCAGCACTTACCAAGATGTCAGATCTAAGCCGAGAGAGAGTGTGTTTGTGTAGAGAGAGAGATCTGTGTGTGTGTGTGCACAAGACAATGCAGGTTGCAATTTGGTTCGCACGCGCAAGTTTGACAGAAGACCAACAGTACTCAAACACACGCAAAAATTTGAAGTTTTGCTCTCGGGTTTGCGGTATGTTTAAAACTCGCTGCGGGTATAGGCATTGGTATGGGCGTCAGTATACGCATCGGTAATTCCCATTAAATTACCGACACTTATACCGATGCCCATACCGATGGCTATACCGACGCATATACCGACGCATATACGGGCGGCTGCGGGCCACACTGACGATCCGTTTAAAACGGTCATACCGATGATCACTTGACCGTCAGTATCTCTAAGTTACATTTTTCGAGGCCCATACCGACGTCGACTGTGACCGTCGGTATATGTAGCGTCGGTATGCCCCTCATATGTTGTAGTGAAAGAAAGGTCATTTATTATTAGCTCCTATTGTGCCAGGTAAGTATAAGGTAAAAAACATGGATGTATACCTTGCACCACTTGCGAAAGAACTGCGCATTTTATGGGATAGAATTACTATGCGTGACATGTCTTAACCTATAAGAAGACGAGATGTGCGAGCGCAAGGCATACTTATGTGGAAAATGCATGCTTGCCTAGTTATGGTGAATGTTTAGGTTTATCGATTTCTGTTAACCATGCTTGTCCCTTATGCAGACCACGACTCGAAGCATGCTATTACAAAGCACTGCGTAAAACTATCTATGAAGGACACCATAGATATTTTCTTGATGGAAATGTTTTATGTGAAGGACAAATTGGTCGACAAGCACAACGCCAAATGAAAGCTAGCCAATGGAAACAACTATGGGATTCAGAAACTCTAGTCGCTAGCCTCTTCCAGAAAGTCTTCGACCTCTTCCACCTTTTCCAACAAGTAGATGGCTAGATACAGTGGTTTCACAAGCAAAGGCAGCGGGTGAAGATATCTATGAAGAAGAAGAACTTGCAAAGGGATGTGATTGGGAGTATACTAAATATGGTGCACTATGGTCTCGTGGAGGACACTTTCGGATTGCACAAATCAATAAAAATAGGTCTACTTTTGATAGTGGGATGATGGTGAACTTTTTCCAAAAATTAGAGCGAGTGCAAGAGACGATAATGCTCAAGAAGGCCAGCTAGATTTTATGGAGTGATTCAAGATATCTTGAAACTATCCTTTAGGAAGTTTGATTACTTTGTTTTTTATGTGAAATGGTTCAAATTAGTCACCCCTGGAAGAAACACAACAGTGGATAAAAGTGGTTTGCTTCAAGTCGACTCCACAAAATTATGGACGGATGAAAGAGATACATTTGTACTTCCTGAACACTATGAGCAAGTTGTTTTTATACCAGATTCAAAAGAACCAGAGTGGCTATTTGTTTTACAAGTCCCCCATGTAGTAGAAAAATTTGTGAGAACATAGATGTAGAAGAAAGTCCATCTGTAGTGGACTCTAAGATTCATTCGATAGTCGAGGAGGAAGAGATCATTGTTAGTGAAGAAGATGTCTTTGAAGAAGAATTATGTGATGAAATGATAGGTAGACCTATGATAAAATCCAGAGAGATCTGCTCCCATGGCTCGTTCAGAATGGCAAGTGGCACTAATAATCCAAATGGTTAAGCATGAGGACGTTCTACATGTTGACATACAATGCATTGCGAAACATAATGTGCAATATCTTTTTCCATGTGGGGCTAAAAGAAGAAATCTTTGCAAGTAGAAAGGGTGCTTTGTATGCCTCTATGACCCATGTAAGATGGTTCATGCATTTCTTTGATGATAAAATCTTTAAAACCTTGGGTTATGCACAATCTATGTTGAAAATAAAGTAAACCATGATGAAATGTATATTGCTCATCAGATAAAGGTGCACCATTGTTGAAGTCATGCCATGCATGTGAGAAATAGAAATGAGTTGCATAAGTGGAAATCGTTTCTTGAAAAGAATGATTTTCAATGGAAGAAATATTATGCAAAAGAGTAGAATGTGAAGAAAAATGGCTAAGAGCATCAGCTATGACATTAGCTTTACCGGGTTGATATTGGATCATGGGCTAGAAATTTTGAATGAATGAAGCCCATTTAAGATGTCCATTAGAGATTAAGGGCCGATTTAATAAATGCTTAAAAGCCTATTGATTAGTTTTGATTAATACCTCAGATCCCATAAGATAGTGTTTCCAAATTTGCAAAGCATGCACAACTGCTAACAATTCTTTACCATATGTACTATAATTCTTTTTTGAGGGCTTAACCTTCCTACGCTCAAATGCAATGGGGTGATCACTTGGTTTTCTAATTCCTTTTGGTGTAGTGGACCATGCCTATAAGGTGCGTTATGAGAAGCATAACTACTAGGTATTAAGTCTATGTTATGGTCAAAGGGTCCTCAAGATGGTGGTAGTTCAGAGGGATATTCAGATATAAAAGAATCCTTATAAGTAGTCATGAAAGGTTTATGTGCATTGTGTATGAGTATAATCGTTTATGAAATTGATAGAAACAATGCATGAATTGTATCCCTTCCTAAATGCATGTTTAACTTGAGTATGACTAATCAATGGAAACGGCTGGAAATCATGCCATGCAGATGAAGTAATGATTTGACCTTTAAATTCAAAGTTAAAGCTATGTGTATGGTAGTCAATGTGTGGGTTATAATGATGAGAAAAAGACAAAAAGGCATATGGAGTATAACATCGTAAGATTTCAAAGGTGCAATTAAAAATGTTCGTGCATCTACATATGGGCCTATGCTAATCATAATGTCTTGTACTTCTCGTGTTACATTATAGTTACTACCTTGAAATGCACCTTTCACTTTATACAAGGAAGGAAACATTGTTAATTTAAGTTCTTATACTAATAAATGTGAAATGAAATCATGTGAACTACCATCGTCATGTAAAATATTAATGAGTTTGTTCTTTATAGTACCCTACATGCAAAGTAAGGAATGAATAGAGATATCGTTACCCAAGGTAAGTCCTTCTTCAATGATTCATCTATCCAAATAGGAGGAATTTCTTCATTATGGACTTACATGTTATGCAATTGAGCTGCGGTAGGCTTCATGTGAAGAGGTCGCAATTGGTACTTCATTTTTGTATGTCCAGGTTTACCACAATTCTAGCTGGTGATACATGGTTGGTTATGTTGGGCATCCATTGTTGAAGTTTGCAAGGCAGGTGGTTTGGTGGGTTGGAGAGTTGAAGCAATAGGTGCAGATGAGTAGTTGGATTGTGAAGGACAACAAAAACTAGAGTAACATGGGGCATTAAAATTATGCTTAATAGGGAAATTCGGTTTAACAAAAAGTGGTCGTTGACATGGTTGTTGTAGACAGGTCGACTTAGTTATGAACTAAAATTCCTTTTCTTCATCATAGGAAAAAGAGATAGCCTCGTTGAGGGTTGTAGGCCATAGGGTGTGAAGCTTGGCTTGGATTCCCACCTCCATACCATCTTCATATTTCTATTGCAAGATATCCTCTAGTACATCTTTGAGCATTCAAACCAATAATAAATCTTGCCAGAACTGCTCCATGTAGGTAGTGACAATGTCACCCTCCTTCCATACAAAGGTTTCCCATGCATGTCGAACATGTAAATGATATGGAGGAGGAAGAAAACAATCCTTCACTTTAGCTTGGAAAGCCTTCCACATTGTTCGATAATCTATGCTGTGATGCAGGACATTCCACCAAAGCTGAGCTTTTCCTACTAGATAGTTAGTGGCAAATTTGACTTTTTCACTTTTAGCATATGTTTCATCAGTATAAAAATCATCAAACTGTAATAACCATGAAGGAACTTGTTGGGGATTCGTGGACAAGAAGGAGTTTGAGGGTTTGTAGGAGAAAAAGGAGATGATGAAAATGGAATAACAGTGAGAACTTCTGCAAAGGAATACTCTTGGAAACCTTGAATATTGATTATCTTTCAACAATTACAATGACTGCACACAGTCTAATCAATGACTAAATCAATTACTGAAAACCAATTATCTCAAGTCCTCTGGCAGCGGCCTCTCCTGCACCAATCCTTCACTTGCTTCCCGCTTCCCTTGTGCACACCTTGCACTAAGCTTCCACCAAGCTAAGGAATTGGTATCACGGCGCACACACACAATAGACCTTGGGACTCTTGGAATCCAACCCGCCTTCTCTACACACCTTCCTCTTGACACCTCTTGCACTCTTGAGTGTCGTCGCACACTGGTAGCTCTTCTTGCTTCCTCTCTTGCTTCCTCTGAAGCTCTCCCTTGCTCCTAGCTCTCAATGTGTCCAAGAATAGCCTTTGTCCTACTTTTGTTGAGTCCCCGGTTCGCGCACTCTAACTGCAATACAATCTTGGTGCCCTTTCAATGTCCCAAGATTGTCTTTTGAACTAGTCCTCAACGACTCGCTACTTTGTCCTGTAGTGACTTTAGAACAAGAGTGACTTTCAAAATAAAATTTTTGATTGGGCGGCCTATTTCCACCTTTGCGTACGCGGCCTTCCATACCTTCACCTTTCCTTTTAATTCTTTACTTTTGCACCTTAAGATTTTAAATTCATCCTTTGAACCTTAAGAGAAGAAATACTTTGCACCTTTAGTTTCAACCGGTTAGGGCTCTACAGATGCCCACCACCTAAAGATCTCTCCGTCCCGGAGAGACAACAGCAATACAAAACTGAGAAATGGCAAAGACACAGACATGAAAACAACAAAACTGAAGCAAGAAAAGAGGTAAAGGGTGTGTATATTATTTAGTTAAGAAAAAGTATAAGGCACCCTACAAGAATTATTCAGAAATCAAAGGGAGGAGTAAATTATTGACAAAGCGATAATGGAATCTAAGAGCAATTATTATGACTGTGGATGAGCAATTTATTTATACTATGGATGGCAATTTATTGTGTAGGTTGATTGAGATTGTCAGCCAAGCTTGGTGGAGAGGGGGGCAAAGGAGCAGAAGCTTGTTCGATCGTATGCTGGAGTGAACTAAGGCATTGCCTAAGATGATCCCTTTCCCGGTGGATACGTCTGCATGCAGCATTAGCACAAAGCCCTAAGTTGGAGCGATTCTGAAGATCTTCTAAGGCTTTCAACGCAGAGTCGGCCATATCGCGATAAGGATCTCTCTGTTCTTTGAGCAATCGCGCCGTTTCGTTGAGCGAGTGCCATTGAGAGTTGGCCATGCGGTTGATGTTTTCTATTGTTGAGATATACTGTTGATGAATTGAAGCGGCGGCTGATACCGAATCCAAGGAAATCTGTGAGGCCTGAGCATTGCCGAGAGCGACTACACTCGTGTCCTGTAGTAATTGCAAAAAGGAAGGGGTTGATGGGAGGTCAAAATGCGGAGGGGGAGTGGCCGTTGGAGCAGGAGGGGGAGGGGAAGGGGGAATAACCGGCGGAAGAGGAGGAAGGGTTGTAGTGGAAGATGGATGGGGAAGGGAAGGATTGGGGGAGGGAAGTGGTTGACTGACAGGGATATTAATGATAGGGGTTGAGGTGGAATCCGGGGGAAGTGGGGGCATACAGGTGGGGTTTTGAGGGTTGAGCTGTGTTTGAATGAGTGGCGGGAAAGCTGAAGAGAGGGGAGGTCTAGGTATAAGGGGAGGGGTAGGCATGGATGGAGAAGTGGTAGATGCAGGAGGGATAGGTGAAGAAGATTGGGGAGGTAAGGAGGGGACATCAGGGGGTGCGGATGCGGGTGTCGATGCGGAAGCTGAGTCAATTGAGATTAGAGGGGGGGAGGGAGAGGGAGCAATGGACGGTAGCCCAGGATTGGTAGGGAGATAAGCAACATTGTGGGCAGATTGCACGGGAATGTGATAGAGCCAAGCTAAGAAGGGTGCAGAATAGATGGAAAATGCATGAGAGCCTCTAGAGATAGCCTCGCGGAGTCGACGGGAGCGCAAAGTCAAGGAACTATAAATGAGGGTTACGTAAGGGTAAGGACGGCTATGGAGAAAGCAGAAAAGCGGATCGGCGATACGAATATCTGACCAGGGAAGCGAAGAAGTGGGAGTACGCAGTAAAAAGAAAAAGATGAACGCATTGAGAAGGGTGGTCATGCGGAGTGAAAACCTAGCATTACTTTGAAAGTGTGTGGTACAAAAGGCAATAGTAGCCGAGGCGGACAGTCCAGAGTATAGGAAAGGGGGAGCACGAAAATGTAATAGGGGGGACCCAATACTGGCGGCAATGTCTGGGACGAAGAGAGTGCCGGTTCTAAAATGAGGGAAGAGGCGGATAGCTTCATAAACCTGGGTAAAATTGGCGGGGTTATTGAAGAAAACATTAGCCAAGCCCCACAGGCCCGCCTGCTGAAGATCCTCAATGGAAAACATTTGACGAAGGGCAATGGTAGGTAGGGATAAATGCATACGGATTTGCAGGTTTAAGTCGGGTGGAAGAAACAGGCGCATATAATCACCGGTTGGCGAAGATGGGTGTGAGGAATGAGACACAGATGGGGAAAGAGAAGGAGGGTGAGGGATGGGAGGAGGGGAATAAAGGTCGGTGGAATCAGAGTGTATGGAATAAATAGGAATATCAAGAAGGGCAGTAGGAGGCGTTGGGTTAGCTTGAACAGATTGTTCTGCCGATGAGGGAGGAGGTGGATTGGGATGGTCCGAAGGAATCTCGGAGGTGGGAGAGGAGTGATTGTGATGGTTTGGAGGAAGCTGGGATGGAGGATCGGAAATATCACCCGGAGCGGAGGGGTCAGCCATTGATGGAAATGGGGAGAAGAAGTGGAGCAAAAGAAAGCCTATGCAGGGGGAGGGGAATTGAGGAGGGTGGGGACAGAGGATGTGTCTGTGGCGGGATAGCGGAGGGGTTAGGCGGTGGGGGTAGAGGGAGTGGAGGGAGGTAGTTGACGGCGGGGCAGTCGGTGGTGGAGGGGGTGGGAGGGGTAGGGGGTGTGCAGGGAATCGAATGGGATGGAGGGGGTGGGGCTTGATGGGTTGAGGTGGTGGGAGGGGGTGGGGTGGGTCTGGAGACGGCGGGGCAGAGGGTTTGAGGGTTGAGGGGGTTGGAATGAGGCACTGCCGGCGGGGCAGATGGTGGAGAGGGGGTGGAGGGGGTGGTAGGAAGAGGGGGCGCGCGGGGGGGTCGAGGAGGAGGGAGGGGGTTGAGGTGTGCGGGGGTTGAGTTGTTGGGAGGGGGTGGGGTGGGGCGGGCGACGGCGGGGC
Source organism: Ceratopteris richardii (assembly GCA_020310875.1). Classification (NCBI taxonomy): domain Eukaryota; kingdom Viridiplantae; phylum Streptophyta; class Polypodiopsida; order Polypodiales; family Pteridaceae; genus Ceratopteris; species Ceratopteris richardii. The sequence goes on from CM035435.1 coordinate 101,036,839, forward strand.
AGCGGGGCAGAGGGGGTTGAGGGTGTTTTGGATGAGGGGGGGCGGTGGACTGTGGAGCCCGAGGGGGATGGAGGGGTGGAGGGGTCGAGGGGGATGGAGGGGGATGGAGGGGTCGAGGGGGAGGGAGGGGGTTGAGGTGTGCGGGGGTTGAGTTGTTGGGAGGGGGTGGGGTGGGGTGGGCGACGGCGGGGCACCGGGCCAGAGGGGTTTGAGGGTGTTTTGGATGAGGGGGCCGGTTGGGAGAGGGGGCTTGTGGAGGGTCGAGGGGGAGGGAGGGAGAGGGGGCTTGCGGTGTTGAGGTGGAGGGAGGGGGTGGGGGGGGCGGGCGACGGCGGGGCAGGGGGGTAGAGGGGTCGATGGGGGTTGAGGGGTGGGAGGGAGAGGGGGCTTGCGGGGGGTTGAGGGGGAGGGAGGGCATGCCAAATTTGTTGGGGATTCGTGGACAAGAAGGAGTTTGAGGGTTTGTAGGAGAAAAAGGAGATGATGAAAATGGAATAACAGTGAGAACTTCTGCAAAGGAATACTCTTGGAAACCTTGAATATTGATTATCTTTCAACAATTACAATGACTGCACACAGTCTAATCAATGAATAAATCAATTACTGAAAACCAATTATCTCAAGTCCTGTGGCAGCGGCCTCTCCTGCACCAATCCTTCACTTGCTTCCCGCTTCCCTTGTGCACACCTTGCACTAAGCTTCCACCAAGCTAAGGAATTGGTATCACGGCGCACACACACAATAGACCTTGGGACTCTTGGAATCCAACCCGCCTTCTCTGCACACCTTCCTCTTGATACCTCTTGCACTCTTGAGTGTCGTCGCACACTGGTAGCTCTTCTTGCTTCCTCTCTTGCTTCCTCTGAAGCTCTCCCTTGCTCCTAGCTCTCAATGTGTCCAAGAATAGCCTTTGTCCTACTTTTGTTGAGTCCCCGATTCGCGCACTCTAACTGCAATACAATCTTGGTGCCCTTTCAATGTCCCAAGATTGTCTTTTGAACTGGTCCTCAACGACTCACTACTTTGTCCTGTAGTGACTTTAGAACAAGAGTGACTTTCAAAATAAAATTTTTGATTGGGCGGCCTATTTCCACCTTTGCGTACGCAGCCTTCCATACCTTCACCTTTCCTTTTAATTCTTTACTTTTGCACCTTAAGATTTTAAATTCATCCTTTGAACCTTAAGAGAAGAAATACTTTGCACCTTTAGTTTCAACCGGTTAGGGCTCTACAGAACCAAATGGCCATCCTTATGGCCATCAAACCGCAGAAGTTGGTAGTTTTTAACACCAATCTTCGAATGCGTACCGTCAGATTGGGTAGAGACAATAGGTTTTACCACCCTTGCAAGGTTATCTTCATCAGATTGCTTGTTCTGAGGTACTTCAACACATTGTTGGACCTCATCCTAAGTGCTGCAAAGTTGGAGCCGTAGGAGCTCGAGTTGTTGCTCAAGTGTTACCTTGGGTAGAAGTGATTCACCAAAATCCTCCATGGTGTTCATAGGGTCCATTGGTCTGTAGAGAACAAAACCCTCTTGCTAGATATGTAAAAAGAATTTTGAGATAGTTTGAATTAAAATGTAAAAGGAAGGGTTGTTTTTAATAATTAAAAAAGTAAGAAAGAAATGCAAACTATGTTAAATATAAGAAAAGAGAACTAGATTGACAACACAAAGAGATAGTGTCGTGGTAAAACACTTCCCTTGTGAGAGTGAGATTGTGGGTTCAAATCTCCCTCCTTGGTGAATATAAAACTCCTTATTTCCACTCATAAATTAAAATTGGTTTGTGCATAGCCAATGGTTTCCAAGGGAGCCATGGGTGCCAAAGATGCCAAATTAATGCCTTAGTTATGCCTAAATTCTATGCCTTAGTCTATGCCTTGGAGTAAGTTGAAGGAGTAAATGTAGGCATCAATGTAGGTTTTGGAATTGGAACTGAAACTTAAACAAGAACAGGGAAAAGAACAGAATTCAGGAATGGAAACGGAAACAAAAATGGAATCCGAATCGAAATCAAAATTGCAAACAGAGATAGCGAAATAGAGATCAAATTCTTAAACGACTAGAAACAGACTCTCCATAGTGACACACACAAAGCTCTGATACCAGTGTTATCAGGATCTTAATTCATGCACACACATAGGTTATGAATGATATAAACACATAGAGAAATATATATGCAAGGAGAAGAGACAAAACACAGTATTGGGTGCAATCTCCCCCTATGCACTCTATTTCGACATTCCACAAAGTGCATGTATTTATAGGATTTTGTATTATGTCGAAAATCATGGTTACATGAGAGCGGCTTCAAAAATCACGCATGAAAGTAAAAGTTGGCCTCTTTTGTAGAGAACTTTTGCTTTTGATAGTAGAAATCATGCTCTTCAGCCATCCTTATTCTAACCACTACTTTACTAACTATTTCTAAAAATATAATGCTCTACGTGGGTTTATTTAGAAACATATAAATTATAAATTGGGTTATTGATGTCCGTCCTGTCACACCTTTCACACCCTCATAAGCCTTCAACTACTATATCAAAAACACCAAAACACATTAATACATATAAATAAATTAACACTCCAATAGTTCCTTGTTCAACACATTCCATAATTCAGAATAGATTCACAAAAGTCAATGCCTTCAACAACTTATGAGTAGCCATGTGCAAAAAGTATTGCTTTCTACTTTTCAAGAGTACCATCAGCCTTGTACTTTAGCTTCCATACCCACTTTGGTGCTAATGAATTTACGCTCAGAGGGCTGATCCACTAGCTCCCAAGTTCCATTTTTCATGATATTGTTTTATTTTGTTTGCATATTAGCCTTCCAATTCAGATCGTGGAGTGCCTCTTCCACATTGGTTAATTCCTTTGCTTGTTCTTGAATAAGATTAGCCATCAGGGCTGTGTTTACAATATGGGTGCTTGTCCATCTCTCTTCCTCTATTGTCTGTGATCACCTCGACCCATCTGCAACATGTTCTAGTGATTGCAGGATGGGGTTTGCAGAATCATAGAGTTGTCTCACCCAACGTGACAATGGCTTTTCCACTTGGGTGACAATAGATTGGTGAAATTTAGACTCATTATCTCAATATGATGCTTCCTTCTCTTGTGTATGAAGGATAGCTCTTTGGTCAGGTTCATAGTTGATTGCCCCTTTTCCTGATAATAAATTAGAAGCTCTATTTTCCTCCTCCATTGCATGTGGCTGCTCCTCACTAAACACCACATCATGACTCGCCATGTTCTTCTTAGCCTCAGGTGTTGGAGATAGACGTCTGCGGAAGCACGCGAACAACACAAGGAAGAAGAAGAAGCTTGGAGCACAAACACACAATACTGAATGTATTACTAGAGAATGTACAAAGATAAGTAGCCCATTAGGGCAATAGGCATATATACAAGCCGGGGGAAAAAAACCTCCTAAAGAGGGAAAGAAGTGCCCCGGTAGTCCTAGAGTGTTCACACACATCACTACCTAAATATATCAACAAATCCCCCCTGGGAGTGATGCGGTGAACAAGGAGCTGGCACTCATGTATAAGGAAGTGCCAAGCTATGTGGAAATCACTCCACAAAAGGAAGTAAGCCCAAAGCTTTGCGGAAAGCTTCAAACTTCTCCCTAGGCAGAGCCTTCGTGAAAAGGTATGCAATGTTCTCCTGCGTGGGCACATATGCCAAGCTAATCTCACCAGCAGAGAACCTCTCCCTGACATAGTGATAATGCACCTCAATGTGCTTAGTGCGAGCATGGAACACAGGGTTCCTCGCAACTGCCAATGCGCTCTGACTGTCAGTGAAGATGGTGGTGGGAGAAGACTGGCCAACACCCAAATCAGCCATAAGGCGTCTGAGCCACACACACTCAACAGTCGCTGTGAAAGCTGCTCTATACTCAGCCTCACAACTAGAAGTGGCCACAGGAGGCTGCTTCTTTCTCAACCAAGATATACATGAGCTACCAAGCATGAAGCAAAAAGCACTGGTGGACACACGAGTGTCATAACAACCAGCCTAATCTGAGTCAGAAAAAGCATGAAAATCTGGCGGTAGTGATCCCCCCTTGGGATAAAACAACCCAAGTAGTCGAGTACCACTCAAGTAGCAAAAGATGCGCTTAACCGCTTTCCAATGCGTGACTCCTGGGCAATGCATAAACCTGCTCATCTGTGAGATAGCAAACTGAATATCTAGCCGAGTAATGCATAAGTAAATCAAGCATCCAACAGTCTGCTAATAGAGAACAGCATCAAATGCATCTCTAGCATCATGAAGACTCAATCGTAAACTTGTCTCCATAGGAATGGCAATAGGCTTACAGTCTTCAAGGCCAAAACGCTGGAATAATGTGTCAATATATTTCGTTTGACACAAAGCCATTCCACCATCAACGTGCATAAACTGAATGCCCAAATAGTGATGCAAATGCCCCAAATCAGACATCTCAAATGAGGCATGCAAATCAGCCTTAAAATCAGCAATATGTGTCTCAATAGGACTAGTGAGCAGCATGTCGTCAACATAGACAATAATGATCAGAAGCACATCATTAGCACGCTTAACATATAAGGTGCTTTCAGTTGGACTGTTCTCAAAACCATGTGCAATCAGATAGGTATGTATCTTCTGATACCAAGCACGTGGTGCTTGCTTTAAACCATATAATGCCTTCTTTAACCTGCACACCTGGTTTTCATGCCCTTTCTGCACAAAGCCACGGGGCTGAAAAATATACACTTCTTCATGCAAGCCACCATTCAGAAATGTTGTTTTAATGTCCAACTGATGTACATTCCAACCATGATGGGCTGCAAGTGCACAAATGCTCCGAACAATAGTCATACAGCATGTAGGTGCAAAGGTCTCATCAAAATCAATGCCTCTTTCCTGTGCATAACCCTTTGCAACAAGCCTAGCTTTATACCTGTCAACTGTACCATCAGGTTTACGCTTCAGCTTGTATACCCACTTAGTGCCTGTTGGAGAAACAATCACTAATTGGACATATATTTAAAGTTCAAATCTTAGGAAGAAAACCCCATGCCTATGTGAAGGGACAAATTCACAAATGTATCATACTTGTAAAGTTAGTTCACTTTAGTTCTAGAAGTTTTTTAAAAATCACGGGAATGAGAAAATCTATATAAGTTAGTTAGTATTAACTGACGCGATGAGAAGAAGAAGGAGGAAGAGAGAGAGAAAGTGAGAAGAACTCATTTTTGTATGACTGAGTATAGTCGGGCTTCTCTGAGTGAGAAAGCATCTGTAAAACTTCTGAGTTTTCATAGCTGTGAGAAAGAACTGAGTAAAGTTCTGTGTATGAGTCTCTCTCCATCATCTCCATGTTTGCCTATTGTGTGATGAATTCAAAAGTTCAAGTTTTCTGAGCAATTCGATGCCTGGCATCGAATCTTGGCTGATAAGTCATTTTTTCATTCTCTGTGTGTTAACTATTGTTAAATCTTTTAAAAATATGAAGTTTGTGGAGCAACTCGATGCCTGGCATCGAGTTTGAGCATAAAGTCGATGCCTGGCATCGACTTCTAGCATACAAGTGGTCTTCTTCATGTGTGTGTAAAAGAGAGTATTTCTGGTGCAGAAAAAGGGCCTAAAAAAGCTCAAAGTCGATGCCCGGCATCGACTTGGACTGAAATTCGATGCCAGGCATCGAATTTTTTATTTTTGGACATCAGGAATACTAAAACAGGCAAAAATTTCCAGTTTTGGAAGGTCATACAGGGTCATCTTGTGAAGGCCATAACTTGAGTTCTAGAGCTTCGTTTGATGCATATGATAGCTTGTTGGAAAGCTCTACTCTTCTAGTTTCAGCCTATAAAGTTTCATCAAGAAATAATACTTAAGCTAGGAGAAATTAGCAAAATACTGAAGGTATGTCATTTCAGTGACTAGGAATTTCTGTAGAAGCAAAGTTCTCACTTTAAGCTATCATTTCTCAAAGTTTGGAGTGGCAATGAGTTAATGGTGACCATAGAGGTGTTCTAGTGTCACATTAATTCATTTCTTGTGGTGTTTTATACATCAACAAGTGGTATCAGAGCAGAAAGATTCTCGAGAGCAGAAGACGACAAAGGTACGAGAAGTTTTGTAAAGTTTTCCATTAAAGTTTTAAAGGTGAAGCATTTGAAGACACAAGGCATCAAAAGATTACTTTCGAAGTATCCTCATACACAAAGAACTTCAAAAGGTATTATCCTTTATCCTTTAAGCTCACAGGTTGCAGTAGAAGGAAAGAACTATGGCAGATCATATCTCCATTGACAAACTGGACAGAGATAATTACCCCGCATGGGTAATGAGAATGGAAGCCTTACTTATGAGTAAGGATCTCATGGTATATGTAACAGGTGAAGAAGAGAAGCCAGTATTTGAAGATGAAAGCCGACCAAAGAAAGAAGAACTTGATGCTTTAAAGCATTGGCAGAAGAAGGATGCAAGTGCAAAAGCCTACATCTACAATACAATCTCAGATCATTTGCTACCACACATCAGAGGATTGGAATCATCAGAAGATATATGGAATGCATTGGAATATCATTTCCAAAGCACTACTAAAGCACGGAAAGCAAGTCTATGGTCAGAGTTTACAACATTCAAGAAGAAGCCAAGTCAAACCATTAGTGATTATGTCACTAAGATGAAGGATCTAGCAGATAGTCTTGGATCCATAGATGAAGATGTTGAAGATCACAGATTGATTGCTCAACTACTTGCAGGCTTGAGAGGGAATGAAAGGTGGAAACCTTTTGTCTTATCAACAGAACTTTCATTAAATCATTATGTTCCAGATTTGAACCAGTTGCTTGGTTTGATGCTCACATATGAGCAAGACTTGAAGGGAGATGGAGATAAAGGTCAAAGTTCTGCAATGTACATGAAGAATAAGAAGAAAGGAGATAAAGGTAAAGCAAAGGATGAAGAGGAGTCTAATTCTCAAGCTTATTATGCAAGAGGTAAAGGCACTGGCAGAGGAAGAGCAAGAGGTTTTGGAAGAGGAAGAGGTAATCAAAATAACAACAAAAAGGCTTGCTGGATCTGTGGATTGAGTAATCATTTGGCTCATGACTGTTGGCACAACCAACAAGGATCAAACCAGAATCAAAACAACAATAGCAGAGGTCGAGGTGGAAGATATCAAAGTAATTTTCAAAGAGGTAGACAAAGTCAAAGAGGAGGCTATGGTAGAGGTGGAGGAAGAAGTTGGGGACAGAATCAATCCTACAACACCACCTACTACAACTATGCAAATGACACACAGAATGAAAGTCATACATCATTGATGATGAATTCAATCAGCACATCAGACAAAGAAGATCTAAAGGTATTTTACATTGACTCTGGATGTTCTAATCATTTGTCAGGAAACATAGAATTGATGTCAGAATTGGAAAAAGGCATTTCTAGTCACACAGTTCAAACTGGTGATAATACAAGACATAGTGTACATTCAATTGGAAAAGTGAAATGCAAGAGTGGAGCAGATTTGCTAACCAATGTTTTGTATGTTCCTACAATACCTAAAAACTTGATTAGTGTGGGACAGATAGTTGAAAAAGGTTTTCAAGTCAGGTTTACAAATGAAGGAGTATTTGTGGAAGATCCAGAGAATGGATATAATCAGATTGTCTCTGGTAAGAAAGAAGGTAGACTCTTTACTTTAAGAGTGCAAGGGAACATTGGTCAAGCTTTTCTCACACATGGTGAAGCAGTGATTACAGAACTTGATCTCTGGCATAAGAGATTAGGTCATTTCAATGAAAGAGGAATTAAAGCTATGGTTGCTAATCAGTCTGTACTAGGATTACCAAATGTGCAAAGTCAACATATGGTTTATAAATGTGAAGCATGTCAAATGGGTAAAGCACACAGGTTACCATTTCAAAAGAAAGGATTCAAACATGATGGAGTACTTGAGCTCATTCATACAGATGTATGGGGACCAACAAAAGAAGGATCTATCAGTGGCTCAAGGTATTATGTTCTTTTTATTGATGATGCTACAAGATGGATAACATTATATGTTTTGAAGGAAAGATCAGAAGTGTTTGGAGCTTTCAAGCATTTTCATGCATATGCAGAGAGAGTCACAGGTCAAAAGCTTAAGAGACTGAGGTCTGATGGAGGGGGAGAATACTTCTCCCAAGAGTTCAATGATTATCTTTGGAATGCAGGTATTAAGAGAGAAATAACTTGCAGGTATACACCACAACAAAATGGTGTAGCAGAAAGAAGGAACAGGACTTTGGTTGAGTTTGCTAGAGCTATGCTAAAGGAGAAGAATTGTCCAAATTATCTTTGGGCTGAGGCTGTAAATACAGCTACATATCTTGTGAATAGATTACCATGTGCAGCTCTGAATGGAATGACTCCATATGAAGCTTGGTGGGGTAAGAAACCAACACTAGATCATTGTAGAGTGTTTGGATCAATTGCATATGCTTATGTGCCATCACAACTTAGGCATAAACTTGAACCAAAGGCAGAAAAATATGTGTTCATTGGTTATGATGAAAAGCAGATGGGTTACAGATTGTGGAATCCTCTAACCAAACAATTTATTGTTTCTAGAGATGTTACATTTGATGAACAGAAAAGTTGGTATGCAGATCAAAGTCATACAGCTGAAGAATTTGAAGAAGAGGTAAGAAGATGTGAGAAAGGAAAATCAATTGTGCAGGTGAATAGAGATGAAGACTATATGCAAGCAAGCACATCCACAAGTGGATTAACAAGAAGAAATGAAGAAGCTCCTATATTTGATGAAGAAGTGTATCCAGACACATATGAAGAATGTGAACCAAGAAGGTCAAGCAGGACTAGAAGACAACCAGAAAGGTATTCTTATGATACTTCTTACATAACTCAGAAGAACTATGCATATATGGTCAAAGATGATGAAGAACCTCAGAACTATGATGAAGCTAAAGGTAAAAAGCAATGGGAAGAAGCAATGAAGGAAGAGTTCAATGCACTGGAGGAGAACAAGACATGGAAACTTGTTCCTAAACCAAATGGTAAGAAAGTTATTGGAAATAAATGGGTTTATAAAGTGAAGAAGCTTGCAGATGGAAGTATAGCCAGATACAAAGCTAGATTGGTGGTGAAAGGCTATGCCCAGACCTATGGCATAGATTATGATGAGACATTCAGTCCTGTAGCTAAGATGTCAACTATAAGGACAATCATTGCTATTGCAGCTTCAAAAGGATGGACTCTAAGTCAATTGGATATAAAGAATGCGTTCTTGAATGGATACATATCAGATGAGGTATACATGGAACAACCTCAAGGATTTATAGATTCCAGGTATCCAAATTTTGTTTGCAGGCTGAGAAGAGCATTGTATGGATTGAAGCAAGCTCCAAGAGCTTGGAACTATAGACGGGTGAAGTATCTCAATGATCTTGGATATCAAAGTTCAAAAGCAGATTCAAGTCTACTTATCAAAAGAACAGAGGAAGGTACAATCTACATTTGTATTTATGTAGATGACATTATAATCACAGGTACTTCAGGTGAAGGAATCAAGGAGGTAAAGAGATTGCTTGAAAAAGAATTCAAGATTAGTGACCTAGGAAAGTTATCATACTTTCTTGGAATGGAAGTCACTTATACAGATCATGGCATATATGTATCACAAGAAAGGTCAAAGAGTTCTCAGATATATCAAAGGAACTATAAAGGAAGGATTATATTATCCTTTTACATCAGATTTGAAGTTGAGAGCCTACAGTGACTCAGATTGGGCAGGTAACCAAGATGACAGAAGATCAACTCATGGTTACATGATATATATTGGTGATAAGCTTGTAAGTTGGTGTTCCAAGAAACAACATACAGTAGCATTATCATCAACTGAAGCAGAGTACAAAGGACTTGTGGAAGCAGCTAAGGAAGTCATATGGATGCAGACATTGTTCAAGAGCTTAGGCATTGATCAAGGTACACCTACAATACATGGAGATAATATGAGTTCACTTTATCTTGCAGCAAATCCAGTATTTCATGCAAGAACAAAGCACATCGAGATACAGTATCATTTTCTCAGAGAAAAGGTAATGGAGAAGGAGATTGAAGTGGAATACATTTCTACTAAAGATCAATTAGCAGACATAATGACAAAGAGCTTGGATGGTGTGAAGACCAGCAGATTCAAAAGCATGGCAGGAGTAAAAGAAAAGAAGATGATATGAAGAAACAGGGAATGTCAATTAGTGATTGAGGGGGAGCTGTTGGAGAAACAATCACTAATTGGACATATATTTAAAGTTCAAATCTTAGGAAGAAAACCCCATGCCTATGTGAAGGGACAAATTCACAAATGTATCATACTTGTAAAGTTAGTTCACTTTAGTTCTAGAAGTTTTTTAAAAATCACGGGAATGAGAAAATCTATATAAGTTAGTTAGTATTAACTGACGCGATGAGAAGAAGAAGGAGGAAGAGAGAGAGAAAGTGAGAAGAACTCATTTTTGTATGACTGAGTATAGTCGGGCTTCTCTGAGTGAGAAAGCATCTGTAAAACTTCTGAGTTTTCATAGCTGTGAGAAAGAACTGAGTAAAGTTCTGTGTATGAGTCTCTCTCCATCATCTCCATGTTTGCCTACTGTGTGATGAATTCAAAAGTTCAAGTTTTCTGAGCAATTCGATGCCTGGCATCGAATCTTGGCTGATAAGTCATTTTTTCATTCTCTGTGTGTTAACTATTGTTAAATCTTTTAAAAATATGAAGTTTGTGGAGCAACTCGATGCCTGGCATCGAGTTTGAGCATAAAGTCGATGCCTGGCATCGACTTCTAGCATACAAGTGGTCTTCTTCATGTGTGTGTAAAAGAGAGTATTTCTGGTGCAGAAAAAGGGCCTAAAAAAGCTCAAAGTCGATGCCCGGCATCGACTTGGACTGAAATTCGATGCCAGGCATCGAATTTTTTATTTTTGGACATCAGGAATACTAAAACAGGCAAAAATTTCCAGTTTTGGAAGGTCATACAGGGTCATCTTGTGAAGGCCATAACTTGAGTTCTAGAGCTCCGTTTGATGCATATGATAGCTTGTTGGAAAGCCCTACTCTTCTAGTTTCAGCCTATAAAGTGTCATCAAGAAATAATACTTGAGCTAGGAGAAATTAGCAAAATACTGAAGGTATGTCATTTCAGTGACTAGGAATTTCTGTAGAAGCAAAGTTCTCACTTTAAGCTATCATTTCTCAAAGTTTGGAGTGGCAATGAGTTAATGGTGACCATAGAGGTGTTCTAGTGTCACATTAATTCATTTCTTGTGGTGTTTTATACATCAACAGTGCCAATGGCCTTCTTGCCAGGAGGCAAGTCACATAAAGACCATGTACCATTCTTCATTATAGCATCATATCCAGATTGCATAGTAGCCATCCAATTTTCTGAATTTTGTGCTTCATCAAAAGAAACAGGCTCATTCTCATCACAGAGACTAGATGCAGCCATAGCATAGCAATCTGATGCAAAGGAGGCACTATGAGAGCCTGAACGAGTACGATATGACAAAGGTGCATCTAATTTGCTGTCACGCAAAGTCTGCACCAGCCATTTTGGCATAGTTTTTGCCTGCTCAATATCAGCTCTCTCATCAACAAGTGCATCATGTAAATCTGCATCAGAAATGGAATGATCTGCATCATCATATGAAACCTGCAAAGGCTGAGAAGTTGCCTCATTAGGACCAGCACTAGACTATCCACCTGTAAAAAGAGGCATCAAAGTATCATACATGTCTTTGGAGCTAACAGATGTCTCCTTAGTACATGAAAGCAATGGCTGAATAGCATCTTCCACAAAGACAACATCACGGCTAACCAGAATGCATTTAGTCTGTGGATGATACAGACGATAGCCTTTACTTTCAGAACTGTACCCAAAAAAAATACATTTTACTACCTTATCATCCAATTTTCTGCGATGTTGTTCAGGCACTAATGCATATGCCAAACAACCAAAAACACGCAGATGAGCAACAGATGGCTTGCGGTCATGCCAAGCCTCATATGGAGTGATAGACTGCAACGCTTTAGTGGGACACCTGTTCAGTACATATGCTGCACACATGACAGCCGCAAGCCAGAAACTATGTGGTAAAGCCTGACTTTTGACCATGCACCTTGCCATCTCCATGAGTGACCTGTTCTTTCTTTCAGCAACTCGATTCTGTTGAGGTGTATACGACACTGTACACTAGTGTTTTATCCCATGTTCAGCCAGAAATGCATTAAAATCTGAAGACATATATTCCCCCCCTCGATCAGAACAGAGGGTGCCCATTTTACATGCTGACAGATTTTCAACCAAAACCAAAAACTGTTTGAAGCACATGAACACTTCAGACTTTTCTTTGAGTGGATATACCCATGCATGCCTGGAAAAATCATCAATGAAAGTCACGAAGTAAAGGTAATTTCCAAAAGAGGGTGTCTGCATAGGACCACAGACATCACTATGTATAAGCTGCAATTTTTGCGTAGCCCGAACTGAACCATCTTTTGGAAAGGAAGAACGCTGCATTTTGCCCAAAATATAGCCTTCACAAACATGTTTTCCAGGTGCCTCAAGTTTGGGCAAAGAGGACACCATTTCAGATTTCTGCAGGCGTAACAAACTAGCAAAACTCAGATGACCAAAGCGTGCATGCTAAAGCTTTGCATCTGACATAGCCTGAGAATCATGAACTGCACATGCCGAATCATTCACAGGTCTTTCATAGTCTATGATCTTATACAGCCCATGACATAAAATGCCAAAAGCAATAATCACATCGCCATTTGAGAGATCATGGACTGTACACCTGTCATCAACGAATTTCACAACCAAGCCAATCTTGGCTAACGCAGAAACTGATAACAGGTTCTTTTTGATCCTTGGCACAAATAAAGCATCTGACAAAGTGAAAGAACTACCATTAGCAGTAGTCAGAATGATCTTACCAACTCCCATAACAGGATAAGAGGAGTTATTGGCGCATGTGATAGTATTCCCTGTAGGTGTTGGCTCGAGTGAAGAGAAGAAACTGCACTGCGAGGTAATATGTTTGGTTGCCCCATTGTCAAAGTACCAAACATCTAAGTCTACTGCAGACATGCACTGATCATGAGAAGATGGGTCAAAACTACAGACAGTAGTAAACGCCCATTCTTCTTCCTGCACAAGATTTGCAGACTCTGTTTTTGGTGTAGAGGCCTCTGCAACAACCATTCAAGCCTCTTTCTTCTTTGCCTCTTTAGCAGCCAGTTTTGGACAGTTCTTTATAATATGATCATTTCCTTTACAGTACTTGCAGAACAATTTCTGCTTTTCTGATTTCTTCTCATCTTTATCCTGGTTCTTCGATTGTGCAGCATTTGCAGATTTTTGCTTACTAGTAGAAGAGCTCCATTTTCCTTTGCCCTTCTGACTAGCCAGGAAAGCTTGATCTGCAACACGCATAATGGATGTGTTCTGCCTGGACTGATCTTCCTACAACAGAACAGAGACTAATTCCTCAAATGACAAGGCATTCAGATTGCCTTTCATCATCAACCGAAGAGTAGAGGCAAAACTCTGATATGAATCAGGAAGACCATTTAGAACAGTCTGCACAAGTGAGCTATCTGGTATAACCTCATCAGCAGAAATCAATTGTTCCTTCAGGTCTTTGATCTTTGTGAGAAAACTGTCCATAGAATCACCTTCATTCATGTGCTCACTCTCCAACTGTTTTTGGAGGTAAGCAACACGAGCCTCATTCCTAGCCTGGTACAAAGTGGTAAGTGTATCCCAAGCATCCTTTGCTGTTCTGCAAGAGCGAATGTGAGGAATAATGGCACGTTTGACAGACAAAGCTATCAATGCATATGCCTGGGCATCTTTGCCATCCCAATGAATCTGCTCTGCAGTAGGTGCAACAGAAATAGTAGCACGAACAGGAATCTGCGGAATATCATCTTCGACACCATCTTCATCAGCTCCAACACCCCCAGCACCTGTATTTGTAGTACCTGTAGTCGTAGGTGTAACAGGACGTCTTTGAACACCCTGCACAATGTTCCATAGTCCTTTTGCAACCAGTACATGTCGCATCATATAAGCCCATAATGGGTAGTTGGTACCATCCAACTTATCCTCAACAGCCAACATACGGAATACATCATTGCTTTCAGCCATGGCCGGTGACTAAAATACCTTGATGCAGAAAATTGACTGTATCTCAAAAAGTTGAACGGAACTGCCTAGACGAGTTCTGCTAGACCTGTAGCAGACTTTGAGACGCTTAAACTGACGAACAGAAACTGGTATATTCCTTTGGCACAAAAGGATGAAATAGCCTGCACAAGCACTGTGATAGTGCGTTCGGAGGCCGAAACGAGCTCAGATCACGATTTCGGCACCCTGAGTATGCTCACCCTGAGTATGTTCACCAAATTTCGTGCGAATCTGAGACTGCAAACGGAGGAGTGTCGATGGTGCCCTAGAAGAAGCGACGACCTGCTCTGATACCAATTGTTGGAGATAGACGTCTGCGGAAGCACGTGAACAACACAAGGAAGAAGAAGAAGCTTGGAGCACAAACACACAATACTGAATGTATTACTAGAGAATGTACAAAGATAAGTAGCCCATTAGGGCAATAGGCGTATATACAAGCCGGGGGAAAAAAACCTCCTAAAGAGGGAAAAAAGTGCCCCGGCAGTCCTAGAGTGTTCACACACATCACTACCTAAATATATCATCATCAGGGTCATAAAGCTTATAAGCCTTCTTATCTTTGTTGTATCATAAGAAAATACATTTGATGCTTTTTGGTTGAAGCTTATTTCTCTCCCTATATGGAACATGTACATAACACACTTCCAACTACTTTGAAATGGGAAACAAAAGGCTATTTACCAATGTAGGGTTCTTTTAGAGTCTTGCCACCAAGATCCTCGGTGTAATTTTGATTCAAGATGTAGATAGCAGTGTTGATAGCCTGTGCCCAAAATTGATTAGGCAAACCCTTTCCCTTCAATGTGCACCTTGTCATCTCCATGATGGTTTGATTCCGACGTTCTACAACACCGTTCTGTTGTGGGCTATGTGCCACTATGAGTTGATGCTTGATTCCTTTACTCTTGTAGAAATCCATCCAAGCTGGGAGATCCATCCAAGGCCTGTGTAGGCATTTTTTTGCACAAATCAGCATGCACCAACTCTGGAGGATAGCTTGCTTTGTTCTTGATTTCTTGTGGAAATGCCTCCCTCTATTACTTGCCCATCATCCAAGCTTCGAATCTTTTCTTCTACCTTCACTTTGAATGTAACATCTCCTTTGCTGACATGACTCCTTACCTTGAGCCACAGCTCCTCCTCCATGAGTAAGGCATTAAATTCTTCAAAAGTTAGTCATTGAAGTCTGGTTTGAGTATTAAGAGTAGTTACCAAACCATCAAACTTAGGTGGACAAATTCAAATGCAATGCCAAGCTAGCTCCTCACTTGACTTTTGTACACTTGCTCCCGCCATTTGATCTCATAGATACTTTATGCGGGTGATAAACACCTCTGTAGTCCTTTTCTCCTACTAGCTGATTCTTCAAGTTTTGAATACACGTATGATTATGATTTCCATAATGATTTCTCAATATGCTCCATGCTTCACATGCCTTGCTAGCATGTTGAATGAGAGTGAGAACACTCTCAGTAGTACTTGTAACTAAAGCACAAAGTGCATCTGCATTTCTATGTTTCCAAGCACATAAAAGATCAACATTAAGAGGAATCATTCAACCAAGATTATTTGGATCAAGTATTTCTTGGGGTTCATGATCAGTCCCAAGAACACTCTCCAAAAGCTCAAATGAATCAAGGATAGAAGTGATTTTAAACTTCCATAGGGTGCACTTCGTACCATCAAGTTTACCTTCCATCAAGGCTAGTGGGTGTATTCTCAATGTTGGGATGAGAGGCATCATTGTTGTTCCTCTATGTGCTTCACCTACTCTTGTTGAAAAACCACCTTGATTCCTAGCTGTAGATGATGACATAGTGATTGACATCTTCTCTCTTTTGTCATTGGAACCTCTACAACCTTTGCTTTTTGCTTCTGCATCACTCAAAGCCTCCTCAACTCTAATACCATATAAGAAAATAATGGCACAACAGAATAGTCCAGTAGACACAATTGAGAGAAAAAATGCAGATAAAGATAGATGCAGAAGAAGAGATAAAGAAGTAAAATTCTCAGATTGCCAAGCATAATGCAGTTACAACAATGGTGCTCTCTTCCCATGCACTCCCAATGGGTAGCTTAGATGGAAATCTAGATAGACTCTAGATGAAGTCCTTGAGCATTCCAACTAGAGTGTCCTTGACTGCAAGAATCCATCACTACACAAGATGAATACATGAAATAAAGAATATTAATATACTTACAATCGATCTTAAGAAACCTGGTTGCACTCACCAATCATGTTTCTAGGAGGTCTCATTTTGCACAAATCAAAAATTGCATCCCCTCATGCTCAAACTGATAAACATGTGAAGAGAAATCTATGACTTGTCATTTCCTAGCATGCCACTTTTTACTTAAGATTACATCAAAATGGGCCACTCCTGCTATCTCAAAATCCAATATGTCCTCATAGGATTTGATCTAGATGGGTAGACCTACTACTCATTGATCCCATATCTAAAGTCCCTTCACATCGGCTAAGTCCATTGTATAGGCATACTCTGATTGCACGATGTCTAAGTGTAACCTTCTGACTAGTCGAGAACTAATGACATTGTGTAGACCTAGTGTCGAAGAGGATCTTGATAGCCTATGATACCATGAGTCCTCTCATAATAATGAGTTTTGTATCCAAGAACCGATATCCATTCTATGCCACTAGCAAAAGCACGGCATCTGATATAGAAAGGAATGTTCTTCGTAGCCATCATGGGCACCATAGGAGATGATATCTGAGATGGGGAATCATCAAAATCCTCATCTACATCACTCCTTGATTGAGTGGGATTTAGGACCATGGTCACTACTATTGTCTTCTTCTTAGGATAGTCCTTAACGGGTGTTTTCCTAAGCATCCATAGCATAATCCTTCTTTCATTGCCTTCTCTTTCTACTAAGGGGTGTAGATGGGCTAGTTATAAGCCCTCTCAGCCAGAGTAGAGAGCTTTCTTTTTCCTCCTAAAACTATGTTCATCATGTGAACCTGATTAGCCTCTTTCTAAGGCCGTGCACTAGTCAAGATAGGATTGGAAGTGGAAAAGAACTGACTCATCTTAGCCTATGAGGATCTCTGTGTTGATATATTTAGGTAGTGATGTGTATGAACACACTAGGAACACCGGGGCACTTTTTTCCCTCTTTAGGGGCCTTTTTTCCCCCGACTTGTATATACGCGTATTGCCCTAATGGGCTACTTATCTTTGTACATTCTCTAGTAATACATTCAGTATTGTGTGTTGTGCTCCAAGCTTCTTCTTCTTCCTTGTGCAGTTCGCGTGCTTCCACAGACATCTAACTCCAACAATTGGTATCATAGCAGGTCGTCGCTTCATCTAGGGTGTCGACTACACCTCTTCGGTTGCAGTTTCAGAATCACATGAATTTTGGTAAGCATATTCAGCGTGAATTTTGCTAAAATCACAATCTGAGCTCCTTTCGACTTCAGAATACATTATCGCAGCGCTTGTGCAGGCTATTTTGTCTTTTTGTGCCAATGATATATACTAGTTTTGGTTCGCTAGTATAAGCGTCTCAAAGTCTGCTACAGGTCTAGTAGAATTTGTCTAGGTAGTTCTGTTCAACTTTTTGAGATACAGTCAATTTTTTTACATCAAGGTATTTTAGTCACCGGCCATGGCTGAAAGCAGTGATGTATTTCGTATGTTGGCTGTTGAGGATAATTTGGATGGTGCCAACTACCTGTTATAGGTTTATATGATGCGACATGTATTGGTTGCAAAGGACTGTGGAACATTGTGCAGGGTGTTGAAAAACGTCCTATCACACTTGCAACTATTACAACTATAGGTATTGAAGCTGATGTAGAAGGTGTCGAACATGATGATATTTTGCATATTCCTATTCGTGTTGTGGTTTTTGCTGCACATATTGCATAGCAAATTCATTGGGATGGCACAGATGCTTAGGCACATGCACTGATAGCTTTGTCTGTTCTAACAAAGATCAAAGACTTGAAGGAACAATTGATTTCTACTGATGAAGTTATACCAGATAGCTCACTTGTGCAAACCGTTCTAAATGGTCTTCTTGATTCGTATCAGAGCTTTGCTTCTACTCTTCAGTTGATGATGAAAGGCAATCCAAATGCCTTGTAAAGAAAATGATCATATCCTAGAGAATTGTCCTAAAGTGGCTGCAAAAGAGGCAAAGAAAAAAGAGGCTGGAATGGTTGCTGCAGAGGCCTCTACTCCAAAAATAGAGTCTGCTAACCTTGTGCAGGATGAAGAATGGGCATTTACTACTGTTTGCAATTTTTGACCCATTTTCTCATGAGCAGTGCATGTCTGCGGTAGACTCAGATGTTTGGTACTTTGATATGGGGCGACCAAACATATCACCTCGCAGTGCAATTTCTTCCCTTCACTCGAGCCTACCCCTACAGGGAGTACTAGTGTCACATGTGCCAACAACTCCTCTTATCATATCATGGGAGTTGGTAAGATCATTTTGACTACTATTGATGGTAGTTCTTTCACTTTGTCAGATTCTTTATTTGTGTCAGGGATCAAGAAGAATCTATTATCAGTTTCAGCTTTAGCTAAGATTGGCTTCCTTGTGAAATTTGTTGATGACAAGTGTACACTTTATGATCTGTCAAATGTTGATGTGATTATTGCTTCTGGCATAGACTATGAATGATTCCGCACGTGTAGTACATGATTCTCAAGCTATGTAAGATGCAAAGCTTTGGCATCCACGCTTTGGTCATCTGAATTTTGCTAGTTTTCTATGCCTGTAGAAATCTGAAATGGTGTCCTCTTTGCCCAAACTTGAAGCACCTGGAAAACATGTTTGTGAACGTTGTATTTTGGGCAAAATGCAGTGTTCCTCATTTCCAAAAGATGGTTCAGTTCGGGCTACTCAGAAATTGCAACTTGTACATAGTGATGTCTGTGGTCCTATGCACACACCTTCTTTTGGAAATTATCTTTACTTCGTGACTTTCATCAATGATTTTTCCAAGCATGCATGGGTATATCCATTGAAGGCAAAGTCCGAAGTGTTCATGTGATTCAAACAGTTTTTGGTTTTGGCTAAAAATCTGTTAGCATGTAAAATGGGCACCCTCCATTCTGATTGAATGGGGGAATATATGTCTTCTAATTTTAATGCATTTCTGGTTGAACATGGGATAAAACACCGATGTACAATGTCGTATACATCTCAATAGGATGGAGTTGCTGAATGAAAGAACAGGTCACTCATGGAGATGGAAAGGTGTATGGTCAAGAGTAAGGCTTTACCACCTAGTTTCTGGCTTGAGGCTGTTATGTGTGTAGCATATGTACTTAATAAGTGTCCCGTTTAAGCACTGCAATCTATCACTCCATATGAGGCTTGGCATGATTGCAATCCATCTGTTGCTCATTTGCATGTTTTTGGTTGTCTGGCATATGCATTAGTGCCTAAATAACATCGCTAAAAACTGGATGATAAAGTAGTAAAATGTATTTTTTGTTGGGCACAGTTCTAAAAGTAAAGGCTATCGTCTATATAAACGTATTTTGGTTAGCCGTGATGTTGTTTTTGTGAAAGATGTTATTCATCCATTGCTTTCATGTACTAAGGAGACATCTGTTAGCTCCGAAGACATGTATGATACTTTGCTCCCTCTTTTTATAGGTGGAAAGTCTAATGCTAGCTCTAATGAGGCAACTTATCAGCCTTTGCAGGTTTCATGTGATGATGCAGATCATTCCATTTCTCATGCAGATTTACATGATGCACTTGATGATGAGAGAGCTAATATTGAGCAGGATAAAACTATGCCAAAATGGCTAGTGAAGACTTTGCGGGACAACAAATTAGATGCACCTCTGTCATATCCTACTCGTTCAGGCTCTCATAGTGCCTCTTTTGCATCAGATTGTTATGCTATGGCTGCATCTAGTCTCTGTGATGAGACTGAGCCTGTTTTGTTTGATGAAGCACAAAATTCAGAAAATTGGATGGCTGCTATGCAATCTGAATATGATGCTATAATGAAGAATGGTACTTGGTCTTTATGTGACTTGCCTCCTAGCAAGAAGGCCATTGGCACTAAGTGGGTATACAAGCTCAAGTGTAAACCTGATGGTACAGTTGACAAGTATAAGGCTAGGCTTGTTGCAAAGGGTTATGCACAGCAAAGAGGCATTGATTTTGATGAAACCTTTGCTCCTACTTGCCAAATGACTACTACTTGTAGCATCTATGCACTTGCAGCTCATCACGGTTGGAATTTACATCATTTGGACATTAAAATAGCATTTTTGAATCCTAACTTGCATGAAGAAGTGTATGTTTTTCAGCCCTATGGCTTTGTGCAAAAAGGGCATGAATACCAAGTGTGCAGGTTAAAGAAGGCCTTATATGGTTTAAACCAAGAACCACATGCTTGGTATGAAAAGATACATGCCTATCTAATTCCACATGGTTTTGAGAACAGTCCAACTGAAAGCACCTTATATGTTAAGTGTGCTAATGATTTACTTCTAATCATTGTGGTTTATGTTGATGACATGCTGCTCACTAGTCCTGATGAGAGGCATATTGCTGATTTTAGGGTTGATTTGCATGCCTCATTTGAGATTTCTAATTTGGGGCATTTGCATCACTATTTGCACATTCACTTTATGCACGTTGATGGTGGAATGGCTTTGTGTCAAATGAAATATATTGACACATTATTGCAGCGTTCTGGCCTTGAAGACTGTAAAGCTATTGCCAGTCCTATGGAAACACGTTTACAACTAAGTCTCCATGATGTTGGAGATGCATTTGATGCTATTTTCTATCAACAGGCTATTGGATGCTTCATTTACTTATGCATTACTCGGCCAGATATTCAGTTTGATGTCTCACAGATGAGCAGGTTTATGCATTGACCAAGAGTCAAGCATTTGCAGGTGGTTAAGTGCATCTCTCGCTACTTGAGTGGTACCCGGATACTTGGTCTGTTTTATTTCAAGGGGAGATCACTACCGCCAGATTTGCATGATTTTTTTGACTTGGGTTGGTTGCTATGACACTTGTGTGTCCACTAGTGGTTTTTGCTTCATGCTTGGTAGCTCATGCATATCGTGGTTGAGCAAGAAGAAGCCTACTGTGGCCACTTCCAGTTGTGAGGCTGAGTATAGGGCAGCTTTCATAGCGACTATTGAGTGTGTGTGTGTCTTAGATGCCTTATGGCTAATTTGGGTGTTGGTGAGTCTTCTGCCACCACCATCTTCGCTGACAATCAGAGCGCATTGGCAGTTGCAAGGAACCATGTTTTCCATGCTCGCACTAAGCACATTGAGGTGCATTATCATTATGTCAGGGAGAGGTTCTCTGCTCGGGAGATGAGCTTTGCATATGTTCCCATGCACGAGAACATTGCAGACCTTTTCACGAAGGCTCTGCGTAGGGAGAAGTTTGAAGCTTTCTGCAAAGCTTTGGGCTTACTTCCTTTCGTGGATTGATTCCATATATCTTGGCACTTCCTTATACATGAGTGCTAGCTCCTTGTTCACCGAATCACTCCCAGGGGAGATTTGTTGATATATTTAGGTAGTGATGTTGAACACATTAGGACCACCGGGGCACTTTTTTCCCTCTTGAGGAGGTTTTTTCCCCCCGCTTGTATATATGACTATTGCCCTAATGGGCTACTTATCTTTGTACATTCTCTAGTAATACATTCAGTATTGTGTGTTGTGCTCCAAGCTTCTTCTTCTTCCTTGTGTTGTTTGCATGCTTCCGCAGACGTCCAACTCCAACACTCTAGCCCTTGGGGCCTGTTAGCTTAGGAAATGGTTGCTTTTTATGCACTAATGTGGTTCTATTTGGCAGGAAAATATGTTTGATTTCAGGTACTTGAAGAGTGATTAGATGATTGATGGGAATTATTTGGGGACTACATGACGACTTCTTGTTCGAAGAGGAATGCTAGAAGGGAGGAAATACTCCGAAACATGGCTTTTCCTTATGGTGGTTACCGCATGTGTGCTTACACAGATGGTCTATCTCAATAAGGCACTCGACACATTCAACACACCAATTGTCTCGTCATGTATTATGCGATGTTTACATCATTGAAAATTATGGCTAGTGTCATCATGTTCAAAGATTGGGATGGACAAAGGGCTTCAACGTGGTCTCTGAAATCGGTGAATTTATAACACTTATATCTGGAATAGTTTTGTTGCATTCAACGAAAGCTTCCAGTAACACTAGAAGACCATTGATGGTTGTGGGAGAAATTGCAAACTTTGTAGCATATGCATATGCAGCAGCGATTTTGGTCAGTCCACTTGGTGCTCTCAATATTATTGTAAGTGCAGTACCTGCTCATGTGATGCTCAATGAGAAACTACATAAACTTGGAGTATTGGGCTGTATTATTTGTGTAGTTGGCTGAATTGTAATTGCTCTACATGCGCCTCAAGAGTGTTCCATTGAATTTGTGAAGCAAGCATGGAAACTAGCAATACAACCTGCACTTCTTTGTATGCAGCATCAGTCCTTCTAATTGCACTAGTTCTGATATACCACTTTGCCCCGATGGGGTCATACACAAGTAATGATATTTGTTGGTATATGCTCCCTGATGGGCTCACTCTCGATTATGGGTGTCAAAGCATTAGGCATTGCTGTAAAACTTACATTTGAAGGACACAGCCAGTTTTTCTCCATGCCATCAACTGTGGTTATGAGGAAAAAATATCTTGGGGTAAAGGGATTGGCTGGATATATGGATGAGTGACAGAAGATATTCTTACTGTTTTACAATGCATTGATGAGGCTCGTGAGGCTATCACCGGGACATGCTATCATGTGGGCTGTTGCTGATCCGATAACAGGACCTTATGGAAGAAGTGTCACACATACATAATGCAAGCATACTTGAAGGGCTTCCTTACTTTTTGAGAGGGTTCTGCACATCAATCACTAGAGTTTTCATTGCATACTAGAAGTTCAAATCAAGATCACTCACTCCAGTTCTTTGAAACGAAGGACATCATCTAGAACTCAAGATGTGGTGGTCCTAGGATTTTGTAGAACAAACGGCAGAGAGAAGCTTGATTTCTCATTTTCATCATAATATCATGAAGGGCTTTCCGTTTTTCTTTGACAGACAAATGGGCCGCTTTCCGTTGCTAGGTGTAGAATTTAGGAGGTTTTTGTTTGTTTTTTTTGCCATAGTTCTCAAGGGCAACTGGGACACGATGGTTTTTTTTTGCCATTACTCATCATTGAAGGGAGGTATGCCCTCTGACGACGCAGAGGGTTGGGGCCAGTAGTAGCAGGAGTGCCTGTGGACTCCATGCGAAGGGAACGACGGAACAAAGGGGGAAAAGAAGAGGTTCGATTAAAAAGGAGAGTGCCTGGGGGGTTCAAGGGGGTTTTTTTCTTCTGTGTGTTTTTGGAGGCTGTTTTTGAGGGTTGTCTTCTGTTGTTGTTCTTCTACATCCTGATCGAGAGTATTCGGGGGGTTGGACACACGCACTGGAGGCATTTGTGGTGGGCTGTAGTGTGTCCATATGCTCGACGACTGAGGAGTGGAGGGAATCCATAGCAGAAGGACGGGTTCCTTCTTCGGTTCCTCCTTTTTGGAAATACAAAGGGAGGGAATGCGACAGCTACAAGGAGAAGACGTCTTGGTCTGAGTGACGAAGTGGAGTTTTGATCTTCAGTGTGGCCTCGATTGAAAAGGAAGGGGGATGCTGTAGCACTTCAACTGATGGAAAATCGATTTCTACAAGGTTAAGCATCGTACATCTGTGGTTCAATCTTTGGTTTCGTTGTATAAAAACAGTTATGAGGTTCGCACTATCTAAAAGAGGTGTCGAGGGGAAGGCCTAGTCTAGCTGGTGTGCAGAAGAGTTTTGCGCTCTCTGTTTCTTTGTCTACAGAGATCTTGGGATCCTGACGGCTGGGCGGATTCAACTCCAAAAAGAATTAGCAGATGTAAGCTTCTAGTTGTTGCAATGATATGTGTTATGATCAAATAAACACAGAGAAGACAGTATGGCCTTTGCACAAAGGGATGCCTCTACACAAGCATTCGAACTTCTTCATGGTGGATGCCATTTAGTGTGTTGCACATAATTCCATAGCAGCGTTATGTGGGGCTTCTCATGCCCTCCTTTTCTCAGGGCCCTGTTTACTTGTAAATCTGTACCTTTGTCTGGGCTTCTATGACTGTGTGACTCTGTAGTCTGGTGGATAATGCCATCATAAATACTATGTGTAAATCATGACGGGTGCTAATTAAAGAGATACAATTCTCTTTGGTTGAGGTTTACAAAGGTATGCACAAGAAAAGGGGCGTGTAGTTGGATTAGGGACTTGGACGGAACAATTGCCACAAAAAGGAACGATGTTCTGCAGGAACTTCTTTGCAAGGATTTCCATCGAATAGTTCAGCGAGTTTGAGACGTTCTCCATCAAAGGTAATATTAGTACTTGTCTTATTATGGATGTACCAAAAGATCTTGCTGCGAGGTAAACAGTTTCATCATGAGATTTTTGTTGGAAACAATAATGAGAGTTTTCTTCAATGTGATGTTTTGTTTGACATAACCTTATGGACATGCTTTTCAATCTCAATTTTCTGTCAATGTGACAAGTTTGTATGACTTATTTTATATAGGACTTATGCTTTTGTCACGTAATGTTTATCTTAGGAATGGATTCAAGTCATTCAGACTTGTGAAATGAATGCTCCAGCCTATCTACGGAGGAGAACTTATATGTGTTATGGGCTTGAAATAGAAGGAAGGAAGGTGCCAAAACGAGTCTAGCAGCCCTACGCACAGTTGTAGGAGGGGATCTCCTTTTACATGGTAGTCATGTGACCAATTTGGATTCCATTGCACCATAGAAATTAGCCTTATAACACTGTCCAAGGTTTGTTCCCGCAAAATTAAGAATGGAATTGGCTCGGTCTAATGTTCTTTATAAAGGTGCATTGCAAGACTTCACACGGAAATTTAGTGTGGCTATACGTGAATGTATGCACGAGAATGCTTGCTCTTGAATATATGAATCATCCCAAAAATAATCACTCCCTGCATGTGCGCACAAGGAGAGTCGCATAGGAAGAACATGGAAATCACGTGTGAAGAAATACATAAAAGAATTCTTATCAACCCATGAAAAGAGGGAAAGAACAGCAAAGGAAGAGTGAGTGAGAAGGAAAAGAGAGAGCGGATGAAGGTGAGTGGGGATGTGTGCATGTGTTTGAGCATAGGTATTAGCTAGTGTGAGCTAAAGCAAGGGAGTGGATGTGAGTACGAGTGTGTGTGTGCGAGAGGGTGCAAGTGTTCAAGAGTGTGCAAGAGGTAAAGGGAAGGGTGTGAGAGAGAGAGAGAGTGCATGAGAGAAGGGTCGGACATATGTGCGTAGATGAGTGCATGTGTGCATGAGGGTATGTGAGAGGGTGTATGTGTGTTGGTGTGTGCATGTGTGTAAGAGGAGAAAGGAAAGGAACAGAGGGAAAGGGGAAGTAGGAGTGTATGAGAGTGTGGAAGTAAGAGAGTGAATGAGCATGTGTAAAAAATATATATATATGGGTTAAAGCATATGTATGCATACGAGTGAGAGAGAGAGAGAGAGGAAGAGAGTGTAATGAATGACCGCGTGAGTAGCTCTATGTGTAAGGGTTAAGTGTATGAGTGCATGTGTGAGTACTTGGGTGAAAGAGTGAAAAGACTAGGATGTGCATGAGTGGAAGAGAGCTCGGAAGGGTGAGAGTGCAAAATCAT
Organism: Ceratopteris richardii; assembly: GCA_020310875.1. Taxonomy (NCBI): domain Eukaryota; kingdom Viridiplantae; phylum Streptophyta; class Polypodiopsida; order Polypodiales; family Pteridaceae; genus Ceratopteris; species Ceratopteris richardii. The sequence continues at coordinate 101,062,833 of CM035435.1, forward strand.
CAATTAGAGATACATTTGCAACTTCCAAGCAATTCAAGTGGACCGATTCTGAGGGCTTTGAGCAAAATAAAGGCTCGTATAATCATCTTTTGTGTGGGCATTAGGACTCATCATTTGGCGATCCTACCAGGGATCCCAAAAGAGGGCATATTCGTGAGCAATAGTGGGCCCAAAGTAAAAGAAAGTGGCCCAGTACAAGTTAGTTGAACGAAACCTAGGTGTGTGTGAGACACTTTCCCTTGGACTAAGAGTGCCAACATCTTGGTGCGTCTGCCGGGAATAGCTTGGCACGTCTCTATAAGGGAGTGCCATAGGTTCGCCTAGCACCACATGTTGGCCGAGATTGCGGACCCCAGATCTAGTACATGAGCGAGGGGAGCTCATCCTCAGGAGAAACACAAACGCAAAGAGAGGAACGCGCTCAGAGAAGAGCGCTTGAAAGAGAAAGGAAGAGGTGGGAGTTGCAAGGTGAGTCGACTTCGACTAGCTCGAAGAAATCTGCCAAAAACATGTACTCTCGTAGGAGAGTCGCGAATCAAGTGCAAAAGTTTGAAGGAGGGATCCTGAGGCCGCGTGCGCTAAATTTTTGGGATCGAAGTGATATTGACATCACACCTCTGTTCGAAATGGCTCAGTGGATTTCGGTTCATTTGGGGGACTTCACCAAGTTCTTAGGTGCTTGGGACGAGGATCCGGATAGTTTTATCCAGCTGTTTGAGGTTACTTGTGAGGCCAATGAGGTAGTTGACCAGGGTCAAAGGTTGAGGATTTTTCCAGCTATTCTCCGTGATGAGGTAGCCAATTGGTATGGGAATTTGACACCACAAGAGCGTGGAAGTTATCAGATGCTCAAGGAAGCCTTCTTGGCAAAGTTTGGACGATAAGGCTTCCAAGATAGATTGGCCCAACAGATGGATTACCTGTGACAGGGAGTCAATGAGAGAATTGATAACTACATTTAGAGAATGGAAACCTTGGTAAGAAAGATGGGCGCGAATGCCCCGAACGATGAGACATTGAAGAGAAGATTCATTGCCAGATTGAGAGATCCTACGGCGCAACAGCATATTAGCTTGACAAGACCGGCAACTTTAATAGATGCTAAGGAACAAGGGAGGCTTTGGGAGGAAGTACAATTATGTCAACAAAGGAAGATTGAGCTCTTATACGAGCCAATGGGAGGCCCAAGAAACATACCGATGAAAGATCCTGGCCAAGGAAGTCCCACATTGACGACCCCAGCTTTTGTAGCTGCTACTAGCACGCCAGGCGAGATGAAGCCTGCGCTGACTGAAGAACGAATATTGGAGTTGGTCACACAAGCTATAAAAGCTATCACAATGACCCAAGAGACATACACAGTGAAATAGGAAGTAACTACAAATCCCAATCAAGTGTTTAGATCGAATACATGGTGTGGAAAGTGCCATGGTTATGGCCATCTGGCTTCAGAATGTCCTATAGTCTCGAGAGTATTCACAGATAGATCGCCACCTAGAATGCGTTGTACTTTTTGTGGAAGGACTAATCACACGGAAGACAGATGTTACAACAAGAGGGCCTATGAAGAGTGGATCATGAAATCGGGAGATATAAGAGAAAGATCCTACACAGGATTGCCTGCTCAAAGTATCCCACCTACATCTCATTGGGAAAACAGAAAAACTTATGGATATGGTGCTCAGGGTCAGGGAGGAGACTATCCGAGAGGAGCCGCACGTGATCAAAGAAGAGATGGTCCAATCCACTGTTGGAGATGCCACGGCTTTGGCCATACTCAATCTAGATGTCCAAACGAAAAGAAACCAGTTGATTATACCCCGCTATGTAGGTACTACAGTGGAGAGGGCCACTTTGATGAAGACTGTCCAAAACGAAGAGCTTCCACTGGCAAGGATAAGGGGCCAGTAGGATCCTCAAATTATGTTGAGTCTTAGACGCATTCCACACTGAGAGCTCAAGAGCACGTTCCTACAATCGGAGTAGTGTTCAAGACACCGAACCCTCAAGAAGGCTCTAGCTCATCAATGCACTTTGTGGATGCTTACCAGGCCAAGAAACCACATAAAGAGCCAACTATGGCAGTAGTCACAAGGACTCAAGAGTATTCGAAGAAACATCGACAAGGCGAAAGCGAAGAAGTGAGTCAAGAGAAGATAGCTGAGCATGGAGAGGTAGAAAACCAAGTTGGAGGATTTGCTGAGCAGCAAGAGTTTGAGGATGGGGAAGAGATAGAGATCCTTCCACCAGTGACCAAGGAGTTTGTGCCAAGCATAGCACCATTCCCTGAAAGATTAAGGGCTCCAAAGTGTAGGAAGGAAAGACAAAGTTTGGAGGAAGTGGACATCGTAAAGTTGCTCGCTGACACGGAAGTCATGCTAGACATTGGCACATTGCTGAAATGTTCACCTGCATATAGGAAACAATTCTACAACAAATATATTAAGAAGTCGAGGAAAGCTCGAGATAAAAAGAGACAAGATAAAGAGGTCCAAGGTATGATTCAAAGTATTACGACACAAATTGATTCGAATGCTCCAGCTGTGACAGTCAAGATTAAAGGATATGCAGTCCCTGGGGCTTAGTTAGATAGTGGAGCCGCAGTCAACCTTATGACTGAGTACATGATGAAAGCTTTGGGCCTCTACCACATGGAAGAAACTCCGATGTCCTTGAGGATGGCAGATCAAACACAAGTAAAGCCTACAGGTCTTTTGAAGAATGTAAGCACAATTGTGGGGGTCTAGAATTTAAAGTTGATTATTTGATAGTAAGACCAAGGACCTCAGAGGCCACTTTCTCGATCTTACTCGGATGGCCATATATGCGAGCCAATTGTGTGCATGACTCGTGCACAGGTTTCATTTCAATAGGGCCAAAGTCTGATCAGATCCAAATCCAAGTATCCCCAAACTCGATCGACAAGAAGAAGACAATAATAGTCGATGAGATGGAAAAGAAAGAAAAGGAGAAAGGAAGGCAAGAGATGGCACGAGCTAGGTTTTCTTTGAACAGGGATACCTACAAGAATCTGCTTCAAGACGGGTTCAACTTGCACCTCTCCAAGAATCAAGACACGAAGATGGGAGAATATCAAAATCCATTGCTCTATAACGACGATTCCGATCAAGAACTGCTAGGATGGTTGGCAAGTACAGGCGATGCTGAGTGCTATACAATGCACATCGACCCGGTGGAGAAGGAGAAGAAAACGAGCCAGGTGGTGGATCCTCATGCAAGGAGGGAAAACTCTTCGAAAAATAGAAAATGCTCATTTGGAACGCGTGATTGAGGATATCATCAAAAGTCGACAAGGAACCAAGACAGTCAGCTATCCTCTAGCACCAGGAGAGTACATGATGCCATGAGCAAGGGTACATGCAAGGGAGAGCACGAGGGAAAAGGGAGATCCGGGAGAGAAAAGTGGTGTGTGGACCATGACACCTCTAGTAAGGAATTAGTTGATCGAAAGGAGAACCTCTTGAAAGCAAGAGATAAGGAGAATGAAGGTGGTGGTAAAGAGAGGATTTTCAGACATGAAGGATTGGAGAAAGAACATGCATTAGGAAATGCACCAGAAAAGAGTACAGTGAGTATAGTGCTTCATGCAAAGAAAACGTGTAAGAATGGCGATGCCTAAAGGACTTAGGATTGGCCCATGCCGAGCATGCCAGAGTTATTCGAAGGAGGTTTGATTGGATTAGATGTCGGGATAGCGATCAGAACGTACAAGGATCGATAGGTGAATCTGCATGGAAAGGACTTCGAGTGAGCCGTTGGATGATGGCACTTTTTTGTCTGATTTGGATTTTCATATGAGAGATGTGTGGTTGGATACAAGAACGAAGCGAGAAGGCCTTTCTCTACTTGTTCATTCAATTTACCTTCTGTTTGCTGGAATTGCAGAAATTGGTAAACCAAGTGTGTTACTATGCAGGATCATTGAGGACTAGGTGACCGATGGTTGATCAAGTATACCAGAGTGCTCTGTTCGACCTTGTCGCATATTTTTCAGATCAAGCATTAGAAAGCATGGAGATATCGGTTGAGAGCTTGCAGACAAATTATGACGTGGAGGAAGCACACTGGCTTGTACTCTTTTGGAATCAAGGTATGGACATTGACTTTCCACTTCCCAAATTCTAAGCGTATCTACTTAGTTGGGCTCGATATGCCAAGGATCGGTACTTCTACTACGACAGCACGATGGAATTCCCTAACGAGGTAAATGATATCTATTGGGCTTGGGCAGATCTGTTAACGATAGGTAGCGATGACGGAGCTCCTGAAGTTGAGCCGGACTCGCCCTAGGGAAGTTGTCGGGATGCGAGTATGAGGTGAGGCTATATGAGACATCCAGGAGACCCACATTCCAGATCATCTAAGGATAGGTATATGAGGGACCAGGGCATAGCCGGTTGTATTTACCTAGTGAAAAGTCAAATTGATGATACATATGTAGTGTCTGTAAGAGTGGAGTAAAGAGATGGTTGATCTGTCAAAAGCTAGAGTGTGTATGTTTGCATGCATGTGTGGGAAAAGTGGGAAAAACCCCTTTCTTCCTCTCCCTAATTCTCAGGACTAGGGTATTAATTTAAAAAAAAAAAAAAACTTTGTGTTGTTGTGATTGTACCCAACGCGCTATGGTGGGCTATTAGGTGGGTGGAATTATCCTAGCCGGGCGGTTAGGACCACGAGCCGCATCTAGTTTGGCCATAGGCTTGGGATGTATATGTTGGCGTCTTAGCTATGCGCCATAACGGGTTGGTAGGTAGGTGGAGCCATTGTAACCGGGCGGTCACAACCACAAGCTGCATCCAGCTTCGTTATGGGCTAGCTTCCTATGTTATTTGTTATCATTATGTGGTTGAGGGTTGTGCGCTGCGTTGCATTGGTAGATGGGTGGAATCAACCTGGCCGGGTGGTCAGGGCCACGAATCGCATCCAATGTCAACGTAGGCCAACATGTGAATATAAATAAAATTTACATATGAAATTATTCCCCATTCCTGAGGGGGAGAGAGAGAGAGAGGAGAGGGCGATGATCGCCTGGAAGGGAACATTATTTGCTTGTGTAATTGGTATATGGTGGCTTGCGACAGATCAACTCACTCTAAATCAACATTCACAAAGGCACGGATACTGTATATGTACTTATGGATGAGACCTTTAGCGAGGTAATGCAATGGTCTTGCTTTATAACTTGTGTGCTCTATCAAAGGGTTTTCCAGTGTGTGGGATACTCCAGGGTTTTTTTTTAGGACTTGACTTGTACTCGCGTCTCGATGGCTTTTGTAGGACGACGATGGGGATTCTTAGCGAGTGTTTAGTCATGGAATATATGTACATAGTGAATAGTAGGTCAATAAAAGGGGTATGCATTTTGGGTATGTTGCATCTCCTATTGGATTCATTTCAGTTGTTGTTGTTTATTTTGGTACTTCCGTTTCTGTTTTCTAGCCATGGTAGCTATATGCATAAACATGGAAAGGAATTAATGTGTTATTTTGGTGGAGACTATTTTCATAATGGAATGCATGAGCAATTTGATGCATGTTGGAAATGGAGTTGCATATATGTGCATGTTCTTGGATCAATTTGTAAATGAATGATTTGTATGTATTCATGAGTGATTTTTTTTTAGCACTAATGGCTTCAATGAGTGCAGGTCCAGTTGGAGTGATGGCTCGATGAAAAGGTATGCAAACAAGTGGTAAACTGACATGTTCATGGCTGTTTGGATTATCTTGCAGCAAGAGTGGCTCGTCGAGGACGACTTCGCAAATAAGAAGAGGGTAGTATGTTAGCTCAAGAAATGGTTGCTTTTTATGCACTAATGTGGTTCTATTTGGCAAGAAAATATGTTTGATATCAGGTACTTGAAGAGTGATTAGATGATTGATGGGAATTATTTGGGGACTACATGATGACTTCTTGGTCGAAGAGGAATGCTAGAAGGGAGGCAATACTCGGAAACATGGCTTTTCCTTATGGTGGTTACCGCATGTGTGCTTACACAGATGGTCTATCTCAATAAGGCACTCGACACATTCAACACACCAATTGTCTCGCCATGTATTATGCGATGTTTACATCATTGATAATTATGGCTAGTGTCATCATGTTCAAAGATTGGGATGGACAAAGGGCTTCAACGTGGTCTCTGAAATCGGTGAATTTATAACACTTATATCTGAAATAGTTTTGTTGCATTCAACGAAAGCTTCCAGTAACACTAGAAGACCATTGATGGTTGTGGGAGAAATTGCAAACTTTGTAGCATATGCATATGCAGCAGCGATTTTGGTCAGTCCACTTGGTGCTCTCAGTATTATTGTAAGTGCTATACCTGCTCATGTGATGCTCAATGAGAAACTCCATAAACTTGGAGTATTGGGCTGTATTATTTGTGTTGTTGGCTCAATTGTAATTGCTCTACATGCGCCTCAAGAGTGTTCCATTGAATTTGTGAAGCAAGCATGGAAACTAGCAATACAACCCGCACTTCTTTTGTATGTAGCATCAGTCCTTGTAATTGCACTAGTTCTGATATACCACTTTGCCCCGATGGGGTCATACACAAGTAATGATATTTGTTGGTATATGCTCCCTGATGGGCTCACTCTCCATTATGGGTGTCAAAGCATTAGGCATTGCTGTAAAACTTACATTTGAAGGACACAGCCAGTTTCTCTCCATGCCATGAACTATGGTTATGAGGACAAAACAGCTTGGGGTAAAGGGATTGGATGGATATATGGATCAGCGACAGAAGATAATCTTACTGTTTTACAATGCATTGTCGAGGCTCGTGAGGATACCACCGTGACATGTTATCATGTGGGCTGTTGCTGATCCGATAACAGGACCTTATGGAAGAAGTGTCACACATACGTAATGCAAGCATACTTGAAGGGCTTCCTTACTTTTTGAGAGGGTTCTGCACATCAATCACTAGAGTTTTCATTGCATACTAGAAGTTCAAATCAAGATCACTCACTCCAGTTCTTTGAAACGAAGGACATCATCTAGAACTCAAGATGTGGTGGTCCTAGGATTTTGTAGAACAAACGGCAGGGAGAAGCTTGATTTCTCATTTTCATCATAATATCATGAAGGGTTTCCATTCTTCTTTGACAGACAAATGGGCCGCTTTCCGTTGCTGGGTGTAGAATTTAGGAGGTTTTTGTTTGTTTTTTTGCCATAATTGTCAAGGGCAACTGGGACATGGTGGTTTTTTTTGGGCCATTACTCATCATTGAAGGGGGGTATGCCCTCTGACGACACAGAGGGTCGGGGCCAGCAGTAGCAGGAGTGCCTGTGGACTCCATGAGAACCGAACAACGGAACGAAGGGGGAAAAGAAGAGGTTTGATTAAAAAGGAGAGTGCCTGGGGGATTCAAGGGGGTTTTTTCTTCTGTGTGTTTTTGGAGGCTGGTTTTGAGGGTTCTCTTCTGTTGTTGTTCTTCTACATCCTGATCAAGAGTATTCGGGGAGTTGGACACACGCACTGAGGCATTTGTGGTGGGCTGTAGTGTGTCCATATGCTCGACGACTAAGGAGTGGAGGGAATCCATAGCAGAAGGACAGGTTCCTTCTTCGGTTCCTCCTTTTTGGAAATACAAAGGGAGGGAATGGGACAGCTACAAGGAGAAGACGGCTTGGTCTGAGTGACGAAGTGGAGTTTGATCTTTAGTGCGGCTTCGATTGAAAAGGAAGGGGGATGCTGTAGCACTTCAACAGATGGAAAATCGATTTCTACAAGGTTAAGCATCATACATCTCTGGTTCAATCTTTGGTTTCGTTGTATAAAAATAGTTATGAGGTTCGCACTATCTAAAAGAGGTGTCGAGGGGAAGGCCTAGTCTAGCTGGTGTGCATAAGAGTTTTGCGCTCTCCGTTTCTTTGTCTACAGAGTTCTTGGGATCCTGACGGCTGGGAGGATTCAACTCGAAAAAGAATTAGCAGATGTAAGCTTCTAGTTGTTGCACTGATATGTGTTATGATCAAATCAACACAGAGAAGACAATATTGCCTTTGCGCAAAGGGATGCCTCTACACAAGCATTCGAACTTCTTCATGGTGGATGCCATTTAGTGTGTTGCACATAATTCCATAGTAGCGTTATGTGGGGCTTCTCATGCCCTCCTTTTCTCAGGGCCATGTTTACTTGTAAATCCATACCTTTGTCTGGGCTTCTATGTATTCCATCGTCAACATAAAAAATTGATTCTTTTTCTCATTGCCTCATTAAGTGTTCTATAGTCAATACATAGATGTAGCATGGATCCATTTATAATCTTGAATCGAAGATTTGTGTAGCCCATGGTGGGTTCCCTGGTTTGATTAAATTCTTTATTTTTTATATAAAGGAAGTTCGGCATTAGCCTACTCTCCTGGATTTGAATTAAATAAAGAGAGAAAAATACAAGAGAAGGGGACTAGTGCCCACGGGACCCCCCAAATCCCACAAGGCAGGGGAAGCTTTTACAGAGCTTAGATGGCATTAGAAAGAAGGTTAATCACCCTCTCATCACCCTCATGAGGGGCCCACTTGGGTTTAGGCTTGTTATTGATCAAAAGGAGAACTTGATGGTGCCTGAAGGGGGGGGATTTCTTACAGTTAACAATCCTTTTGCCAAGGAGGAACAATGATTTCTCGATTGACCACTCCTTGGGGGAGTCTTTGAAGTTGAGAGCACATCTTTCTTGCCAGATTTTCCAAAGGACCTCCCCTTTGATGGCATTCCAGAGAGTCGCGGAGCAACCGATCGCTTCTCCTAGCAGGGCCTGTTGCCAACTAAGATGTCTCTGAAGTCTAATTTTCTTTCCAATCGTCTGCCCGAGTCTATTGGAGTTTGGGCAGGTAAAGAAGATGTGTGGAACATCTTCGATGGACCGATAGCAGTGTTTGCACCAGGGAGGGATCCCACAAAGTTTGCTAGCCTTAAGGTTGGTCCAGATTCCATGATGGAGAATTTTCCATAAGAGGACAAACTTTTTGATTTCTATGAGGGGGTGCCAGATATCCATGAACTTCATGTCCCACCGAAGCCGCGTCCATGACAGACACCATTTCTTGTTGAGGTTAACCTGATAGTCAATCATTTTTTTTATGTTCGGGATTTTTGATAGGTTGTTCCCATTGTGCCATTTGAGACCAAGCGAGCTTGCTGTGTCGTGTCCCATGAGAAGGTGAGTTTTGTGACGATCCCAGGCGAGACATCTGCTTTGCAAAGTGTTCCATTCTTCATACAAAATGTTGACACAAGGGTCAATATCCTCGAAGTTGATCCAGCGGTTGGTGTCTTGTTTCCAGAGATGTTTCCATTTTTTGAAGCCTTTGTTCCATAACTTCTTGGCATTTTGAATGTTCCAAGATTCCACACTCCGGATGCCATGGATCGAAAACTAGATAGAGTCGTTTTGTCTGATACCGGCAGCCCACTTCCAGTCTTCACTAATTCTTGTATAGCTTTTGACTTTATTCCAACTCTTCCATAGGGAGCGCACGAGATTAGAGCCTTTCAGGAAGACGAGGATCGGTGAAAACAGCAAGGCCAAGATGTCGAGATTCTTCCAATTTGGGAAACCCAAGAGCCTCAACTCGTTCTTGTTTCTGAAGATCAGCTTGGCCCACGAGGCCTCCCCATTGCACCAAGCCTTAATCATCCATTTGGCTGCCAGTTTGTTAGCCATGCACCCCATATCTAGGATACCAAGATCCCCACTATCTCTATGGCTGGTGCAGATGGACCATTTGATTTTAGGCACCCCCCTTCTATTGTGATCGCCCATCCAAAGGAAGTTTCTACAAATACTATCCAGTTTGGACAGATCTTGCTCTTTCGGTCTCCAGCAAGAAAGGAAATAAAGGATAGAAGAAAGGAGGAACTTGTTGATAACCATAGCACGACCAACAAGATTGATTTGCATACCTCTCCAATAGTTAAGCTTGTTTTTCGAGTTTGGCCAGCACCCAGTTCCACCGTTGTTCCATAGAGACGCCAAACCCCAAGGGGATCCCAAGAAGCCGAAAAATGTGGCCCTGCGGAATGATTTGAGAGCCATGATGAATGAGAAGGCCGAGGTGAGACCCCACAGTAGCTCTAAAGGCGGTCTTAGAGTGGTTGATTATGGATCCAGAGGCTTCACAAAAGGTAGCAAGACACCTCCAGAACGTCTCCAGGCTGGTACTATCATTGTGAACAAACGCGTTCATATCATCGGCAAAAAGTCTCATGGTGATCTGACTATGGTCGTGAGGCAAACGGAGGCCTTTGATTTTGCCACCTTCCACGTGGTGCGCCACAAGCCTGCTAAGCCCCTCCGTGGCGATGGCAAAGAGAAGGGGAGCCAATGGGCACCCTTGTCTGATAGATCTTCTAAGTTTGATCACCTTCGAAAGTTTTCTGTTAATGTTAATTTGGGTCGAAGCGTTTCCAGGAAGGGTCACGATCATCTTGGTGAATTTCTGACTACATCCAAGATCTTGGAGCGACTGCAGAATATAGTCCCATTCTAGCCTGTCGTAGGCTTTATCAAAGTCGATCTTGAGGAAGACCACATCTTGTTTAGACTCATTTGCAAATTGAAGACCTTCCCAAATATCTATAATGGTTTCCAAAATTGACCCGCCTTTGATGAAACCTTTTTTGTCCTCGCTTAGCCACGCTCTCAAGTGGCAAGAGATTCTATTGGCAATGACTTTGGCGATGATCTTGTATCCTATTTGGAGCATCGTAATAGGACGCTAGTTTGCTATTCTGTTCTTTTCCCCTTTTTCGTGTATTAACTTGATAATACCATTGTTGAGACAGGAAGGAAGTGCGCCAAACTTGAGCGCCTCTTGCCAAACCAGACGAAGAGGGGTGGCAACGACCAACTTGAAGGATTTAAGGAACTCATTAGTGAGCCCGTCGGGTCCCAGGCTTTCACCGAGAGGGAGGGCATCAATGACCTCAATGATTTTTGCTTCAGAGATAGGGGCATGTAGCAGGGAGCGAAGGTTGAGTGGTATCCTGGGGGGGGGAACCCTAGATATGGCAGCCATACAATCCCTTCTATGGTGGGAGAGGGGTTCGAGGTCCCCAGGAGTCTCATGAAGTGCCCTTCAATGATCCCAAAATTATCTTCTTCCGATTTGCATACATTGCCATTTAAGTCTAGTAGTAAGGGGATCCATTCTCTGTTATGTTTCCTTTTAAGGATACAGCACATCTCTTTGGTGGGTTTTTCGGCTTTGCCAGCCCACCACTCCTTGAAGAAAATTCGCAAATTTTTCCTTTGTATCTCTTCCTTGTATCTCAACAGCGCTCTGATTTTTCGAAGACCTTTCTGAGCTTGAGATTTTCCTTTGTTCACTTCCTCCTCGAGCCTCCAGAGTCTATGGTAAAGAGCTTCCCTACGAGCCCGCTACACAGTCTTGAGCATCTTCCTGGATCTAATCATGATCTGTCAAGACTTATCGACCACCCTTCTCCAGCACTTGACTGGGGACAAGCCGAAGGCGAACGCCTCCTTCCACACATCAGCAATTTCTTGATGGACGGAGGGGAGAGAGAAGGTGGCCGCACTGGCATGGAACCAAGGAGCCTTACGGATCTTGTGGGAAGGTTGGAAAGCGATAACGATCGGGTAGTGATCAGAGATGGTGAGGTCAGTGCGTTGCGCAAGGGATCGGTGGCCCCACTGATGAGTAAAACTCTGAGAGATGTAGCATCTATCAAGTCTAGCTTTCCTCAGGTCCTCGCCCGCTTGGAGATTTGACCAAGAAAAGCCATTCGAGTCTTTGAATTCGACCAAATCCAAGTGAAGTTTGGTTTTGTCCCACGCTTCTTTCTCCCGATTATCGATGACCCTGCCCTTGCCCATCCATCTGTCGATAGGGTCCTCCACCATGTTGAAGTCACCACAAATAAGCACGTTGTGGGGGAGCGAGGCCAAGGAGGCCCATGTGTTCAGTCTCTCTAATTCCCCATTAGGGGCATACAAAGAAACCAGAGTAAAACAAAGAGGAGCACCAAAAGAAACAGCAATCCATCGATGCCTATCATCTTCAATGGAGTTCTCAAGCTTTTCAATCCAGAGTTGATTAATACCGATTGCCGTTCCACCGGACCCCCGTTGGTGCACCGTTGAAATCCAAACATGGGTCGAGGAGACCTGCCTAAGCCGTTTTTGGAGGTCTTCTCCGTCAATTTTAATCTCTTGAATACATATCAATTCTGGGTTTAGGTTAATGTCGCAAAGCCATTGACCAATGATGGTCACTCTTGAGGGTCGGTTAGCCCTCTAGCGTTTAGCGAGATGATGATCATTGTCGTAGTGAGCCCTCTTTGCGGGAGGGAGCTTTGTCCTTTCTTTTCTTGGATTCATCTTTCTTTTTCGCTAGGATCGGATCCCGAATTAGCAATAGGTTCTTGTGGGCAGGGTAACTCCATAGTTTGTTTTCCTTTGCGGGATGCCTCCTGCTGGGAAGACTTGGGCACCATTTTCGACACCATTTCCAGAATAGTCGATCCGATGATGGAACTTTCACTATCCATGTTATCTTCGTTACTAGTGGTAAAGCCATCTTCTTTGCTTGTAGTGTAGCCCTTCTGGGAGGTTTCTTTATTATCAGGGATCTCTTGGGCTTTGTCGTTGGTGTCCACCTCAATTAGGTTCCCACTTGGGTAGTCAAACTCATTGATCTCCTTTTCCAGATTGCAATATAAATTGCTAGAGGGGGTAACTGACATGATGTTTCGCTCAGAAGTCACCATAGGGCTTCTTTTCCTTCTTCTTCTGACTTCGATGAACCCATCTGCATCAGCTTCTGGATTACAGGGGCCCTTGCCTTCCTCTTCCTTAGTCGAGTGGGCCAAAGCGCCTTTGTTGTCTTGAGCATTTTTGGAGGCTTCTTGATTTCGTTTGCTTTTTTGTTTCAAGGGGCAATCTTTAATCTTGTGGCCTTGTTGGCCACAACGAAAGCAAGCGTTGGGAAGGTTTTTGTAATTGATGTCTTGCTCCCATACATCCCCTTTTTCCAAGTCCACTTTGATCTTCGATGGAAGCGGCATGCTAAGGTCGGCCTCGACACAAATTTGGGGGTGCCACTGGGCATTGAACGAGTGTCTTGCACCTTCATAAATGAGACCACCAATGTCCTCGCGTGAGGCCAACGGCTTGCCGATAGGAGAAACAATGTCCCACACGAAGTTGTACAAGAAGTATGGAAGGTTAGGGAGCTCAACCCAGAGAGCGTACCAAAGCGATTTCGATTTGTCGGGAGTAAAATCAGGGGACCATCTGAAAAGGCACAGGGTCGCTTGGTCAAGTTGCGAGGTGCCGATGCTTAGGGATCGAAACACCATATCTTCATTTTCAAAGACTAGCAACATGTGGCTTGCTGGTAAGAATTGACACTTACAAACAATTAGTCCACAGGGGAGCCACTCGTTTCGAAGCCACTGTTGCACAGTTTCGAGCAGGGGCCTAGGGCCAAACATTTGGCCGACGAGGCAAACTTTCTTGAGCTCCTCCTGAGTTGACAGAATTGCGGATCTACTAAGGGAGACCACGGGGAGTTCGACACTCTCGGAGGCCCTAGGGGCGGCACAAGACCCCCCCTCCAACAGAGAGGCCAGGTTACCGGTCTCCCCCGGAGGAGGGGCCAAGTTACTTCTCACAAATGAGGGGGTCACCAAATCCATGACCAAATTAAAAGGATTTCGCAAGATCTACACGAGGATCAATGAAAACTTTGCATATTCTTTTACCTTCAGCCCCTTGAATCTTCTCGTGCCTCTATTTTTTCTCTTTTTTCTCTTTTTTTTTGTTTTCTCTTTTTCTTTTTTTTTTCTTTTCTCTTTACCTTTTCTAATAAATGCCTTCACTATACGAAAGCCCCAAGGAGGCGACAGAGGATTCGGGAATCCATGGGAGAGCAAAGTTTAAATTCCTTCACTTTGTAGAGCTTAACAGTGAGAAAGTGAGTTCCCCTGTGCAGCCTACTTTCCCTCGAAATCGCCTTTAAATTCCCTTCTATCGACCCTTGAAAAATGAAAGAACGCCTTAGAGTTTCCTTTGAGGAATGGACTCTTCTTCAAAGCAGGTGTTTAGCTTGGGACCGATCAACTACCCGCCTTCTTTGTGGTCATGATCTTCCTTGCTTGGAGGGCCTCAAATGGAGCAATGGTAAGAAGCTATCCGGAATCCCCAAATTCAAAGAGGATTTAGATGTTCACCACACCCTTAACAAGAGATGGTGCCTTTCTTGGACCAAACTTCGGTGGGAGCTAAAATTCATGTCTATTTGGCACCCCTAATTGAGGTCAAAAGTCCGTTCTCATGTGGCGGATCTTTCACAAAGGTATCTGGACCAATGCAAGGGCTAACAAAATCTGTGGTGTGCCGCCATGGTGCAAGCGTTGCCATCGGTACATCGAAGATTTAGCTCACCTGTTCTTCGACTGCCCAAAGTCCCGTGTTATCTGGCATCACGTGACCCGTGTATTGAGACTCACAAACCAAATCAACTGGCAACAAGTGATGTTGGTGAGGCGATCGGCTGCTCATTGAGGCTGTGGAATGCCATCAGAGGTGAGACTCTCTGGAAGATTTGGAGGGAACGATGTGCTGTCAATTTTGGCCAAACTCCTAAGGAATGGTCGATCGAGAAATCCTTGTTTCTCCTAGGTAAAAGAATCTCCCGAGTCAAGAGATCACCACCGTTTAGACATCACTGTATTTATCTCCTCGAAAACAACAAGTTGAAACCCAAATGGGTCCCACATGAGGGTGATGATAATTTTATCCACCTCATCTGTAATGCCCTGTAGCTTGCCTTACTCCTCCGCTGCATTGTGGGATTTGGGGGGTCCCATGGGCACTAGTCCCATTCACTTGTAACTTCTTTTCTTTATTTTAATTAAAGTCTGGGAGATTAGGCTAAGGCCGAACTTCTTTTATTAAAAAAAAAAATGAAAGAACGCCAAGAAACCAGGCCGCTTTTTCTTTTCCTATTTAACTCTATTTGCACTAGCTTGAAAACTCTTAATAAAAGCGCTCCCACACTTATCTCAGCAAAGGACTCAGGAGGCGCGCGAGGGCGGCGCGTCTGGACTCCGGGCACACAAAAGAGCTTTAAAGGCTATAACTGAGGGAGGCTGCGAGTCTGCCGCAAGCTTCGGCCAAGGGGCACTGAAAACGACGTGCAAGGGGCACAAGCAATGAGGCTTTCTGTTCGAGACGATGCCACCGAACCCCGTGGGCCGTGACGATGCTGGGAATCTTGGCACCTAACGATACTCGAGGATACTGACGAACACGATACTGGACACCTTGGAGCGATACAATACTGGGGAGCGGAACGGGGACGCGTGATACCACAGGGCCCAGATGATACTACTGGACCCTGGAGCTGTGGGAGTCCAATCGTGTCGACGACTCACCCCTCAACCCATAGGGCAGGGGGAGATGGCCACGATGACACCACACAAGCTACCGTTAGAATGCCGAGTTTCAGTCTTCTTCAATACTTCCTGCTCTCTAGCTTCGACATCCCCCTCTGTTCTTCAGTCGTCTACTTAAATCTCTAAACTCCATTTCTGTATCTCTGTGCATATATTCCTGTTGATCATCCCAATCAGCTCGAGAACCTGACTCCCTTTCGAGTCGTATAAAATCTCGCGGTCGATGTTGTTGAAACACCGAAAGACTGAAGATTTAATGGAAGTTTCAATTTTTCTGCCATTTTCCCGAACACCTCAAAGTTCTCAATCCTCTGACTAGACTATTAGCGTATCCGCAGGTCCACATTTAGCTATGGAATATCTCAATTAAGAATTTAATCAAATGTGGTTTGATTAAATTCTTAATTGAGATATTCCATAGCCTCTTGATCCATCTTCGTGTCTATGAGAATGTTATAAAGTACTCCACAAAGTAGTTGTGTGGTGTGGAAGAAGTTATGGGCCAAGAATAAAGATGAGGAAGTTCTATTTTTAGAATAAGAGGTCATATCTATATATAGTAGTTTTGTTGTTAGGTGGAACGAATTTATGCAATTTCCTTAAGACAATCTCTATCATGCCCAAGACATAAGACCATAAACTTTGTTTTACTAAGTGTCACGAGCATGATAGGGACCAGCCTGAGATGACCACATACCACCCAATCGTCCAAAGACCATATGTAATGAATGAACTCTTCTTCTAAAGATAGGACGCCCTCATTTACTCTTGACCATTAGTTCTTTAAAGTGACACCTCTAACTTTTTTAATAATTTAACAAACATCCTTAACCTTAATTCCACTTATTCCTAAAAAACGGAATTGCAAGATGTCCTTCCCCTTAAGAAGTAGGTAGCAAAAAATTGGAAAATCATATTTGAATAGCCAATACTCTTTCTCATGTATTACTTTCCTTGAATCTACCTTTCAATTTCACCAAACACTCTTTATATAAGTGACTTCTGCTCCATTTTTGTCAAATAACTAATATCCACTTTGGCTCATGTGGAATATATTGAACCAACACAACCTTGATGACCTCAACATTTCGAACGAAAAACCAACTTTCATCCAACTTTTACTTTAGTTGACCTACATGAAAAACTAGAAAAATATGGATAATCTATAGAAATTGGATATGCTAAGCCATATTTCGTAATCTCAGAGGCAATATGAAAGGAACAAAACATCCAGGGGACAATTTTGGACATGGTCTCATCCTCAATTTCTTAGATCTAGATGGATGTCTAAGATAGGATTACTTGTCTACCTCAAAGTCAGTGCATCTTCTTTGATAGTTAGCATATGCTCTAGCTCTATCTCTATATCTCCTACTATTTTCATGTGCCAGTATGATAATATCATTAATCTCCTCTAAGAATTTAATTATAGTTCACATTCTCTCATACTAGATTAATACTAGAAGCTACTAATAGAAACTCAACATAATTGGATGATGTTGGTTGGAAGAATGCTTTGAACTATCACATGAAAAAATGCAATAGCTTTTCTTCCCATGTATATTTTCTTTCATTCATAGGAACACATATAACCTCTATTGATAATATTTAGGTAGTGATGTGTGTGAACACACTAGGACCATTGGGGCACTTCTTTCCCTCTTTAGGAGGTTTTTTTCCCCGGCTCGTATATACGCCTAAAGCCCTGATGGGTTACTTATCTTTGTACATTCTAGGGGTAGTACATTCAATATTGTGTGTTGTGCGCCAAGAATCTTCTTCTTCCTTATGTTGTTCGCATTCTTCCCCATACGTCTAACTCCAAAAATTGGTATTAGAGCAGGTAGCCACTTCATATAGGGTGTCATCGACACCCATCCAATCATAGTCTTAGAATCATACAAAATTAAGTGAGCATACTTAAGGTGATTAGGACATCAAAACATCTTCTCTGTGCCAAAATTATGATCTGAGCTCATTTTGGCCTCCGAATGCACTATCGTAGTGCTTGTGCAGGCTATTTTGTCTTTTTGTACCAAAGATATATACAAGTTTTGATTATAAGCATCTCAAAGTTTTTTATAGGTTTAGCGAAACTCGCCAGGGTAGTTCTATTTAAATTTTTTCAGATATAGTCATTTTTCTACACCACGGTATTTTAGTGAGTGGCCTTGGCTAAAACCAGTGATGTATTCCGTATGTTGATTGTTGAGGATACGTTCGACAGTACCAATTACCCATTGTGGGCTTATATGATGCGATATGTATTGGTTGCAAAAGGACTATGGAACATTGTGTAGGGTGTTGAAAAACATCCTATTACACCTGCAAATACAGGTATTGAAGTTGATGAAGATGGCATTGAAGATGCTGATATTCTTTAGATTCATGTTCATGCTATAGTTTTTGCTGCACCTACTGCAGAGACAATTCGTTGGGATGGTAGAGATGCTCAGGCACATGCATTGATAGCCTTGTCTATCAAACATGCCATTATTCCTCACATTCGCTCTTGGAGAAGAGTTAAGGATCCTTGGCATACACTTACCACATTGTACCAAGCTAGGAATGAGGCTCGTGTTGCTTACTTCGGAAAACAGTTGGAGGGTGAGCATATGAATGAAGGTAATTCTATGGACATTTTTCTAACAAAGATCAAAGACTTGAAGGAACAATTGATTTCTACTGATGAAGATATACCAGATAGCTCACTTTTGTAGACCGTGTTGAATTGTCTTCCTGATTCATATCAGACTTTTGCTTTTACTCTACATTTGATGATGAAAGGCAATCCAAATGCCTTGACGTTTGAGGAGTTAGTCTCTTTTTTGTTGTAGGAAGATTAGTCTAGGTATAATAGTTCCATTATACATGTTGCAGATGAAGCTTTCCTTGCTAGTTAGAAGGGCAATGGTAAATAGAGCTCATCTACTAGTAAGTAGAAAATTGAAAATTCTATAGATTTGAAGAGGGAAGACAAAGATGAGAAGAAATCAGAAAAGAGAAAATTATTTTGTAAGTACTGTAAAGGAAATGATCATATCATAAAGAACTATCCAAAACTGGCTGCAAAAGAGGCAAAGAAAAAGGAGGTGGGAATGGTTGTTGAAGAGGTCTCTTCACCGAAAACAAATTCTATAAATCTTGTGCAAAATGAAGAATGGGCGTTTACTATTGTTTGCTTTTTTGACCCATCTTCTCATGAGTAGTGTATGTCTGCAGTAGACTTAGATGTTTGGTAATCTAATAGTGGGGCAACCAAACATATTACCTCGTAGCCCAGTTTCTTCACTTTGCTTGAGCCTACCCCTACAATGAATATTGTCACATGCACGAAAAACACCTCTTATCCTATCATGGGAGTTGATAAGATCATTCTAACTACCGATAATGGTAGTTCTTTCACTTTGTCGGATGCTTTGTTTATGCCAGAGATCAAGAAAAAATCTGTTATCAATTTATGCATTAGCTAAGATTGGCTTGGTTGTGAACTTTGTTGATGGCAGATGTACAGTTCATGATCTATCAAATGGCAACATGATTATTGCTTCTAGTGTTTCATGTCATGGGTTGTATAAGCTCATAGACTATGAAGAAAATATGAATGATTTACCATGTGAAGTACATGATTCTCAGGCTAGGTGAGATGCAAAGCTTTGACGTGCATGCTTTGTTCATCTAAATTTTGCTAGTTTGCTACACGTACAAAAATCTCAAATGGTGTCCT
Organism: Ceratopteris richardii; assembly: GCA_020310875.1. Lineage (NCBI taxonomy): Eukaryota > Viridiplantae > Streptophyta > Polypodiopsida > Polypodiales > Pteridaceae > Ceratopteris > Ceratopteris richardii. Next base: position 101,082,018 of record CM035435.1, read on the forward strand.
CTTTGCCCAAACTTGAGGCACCCAAAAAACATGTCAGTGAAGCCGATATTTTGGCAAAATGTAGAATTCCTCCTTTCCAAAAGATGGCTCAGCTTGAGCTACTTGGAAATTGCAGCTTGTTCAGAGTGATGTCTATGGTCCTATACAGACACCCTTTGTGTGAAACTATCTTTACTTTGTGACTTTCATTGATGATTTTTCTAGGCATGCATGGGTATATCCATTGAAAGCAAAGTCTGAAGTGTTCATGTGATTCAAAGAGTTTTTGGTTTTGGCTGAAAATCTATGAGCATGTAAAATGGGCACCCTCCATTTTGATGGGGGGGGTATATGTCTTCTGACTTTAATGCATTTCTGGCTGAACATGGGATAAAACATCAATGTACAGTGTTGTATACACATCAATAGAATTAAATAAGTTTTCTAAGTGTCCACACTTTCCACAAGGATAGTCCTCCACCAAGTGTCCTAGGTGAGGTAGTGAATGTTGGTTTCATGAACGTAGATGGAGCATTGATGAGATCAAAAGGTAGGCTTATATTGTTTGTATCTCACCATAAAGGTAGCCTTAGTAATGGATGGAGACCCCTCCTATAATTTACCCTTCTTATTTATTTAAATAGAATTTATGCGCTTAAGCACATAGTCCTAGACATCACCATGAATTCTAGGCTAGCAAAACCATCTCTCAAGAAGATCATAAGACTTCTTTATTTGTAGGTCTCTTGCACTCACAACATTATGACACTCATATAAGATCTATGATCTAAGCTCCATATCTTATGAAAATATAAATTTTCTATGTAATAGATATCCGTCATGGATACTATAGTTCTTCCTCTTAAGTCCATTAGCAACTCGCATTGATGTGCCTTCCTCTATGGAACCAAATACCTTTGGATCTCCTTTATGCATGGTTTCTTATATACGAGAGTACATGGGATAATATTGAGACCTTCCTTTCATGCACTCAAGCAACTCGCCAACAATCTATGTAAAACTCAATATGTTGAGCATAGTCATGCAAGTAAGTAAATTTGCCACTACATTAAGTTTTGCCTTTGTATACCTAAGGTCATAATCAAATATTTAAGGGTCTCTATGCACATGAATTTATCACTTTAAGCTTTGTTTGACTAGAGAGCCATTTAATGCAATGACATGTAATATAGGAATCGCAACAACACCTTTGAGCTTGAGACTTTTTATGCTTTTCTTCGGCTCATCTCCCTAGTGAAAGGTCTTCCATTTCTCTTTTCTCTACTCATCACAATTATAGCCATATGTCCATAGTTCTTAATGACACATCAATAGAATACTTCTTAAACCTAGAAGGGTCCACAGCTCTGTAAGGTTACATGGATGTGGCCAGTCTAAAATAGTTTGTACATTTTATGATCCACTTAGATTCCACGCTTTGAGATAATATTGATAAGTAAGATACTTAGTTTCAGATAATTCACATCTGTATTCCTCTCGAAAAACTAAAATCTTATAATTGACAAACTTTAAAGAAGTGTTCAAGGTGTCCATATTATGGACAATGATAGTCCACCACCAAGTTTCCTAGTAAGGTAGTGAAAGTTGGTTTCATGAACGTAGATGGAACATTGATGAGATGAAAAGGTAGTCTTATATTGTTTGTAGCTCACCATAAAGGTACTATCATGAACATATTTTACCTTAATTCTAACTTGGTGATAGACTAACAAGGGCTTCAACCTTGTATAGTATCATTCTCCATGTAAGTGATCAAATATTTATTCCATCATTAACATAGAATATTGATTCTTTTTCTCATTTCCTCGTTAAGTGATCTATAGTCAATACATAGATGTAGCATGGATCCATTTATAATCTTGAATCGAAGAATTTGTGTAGCCCATGGTGGGTTTCCTGGTTTGATTAAATTCTTAATTGCGATATTCCATAGCCTCTTGATCCATCTCCGTGTCTTTCTCATGTAGTACTTTCCTTGAATTTACCTTTCAATTTCACCAAACACTCTTTATATAAGTGACTTCCACTCCATTTTTGTCAAATAACTAATTTCCACTTTGGCTCATGTGGAATATATTGAACCAAAACAATCTTGTTGACCTCAACATTTGGAACGAAAAACCAACTTTCATCCAACTTTTACTTTAGTTGACCTACATGAAAAACTAGAAAAATATGGATAATCTCTAGAAATTGGATACGCTAAGCCATATTTCGTAATCTCACATGCAATATGAAAGGAACAAAACATCCAGGAGACAATTTTGGACATGGTCTCATCCTCAATTTCTTAGATCTAGATGGATGTCTAAGATAGGATTACTTGTCTACCTCAAAGTTAGTGTAAATTCTTTGATAGTTAGCATATGCTCTAGCTCTATCTCTATATCTCCTACTGTTTTCATATGCCAGTATGATAATATCATTAATCTCCTCTAATAAGTTAATTATAGTTCACATTCTCTCATACTAGATTTATACTAGAAGCTACTAATAGAAACTCAACATAATTGGATGATGTTGGTTGGAAGAATGCTTTGAACTATCACATGAACAATATGCAATCGCTTTTCTTCCCATGTAGTTTTTCCTTCATTCATAGGAACACATATAACCTCTATTGATAATATTTAGGTAGTGATGTGTGTGAACACACTAGGACCATTGGGGCACTTCTTTCCCTCTTTAGGAGGTTTTCTTCCCCGGCTTGTATATACGCCTAAAGCCCTGATGGGTTACTTATCTTTGTACATTCTAGTGGTAATACATTCAGTATTATGTGTTGTGTGCCAAGAATCTTGTTCTTCCTTATGTTGTTCGCGTTCTTCCCCATACGTCTAACTCCAACAATTGGTATTAGAGCAAGTAGCCACTTCATATAGGATGTCATCGACACCCATCCAATCATAGTCTTAGAATCACACAAAATTTGGTGAGCATACTTAAGGTGATTAGGACATCAAAACATCTTCTCTGTTCCAAAATTGTGATCTACGCTCATTTTGGCCTCTGAATGCACTATCGTAGTGCTTGTGCAGGCTATTTTGTCTTTTTGTGCCAAAGATATATACAGGTTTTGGTTATAAGCATCTCAAAGTTTGTTATAGGTTTACCGAAACTCGCCAAGGTAGTTCTATTCAATTTTTTTTCAGATATAGTCATTTTTCTACACCAGGCTATTTTAGTGAGTGGCCTTGGCTGAAAGCAGTGATGTATTCCGTATGTTGATTGTTGAGGATATGTTCGACAGTACCAATTACCCATTGTGGGCTTATATGATGTGACATGTATTGGTTGCAAAAGGACTATGAAACATTGTGGAGGGTGGTGAAAAACATCCTATTACACTTGCAAATACAGGTATTGAAGTTGATGAACATGGCCTTGAAGATGTTGATATTCTTTAGATTCATGTTCGTGCTATAGGTTTTGCTACACCTAGTGCAGAGCAAATTCATTGGGATGGTAGAGATGCTCAAGCACATGCATTGATAGCCTTGTGTATCAAACATGCCATTATTCCTCAGATTCGCTCTTGGAGAAGAGTTAAGGATGCTTGGCATACACTTACCACATTGTACCAAGCTAGGAATGAGGCTCATGTCACTTACCTCCGAAAACAGTTGGAGCGTGAGCATATGAATGAAGGTAGTTCTATGGACAATTTTCTAACAAAGATCAAAGAATTGAAGGAACAATTGATTTCTACTCATGAAGATATACGAGATAGCTCACTTTTGTAGACTGTGTTGAATGGTCTTCCTGATTCATATAAGAGATTTGCTTTTACTCTTCATTTGATGATGAAAGGCAATCCAAATGCCTTGATGTTTGAGGAGTTAGTCTCTTTTTTGTTGTAGGAAGATTAGTCTAGGTAGAATAGGTCCATTATGCATGTTGCAGATGAAGCTTTCCTGGCTAGTTAGAAGGGCAATGGTAAATGGAGCTCATCTACTAGTAAGCAGAAATTTGCAAATTCTACAGATTTCAAGAAGGAAGACAAAGATGAGAAGAAGTCAGAAAAGAAAAAATTCTTTTGTAAGTAATGTAAAGGAAATGATCATATCATAAAGAACTATCCAAAACTGGCTACAAAAGAGGCAAAGAAAAAAGAGGTGGGAATGGTTGTTGAAGAGGTCTCTTCGCGGAAAAAAAAGTCTATAAATCTTGTGCAAAATGAAGAATGAGCGTTTACTATTGTTTGTTGTTTTTACCCATCTTCTCATGAGTAGTGTATGTTTGAAGTAGACTTAGATGTTTGGTAATCTGATAGTGGGGCAACCAAACATATTACCTCATCGCCTAGTTTCTTCACTTTGCTTGAGCCTACCCCTACAATGAATACTGTCACATGCACGAAAAACACCTCTTATCCTATCATGGGGGTTGGTAAGATCATTTTGACTACCGATAATGGTGGTTCTTTCACTTTGCCGGATGCTTTATTTAGGCCAAAGATCAAGAAAAAATCTGTTATCAATTTTTGCATTAGCTAAGATTGGCTTAGTTGTGAACTTTGTTGATGGCAGATGTACAATTCATGATCTATCAAATGGCAACATGATTATTGCTTCTAGCATTTCATGTCATGGGTTAAATAAGCTCATAGACTATGAAGAAAATATGACTTAGTCTAATTTTTTCTTATCGTCATTTCTTGACGAAATGCTTCTGAAATTTTTGAAATTATTGCATGTACAAGCATAAAGGTAGAAGAACATATTAAACATGTTCATATTTGTCATTTCTTCATGCAAAGGCTTGTGACCAATTATTTTTAGCTGCCATCTTCTTACATTAAGTGCACATAAATACATAAATTGAAAAAGAAAAAACATAAACCCAAGCAATTCAAGTGGACCGATTCTGAGGGCTTTGAGCAGAATATTCACACATGCACATCCTAGTCTTTTCACTCTTTCACCCAAATATTCACACATGCGCTCATACACTTAACCCTTACACATAGAGCTACTCACGCGATCGTTCATTACACTCTCTTCCTCTCTCTCTCTCTCACTCGTATGCATACATATGCTTTCACGCATATATATATATATATATATATATACTTTACACATGCTCATTCACTCTCTTACTTCCACACTCTCATACACTCTTACTTACCCTTTCCCTCTGTTCCTTTCCTTTCTCCTCTTACACACATGCACACACCAACACACATACACCCTCTCACATACCCTCAAGCACACGTGCACTCATCTACGCACATATGTCCGACCCTTCTCTCATGCACTCTCTCTCTCTCTGTCACACCCTTCCCTTTACCTCTTGCACACTCTCGAACACTTGCACCCTCTCGCACACACACACTCGTACTCACATCCACTCCCTTGCTTTAGCTCACACTCACTAATACCTATGCTCAAACACATGCACACATCCCCACTCACCTTCATCTACTCTCTCTTTTCCTTCTCACTCACTCTTCCTTTGTTGTTCTTTCCCTCTTTTCATGGGTTGATAAGAATTCTTTTATGTATTTCTTCACATGTGATTTCCATGTTCTTCCTATGCGACTCTCCTTGTGCGCACATGCAGGCAGTGATTATTTTTGGGATGATTCATATATTCAAGAGCAATCATTCTCATGCATACATTCACGTATAGCCACACTAAAGTTCCATGTGAAGTCTTGCAATGCACCTTTATAAAGAACATTAGACCGAGCCAATTCCATTCTTAATTTTGCGGGAACAAACCTTGGAGAGTGTTACAAGGCTAATTCCTATGGTGCAATGGAATCCAAATTGGTCACATGACTACCATGTAAAAGGAGATCCCCTCCTACAACTGTGCGTAGGGCTGCTAGACTCCTTTTGGCACCTTCCTTCCTTCTATTTCAAGCCCATTACACATATAAGTTCTCCTCCGTACATAGGCTGGAGCATTCATTTCAGAATTCCGAATGACTTGAATCCATTCCTAAGATAAACATTACATGAAAAAAGTATAAGTCCTATATAAAATAATTCATACAAACTTTCCACATTGACAGAAAATTGAGATTGAAAAGCCTGTTCATAAGGTTACGTCAAACAAAACATCACATTGAAGAAAACTCTCATTATTGTTTCCAGCAAAAATCTGATGATGAAACTGTTTACCTCGGTTCTACTTTTAAAAGCATAGCTTGGTTAAACAACTTGATGATTTTTGCAAAAGGTGCAGCAAGATCTTTTGGTACATCCATAATAAGACAAGTACTAATATTACCTTTGATGGAGAACTATGGTGAGCTACAAACAATATAAGACTACCTTTTCATCTCATCAATGTTTCATCTACGTTCATGAAACCAACTTTCACTACCTTACTAGGACACTTGGTGGTGGACTATCATTGTCCATAATATGGACACCTTGAACACTTCTTTAAAGTTTGTCAATTATTAGATTTTAGTTTTTGGAAAGGAATACAAATGTGAATTATTTAAAAATGTACAAACTGTAGGGAATTATGATCCACATCTGTATTCCTTTCCAAAATGTACAAACTAAAATGTACAAACTAAGTGGATCATAAAATGTACAAACTATTTTAGACTGGCCACATCCATGTAACCTTACAGAGTTGTGGACCCTCCTAGGTTTAAGCAGTATTCTATTGATGAGTCATTAAGAACTATGGACATATAGCTATAATTGTGATGAGTAGAGAAAAGAGAAATGGAAGACCTTTCACTAGGGAGATGAGCCAAAGAAAAGCATAAAAAATCTCAAGCTCAAAGGTGTTGTTGCGATTCCTATATTACATGTCATTGCATTAAATGGCTCTCTAGTCAAACAAAGCTTAAAGTGAAAATTTCATGTGCATAGAGACCCTTAAATATTTGATTATGACCTTAGGTATACAAAGGCAAAACTTAATGTAGTGGCAAATTTACTTACTTGCATGACTATCCTCAACATATTGAGTTTTACATAGATTGTTGGTGAGTTGCTTGAGTGCATCAAAGGAAAGTCGGAATATTATCCCATGTACTCTCGTATATGAGAAACCATGGATAAAGGAGATCCAAAGGTATTTGGTTCCATAGAGGAAGGCACATCAATGCGAGTTGCTAATGGACTTAAGAGGAAGAACTATAGTATCCATGACGGATATCTATTACATAGAAAATTTATGTTTTCATAAGATATGGAGCTTAGATCATAGATCTTATATGAGTGTCATAATGCTGTGAGTGCAAGACACCTACAAATAAAGAAGTCTTATGATTTTCTTGAGAGATAGTTTTACTAGCCTAGAATTCATGGTGATGTCTAGGACTATGTGCTTAAGCGCATAAAATTCTATTTAAATAAATAAGAAGGGTAAATTATAGGAGGGGTCTCCATCCATTCCTAAGACTACCTTTATGGTGAGATACAGACAATATAAGCGTACCTTTTCATCTCATAAATGCTTCATCTACGTTCATGAAAACAACATTCACTACCTCACCTAGGACACTTGGTGGAGGACTATCCTTGTCGAAAGTGTGGACACTTAGAAAACTTATTTAAAGTTTCTCAATTATTATGAGAGATTTTAGTCGCTGGAAAGGAATCGAGATGTTCATTATTTAAAACTAAGTATCTTACTTATAAGTATTATCTCAAAGGTGGAATCTAAGTGGATCATAAAATGTACAAACTATTTGAGATTGGCCACATCCATAGAACCTTACAGAGTTGTGGACCCTCCTAGGTTTAAGAGTTATTCTATTGATGAATCATTAAGAACTATGGACGTATAGCTATGCTTGTGATGAGTAGCTGAAAGAAAAATGGAGGAGGTCCTGTGTTAAAATCACATGAGTAGTATGGGAGAATATATTGCCGCAAGGGAGCTTTAGCTTCTAAAAACATGTTAACTTCAATAGAAAGACACATGTGGAACTTCACTCGCTTTCAACTTTCGAGTAAGGACACATGGAACACATATGTACACTTGCCGAAAAAACGTCTTCTAGATCATGGCTATATAACGTATGGTTTGGGAGGTGAAGAACACCTCTTCTTGGAAGTTAGATATTGTCATGAAACTAGCCTCAGAGCTATCCTGACCTCTAGAATGGGTTTCATTAACAGCGGAAACTAATCCAAGATATGATATTATAGATAGCTAAGATTCTTTATCAGCGCAAAATAAACGATACCTAGGTATTAAGGTTCCATGATTCTAGATTGATGTGGAGGAAAAAGTGCAATGCAACATCAAGACTTGGAGTACAATCTAAGCTTAGTTAGTTTTTTTCTAAAATCTATGGAATATCCTAGTTCTTATATGAATAGGCCATGGAAACTAGTGATACGGAATGTGTTCCATTACGTATTTTGGTTTATTAAGATTTAAGCTCTTGGAAACATACATATAAACACTCTTAGAAGACAATGGTAACCATTTTTAGGTTCCCATTGTTCATTCCTTCAACAAACCAACGCAACACTTTGAATTTTGTTAAAGATGAAGACTTGGAAACTTCTTCTTCTACCTCAAGGATGTACATTCATTGAGAAATACTGAAACCAAGTCATGACAACTTCTAAGGTAGTCAAATTGATCAAACACTTTATTAGTATAACATGATGAGATACATATGATGATTTAGACTCTTGGAAATGAGTTCATAAAGTTAGTTTCCAAATATTCGAAAGATAATATGACACTTTGGAATTATATGTTTCCAAAGTTGAGATGTCGCTAATATCATTGACCTCGAATACCAAGTGTTGGAAGGCATATATTAAGTACTTCCAACTTAAGGATGTAAAAGAAATCCATGGAATTTTTAGGAGATCCGTTTTATGGAATACCATGTGCCAATTCTCATATAATTAAAACTTTGAAGGTCTATAAAATCATATCCCATGGAATTATTAGGAGAGCCGTTTTATGGAATACAATGTGCCAATTCTCATATAATTAAAACTTTGAAGGTCTATAAACTCATATTCCATGGAATTCCATTTTATCTATTCTTGGTAGATAATGATTGAATGATTGGCATCTACTACTCATCTTGAATAAAAACAAGCCCCACTTCAATCCAAGAAGAATGAAAAGTTATTACTCATCCCTTACTAGAATTTTCAACGGTTTTATTAAGAGATGCTTCCAACTTGAATTGTTAAGCTGGTATCTCTATCATATAACCTAACAAGGTTCAAAGAAGTTGAGAAGATTTGTTTAGTTAATAAATTTTGGAAATCGGATAGTTCACAATCATAAGGACGATACATGAAAAGTTTTCCATGTTGAAAGAATAGACCATATTGGTACTTGAAACTTTGGAATACTATCCAAATTTGAGATTTCACTAATATCATAGACTTGGAATTCCAAGTGTTGAAAGGCATATATTAAGTACTTACAAATTAAAGATGTAAAAGAAATCCATGGAATTATTGTTGGAGTTAGACATCTATGGAAGCACACTAAAATCACAAGGAAGAAAAAGAAGCTTGAAGCACCACACACAATATTGAATGTATTACCACTAGAATGTACAAAGATTAGTAACCCATTAGGGCAATAGGTGTATATACAAGCTGGGGCAAAAAACCTCCTAAAGAGGGAAAAAAGTGCCCCACTGATCCTAGTGTGTTCACACACATCACTACCTAAATATATCAACAAATCCCCCCTAGGAGTGATGCGGTGAACAAGGAGTTGGCACTCATGTATGAGGGAGTGCCAAGCTATGTGGAATCAATCCACAAAAAGGAAGTAAGCCCAAAGCTTTGCAAAAAGCTTCAAACTTCTCTTTAGGCAGAGCCTTCGTGAAAAGGTCTGCAATGTTCTCCTGCGTGGGTTGTATATGCCAAGCTGATCTCTCGAGCCAAGAACGTCTGCTGACATAATGATAATGCACCTCAATGTGCTTAGTGCGAGTATCGAACACAGGGTTCCTCACAACTGCTAATGGGCTCTGACTGTTAGTGAAGATGATGGTGGTAGAAGATTGACCAACATCACTACAACATATCGAGGGTATACCGAGGCTGCTACCAAGGCAAATGAACGGGCATGATTTCTTCGCGACGTCAGTGTTAGACTCGGTATACGCGTCCGAAAGAAAGCCTCGGTATGGGCGCCCGTCTAGGCCTCGGTATGAGCATCGGTATAGGCGTCGGTATAAACGTCGGTAATACTGACGCTTATCCGACGTCCATACCGACGCCTATACCGACGTCCATACCGACGCCTGCACAGGGTATACCGACGCGTATACCGACGACCATACTGGAGATATCGGCGCATATACCGACAACCCTATCTGCACAATTTTTTTGGGCAGAGTGTGTTGTCTTTTGCTACAGCATGATGTTGTTTAGCAAAAGACAATACACTCTACCCAACTGAGTACATGTGTTATGTACTCTAATGGCAACCAAAACATAAACTTATATGAGAAAAAATGAACAATGAATCATGTACAAAAAGTTGTATATTCCACAACTGAAAAATGTACAAAAGTGTGGCAAAGCACTTCTATATAGGAATCGAATACAAAATGTGACAAAGCATTTCCATATAGGAATCGAATACAAAATTATGGTACATCATTGCTACAGAGGAGTGTAATACAAAATTGTGGCAATGTGACAAAACACTTCCATATAGGAATCAAATACAAAATTATGTTACATCATTTCCGTATGCGAGTGTGATACAAAATTGTGGCATTGATCTTAATATTTACACCTACAATCTTGCAACAAAACATATGTATAAAATAAGACCAATTAACATGACATTTATAAACAACAACTAAAAACACGAAACCAAGATATAACTTTACCTAATCAAGAATATTCTCCCATGAGACGATTGCACCACGTCCCTCTAAGTCTTGTAATAGTGCAATCAGTCCATGTCGATATCTGTATGATTCTTCAGTTCGCATCGGAGAACGACCCACTCCCAACTCCTATAATAAATATGCAAAATGTTAGATGAACATACATAATTTACTTAATACAAACAACTTCAATAATTAACATGATACTTACAAATTGGTAGCGCATACTGTCGTATCTGCCGCTACCTAAATGCAATGTTCCAACCGTATCTAAACGTGTGGCCGCTGCATCTCTCTATTGACGATATCGATCAGGAGTATGTTGGTGCTCATCCTAAATCGATTCCCATTCTTCGAGATCTAGCCATACAAGCTTCGGTAAGCCTACTCTGAAAGCATCGCGAGCTTCCGATCGTCGATGCGACATCACTTCGCGTGTTGTATGTTGAATCCACTTGGAACTCACAATAGGATTCCCAGGTGCTGGCCGGTACTCTTCATATATGCATTGTGTGATATGATTTTTAGAGTCCCGATCTTGTTCGATCCATTTTAACATTACTGAATGACCGAATTCAATGGAGCAGAGTTGTCGTATACGCTGACGCATTGACTTTCTGGCTGAATCCATAACTGGAGCTCCATTAGGGATATGATATATCTTGGAGTCGTCATGATCATGCGCACCCCAAGGTGTACGTGGAGATCCCATCTAATTCAATGTGAAGATCTCATCTCATCCAATCTATATATATGCATGCTTGTATACATATGCATTCATGTATACATATGCATATGCATTCCTGTATGCATATGCATGCTTGTATGCATATGCATGCATGTATGCATATGTATACATGCATTCATGTATGCATATGCTTGTATGCATATGCATGCATGTATGTGTATACGTATATATGCATTCATGTATGCATATGTATACATGCATTCATGTATGCATATGTTTGTATGCACATGCATGCATGTATGTGTATACATATATATGCATTCATGTATGTGTATAAATATATATGCATTCATGTATACATATGCATATGCATTCATGTATGCATATGCATGCTTGTATGCATATGCATGCATGTATGCATATGCATGCATGTATGCATATGCATGCATGTATGCATATGCATGCATGTATGCATATGTATACATGCATTCATGTATGCATATGCTTGTATGCATATGCATGCATGTATGTGTATGCATATATATGCATTCATGTATGCATATGCATTCATGTATGCATATGCATGCTTGTATGCATATGCATTCATGTATGCATATGCATGCTTGTATGCATATGCATGCATGTATGCATATGTATACATGCATTCATGTATGCATATGCTTGTATGCATATGCATGCATGTATGTGTATACATATATATGCATTCATGTATGCATATGTATACATGCATTCATGTATGCATATGTATACATGCATTCATGTATGCATATGTATACATGCATTCATGTATGCATATCCTTGTATGCATATGCATGCATGTATGTGTATACATATATATGCATTCATGTATGTGTATACATATATATGCATTCATGTATACATATGCATATGCATTCATGTATGCATATGCATTCATGTATGCATATGCATGCTTGTATGCATATGCATGCATGTATGCATATGTATACATGCATTCATGTATGCATATGCTTGTATGCATATGCATGCATGTATGGGAATACATATATATGCATTCATGTATGCATATGCATTCATGTATGCATATGCATGCTTGTATGCATATGCATACTTGCATTCATGTATGCATATGCTTGTATGCATATGCATGCATGTATGTGTATACATATATATGCATTCATGTATGCATATGCTTGTATGCATATGCATGCATGTATGTGTATACATATATATGCATTCATGTATGTGTATACATATATATGCATTCATGTATGCATATGCATTCATGTATGCATATGCATTCATGTATGCATATGCATGCTTGTATACATATGTATATATGCATTCATGTATGCACATGCTTGTATGCATATGCATGCATGTATGTGTATACATATATATGCATTCATGTATGTGTATACATATATATGCATTCATGTATGCATATGTATACATGCATTCATGTATGCATATGCTTGTATGCATATGCATGCATGTAAGTGTATACATATATATGCATTCATGTATGCATTCATGAACATGAACACACACACAAAAAACAAAAAATAAATAAATAAAAAAAATAAAATAAAAAATAAAAAATAAAAAAATTGTTAAATAATAAAAAATAATAATAAATTAAAAAAGAAACAAATTAATAATAAAAAATATAAATATATAAAAATAGAAATTAAATTAAGAGAAAATAAATAATCAATAATTAATAATTAATAATGAATAATAAAAAATATAAAATATAAAATATAAAATATAAAAATATATAAATACAAGCATATGTATACATGCATTCATGTATGCATATGCATGCATGTATGCATATGCATTCATGTATATGCATATGTATACATGCATTCATGTATGCATATGCTTGTATGCATATGCATGCTTGTATGCATATGTATACATGCATTCATGTATGCATATGCTTGATGCATATGCATGCTTCTATGGATATGCATGCTTCTATGCATATGCATGCTTCTATGCATATGCATGCTTCTATGCATATGCATGATTGTATGCATATGCATGCATGTATGCATATGTATACATGCATTCATGTATGCATATATTTGCATTCATGTATGAATATGCATGCATTCATGTGTATACATGCATTCATGTATACATATATATGCATTCATGTATGCATATGCTTGATGCATATGCATGCTTGTATGCATATGCATGATTGTATGCATATGCATGCATGTATGCATATGTATACATGCATTCATGTATGCATATATATGCATTCATGTATGCATATGCATGCATGTATGCATATGCATGCATTCATGTGTATACATGCATTCATGTATACATATATATGCATTCATGTATGCATATGCATGCTTGTATATATGCATATGCATGTATGTGTATACATATATATGCATGCATGTAAGCATATGCATGTATGTGTATACATATATATATGCATTCATGTATGCATATGCATGCATGTATGCATATGCATACATGTATGCATATGCATGCTTGTATATATGCATATGCATGTATGTGTATACATATATATGCATGGATGTATGCATATGCATTCATGTATGCATATGCATGCATGTGTATGTGTATGCATATTCATGTATGTGTATGTGTATGTGTATGTGTATGTGTATGCACATTCATGTATGTGTATGTGTATGTGTATGTATATTCATGTATGCATATGCATGCATGTATGCATATGCATGCTTGTATGCATATGCATTCATGTATGCATATGCATTCATGTATGCATATGCATATTTGTATGTGTGTGCATATGCATGTATGTGTATACACATATATGCATGCATGTATGTGTATACATATATATGCATGCATGTATGTGTATGCATATGTATTGTGTATGTGTGTATGCATATGCATTGTGTATGTGTGTATGTGTATGCATATGCATGCATGTATGTGTTTGCATATGTATTATGTATGTGTGTATGAATATGAATTGTGTATGTGTGTATGCATATGCATTGTGTATGTGTGTATGCATATGCATGTGTGTATGCATATGCATTGTGTATGTGTGTATGTATATGTATATATCTCTCCCTCTGTCTCTCTTAGTCGAAAACAAAACTAAAGAGAGAAGACATTAGCAAAGCAAAAACATAAAGAAAGAAAAAAGAGTGATATATGTCTCACTTACATTGATGTAATTTTTGAATCAAGGTTGTCAAAATCCACTTGAAGTTCTCCTTCGTCGAATCTCCAAAGATTTGATCCCAAAAATATCTTGCAAAACTAAAGAGAAGATATTAGAAAAGAAAAAACATAAATAAAGAAAAAAGAATGTTACAATATGTGCGATCTACTTACCAAAGCTTCAGATCTATAAAAATAGAGATGTGCTTAGAGAGAGAGAGAGAGAATTGTTTGAATGAAGGTCCTCAAAATCCACTTGAGGTTCTTCTTCGTCGAATTTCCAAAGATTTGATCCCAAAATCTCTTGCAAAACCAAACAGAGAACATATTAGTAAAGCAAAAACATAGAGTGCTACAATATGTGCGATCTACTTACCAAAACTTCAGATCTAGAAAAATAGAGGTCTGTTTAGAGAGAGAGAGAGGGAGGGAGAGAGAGGGAGGAAGAGAGAGGGAGAGAGAGTGAGAGAGAGGGAGGGAGACAGAGAGAGAGTGAGAGAGAGGGAGGGAGACAGAGAGAGAGAAAGGGTGACAAACAGAGATCTGTTGTTGGTGCGCACAAACGCGACAGGAGAAGAGATGGATTCAAAATGCTCAAAATGATGAATTTTGGTTTCGAGCCTGGTTAAAAAGAGAGCGTCGGTATAAGCGTCGATAATTCCAGCAAATTACCGACGCTTATACCGACGCTTATACTGAAACATATATCGACGCTGCCTTTCCGAGGCAAAGCAGCTTTCCCAAATCAACTGAGGGTCATACCGACACCGAGAGCTGACTGTTGGTATACTGATCGTCGGTATTCCCTTGATCTGTTGTAGTGCATCCAAATCAGCCATAAGGCGTCTGAGTCACACACTCTCAAGAGTCGCTGTGAAATTTGCCCTATACTCAACCAAGATATACATGAGCTACTAGGCATGAAGCAAAAGCCACTAGTGGAAACACGAGTGTCATAGCAGCCAACTCAGTCAGAGTCAGAAAAAGCATGTAAATCTGGTGGTAGTGATCCCCCTTGGATAAAAGAATCCAAGTAGCTGGGTACCACTCAAGTAGCAAAAGACACACTTAACCACCTGCCAATGCTTGACACTTGGACAATGCATAAACTTGCTTATCTGTGAGATAGCAAACTGAATATTCGGCCAAGTAATGCATAAGTAAATCAAGCATCCAACAACCTGCTGATAGACAACAACATCAAATGCATCTCCAACATCATGAAGACTCAATTGTAAACATGTCTCCATAGGCGTGGCAATAGGCTCACAGTCCTCAAGGCCAAAAAATTGCAATAATGTGTCAATGTACTTTGTTTGACACAAAGATATTCTACCATCAACCTGCATAAATTGAATGCCCAAATAATGATGCAAGTGCCCCAAAACTGACATATCAAATGAAGCATGCAAATGAGCCTTAAAATCATCAATATGCTTCTCAATAGGACCAGTGAGCAGCATGTCATCAACATAGACTAGAGTGATAAAAAGCACATCATGTTCAAACTTAACGTATAAGGTGCTCCTACTTGGACCTCAAAACAATGTGCAATCAGATAAGCATGTATCTTTTCATACCAAGCACCTGCTGCTTTTTTCAAACCATATAAAGCCTTTTTGAACTTGCACACTTGGTTTTCATGCCGTTTCTACACAAAGCCATAGGGCTGAAAAATACACTTCTTCATGCAAGTCACCATTCAAAAATATTGCTTTTAACATTCAACTAATCTACATTGCAACCATGATGAGATGCAAGTGCACAAATGCTATGAACAATAGTCATTTGGCATGTAGGTGCAAAGGTCTCATCAAAATTAATGCCTCTTTCCAACGCATAACTCTTTGCAACTTGTATACCCACTTTGTACCAATGGCCTTCTTGCCATGAGGAAACTCACATAAAGACCAGGTACCGTTTTTCATGATAGCATCATATTCTGATTGCATAGTAGCCATCCAATTTTCAAAATTTAGTGGTTTATCAAATGAAACAGGCTCATTCTCATCACAAAGACTAGAGGCAGCCATAGCATAGCAATCTGATACAAAAGAGGCACTATGAGAGCCTGAACAAGTACAATATGATAAAGGTGCATCTAATTTGCTATCACGCAAAGTCTGCACCAGCCATTTTGTCATATTTTTTGCCTCCTCAATATATGCTCTCTCATCAACAAGTCCATCATGTAAATTTGCACCAGAAATGGAATGATCTACATCATCACATGAAACCTGCAAGAGACTGAAAAGTTTCCTCATACTGACCAACACTAGACTGTCCACCTATAAAAAGTGGCAACAAAGTATCATACATGTCTTTGGAGCTAAGAGATGTCTCCTTCGTACATGAAAGTAATGGTTGAATAGCATCTTCCACAAAAACAACATCAAGGCTAACCAAAATGCATTTATTATATGGAGGATACAAGTGATAGCCTTTGCTTTCAAACTGTACCCAACAAAATTACATTTCACTACTTTATCATCCAATTTTATGCAATGTTATTTAGGCACTAATGCATATGCCAGATAACCAAAAACACGTAGGTAAGCAATAGATGGCTTGTGACCATGGCAAGACTCATATGGAGTGATAGACCATAGCACTTTAGTGGGATACCTCTTAAGTACATATGTTGCACACATGACAACCTTAAGCAAGAAACTATGTGGTAAAGCCTGACTCTTGACTATACACCTCGCCATCTCCAAGAGTGACCTATTCATCCATTCAGCAACTCCATTCTGTTGAGGTGTATACGACACTATACATTGATTCTTTATCCCACGTTTAGCAAAAAATGCATTAAAGTTACAACACATAATTTCCCCCCTCGATCAAAACGGAGGGTGCCTATTTTACATGCTGATAGGTTTTCAGCCAAAACCAGAAACTATTTGAAGCACATAAACACTTTGGACTTTGCTTTCAATAGATATACACGTCCATGCCTGGAAAAATCATCGATGAAGGTCACAAAGTAAAGATATTTCCCAAAAGAGGGTGTCTGCATAGGACCACATACATCACTATGTCCAAGCTGCAATTTTTTAGTAGCTCAAACTCAACCATCCTTTGGAAAGGAGGAATGCTGCATTTTTGCCCAAAATAGAGCCTTCACAGACATGCTTACCGGGTCCCTCAAGTTTGGGCAAAGAGGATACCATTTCATATTTCTGCAAGCGTAGCAAACTAGCGAAATTCAGATGACCAAAGCATGCATGACAAAGCTTTGCATCTGATATAGCCTAAGAATCATGTGCTACACATGCTGAGTCTTTCATAGATTTTTCATAGTCTATGAGCTTATATAGCCCATGACATAAAATGCCAAAAGCAATAATGATGTCGCTATTTGACAATCATAAACTATACATCTATGATCAACAAATTTCACAACGAAGCCAATCTTGGCTAAAGCTGAAACTGATAATAGATTCTTCTTGATCCCTATCACAAATAGAGAATCCAAGAATGTGAAAGAACTACCATCAGCAGTAGTCAAAATAATCTTACCAACTCCCATGATCGGAAAAGAGGAGTTTTTGGCGCATGTGATAGTATTCGCTATAGGGCTAGGCTCAAGTGAAGTGAAGAAACTACGCTACGAGGTAATATGTTTGGTTGCCCTACTATGAAAATACTAAACATTTGAGTCTACTACAGACACACACTCCTCATGAGATGATGAGTGAAAACAACAAACAATAATAAATGCCCATTCTTCATTCTGCACAAGTTTAGAAGACCTATTTGCAAAACAATTTCTACTTATTTGATTTCATCTCATCTTTGTCTTCCTTCTTCGAATGTGCAACATTTGCATATTACTACTTTTTAGTAGATGAGCTCCATTTACCTTTGCCCTTCTGACTAGCTAGGAAAGCTTGATCTACAACACACATAATAGACCTATTCTGCCTAGACTAATCTTCGTGCAAAAAAACAGACATGAACTCTTCAAATGTTAAGGCATTTGGATTGCCTTTCATCATCATACAAAGAGTAGAAGCAAAACTCTGATATGAGTTGGGAAGACCATTTAGAACAGTTTGCATAAGTGAACTATCAAGAAGGACTTCATCAACAAAAATCAATTGTTCCTTCAAATCCTTGCTCTTTGTTAGAAAATTGTCCATAGAATCACCTCCATTCATGTGCTCACTCTCCAATTGTTTTCGGACGTAAGCAACACTAGCCTCATTCCTAGCCTGGCACAATGTGGTAAGCGTATCCCAAGCATCCTAAGCTATTCTGCAAGAGCCAATGTGAGGAATAATGGCATGTTTGATAGACAAGGCTATCAATACATGTGCCTGAGCATCTCTACCATCGCAACAAATTTTATTTGCAATAGGTGCAACAGGAACCACAACGAACAAGAATCTACAGAATATCACCATCTTGGAGGCCATCTACATCAACTTCAATAACTATATTTGTAGGTCAACACCATGCACAATATTCCTCACTCCTTTTGTGACCAATACATGACACATCATAGAAGCCCACAATGGGTAATTCATACCATCAAACTTATCCTCAATAGACAACATATGAAATACATCACTGCTTTCAGCCATGGCCACTGGCTAAAATACAGTGATGTAAAAAAATGATTGTATCTTAAAAAATTGAGCAGAACTACCTGACAAGTTCTGCTAAATGTGTAGCAAACTTCAAGACGCTTATAGTGGCAAACCAAAATTTGTATATATCTTTGGGGCACAAAAAGACAAAATAGCATGCACAAGCATTGTGATACTGCATTCGAAGGCCGAAATGAGCTCAGATCACGATTTCAGCACATAGAGTGAAGATGTTTTGATCTCCTAATCACCCTAGGTATGCTCACAATTTCATGTGATTTTGAGATTGTGATCAGAGAGGTGTCGACCATGCCCTAGATGAAGCAGTGACTTGCTCTTATACGAATTATTGGAGTTAGATGTCTGTGAAAGCACGTGAACAACACATGAAAGAAAAAGAAGCTTGGAGCTATTTACAGGTAATGGATATACATTCCCTGCAACAGAGAAGAGGAAGAGAGAGAATTCCATAGCTTCATTTCATCACGTCGCCATACTCACAAGATCCAAGAATGGACAACCTTACAGCCACACACTTCTCGCTATCGACGTACGCAGACCAACATGAATATAACAGCAAAAAAAGCCATAACCAACAAGATCACAGACTTACTCCAAGAAACGTGTGCGCTGTTTTTTATTAAGCCAAGTGATATATTTATACAACTTGTCACACCTATTCGCATGGGGTATCATGACTTTCCATTGCAATTGTTCGTAGACCCTTCAATTTGAGCCTTAATTAAAATATAAAATGTCAACACGTTCATGCCATGTTAACACTAGCACGCACGGTTGACTCGAATCCCACACCATGCTTACCAATGTCCTAGGTTTACTATATGCAACTACCCTAATAATCCAAAACTAGGAGAAATGTGTAATGCCAAGCAAAGTTCCTGGAACTTAATCCAAGTTATGCAAGTACATTACATAGAACCCATAGTCTGCCCGCCTATATGCATTAACATGAAGTAAAAGAGTGACGTAATTACATCGCTTCATCTTATACATCAATTACATCATTGTCATATGTCTTCTTACAATACATCATTTTGATATACAATCTATGCAAATCAGTAAGAGGGATGGATCATCCAGTCATAGCTTTATCATCGGCAAGCTTTACTTCTATTCGGCATATTCCTCTCTCCATAAGTACCACAACATAAATCATTAGATCATGATCAAGCATAGCTTGTCTTTGTGGATTAGTAACAGTAATATCAAAGAACAATGAATATATGAAAACTCAAACCACCATGAAGGCATGTATCCCATAGTCCAACATCATCCACCAATCAAATCATACACACAAAAGAAAACCAGTGAATGCTTCTGCCGTATCAATGCTACCTCACATTCACAATCCACATGGAGTGTTTCTGCCGGCTTAACGCTACCTCACACTCTCTCATTACCGAAAACAAAACAAATGAGTGCTTCTGCCGAGTTAACGCTACCTCGCACTCAAATTACACCACCGCATACAAGTCCTGATCTTCATCCATCATACAACATGCCAACTTACAGAAGACAAACCTTCATGTGAGTAAGGTCTCCATAACTCAAGCAGACCCCATAATTATCCATAAATTTGGGACGAGTAATATGCCTCACTTTACCCCCTTAATGTGAAAATAGTACCCCATCCATAATTGTAAAGACAAATGTTGTACTTAAAGTCAATCATAAGAATGACCAAAAATGAAGTGGCCTACATAAAAGAGAGTAACTATCACAATCAAAGGTAGTGCATTTTCCATTTTTTTTATGCAGAGTACAATCAGCAATATCAGATCGTTCAATAACTCGTATCAATAGATATATTGTTTCTCCCTATCATTTTCGTATTGCATTTCCTAGCGCACCCCAGCTCCTATCAAATCGTTTTTTCATGGTATCAACGTGCATCTCACAGCAATCAGATTCTATGCCAAAAAAAACCGGGCGACAACCCCAGGCTATCGGATCACGAACCACTCACTGGAATAATCGATCAAAGAGTGCCAAAAGACACACAGATAATCAAAGTTTATCAGAATGGATAGTGGAGTGGATGTGCAGTGGTATGGACCCAAATTGTCATCGGGAATCCTTCAGGGACATGTAGTCAATCCATCACAAAGGACGGGCACGCAAAGGTGCGTTCAGCTGAACACCAAAACATAGTACTAAAATGATCAATGCACTGGAGCTACAGGCCAGTGTCGAGCAGGTGAAAGAGTGGCGTGATTTCTTCAAGGATTAGTGCAGCACATGGGTCTGTCAGTACGAGATCAGGAAGGAGCAAAATGGATCACAATGATTTGGGGATTGGATGATTTTCTAGCTGCGTGAGAATCCCAAGATAGCCCAAAAGTTAACGATCGTCAAGACATGCCTTATCATCAGAATGCCAAAAGTCTCACAGATGATGCGATGACAAACCAGACTCACCGAGGCGTCGATTGTAATGCACCGTAATCACACCAAAATAACACCAGATACTTATCATATCTGAATGAACGGAGTTAGCAGCAAATTCGGTAATGGATAGGCAAAGCACCGGACTGGAGGACCGTAATCTCAACGAGAGAGGGTGACACAGTAGTATCACCGAAAGACCACAGTACGGTGAGCTCGGACTCAGAAAAAGCACCAAAAATTAGAGCAGACGTCACCAAGATAAGCACCACAGAACCAGGATGAGCACCAGAGAACTAATTGATGGATTTTCACGCATGGCCAAAAACGATGCGAACATGCCTTTGCCAATAATTAAGCATGAATTTAACCATGTGCAAAGAAGAATGGCGGCAGAGCGGGAGTGTCCCAGGCAGTGTATCATGCCTACCGTACCGGGAGATGGCACCGTAAACAAAGGACAAGGTGCAAAGTATGAACTGAAACCATCGGGTATCACCGGACTAGCACCGAAAAAATACGGAAATACATGCCATAGGAAAAATGCATGGAGAAAAGAATGCAGAAACATCAAAGCATCGACATTTGCCCCGAGTAGACCAGACCGTACGCACAGGGCCATGATTAAGGAAAGATGGAACTTAGGCACCATGAGCAAAGCAGTCGATGAAAGCGTGACCTCCAGAAGCAATGCAATCATGAGAAATCGCCTTATAAACACGACTACTATTGAGGATGTGAAGACCATTGCGCTGGAGTCCAAGCCAAGCGTGAGGACCGGGGCATCAGATGGGAATAGCTAAGCATGATTCAGGCGGGGAAGCGTGCTTGATGGCTTGTAGTAACAATCCGGAAGTGTCGCATATGAAGTATACATGAAATACGAAGGTGCATGACAAGCGTGGGATGCACAATGGATAGAAATACACAGACATGCTACAGCCAGTAGAGCCAAGGGGGGGTAAGTCCAGATGGCGCTAATGTTTACAGATAATGGATATACATTCCTTGCAACAGAGAAGAGGAAGAGAGAGAATGCCATGGCTTCATTTCATCACGTCGCCATACTCACAAGATCCAAGAATGGACAACATTACAGCCACACACTTCTCACTATCGACGTACGCAGACCAACATGAACATAACAACAAGAAAAGCCATAACCAACAAGATCACAGACTTACTCCAAGAAACGTGCGCACTATTTTTTATTAACCCAAGTGATATATTTATACAACTTGTCACACCCATTCACATGGGGTATCATGACTTCCCACAGACGGCACCAATGTTTTTAGGTAATGGATATACATTCCCTGCAACATAGAAGAGGAAGAGAGAGAATGCCATAGCTTCATTTCATCACGTCGCCATACTCACAAGATCCAAGAATGGACACCATTACAGCCACACACTTCTCACTATCGACGTACGCAGACCAACATGAATATAACATCAAAAAAAGCCATAACCAACAAGATCACAGACTTACTCCAAGAAACATGCGTGCTGTTTTTTATTAAGCCAAGTGATATATTTATACAACTTTTCACACCCATTGGCATGGGGTGTCATGACTTTCCATTGCAACCCTTTGTAGACCCTTCAATTTGAGCCTTAATTAAAATATAAAATGCCAACACATTCATGCCATGTTAACAGAGCACAACACACAATACTGAATGTATTACCACTAGAATGTACAAAGATTAGTAATCTATTAGGGCAATAGGCATATATACAAGCCGGGGGAAAAAACCTCCTAAAGAGGGAAAAAAGCACTCTGACGATCCTAATGTGTTCACACACATCACTACCTAAATATATCAACAATCATGAGAAGTGGATTTCTATGGAATACCCTGTGCAAATTCCCATGATACTTACACCTAACGATTCCCATGATACTTACACCTAACAAGGTTCAAAGGAAGTTGATAAGATTTGTTTAGTTAATAGATTTTGGAAATTGGATACCTCAAAATCATAAGGACAATACATGAAAAGTTTTCCATGTTGAAGAAATAGACCATATTGGTACTATATCGATGACAAACACTCATTACCAAGAAGTGAATATCGATTCATACCTTTCAAACAAAGGATCAAATAGTTATAACCAATACTAGTTTCATGTATGAAAACTTTCAAACAAAGGTCAAAATTTAATGAAGATTTTCAAAACCTCTCAAGATTAAAAAAAAAAGATATCTCAAGAGAGCTATAGCTAGAGTCGGTTAGATCCAAGTAGTATGCCTAATCAAAACCTAATGGATTTTGATTAAAAAGACCACACTATTCCAATGTATTTTTAAAAAAGGATTGACTAAGATAAAGCTAGGGGAACTAGTGGGTGTGGAATTAAAGTAATAGAATCTTATTCCTTGCTTTTAAGTGGTGCAAATTTTTAAGCTGAGAATGAACTAGTTTTGTTTGATGAAGCGTTAGAAAGTTGGATGGTTGCTATGCAATCAGAATATGATGCTATTATGAAAAATGGTATGTGGTCTTCATGTGAGGGCCTCCTGGTAAGAAGGCCATTGGCACTAAGTGGATATACAAGCTGAAGCATAAGCTTGATGGTATAGTTGACAGGTATAAGGTTAGGCCTATTGCAAAGGTTTATGCTCAAGAAAGAGGAATTGATTTTGATGAGACCTTTGCTCCTATATGTGGAATGACTACTCTTTTAGCATCTATGCACTTGCAACTCATCATGGTCTGAATGTACATCAGTTGAACATTAAAACTTCATTTTTGAATGGTGAATTACATGAAGAAGTGTATGTTTTTCAACCGTGTGCTTTTGTGCAAAAAGGAGATTGGAATATGTAAGAAGTTAATTGAAGTCACTCAGCAAAATTTAGAAAAACCAGTTTAGCCCCTACCCATCACAAGGATGTTCGAAAAAGAATTTCAGGAGTGTATAGCACCTATTCATCCTAGGGAAGGAAAGAAAAATGAGAATTATGAAGAAATTTGCCATGAAAGTAAAGAAGAAGGATCTATAATCCTTGAAGCAGATGTAGAATGGCCTAGAGACTTATGGGCAAGAGTCCAAGAAGATGGAAGAAAGAAGAAGGAATTGAACCACCTTTTGAGGAGTTAGAAGCAGTAGGCGAGCTTGAATTTTCGAATCTTGAATTAAACCCAGAAAGATCATCTCAATTTGATGACAACAAAGATGATGAAGACAGTGTGAATGTATTACCAAACTATATGGGGGAGTATGAACATAACTCTGAATTATATTGTGTTCCCTCAGTGAGGAGAAAGGAGCAGAACCCATCAATCCAAACCTCTGACATAATAAAACACCTTAAAAAGTAAAAATACCATGTACTCTGACTGTGGAAGAACTCTTGAAAGTGAAGCCTCAATTGAGAGAGAAAATCACCAGCCAATTAGAGACAGTCAAACAAAAGCGAGATGAGAGATGAAGTAGCCACTGTTAAAATCCTAGTTGACAAGGTTGGAGATTTCAGTGAGGGAGATGAAGGAAACACATGCCTCCCTATCACTTATAGAGGATATACCACGAAAGCCATATTAGATTCGGGAGCTGGAGTAGCAATTGCTACCAAAGAAATATGGGAGAAATGGGGAAAGCTAGCTTAATGACCTACCAGAATGAAGATTCAAATGGCAGATGGACATACGGAGCAACCCTTAGGATTATTGGAAAATGTAGTATTTACTACTTGCGGAGTTGAATTCAAGAACACCTTACCAATATGTCAATTTGAAAAGGCTAGCAATTATGAGATGATACTTGGAAGAACTTTCATGAGACAGCTCAAGGTAGTGCAAGACTAGGGAAAAGATGCAATATACTTGCAGCATGAAGGAATGACAACTAGGATAAACATCCATACTTATACTTATCAAGATGTCCCTCCTTGCAATGGAACCCCATACACAAGGAAGATGATAATTTATCCACTCATAATGTAGGATCAAGTAGTCAAACATGGATGAATGAAGATACTCACCTATGGATGTATAAGGCAGCTAAAAGGGAAGAAGAAAGGAAAGATGGCAGCGAGGACAAGGAGTGTCTAGACCTGTAGAAGATCCTACTTACATGGCTCAAATATTCTCGGATGAAGAATTCGAACCCCATGGTTGGATGGAGATTTTAGCCACTCTTGACGTGTGTGTAAATGAAGAAGTAATAACTATGACTGAATGCATAGATGAGGAAGGATATGATATAAATCTATACATGGCTATTCTCCAAGGAGCGGATGGAGAGGTAATTGAAAAAGAATAGAACGAAGATTACAAGAGTATAGAAATGGAATTGGAACCTATTGAGGAATAAAGGAAAAGGAAGGAAGAGATTGACACTAGTCTAGATTTGACTCAAGGCACGCTATAACCACTAATAGATGAACCCAACATGGAGAAAGAAAAAGAAGGTAACACACCTCAGGATCAATTGGAAGTACCTAATCATTTCAAGAAGTATGAAGTAGACGAAAGAAAGATTGTTATTCAGATGCCAAAACAAGAAGCACAACCAGAGATCCGTGTTCCGAACAGCCCCGACCGCCTCTGGCTTGGCTCCTACCAAAGCATCGACCAGGCCGCTCGTGCCTACGACGTCGCCAACCTCTGCTTTCGAGGCCCCTCAGCTGGCCCTCTAAACCTCCCTTCGAGGCCCCTCAGCTGGCCCTCTAAACCTCCCTCAGCTCCTGGTCCCCGCAGAGGTTTCGTCTGCCCTCTCTCCTCCCGCCATCCGCGAACTTGCAGCGCAAGAGGCAGCGCGGCTCTGCTCTCCCCGCCGTACCTCTGTAGCTGTAAACGCAGGTGATTCTGACGCCTTGCTCCCGCCGTCTAATAGCAACCAGCAGCCTTCAGATTATTGCCCGCCCTGCCAGTTCGACCTCCTACCGGCAGCGCGAGACCCCGGGCTTATTGATGTTCGATCTTCCTGTTCAAATGATGGGATTCCCCAGCACAATAGCTCTTCAGATGTCGATACAATGTCGAACTCTGATGAGGCGTCTCTGCTGGATGTCTGGTTCTCCTTAGAACTTCGGCCTGAGCTTGATCCAGGACTCCAGTAGTTAGTCAGTTACAGCCTTTACCCAGACGGTGGGAGTTCGTCCACATCACGTCTACGTTGACCGATATATATTCCAAACATTCCTCACCCTTTTTGTAAAAGTCACTCATGAAATTTAAGATGTTTTGTAATCTACAGCTAAATATTGGTATGCATCCTCCTCATTGTCGTCGAAGTTTTTTCTTTTTTTTTTTAAATAAAGGAAGTTCGGCCTTAGCCTAATCTCCCGGACTTTAATTATAATAAAGAGAAAAAGTTACAAGTGAATGGGACTAGTGCCCATGGGACCCCCCAAATCCCACATTGCAGGGGAGGAGTATGGCAAGCTACAGGGCATTACAAATGAGGCGGATAAAATTATCATCACCCTCATGTGGGACCCATTTGGGTTTCAGCTTGTTGTTTTCGAGGAGATAAATACAGTGATGTCTAAACGGTGGTGATCTCTTGACTCGGGAGATTCTTTTACCAAGGAGAAACAAAGATTTCTCGATCGACCATTCCTTAGGGGTTTGACCAAAATTGACAGCACAACGCTCCCTCCAAATCTTCCACAGAGCCTCACCTCTGATGGCATTCCACAGCCTTGATGAGCAGCCGATCACCTCACCCAACATCACTTGTTGCCAGTTGATTTGACGCGTGAGTCTCAAAACTCGGGTCACGTGATTCCAGATAACGCGGGACTTGGGGCAGTCGAAGAACAGGTGAGCTAAATCTTCGATGCACCGATGGCAACGCTTGCACCATGGCGGCACACCACAGATTTTGTTTGCCCTTGCATTGGTCCAGATACCTTTATGCAAGATCTGCCACATGAGAACGGACTTTTTGACCTCAATTAGGGGGTGCCAAATAGACATGAATTTAAGCTCCCACCGAAGTTTGGTCCAAGAAAGGCACCATCTCTTGTTAAGGGTGTGGTGAACATCCAAATCCTCTTTGAAGTTGGGGATTCTGGATAGCTTCTTACCATTGCTCCATTTGAGGCCCTCCAGGCAAGGAAGATCCTGACCACAGAGAAGGCGGGTAGTTGAGCGATCCCAGGCTAAACACCTGCTTTGAAGAAGAGTCCATTCTTCAAAGGTAACTCTAAGTCTCGGATCCAATTCTTCGAACCTAATCCACTGGCTGGTCTCTTGTTTCTAGAGTTGTTTCCACTGTTTGAACCCCTTGTTCCATAATCGCCTTGCAGTTTGGAGGTTCCAAGACTCCACCCCCCGAATGCCACTGATCGGGAACCAAATAGAATCATTTTGTCTTATGCCAGTTGCCCACTTCCACTCATCACTGATTCTGATGAACTGTTTGGCCTTGTTCCAATTCTTCCATAAGGAACACACGAGGCTAGAGCCTTTAGGAAAGACCGGGTGGGGGGAGAACAAAAGCGTGAGAATCCCTAAGTCCTTCCAACCAGGGTGGCCAACAAAGGTAAGGTCTTCCGTGTTTCTGAAGATCAATTTGGCCCAAGAGGACTCCCTATTGCTCCAAGCCTTGATAAGCCACTTTGGAGCCAACTTGTCAGCCAACCCAACAATATCCAAAATTCCCAAGCCCCCTGAGTCTTTAGGGCTAATGCAAGTTTCTTAATTGATTTTGGGAATCCCCCTTCTATTGGGGTCCCCAGTCCAAAGGAAGTTTCTCCAGATTCTTTCCACTTTTGCCAAGTCTTTCTCCTTAGGTCTCCAACACGAGATAAAGTAAATAATTGTAGACAACATAAATGTGTTAACAACCATAGCACGCCCTGCGAGGTTGACTTGCATACCTTTCCACTGATTCAGCTTCCTATCCAGCTTGGATAGCACCCAGTTCCAGCGTTGGTCCATTGAGATATCGAAACCCATCGGAATGCCAAGGAGACGGAAGACTTGACCGCTAGGGATAACTTGACACCCCTGATCCACCCACAATTGGGGAGTATGTCCGCTGATTGCTCTAAAAGCAGTTTTAGCATGGTTGATTTTTGAGCCTGATGCCACACAAAAGGTGTGGAGGCACCACCAAAACACCTCAATGCTGTTTATATCGTTATGCACAAAGGCATTCATGTCATCAGCAAAAAGTCTCACAATCATTTGGCTGTGATTTAGAGGTAAGGAAAGACCTTTGAGATTGCCAGCGTCCATGTGATGCTTTAATAGGCAGCTGAGTCCATTCGAGGCGATAGCGAATAGTAAAGGAGCCAGAGGGCAGCCTTGCCTAATTGATCTTTTTAAGCGAATGGGCTCAGAGAGCTTACCATTGATGTTTATTCTAGTTGAAGCATTTCCAAGAAGAGTGGAAACCATCTTCGTGAACTTTTGGCTGCATCCAAGGTCTTTCAATGATTGAAGAATAAAGTCCCATTCCAATCTGTCATACGCTTTGTCGAAGTCGATCTTAATGAAAACCAGATCTTGAGCAGACTCCTCAGCAAAAGTAAGGCCTTCCCAAATATCGATAATTCCTTCAAGTATAGATCTACCTTTGATAAAACCTTTCTGGTCCTCGCACAACCATGAATTTAAATGACAAGAGATTCTGTTGGCGATAACTTTTGCAATTATCTTGTATCCAGTTTGGAGCATGGTAATCGGACGCCAGTTTTCAATTTTGTTCTTATCTCCCCGTTTGTGGATTAACTTGATGACGCCATTATTCAGGCACTCAGGGAGGGCACCGAAAGAGAGAGCCTCTTGCCACACGAGGCGCAGCGGGGTGGCCACTTGATGTTTGAAGGACTTGAAAAACTCATTGGTAAGGCCATCCGGACTCGGACTTTTCCCATTAGGAAGGGCATCAATAGCCGCGATAATTTCATTCTCGGAGATGTTAGCATCCAGTAGAGCAATCAAGTTCTGTGGGATTCTGGTTTGAGCAACCCTTGAGATGGTTGCCATGGATTCGCACCTGTGGGGGGAAAGAGGAGTCGAGAGCCCGAGAAGATTGTTAAAGTGTTCGACGATGATAGATCTATTCTCCACTTCCGTGCAACATTCAGTTCCATTGTTATCGACCATTAGGGGGATGGATTCCCTAGCTTGTTTCCTTTTGAGGATGTTACACATCTCTTTCGTTGGTTTGTTGGCCTTCCCTGCCCACCAATCTTTGAAGAAAATTTGAAGATTTTTCCTTTGAACCTCCTCCTCTAACCTTAGTCTTCCCCTGATTTCCAAAAGACCTTGTTGGCAATGTAGCTTACCTTTGTTCACCTCTTCTTCAAGCCGTGAGAGCCTCCGGTACACCGTTTCTCTTCTTTTTTTTCGGATTTCTCTTATAGCCTTTTGAGTCCTGATTAGAATTTTTTGAGTTCTTTCTACTGCGCTTCTCCAACACTTAGCCGGTTCATTACAGTAAGCAAGGGCTTCCGTCCACACCTCAGAAATTTCTTGGTGGACAGAGGGGAGGGAAAACGATGTCTGACAAGCATGAAACCAAGGAGCTTTCTGGAGCATGGGAATCGCTCTGAAAGACAGAGTAATCGGATAGTGGTCTGAGATAGTCAGGTCCATGTGTTGGGAAATCGAAGGAATACCCCACTGAAGGATGGTGTTCTGATCGATGTAGCATCTATCAAGTCTTGCTTTCCTCAAAGAGTCCCCCGACTGGAGATTTGACCAGGAGAACCCCTTCATGTCTTTCACCTCGACCAGGTCGAAATGGAGCTTGATTTTATCCCATATCTCTTTCTCCTGACCGTCAATAATTTTTCCTTTGTTATTCCATCAGTCCTCAGGAAACTCAACCATGTTGAACTCCCCACAAATCATAACATTGTGTGAAAGGGAGTCGAGGGAAGCCCAAGTATCCATTCTATCTGCTTCACCATTAGGGGCATAAATTGAGACCACAGTGAACTGGAAAGGGAACCCGAAAGAGGCAGCAATCCAACGATGATTCCGACCTTCAAAAGTCGAGGTCACATTGCCAGACAAGGAGTGACTAATGCCGATAGAAGCACCCCCCGTCCCTCTAGGGTGAGAAGTGGAGAACCAAAGGTGATTCGGAGAAATGCATTTAATCCGTTTTTGTAGATCCTCTCCGTCGATTTTAATCTCTTGTAAGCAAATAAAGTCCGGGGCGAAGCACTTGTCTTTGAACCACTGGCCAAGAATCGAAGCTCTTGACGGGTCAGACAGACCCCTGACGTTTAGAGATGTGAATTTCATTGATGATGGTTGCCCTCTTTAAGAGGAGGGACCCGATCTTTTTTCTTCTTGTGGTCTTCTTTTTTCCTCCCTACTTCTTGACTAAGGATCCTACTCTTGAGGGGGCTCTTCCAAGGCATGCCGGAAGGTTGTTTTCCTTTAAGCTTTGACTTTTGTTGCGGTAATCTTGGAAAGCATACCGGGAGGGTAGGACCTAGAGAGGAGCTTTCGCTGTCTGGGTTGTCTTCATTGCTGGTAGTGAAGCCTTCCTCTTTACTTGTGGTATAACCTTCTTGGTTGTCTTCTTTGCTGGTAGAGCACCCAAGGGTATTATCAATGGGGTCTTCTTCAAAGTGGTTGTCCCCTGGGAAGTCGACCTCATTAATCTCTTTTTCTAGGTTACTGTATATGTTATTCAAGGGGGCAACTGTCGTAGTATTCCTTGCTTGTCCTTTTTGCATGCGTTCAATCACTCATTGCGATGTCAAGCTCGAGAAGTAGATATGAGGATAAAACGGTCACCTCAAAAAAAAAAACTTCGAAATCTTATTTGTTTACTTCTCTTTGAATATATTCCACCCCATTTCATTTTCTTTTCTTTATTTAAAAAAGAAGTTTGACTGACGTTTGACATATGCACCTATGGATCTCTCGTATTTCACAAAGTAGAAGTTAAATTACTTTTTTGTTTAGAGTACAATGAATTGGAAAGAGGCACACACTCGAAGTCGTAAGGTAGACACACCCATCTTGGAGAACTTCATGGACATCCATCTTTGGGAACTCATGGATATGTCCAACCAAGATTTGAACTCAGGACTTCTTCTCAGAGATTCAAAGCATCAACCACTAGGGTTCAACTCAGGAAGTTGAAGTACTTGAAGGTGACACTTGAAAAAAACGTGTTTGAGGGTAACTAGTTTAATTATGCCAGAAGGCAAAACATTAACATTGTCTTGGAGTTGAACAACGAATGGCTGAGAGAGGAGCTTCTCGTAACCCTAGCTTCTCATAACCCTAGCTTCTCCTAACCCTCGCTTCTCATCTGTGTGAGGTCGTTGAAGTGCCTGCCAAACGACTCTTAGTCGAGCTGGTGATATAGGCTTCTGCTACTGCTGGCAGTGTCGGGCTCCCCTCTTGTCGCCCGTGAGGGGGAGACCACGATGGGTGCTTCTCAGGACTCTTTCTTTTGGGCGCAATCGGGGGGCCCCGAGGAACGAAAAACGGTGAATGTTGGTGCTACTTCAAATTTGCAATCGAAATACACCGGTAGAAACTTGACTTTGGCTTCATCTTCAGGTATGAGCTCTCCATTAAAGCATGTAAGGAAGTTTGCTGAGGTTGCCGCTTCGAATGTGCAATCTCCCTTTAACCTTGATGGCTTGCATGGATGTGCCATCACCACTAATAGATTTAGGCAAAGTGTAGAGGTTGATAACCTGCATATGCTTGACCTAGGGTCAGAGGTTTATGACTCGGGTGACTCCACACTTATTATTGACCGCAATGCTTTGGACAAATGGCAATCACAACTGGCAGACAGGGTTATAATTGCCCTATGCCATGGGCCTAGGCCCCCACAAGAGGTCCTCAAGCTATATATTAAGACTAACTATGAAGCCAGGGGTTTATTTGTGAACCATATCCAGTACCTACGTAATGGGTACTTTCTTTTTTTTTTTGACAACTCGAATAGTGCTCTACAAGTAATCATTGAAGACCACTAGTTGATAAAATCCACTCCGGTTATGTACTTTAGATGGTTCTCGAGGTTTAACCCACCGGGACCTAAACCTACCAAAGTCTCAGTGTGGATAGAGTTTCCTGACCTGCTTGTGGAGTATTACCCATGGATTGATAGTCCTTGTTCCCTTATTGGTAAAGTGCTTGGTCAAAGGGCAAGGGGGGGGATCTACCCTAAATGGGATCCCCAGGTTATGGTTGAAGTGGACATCTCTAAACCCATAAAGTTTGTGCTTATAATCGAAGACTCTGATGGCATGTGCCTTCATGAAAAAAAGGTGTTGTATAGAAACCTTCCTAATGCTTGCTTCAATAGCCATAAACAAGGCCATTGGGTAAAAGACTACCCAATATTAAAAGAGAAATTTGCTAGTGTTGCTAATAATGTCACTGATGCTCTCCCTGCCCCCAGCCCATGCAAGGGCAAGCTGCAAAGAAAACTCAAGTTAGAAACACAAAAAAAAAGGTAAGTCATTGGTTAACTCTTTTGATGTCCTTCTTCAAAACCCCTTCCCTGAAGTGCAGAACTCGTCGATACTTCTTCCTTCCTAGAAGAAATGGACCCCAAGGACCAGGACTCACTCAAAATGAAGAGGCCTACTGCCAACATGGAAGAGACATTTCCCTTGAAGTTATAGGGAACAGTTAGCCTAGCCCTGATCCCGAGTCTGGATGGACTACAATTGTGAATTCAAAAAAATGGTTAAGTGGGATTTAGGATCTGCATCCAGAGGTAAGTCTTTTGACTCCTTGATTGCTGATGAATACAGATTCTCCAAGGAAAACAATGAGCATGATGTTCTAGAAATAGGAAAATTAGAAGCAAATGGGATTGACATGGAAGAATTCAGTCAACTCAGAAAGAATATGAAGATCCGTTGGACCAAAGTTCTTCTAGAGCTAAAAGGAAGGATGGTAACTTCAAATTTAGAAGGAAAGACATCCTTAGAAACTCAGTGTCATTGAATAAGCTTACCAAGAACATTAGGAAATGATCTTGTTGAATGGTTTCTTGTTTTACATATCATTTCTTTATGCAATAAATTAAATTGCTCTCTTATAATACTTAAGGGTTCTCTGACCCAGTGAGAGCCAAGTGCATTTCTAAGTGGATGTATGATGTCTATTATACCAGCCTTCATTTGCTTGCAAGAGGTCAAGATAAGTGGGACCAGACTCCCCCTTCATCTCAACATGGTGTCTAGCAACCATAATTGGTATGCTACCAATCATCCTCAAGGAGAAGGAGGTACAACTCTGGGTGTCTCCTACTCGGTTGTCCATCTTGTCCAAGATGTTCTCCTAAGCCCTACTCACCACTGGGTAGGTCTTAGCTTAAACGACCCTTTTGATTGTACTATTGTTAGTGTCTATGTTGATAATTGTCCTTCTTAGGACTAAGTTTTGGGAGGAGCTGGCTGCCCTTCCTGATCCTCTCATCTTGATGGGAGACTTTAACATGGTGAACAACATCAATGATAGGTTTTGCAAAAAAGGTAGCACCATTTGTGGGCAAGAGTGGAACTCTTGGGTCCATCTTGTGACCACCCAAGACCTCATAGATAGCTCCAGTAATATTGGCTTCACTTGGAATAATAAACAAAAAGGTGATAACCACTTGGCTGCTCATTTGGACAGATGGTACTTGAATATCCCCTTCCTTCAGCAATTTTGGAATGTCAATACCTCCATTAATTTTTCCATAAACATTTCTAACCACCTTCCCCTTACTGTGTCTCTAAGAAAAAACTACCCTAATGTGAGTGCTGGATGGCCTCACCTTGACCCATCATTGTTGAGAATCCCTGGTGTGATTAAGAAGACTAAAGAGATCATCTTTCACCATTTTAAGCATCAAGCCAACCCATATTTGGCTTGGGGCAGAGTCAGCAAAGATGTTCAGTCCCTTTTCACCCACTACAAACTCCTTAAGAAAAAACTTAGGGCTTGTAGAAGGACCCACATCTCACGAGAATTCAGTCTCCTCTCTCCCTCTCCTGACCCTACCCAAGGTATGTTGGAAAGGATTTTATATCATAGCTGGAAGCTTATATCACCAAGAGTCAAGTGGATTTTTTTTGAGATGTTTGGAAGAAGATGAGCAAGAAATGTGGCTTTAGAGAGAACACATGAATCAATGGAAAACTCATCGAAGTGTTAATGGGACTTGGCAAGAGCTCAAGAGATTAGAAGGGTATTGGCCAGATATGTAGAAAGTTGCACATGTTTATGTCTCAGCATGTCCCATTTGTCAAGAAAGGACACCCGAAGAGAACTCTACTTTATGTTACTCTACAGTACCACCTAGATAGAGTATGCCTCTAGTGAAATTCTTGAGAACCAAAGAATACCCCAAAAGAGCTAGTTTGGCAAGGAAGCGAGCTCTTGAGGAGCAAAGCAAGGATTATGTACTCATAGGCAAACAACTTTTTAAAAGAGGGAGGAACAACCAATTAAGATTGTGCATCCATGAAGACGAGTATATTCCTCTCTTAGAAATGGCTCATACAAGAGCTGTCCAAGGACACTTTTCTGCAGATAAAACGGCAAAAATGATTCTCCTTGTTGGATTGTGGTGGCCAATGCTATATCAAGATGCAGCCACATATGTCCAAAGATGTGACACTTGTCAACCAACAAAGTATCCTATTAGAAGAGATGAAATGCCATTACGACCTATGATAAGTGCCAGAGCATTTGCCAAATGGGGAATAGATTTTGGAGGACCTATTAGCCCACCAACAAAAGGTTCTCATGTCGAGTATATAATTGTCACAACCGATTATTTGACCAAATGGGTAGAAGCCAAGGCAACTAAGAAGAATGACGCAAGGACCACGACTATGTTTCTCTTTGAGAACATATTCACTAGATTTGGATTGCCAATAGAAATTGTGAGTGATAGAGGCACACACTTCATCAATGAAGTAATAGAAGCCTTGATTAATGAATTCCTAGTGATTCACAAGAAATCAACTCCCTATCACCCACAAGCCAATAGACAGGCTGAGAGTTCAAACAAGATCTTGTGTACAGTACTTACGAAGATTGTTAATAATGGAAGATCTAATTGGGACACGCAGTTACATCATGCTTTATGGGCATTCAGAGTAGCATACAAGACAGTTATATGAACTACTCCTTCTAATCTAGTGTACGGCTAGAATGCCATCTTACCGATTGATTTTCTAGTTCCTACTCTTAGAGTAGCATCAACTTATGAATGGACTGAACATGAGTAACCCAATCAATTGGATCAAATCGAGAAGCTACAGGAAACTAGATTACAAGCGCTAGCAGGCATTTATGCTGCAAAAAGGAGGCAAAAAGCATACTTTGATGCTCATATCAAGAGTAAGGTTTTGAAAGAAGGAGATTTAGTCCTAGTATATACTTTAAAGCAACATGCAAAGAAGCTACAAAAAAGAGGATATGGTCCCTTGGTGATCAATCGTATATCAACTAGCGGAGCCATCAATCTAGCAACCCTAGATGGAGAAGTACTACCGAATTATATAAGTAGCTGTTGAATGAAGAAGTATTTAGAGCCATTAACGGAGGAGATGCTATCAAGACTTCTAGCAGCAAGGAGTAGACGAGAAGAAGACAAAAATTACGCAAGGAAACATGACAAGAAGCCCTAGAACGAATAAGGAAATGGAAAGAATGGATGAGAGAGGGATGAAAGATATCGGCTAGGAGAGGAGTCCATCCCAATGGTTAACTTTAGAGCCTCTAAAACCCTAGGAAATCATGTGCAACAACCTTATTTGAACCTAGGAGTGGGAACAGAGGAGTATCAACTAGCAGATGCCCTCATTGACACAGGAGCAACTCTAAGCTGCATCAGATTTTCTTTGGCCCATCAACGTAAGATCCAAATGCAACCCACCAAAGCACATCTGATTGGAATAGGAGGCAATGTCACTGAATGCATAGGTGAGATATCCTTATCATTGCACCTAGGCAATGACATTGCACCTAGGCAATGACGCCATGCAACAAAAGCTATTAGTGTGCAACAATCAAGATCTATTAGAAGAACTTGTGTTAGGACAAGATTGGATATATGAGTATGAGTTAACCATCCAACTACACTTAGGCTACATATCAGCCAAGATAGGGCATCGCGAAGTGTTTAGTTTATTAGAAGAAAGACTTGTCAAAGCCACTTGTCTAGCTCTAAGAGATCAATTAAGCATGCATGAAGGTGATTGTGCATCTACCTCTACTGTGGAACCCTCACCTCCAATTACTTCACCTTTGTTTACACCATTTATTAATCGCACACCTCCTCATCATGGCGAGCAAAGAAGAATCACAATACGATAGCTACACAAAGCACAAGAG
Organism: Ceratopteris richardii; assembly: GCA_020310875.1. NCBI lineage: Eukaryota > Viridiplantae > Streptophyta > Polypodiopsida > Polypodiales > Pteridaceae > Ceratopteris > Ceratopteris richardii. The sequence goes on from CM035435.1 coordinate 101,119,000, forward strand.
GAGACAAAGTTGCAGTCAAGAACAACAAAATAAAGCTGATTTGGATACCCAAATCTTGATCGCCATCTACAAACGTGCCAACAACTTCTTCTTGCACACATCTTGAGTTCCATACACCTCGAATGTGCATGATAGGGCCACATTACAAGGCCATGCATTTGGCACATAATTCTTCTTCTACTTATAGTGATGCACATTTCCCTCCCAGGGAATAGGAGAGCACTTGTACAATAACCTCAAGGAAAATAATTAAAAATAAAATAAAGCTTCGGCTATTCACTATCATTTTTGTTTTCTTTTAGCAAAAAAAAGAAAGAAATAAATATATATGGAAAAAATCCCAAGTATTGCCTTCCTTACACTCACGGGGAAGGACGACACAAGTGACTCGGTGAACTATTCAATTTATGGCGACTAAGTGGAAGATAAGTGATGCAACCACATTTACACTAATTGTGGTGTGCTTTAAGTGTAGATGGCATCATCTGATTTAGAAGCTACGCATGAGGAAGAGGTCTTGGTTCTTCCTTTGGAGTCAATTACGAAAGCAAGAGGTCATTGGTTCCACGAAGACCAACCAGTGATAGACCTTATCTTTTTGGCCACAATCAAGATTATGGAGAGAGACCATCAATTCCATTGATTTCACAGGATTTCCAAACTCTACAACATGGATTACCAAGCATTACGAATGTATGGACAAGTGCAGGAATTGAGGCATTTTTATGACTTCCAATTTATCTACCAGATTTCCAATGATGTACCCAGGTGATGAACACGCTGCAGGCAACAGTGGATATGCCCTCAGTACCAAAAGCTAAAGTTCTTAACAAAACTGGAGAATGGAAACATGTTCGACGTATGCATGAGCTCATCAACAAAGCTTTTGGATGGAATCAAGATGGTCTAACTAATCTCAAAAATGAATGTCATGATGCTAAAAAGAAGACCTTTATGGAAATTAATAGAATGGATATTGAAGAGTCACTTCGTGTGGTGCATCAACGTTTTTGTTTCCCAAGCATGAACAAATATACATGTTGATATATTTAGGTAGTGATGTGTGTGAACACTCTAGGACCGCCGGGGCACTTTTTTCCCTCTTTAGGAGGTTTTTTTCCCCCGGCTTGTATATACGCCTATTGCCCTAATGGGCTACTTATCTTTGTACATTCTCTAGTAATACATTCAGTCTTGTGTGTTGTGCTCCAAGCTTCTTCTTCTTCCTTGTGCTGTTCGCGTGCTTCCGCAGACGTCTAACTCCAACAATTGGTATCAGAGCAGGTCGTTGCTTCTTCTAGGGCGCCGTCGACACTCCTCCGTTTGCAGTCTCAGATTTGCACAAAATTTGGTGAGCATACTCAGGGTGTTTCCGAGATCAAAACAGCTTCGCCTTGTGGTGCCGAAATCGCGATCTGAGCTCGTTTCGGCCTCCGAACGCACTATCGCAGTGCTTGTGCAGGCTATTTTGTCCTTTTGTGCCAAAGGTATATACCAGTTTCTATTCGCCAGTTTAAGCGTCTCGAAGTCTGCTACAGGTCTAGCAGAACTCGTCTGGGCAGTTCTGTTCAACTTTTTGAGATACAGTCAATCTTCTACATCAAGGTATTTTAGTCACCGGCCATGGCTGAAAGTAGTGATGTATTCCGTATGTTGGCTGTTGAGGATAAGTTGGATGGTACCAACTACCCATTATGGGCTTATATGATGCGACATGTACTGGTTGCAAAAGGATTGTGGAACATTGTGCAGGGTGTTGAAAGACGTCCTGTTACACCTGTAACGACAGGTACTGCAAATACAGGTGTTGGAGCTGATGAAGATGGTGTCGAAGATGATATTCCGCAGATTCCTGTTCGTGCTGTTGTTTCTGTTGCACCTACTGCAGAGCAGATTCGTTGGGATGGCAGAGATGCCCAGGCACATGCATTGATAGCTTTGTATGTCAAACGTGCCATTATTCCTCACATTCACTCTTGCAGAACAGCAAAGGATGCTTGGGATACACTTACCACTTTGTACCAGGCTAGGAATGAGGCTCGTGTTGCTTACCTCCGAAAACAGTTGGAGAGTGAGCACATGAATGAAGGTGATGTGATGGACAGTTTTCTTACAAAGATCAAAGACCTGAAGGAACAATTGATTTCTGCTGATGAGGTTATACCAGATAGCTCACTTGTGCAGACCGTTCTAAATGGCCTTCCTGATTCATATCAGAGTTTTGCCTCTACTCTTCGATTGATGATGAAAGGCAATCCGTATGCCTTGTCATTTGAGGAATTAGTGTCTGTTCTGTTGCAGGAAGATCAGTCCAGGCAGAACAGGTCCATTATGCGTGTTGCAGATCAAGCTTTTCTGGCTAGTCAGAAGGGCAAAGGAAAATGGAGCTCTTCTACTAGTAAGCAGAAATCTGCAAATGCTGCACAATCGAAGAACCAGGATAAAGATGAGAAGAAATAAGAAAAGCAGAAATTGTTCTGCAAGTACTGTAAAGGAAATGATCATATTATACAAAATTGTCCAAAACTGGCTGCTAAAGAGGCAAAGAAGAAAGAGGCTGGAATGGTTGTTGCAGAGGCCTCTACACCAAAAACAGAGTCTGCAAATCTTGTGCAGGAAGAAGAATGGGCGTTTACTACTGTCTGCAGTTTTGACCCATCTTCTCATGATCAGTGCATGTCTGCAGTAGACTCAGATGTTTGGTACTTTGACAGTGGGGCGACCAAACATATTACCTCGCAGCGCAGTTTCTTCTCTTCACTCAAGCCTGCCCCTACAGGGAATACTGTCACATGCGCCAATAACTCCTCTTATCCTATTATGGGAGTTGGTAAGATCATTCTGACTACTGCTGATGGTAGTTCTTTCACTTTGTCAGATGCTTTATTTGTGCCAGGGATCAAAAAGAACCTGTTATCAGTTTCTGCATTAGCCAAGATTGGCTTGGTTGTGAAATTCGTTGATGACAGGTGTACAGTCCATGATCTCTCAAATGGCGATGTGATTATTGCTTCTGGCATTTTATGTCGTGGGTTGTATAAGCTCATAGACTATGAAAAATCTGTGAATGATTCGGCATGTGCAGTTCATGATTCTCAGGCTATGTCAGATGCAAAGCTTTGGCATGCACGCTTTGGTCATCTGAATTTTGCTAGTTTGTTACGCCTGCAGAAATCTGAAATGGTGTCCTCTTTCCCAAACTTGAGGCGCCTGGAAAACATGTTTGTGAAGGTTGTATTTTGGGCAAAATGCATCGTTCTTCCTTTCCAAAAGATGGTTCAGTTCGCGCTATGCAGAAATTGCAGCTTGTACATAGTGATGTCTGTGGTCCTATGCAGACACCCTCTTTTGGAAATTACCTTTACTTTGTGACTTTCATTGATGATTTTTCTAGGCATGCATGGGTATATCCACTCAAAGCAAAGTCCGAAGTGTTCATGTGCTTCAAATAGTTTTTGGTTTTGGCTGAAAATCTGTCAGCATGTAAAATGGGCACCCTCCGTTCTGATCGAGGGGGGGAATATATGTCTTCAGATTTTAATGCATTTCTGGCTGAACGTGGGATAAAACACCAGTGTACAGTGCCGTATACACCTCAACAGAATGGAGTTGCTGAACGAAAGAACAGGTCACTCATGGAGATGGTGAGGTGCATGGTCAAAAGTCAGGCTTTACCACATAGTTTCTGGCTTGAGGCTGTCATGTGTGCAGCATATGTACTGAACAGGTGTCCCACGAAAGCGTTGCAGTCTATCACTCCATATGAGGCTTGGCATGACCGCAAGCCATCTGTTGCTCATCTGCGTGTTTTTGGTTGTTTGGCATATGCATTAGTGCCTGAACAACATCGCAGAAAATTGGATGATAAGGCAGTAAAATGTAGTTTTGTTGGGTACAGTTCTGAAAGTAAAGGCTATCGTCTCTATCATCCACAGACTAAACGCATTCTGGTTAGCCGTGATGTTGTCTTTGTGGAAGATGCTATTCAGCCATTGCTTTCATGTACTAAGGAGACATCTGTTAGCTCCAAAGACATGTATGATACTTTGATGCCTCTTTTTACAGGTGGACAGGCTAGCGCTGGTCCTAATGAGGCAACTTCTTAGCCTTTGCAGGTTTCATATGATGATGCAGATCATTCCATTTCTGATGCAAATTTACATGATGCACTTGTTGATGAGAGAGCTGATATTGAACAGGCAAAAACTATGCCAAAATGGCTGGTGCAGACTTTGCGTGACAACAAATTAGATGCACCTTTGTCATATCGTACTCGTTCAGGCTCTCATAGTACCTCCTTTGCATCAGATTGCTATGCTATGGCTGCATCTAGTCTCTGTGATGAGAATGAGCCTATTTCTTTTGATGAAGCACAAAATTCAGAAAATTGGATGGCTGCTATGCAATCTGAATATGATGCTATAATGAAGAATGGTACATGGTCTTTATGTGACTTGCCTCCTGGCAAGAAGGCCATTGGCACTAAGTGGGTATACAAGCTGAAGCGTAAACCTGATGGTACAGTTGACAGGTATAAGGCTAGGCTTGTTGCAAAGGATTATGCGCAAGAAAGAGGCATTGATTTTGATGAGACCTTTGCACCTACATGCCGTATGACTACTGTTCGGAGCATTTGTGCACTTGCAGCCCATCATGGTTGGAATGTACATCAGTTGGACATTCAAACAGCATTTCTGAATGGTGACTTGCATGAAGAAGTGTATGTTTTTCAGCCCCGTGGCTTTGTGCAAAAAGGGCATGAAAAACAGGTGTGCAGATTAAAGAAGGCGTTATATGGTTTAAAGCAAGCACCACGTGCTTGGTATGAGAAAATACATGCCTATCTGATTGCACATGGTTTTGAGAACAGTCCAACTGAAAGCACCTTATATGTTAAGCGTGCTAATGATGTGCTTTTGATCATTGTTGTCTATGTAGACGACATGCTGCTCACTGGTCCTCTTGAGAAGCATATTGCTGATTTCAAGGCTGATTTGCATGCCTCATTTGAGATGTCTGATTTGGGGCATTTGCATCACTATTTGGGCATTCAGTTTATGCAAGTTGATGGTGGAATGGCTTTGTGTCAAACGAAATATATTGACACATTATTGCAGCGTTTTGGCCTTGAAGACTGTAAGCCTATTGCCACTCCTATGGAGACAGGTTTACGATTGAGTCTTCATGATGCTGGAGATACATTTGATGCTGTTCTCTATCAGCAGGCTGTTGGATGCTTTATTTACTTATGCATTACTCGGCCAGATATTCAGTTTGCTGTCTCACAGATGAGCAGGTTTATGCATTGCCCAGGAGTCACGCATTGGAAAGCGGTTAAGCGCATCTTTCGCTACTTGAGTGGTACTCGGCTACTTGGGTTGTTTTATCCCAAGGGGGGATCACTACCGCCAGATTTGCATGCTTTTTCTGACTCAGATTGGGCTGGTTGCTATGACACTCGTGTGTCCACCAGTGGTTTTTGCTTCATGCTTGGTAGCTCATGTATATCTTGGTTGAGCAAGAAGCAGCCTACTGTGGCCACTTCCAGTTGTGAGGCTGAGTATAGGGCAGCTTTCACAGCGACTGTTGAGTGTGTGTGGCTGAGACGCCTTATGGCTGATTTGGGTGTTGGCCAGTCTTCTGCCACCACCATCTTCACTGACAGTCAGAGCGCATTGGCAGTTGCGAGGAACCCTGTGTTCCATGCTCGCACTAAGCACATTGAGGTGCATTATCACTATGTCAGGGAGAGGTTCTCTGCTGGGGAGATCAGCTTGGCATATGTGCCCACGCAAGAGAACATTGCAGACCTTTTCACGAAGGCTCTGCCTAGGGAGAAGTTTGAAGCTTTCCGCAAAGCTTTGGGCTTACTTCCTTTTGTGGAGTGATTTCCACATAGCTCGGCACTTCCTTATACATGAGTGCCAGCTCCTTGTTCACCGCATCACTCCCAGGGGGGATTTGTTGATATATTTAGGTAGTGATGTGTGTGAACACTCTAGGACCGCCGGGGCACTTTTTTCCCTCTTTAGGAGGTTTTTTTCCCCCGGCTTGTATATACGCCTATTGCCCTAATGGGCTACTTATCTTTGTACATTCTCTAGTAATACATTCAGTCTTGTGTGTTGTGCTCCAAGCTTCTTCTTCTTCCTTGTGCTGTTCGCGTGCTTCCGCAGACGTCTAACTCCAACAATACAACACCTCAAAAGATTGTAGTTCAATTGCTATCTCATGCTATGAGGAAAATCGAGAACAAAGTCAACTTTACACCATACATACAAGAACGTTTATACGAAGCTAAGAATAAATGGGACCATAAGAAGTTTTTAAATGGAAGCTCTTCCTTGACCCTATTGATCTACAAAGCACTAGAAATGAAGGAATGCTTAGGTTTAATGCCAACCTTTATTGAAATGGCAAGATACATGAAGTGTGCAACAATTTCAAAGAAGAAGAAAGCATCCATATCAAGCGAAGAAGTTGGAACAAGTCCGAGAACTATGATGCATGGAGCCAAGCTGGCTAGAGAAGAAGAATCACAGGAGACCCCCCAATCTAAACGAACACACCTACTACCATGGGTCTCGTTAACTCAACCTCCAGTAACACAAAGGGATCTATGAGCTACTTTAGAAGAAACACATACTTACATGCGAGGCCAAGTAAATCTTACGGTACAAGGACATCAATACAGGAAATCCAGATGCTTGAGAAAAAAGAGTCAAAAAGACCACAACCCATCACAAGCCGCCAGATACAAGGAATTGGGGCTTGCCGATTCAAGTTCCAATGATGAATCTAGTCATGAACATGATACATTGGACACATATATATGAACAGAGACAAATGACAAAGATTGGATGAAGATTCATCAAGTCCACCACATCCCAGAAGATCAAAATCTACACGTATAGAATCAGGAAGCACCATCTAAAGGAAGGCACACCATCTAGTTGAATAACCAGTCCATGATCAGTGTAAAAGAAGCATCTCCACCAAAAACAAATGTCGTACCACCCATCAAGTACGAATTGCTAAGGAATGTAGAAAAAGAGGTACTTTCACAACAAACACCGATAAATAATGTGATTGAGATTCCAAATGATACACCACAAGGGAAGGGAGTAACTAAAGAGACTGAGCCAATGATACAGCTCCATATTCAATAGCCCCACCAAACAACACTACACATGGCACAAGGAAATGACGTTACCACAGGCGAACCTATTATACTGCAAACCTGGTTAAATGTGGACGTCAATAAACTGAAGCCCCTTGTAAAGACCATGATTGATACTGCAATGACTGCACAAATGGTACTCATGGAAGAAGATCAAGAGAAAGAAATGTTGATGGCTGACAAGAACAGATTTCAGACAATGAATGAAGAGCTCACGGCCACCATAGTCAATTTACAAAGTGCATTATCTAGGGAAGATGCCAAATTGCAAACCGCAAAAGAGGAGTTACAAGTAGCACAAGAACAACAAAATGGTCTCATGCAACGAGTTGAAGAATTACAAAAGAAAGTTCAAGACTTAGAACAACAAAAAGCAGCTTCTAACATAGAGAAAGGTTGTATACTCAATCGAAGCAAACTCCTCAAAACTCAAATCAAAGTATATATGGATGAAAACGATTATCTGAGGAGTATGAACAAAGATCTAATGAATTCTCTCTTAATGGATAAGCCCTTAGAGGTACGGATTATCGATGATAGTTCGACACATGAGGTATGCAAATTCCAATTATGGAAAGTTAGCTTAAACAAGCACAGGAGAGCTACAAGCTATTAGAAACAAAATATTCTACAGACACTAAGGGTTTGACTCTCAAATGGAAAGACACAATGGTGAAGTATAATGAGCAATGTATACAAGATGTGGATCAAGTGAGGATCATATATGAAGAAAAGACTAGTATTGAAGAGAAGCTCAAGGCCAGCATCAAGGACAATGAAGAAAAAGATCAAATCATTGCTCAGCTCAGGAAACAATTAGAAGATGCTAGAAAAATTGAACCACCAGTAGAGCCACAAAAAGGAAATCCTACTAACAAGGTAGAGGTACGTCCTCTATCTCCCCCGATCTATCATTCACCAATAAGAGAGTAGGCAGCAGAACCTAGTGATGATCATCCAATGCCGTATATTGCAAAACTAGGTCAGAAGGAACGAGCACTAGTGGTGTCCCGATTGATGGAAAATTTCGAAAAGGAAGTAGTCAAAGTAATGAAAGAAGCAAAGATTAAAGGCAGAGACTTGGAACAGATAATAAAGCCATTCAACATATCTTATAGGCTGTTGAAAGAGCAGATGCATCATTATATAAGACAGATTACACAAAAAGATCCAAATGAACAATTGAACTTCAAAACAAACACATTCACGTACACTCAAGAAGAATTTGAGACAGCACAACCATTATGGAGAAGGAAGTTTTTGGAAAAGAATCCAACACTATGGGTGAATTATCAAGTAACACCATACTTATTCCAGGTGAATCCGTCTTTTTGCCCGATGCCACATCGACGTGATGTACAGGAGTTTTTAGATTTACAAAGAACTAGTAGGGAATTAATCTTTTAAGTCAATAACCGGCCTCTTGTGTGAAAAGACCATTTTTAGGGAACATGTATATAAGTCATTTTGTGACTCTTTGTAAGAACTTTTTGGCCATTGTGAGAATCAAGAGCACATAATTTCGAATTTGTGTTTTCTCCCCTCTGTATCTTCTTCCTTGTGAGCTTGTATTCATGTATGTGGCTTGAAAAGAGTGCTTTGAAGTGTTGTCTATCTATGGTAGTGTAGTTTGCTGTTGGTAATGTGTGTATGAAGTGTAGGAACTGTTGAAGCGTAAGTAGGTCATTCGTGTGGCTCAGTATTTCAATCATAGCTTCAAGGAGAAGTTTCAGAATCAAGTGAAGATACCACATTAGATGCGTCTTTTTGAGAGCTTCAAAAGGAACCCGATATTCACTATATTTCAAGTTTGGAGCTGAGAGAAAAGCTCTATTTACTATCGGCTGCTGCTCTAGGTATCGCAACACCATAGCCGACCTTGAAAGCTTTGAATGTGATAGTTTACACTTGTTTGCATGTTTGTTAGTTCACATTTACATTGACCCTCATTTGAATGCATGTCCTCATACACTCGGCTAGGTTATGATACTTCTTGGATTGATAATTAAAGTGTGAATGCCCACTATATGCACTTGTAGGGGATTGAGGTATAGTCTCTTTCTCCTCGAGTCCCTAAGTTGATACTTAGGTACACACACCTACATACACATACACACACATATACATACATACATATACATACACACATATACATACAAGCATATACACACACATACACACATACATACACACATGCACATGTATACACACATACACATGCATACACACATACATATGCATACACATATATATACATACACACATACACATACATACACACATACACACATATATATTGATATCTAATCCATTTTTTTATACGTACAAATATTATGGATTGTACTAGAGAGACAAAGGCAAAAATTACTCTCATAAAGAAGTTTATTAGAGGGAAAGTTTTGCCATTATGGATTGTAGCAGAGAGAGAGAGAAAGGCAAAAACTACTCTCATAAAGAATCTTATGAGAGGGAAAGTTTCGCCTGAATCCTTAGGGGCTGTCATGCATGAGTGACTGATGAGGAATTAGACTTTACAATACAGATGCTTACCTAGCAACCAGAGGAAGGCTCCTCTGTAGCTCCATTTGCAGGAAGAGACATAACTACCCATATGTATGTCATCTTTTTATAATTAAGATTTTTAATGATATTATAAAACATGTTTGTATTCATTCTTATCTATTTATTTTTTAGGAAACCTATACCACCTCCACCTTCCGAGAGCACAACAGACGTGCCTATGAGGAGATGCATACGTAGCCTAGGGCTAAATGCGACATAGAACCTGAGGAGAATATAGTATATGTGAGGAATAGGTTGAAATGGATGTAAGTATAAGTTTTACATATAAATTGAGATAAATATTTTATGTTTTACTTATATGAATGTTTTCTTTTGCAACCAAAATCATGAGAGAGACAAAAAGTATTTACTCAATTCATTGGAGACAGAATTTGGAACTAGGTGGTCTCATAAGTGGTGTTTGAAAGAGATGTGAATACTTATGGCACATCGTCGTGATAATGCACAGTATGCATTGCTTTTATTTGTTATATTATGTATGTATATATATATATATATATATATATATATATATATATATATATATATATATATATATATATATATATATATATATATATATATATATATATATATATATATACACACACACACACACACATATATATATATATATATATAAATATATATATATATATATATATATATATATATATATATATATATATATATATATATATATATATATATATATATATATATATATATATATATATATATATATATATATAACTACTCAAGTTAACTCGAGTGGATGCTTCTAGAAGGCTCTACATACTCTTTGGCAAAACACATCATCCAATGCACTCGTGCTATTGAAACCAAGACCTCATCCTTCCATCCACTAGACTTAACTATTAGGCTAATCTTATTTCTTACCTATTAATCCAAAGGAACTTAGGGTTATCTTGAAATAAACCTTGAGGAAGCTAATCTATAACATCCCCCCTCTGATCCCCTTTGAAGTACTTTTTTTTCCTTAAAAGTATACTTCAAGTTAAATGTTTTATAAGAGCATCCCCTCGTGCCCATGATCCAATATATGGAGCATGGTTTTCGTCTCTTTGATTCACCTCTAAAGTTAGAAAGGAATTACATCCAAGGCTAGATCTGGAAAGAAAAAAATCCTATGGTTTCATCCCTACCCAAGTCATACTATGCATCTTCTTTCCTTGTAATTAATAAGTTGGATCTTGTCCAAGATAAGGAAATAATGATAAAGGTGGATTAGATAGCATCCCTTCCTAGTTCACAATTTCCATATGAGATGATAGGCATGGATTATGCATAGCATGAACATGTGAAGTGGGTGGATCTTGGATATTCCTAGCTAAATTGCTCTCTTGGTCCAATTTCTAGGAATCTCATGTATGGAATCGGCAAAATGGGTGGATTATCTTAGTCTTCCTAAATGATGATTTCTTGAGTCACAATCATAATTTCAAAAAGTTCAGCTCCAAAATTTCACAAGGGCATATATGGAAAAATCGTTTGACCTTCTCAAGCAATATATTGGTCCCCAAGTGTTAAAAAAAGAATCACTTCTACTTGGGAACGTCACTTAAAGCTTCAAGATCTCTCTCGAAGTTTTCCTATCAATGATCAGTTTCCAATGCCTCTCTGTTCAACAGTTTCTCAAACGCTTTTAGAGGGCCTCCAAATTTATATTTGTTAATGGTAGTGTTCTATGAGCACATGCTTCAAGAAAAATGCAATGCATGAAACTTTATCTTAGACTCGATGTAGAGGAAATGTCGTCTAAGGTTGAGTGGGTTTGAGAAAGAGCATTTATCTAGGATGTTACCATTCCAACTAGCTAAACATGACCTTCTTTGAGATTACTCAGATCCTCTTCGAGAGTCATGTCTAAGGGTTGAAACGTGGGAAGGAAGAATTGAAACTATATTTAGCCAATTCAATCTTCTAAGAAACTAAAATAATTTGACCCAAAACTTTCTATGGTTAAAAACTTCCAATCTTCTTGGATCCATTTCAAGTGAAGCGTTTTAGGCTTGGAAGCATTATTATCTTTTATTAGAAATAAACTTGGCTCTAAAGAGAAAAAAAGGTGCTTTGAGTTAGGCAAAAGATCATAATCAAGCCATTGAACTCTAGTGTGGGTACCAAACCACATTGCTTTGATCCACCATGTTTGGATATGTATATGATGTGTCACCTTTATATAAGAACATTAATACTTCAACTATCTCTATTACTAAGTTGGTATTGTTTTCCTTTCACAATCTCTGGAGACTCCTTTTTATTGGGATGTGATTCTGGTGCACATCTTTTTAAGTTCTTTTCATTTAGAAGTTCTTATAGTATTAAAGAAATTAAAATACTTTGTTTGATTTGAAGTAACTCGATTCAAGTAAGGTTATGCTTGATCTACTTCAATCATTTGTGAAGATTATTGATATGCTATCTTCTTTATCTATTGCTCCTTAACTGAATTCAAGTCACGTCTTTGACCATCTTCTTCTAAGACTTGAAAACGTCCTCTTGGAAGTTTCAATCCCTTTTGGGGTTCAATTTTACATGAGTATTAATTCTAAAAACTTCTTGGAATGATTCCCAAACTAAGAGAACTATAGCCATCATCTTGAGGTCCAATGTTCCATACCATCTTTCCTACACCTATGTGAATACAAGATTTGGTGCCCCATACCAACATACTTCACATTCAACATAGATGTACGGATGATATTTGTCTTAAAATCCAGATTCATTTCTATGTCTATGTATAGAGTACTTTTTAATAAAGTCATTGGGAAGATTTGAAGTCAAGGAGTTATCTCTCAAGTATAGTAGACAAAGAAGATGGAGAGATATGTGGTATTGATCAAAACTACGAGTATTGAGTTAGAATCAAGTAAAATGGATGTATCTCTTTCATTGGCAATAGAAAAACTGATCTCATAGCCTTGACATTATGACATGGAGAGTGTGGCTATTTCATAGTGACATGGAACTTGGTTGTTGGATGGAAGTGGATTAAACAAATGAACAAGAGAGATAGTGTTGGAAGTAGGACTGAAATTGACTATGGGTGTAATGATCTATTATATAAAAAAACAAACAATCTTGTTTTTTGGAGTTTTGTTTTGGACCGTCCTTTATTTTTTCGTTAAATTAGAAATTTGAAAGAGCAACTCACACATGAGAGACCTGTATGGAAGATCATCCTTATATAGACTTAAGTGTGTTTCATGAGACAGGGCATGGTCTAGGGGTTGTGGCCCAAGTGGTTCATGCCATGAACTCACTGAGGCGATGTCCCGAGTTCAACATGCATTTTCCTTGTCATTGGCCATTTTGCCTATCAAAACAGGTGTTTTTTTAAACTTCTTGTCAAATGACAAGCTCGGATTGGTATTTGCTTGTCATTTTTCATAGATCTATATATAGTATATTACATATTCTTTGAATGAACATGTCAAACTTTCTCTTATGAAAGGTGGAAGCAAATTTTTTCCTTTCATATGACATTTTGTCTTGGCCGTGAAATTTAGGCCTTGGAGGTTATGGAATGGAAGCACCGCACCACTTATGTGATCCTAAACCGGATAGTGGTTACAACTCAGAATATGTGCTATTCTGTTGTTTGCACATTGTAGGCCCCGTTATTTTTTTAATATAAAGGAAGTTCGGAATTAGCCTACTCTCCCGGACTTGAATTAAATAAAGAAAAGTACAAGAGAAGGGGACTAGTGCCCACGGGACCCCCCAAATCCCAAAAAGCAGGGGAAGCTTTTACAGAGCTTAGATGGCATTACAAAGAAGATTAATTACCCTCTCATCACCCTCATGTTTGCACATTGTAGGCCCCGTTATTGAATTGGAGCCAGGCTGCGTGTAGGTGGCTGATATTAGCGCTGAGAAGCAACGCACTCATGTAGAAAAAGAAGTCGATGTTGATGTCAGCTTTCGCGTGTTCCTTCCCTACGCGTTGCCACGTCTATAAAGATATGAAGCCCGGCTACATCTTCCTGTATAGTCATCATTTTCCAACATCATCGACCTCAAACTGAGTCCTGACTCCTAAGTCCTACGGTCTCTCGCTCCCCACGTCCATTGCACTCCTCAGATGACGTCGTCCTCCACTTCTTCCACCTCTCATGTCGGCCGGCGCGGTCCCTCTCGCCAGCGACTCCCCCGCTTTAGAGGCGTTCGCCGCCGCAGCTGGGGCTCCTGGGTCGCAGAGATCCGTGTTCCGAACAGCCCCGACCGCCTCTCGCTTGGCTCCTACCAAAGCATCGACCAGGCCGCTCGTGCCTACGACGTCGCCAACCTCTGCTTTCGAGGCCCCTCAGCTGGCCCTCTAAACCTCCCTTCGAGGCCCCTCAGCTGGCCCTCTAAACCTCCCTCAGCTCCTGGTCCCCGCAGAGGTTTCGTCTGCCCTCTCTCCTCCCGCCATCCGCGAACTTGCAGCGCAAGAGGCAGCGCGGCTCTGCTCTCCCCGCCGTACCTCTGTAGCTGTAAACGCAGGTGATTCTGACGCCTTGCTCCCGCCGTCTAATAGCAACCAGCAGCCTTCAGATTATTGCCCGCCCTGCCAGTTCGACCTCCTACCGGCAGCGCGAGACCCCGGGCTTATTGATGTTCGATCTTCCTGTTCAAATGATGGGATTCCCCAGCACAATAGCTCTTCAGATGTCGATACAATGTCGAACTCTGATGAGGCGTCTCTGCTGGACGTCTGGTTCTCCTTAGAACTTCGGCCTGAGCTTGATCCAGGACTCCAGCAGTTAGTCAGTTACAGCCTTTACCCAGACGGTGGGAGTTCGTCCACATCACGTCTACGTTGACCGATATCTATTCCAAACATTCCTCACCCTTTTTGTAAAAGTCACTCATGAAATTTAAGATGTTTTGTAATCTACAGCTAAATATTGGTATGCATCCTCCTCATTGTCGTCGAAGTTGAACTCGTCCTTTTTGCATGCGTTCAATCACTCATTGCGATGTCAAGCTCGAGAAGTAGATATGAGGATAAAACGGTCACCTCAAAAAAAAAAAACCTTCGAAATCTTATTTGTTTACTTCTCTTTGAATATATTCCGCCCCATTTCATTTTCTTTTCTTTATTTAAAAAAGAAGTTTGACTGACGTTTGACATATGCACCTATGGATCTCTCGTATTTCACAAAGTAGAAGTTAAATTACTTTTTTTTTTAGAGTACAATGAATTGGAAAGAGGCACACACTCGACCTCGTAAGGTAGACACACCCATCTTGGAGAACTTCATGGACATCCATCTTTGGGAACTCATGGATATGTTCAACCAAGATTTGAACTCAGGACTTCTTCTCAGAGATTCAAAGCATCAACCACTAGGGCTCAACTCAGGAAGTTGAAGTACTTGAAGGTGACACTTGAAAAAAACGTGTTTGAGGGTAACTAGTTTAATTATGCCAGAAGGCAAAACATTAACATTGTCTTGGAGTTGAACAACGAATTGCTGAGAGAGGAGCTTCTCGTAACCCTAGCTTCTCGTAACCCTAGCTTCTCGTAACCCTAGCTTCTCCTAACCCTAGCTTCTCGTATGTGTGAGGTCGTCGAAGTGCCTGCCAAACGACTCTTAGTCGAGCTGGTGATATAGGCTTCTGCTACTGCTGGTAGTGTCGGGCTCCCCTCTTCTCGCCCGTAAGGGGGAGACCACGATGGGTGCTTCTCAGGACTCTTTCTTTTGGGCGCAATCGGGGGGCCCCGAGGAACGAAAAACGGTGAATGTTGGTGCTACTTCAAATTTGCAATCGAAATACACCGGTAGAAACTTGACTTCGGCTTCATCTTCAGGTATGAGCTCTCCATTAAAGCATGTAAGGAAGTTTGCTGAGGTTGCCGCTTCGAATGTGCAATCTCCCTTTAACCTTGATGGCTTGCATGGATGTGCCATCACCACTAATAGATTTAGGCAAAGTGTAGAGGTTGATAACCTGCATATGCTTGACCTAGGGTCAGAGGTTTATGACTCGGGTGACTCCACACTTATTATTGACCGCAATGCTTTGGACAAATGGCAATCACAACTGGCAGACAGGGTTATAATTGCCCTATGCCATGGGCCTAGGCCCCCACAAGAGGTCCTCAAGCTATATATTAAGACTAACTATGAAGCCAGGGGTTTATTTGTGAACCATATCCAGTACCTACCTAATGGGTACTTTCTGTTTTTTTTTTTTGACAACTCGAATAGTGCTCTACAAGTAATCATTGAAGACCACTAGTTGATAAAATCCACTCCGGTTATGTACTTTAGATGGTTCTCGAGGTTTAACCCCCCGGGACCTAAACCTACCAAAGTCTCAGTGTGGATAGAGTTTCCTGACCTGCTTGTGGAGTATTACCCATGGATTGATAGTCCTTGTTCCCTTATTGGTAAAGTGCTTGGTCAAAGGGCAAGGGGGGGGATTAACCCTAAATGGGATCCCCAGGTTATGGTTGAAGTGGACATCTCTAAACCCATAAAGTTTGTGCTTATAATCAAAGACTCTGATGGCATGTGCCTTCATGAAAAAAAGGTGTTGTATAGAAACCTTCCTAATGCTTGCTTCAATAGCCATAAACAAGGCCATTGGGTAAAAGACTACCCAATATTAAAAAAGAAATTTGCTAGTGTTGCTAATAATGTCACTGATGCTCTCCGTGCCCCCAGCCCATGCAAGGGCAAGCTGCAAAGAAAACTCAAGTTAGAAACACAAAAAAAAAGGTAAGTCATTGGTTAACTCTTTTGATGTCCTTCTTCAAAACCCCTTCCCTGAAGTGCAGAACTTGTCGATACTTCTTCCTTCCGAGAAGAAATGGACCCCAAGGACCACGACTCACTCAAAATGAAGAGGCCTATTGCCAATATGGAAGAGACATTTCCCTTGAAGTTATAGGGAACAGTGAGCCTAGCCCTGATCCCGAGTCCGGATGGACTACAATTGTGAATTCAAAAAAATGGTTAAGTGGGATTTAGGATCTGCATCCACAGGTAAGTCTTCTGACTCCTATATTGCTGATGAATACAGATTCTCTAAGGAAATCAATGAGCATGATGTTCTAGAAATAGGAAAATTAGAAGCAAATGGGATTGACATGGAAGAATTCAGTCAACTCAGAAAGAAAATGAAGATCCGTTGGACCAAAGTTCTTCTAGAGCTAAAAGGAAGGATGGTAACTTCAAATTTAGAAGGAAAGACATCCTTAGAAACTCAGTGTCATTGAATAAGCTTACCAAGAACATTAGGAAATGATCTTGTTGAATGGTTTCTTGTTTTACATATCATTTCTTTATGCAATAAATTAAATTGCTCTCTTATAACACTTAAGGGCTCTCTGACCCAGTGAGAGCCAAGTGCATTTCTAAGTGGATGTATGATGTCTATTATACCAGCCTTCATTTGCTTGCAAGAGGTCAAGATAAGTGGGACCAGACTTCCCCTTCATCTCAACATGGTGTCTAGCAACCATAATTGGTATGCTACCAATCATCCTCAAGGAGAAGGAGGTACAACTCTGGGTGTCTCCTACTCGGCTGTCCATCTTGTCCAAGATGTTCTCCTAAGCCCTACTCACCACTGGGTAGGTCTTAGCTTAAAAGACCCTTTTGATTGTACTATTGTTAGTGTCTATGTTGATAATTGTCCTTCTTAGGACTAAGTATTGGGAGGAGCTGACTGCCCTTCCTGATCCTCTCATCTTGATGGGAGACTTTAACATGGTGATCAACATCAATGATAGGTTTTGCAAAAAAGGTAGCACCATTTGTGGGCAAGAGTGGAACTCTTGGGTCCATCTTGTGACCACCCAAGACCTCATAGATAGCTCCAGTAATATTGGCTTCACTTGGAATAATAAACAAAAAGGTGATAACCACTTGGCTGCTCATTTGGACAGATGGTACTTGAATATCCCCTTCCTTCAGCAATTTTGGAATGTCAATACCTCCATTAATTTTTCCATAAACATTTCTAACCACCTTCCCCTTACTGTGTCTCTAAGAAAAAACTACCCTAATGTGAGTGCTGGATGGCCTCACCTTGACCCATCATTGTTGAGAATCCCTTGTGTGATTAAGAAGACTAAAGAGATCATCTTTCACCATTTTAAGCATCAAGCCAACCCATATTTGGCTTGGGGCAGAGTCATCAAAGATGTTCAGTCCCTTTTCACCCACTACAAACTCCTTAAGAAAAAACTTAGGGCTTGTAAAAGGACCCACATCTCACGAGAATTCAGTCTCCTCTCTCCCTCTCCTGACCCTACCCAAGGTATGTTGGAAAGGATTTTATACCTTCAAGACAGATTAAAATATGAAGAGTGTATTGAAGCTAGTAGTGTTCTCTCTGCTTCAAGAGATTTATGGGCTGGGAATCTGGATAGACCTAACAAAAGTATGTTTTCTTTGCTAAGGAAAAAGAAGTGTAAAGACTTCATACCTATGTTGATGAAAGAGTGGTGGATTTGCTATCAATGATGAGGAGAATTTGTAGGAGGCTGCTAGCTTCTTTACCAATGTTTTCTCTAGCTCTCCTAAGTGGGGAGAAGATATCCGTGGAGCCAGAGCCCTCATTGCTCTTAAAAGGAAAAAATATATTCCTTCATGCCTAGCTGCCTTGTTGGACCCGACCCTCATTCCCAATGAGGTTAAAGAAACCATTGGTAAATTGAAACCCTACAAATCTCCTAGCCTTGATCGCCTTCCCAATGAGTTTTTCATGGTTCTAAAAGATTTCCTTGCTCCGTTCCTTCTCTTGATTTGGAAAGAAGCTCTTAGTAGAGGCACTCTTCCTATTGAGATTAACACTAGAGTTATAAAACTTATTCACAAAAAAGGTTCAAAAGAGGACTTGAATAACTGGAGACCTATCACTTGTTTGACCACCATCTACAAGATCTTTGCCTCCTCCCTTCCTAGAAGACTAAGTCCCATTATGAAAGACATCATTTTGCCTGAACCAAAAGGTTTCATAAAAGGTAGGTATATTCTGGATGCCATTATCTCTCTTTGGGAAGGTATTGAGCATGCCAATGAGTCCAACCAAGTTTTCTACTTCCTCAAAACTGAATTTGACAAAGCTTATGACAGAATAGAGTGGGACTTTATTCTGTAGTCCCTCCAGGACATGGGTGCTAGCAAGGCATTCATTAAAGCTGTCAGTACCCTTTTTGGAAATGCTCATTCTAGAGTTTCTATTAATGGTGCCCTTTCTCCCCCTTTTAAACTAAGGCGATCCATCAGGCAAGGATGCCCTATTGCCCCCCTCATCTTTGCCATAATTAGTGATGCCCTAGGTTGGCTTATCAATGATGTTATTGCTCATAAGAACTTGGAGGGAATTGATATCCCTGGCTCTTCAAAACCTTTATGCCTCCAAGCCTTTGCTAATGACACCAATATTCTCCTAAAAGCCAACAATATTTCTTTGCAGGTGTTTTTGGAATGCTTGAACACCTTCTATTTGGCTAGTGGCCCTCTTGTTAATCACAAAAAAACAGGCTTTAGAGCCTCCAATAACTCTGTTCGTGACCGTATCAAAGTTTTGAAATGTGATATCATTAAGGATGGTGAATCTTCACACTTTTGGGTATTCCTATGGGATTTCAAGTCTCCCATAGTCAAAGATTGGAATGGGTTCTCAGTAAATTCAGGGGTAAAGTTTTCAAGTGGTATGCCTATCAAAGTGCCCTATCTCACAGAGTCTTTGTGTTGAACCACTTTATCTTACCTAGTCTAACTCACTTCTTGTCTTGTTGGATGCCTAATAAGAAAGATTTTTGTCAAGTGATTGCTCTTGCCAGAAGGTTTTTGTGGGGAGGGAGCCCTCAACATAACAAAATCCCCAAAGTTTCCTCGGACATCTGTTGTCTTCCTAATAAAGAGTGTGGCCTAGGTATTTTATGCCATAAAAAAATGGCCACAAATATGGCTACCAAGTGGATAGCTAGGTCTCTAGAATCAGATGACATTTGGGTGTGTCTGATTAGAAGAACAACTGACCATTTCTCTCTAGAACACTACAAAGCCTGGAAAGACCACTCCCTATAGGATATCATTTTCTCTCCCCACTCCTTTACTCCCTTGGGCAGTCCCCTTGTCTGTAGGCTCTGCAAAGGATGGATGCAAGTAAAAAAAAATGGTTGATCCTAATGAAAAGTTTTTTCAATATACTGACTTTTACATGCAGGAAGGCATTTGGATTGGCTGGCTCTCCCTCTAGAGCAATAAGGAAATTGGTATCAAAGAACACAAATGAAAAAGAAAGGATTTGTTTCCTGGAAGGACTTCTTCTTACAGGGTGAAGTCATGCGTAATCCCTTCCTTGCTTGCAGGTCCTCATCGAGTACAAAGATTTGATGCAACATAAGTTCCAACAATTCCAGAAAAATAGACAAATGAAGCTCTCCATGGTAGCCTGAGACATGTTCAAAAAGTTCAAGATGTCCAAAGGCTCTCTACACAGGATTCTGCACAAACTAAACAACAGATGGATGGTAAATTGGTCTTCAAAACAATGGCAATATAGGTTCACCTGCGTATGGGCCTTCCCCATCAACATCAAGCAGTCATTGTGTCAGTGGCTCATTATTCACAATGGCATCTGGTGTGGCCCTAGAATAAAGATGGATGTCATTATTGATAGAAAATGTACATTTTGTGGCACTACGAAGGACTTGCCCCACCTCTTCTACAATTGTAAACATGCTAAACATTTTTGGTCACCTATTCAACCCTGCTGCAGCAAACTCAAATTTTAGTTTAGCTACAAATAAATTCTGCTTGGATCTTGTAATAAAATGGACCCTGTGTTGTGGAATCTTTGGAGATCCCACATCCTTTGGTTCATCTGAAAAGTAGGAATGCAGTTGTCTTCAATAGGAGATTCAATTGTTACTTCCTGGCCTTCATTCAGGGTTTTAGAAAGATTGCTATGAGATGTCTATCAGCCATTAAGGAGGCTCCCGCTGTAGATTTCCAGCTCAACGTATTTATCCAAGAAGTTCCTCCTAACCAATGGAGAGATTCCCTCATGAAATTTTACTCTAGTGTTAGGCTTGATACGATATTCTCTTGTATAAGATCCTAGTTCTGGTTCCCTTTATGGGTGTTTTTGTAAGCTTTGCATGAGCTTGGTTTCTTCGCTCTTTGATGTACCTCTGTCTGTGAAGAGAGGACTCCTGCCCTGGGCACATGTACATTTTCTATCTTCAATTCATCTTTCTTGTTGTTCTCAAAATAAAAAAATACATTGTCTTGGACCCACAATTATCTTGCCATAGTGAAGGGTTGAACCCTCACCCCTAACTTAGGAAGCGAAGGACCCAACTAGACAACCTAATGTGCACCCCTCATTCGTGCCTCAAGAACTAAAGAACCCAACTACAAAGCCTAATGCAGATGAACAGGATGTTATAAGAGCATGTCAGCACGTTAAAGGAGCATGTTAAAGGAGTCACAATCTATAGTATTGTGTGCCAAGTTCAGTTGGATGATTGGATGCAATGTTGACTTTTGACAATCATATTGCCCATTTTGGCCACTCTACGCAGTAAAATAAGGTCATATATTTTATTAGACCTTCAAAAATTACATCAAAATTGTAAAATAGGGGCATGTGTAGATAGCCTTCAAAACTCAAGGGCATGGTAGACCGTCAAAATACTACAATGGATGAATGTTTAAAAGGCATTGCTATTTTTCGCATCGGGGCAAGGTGAAACTTTTAACACGACAAAATTGTAAAACAAGTTTCTTTCCGCCAATCTAAAACTTTGTTTGATAAGTTATTTCACTTAATATTAAGAAAAAACTCTATATTGCTCTTTGTTTGTTGTCATTCTTGGAGGTCCGAAACCGTAGTTCTAAGCAATTTCTTCTTAATGTATATAATTTTGACATTCATACCCTCATGTGAATTCATACCTTTTGAAATTCATACCCTCATGTAATGTGGAAAAGTCGGCTTAAGTCCCAAATTCATGCCTCCAATGCTCCTAATATGAACGTGGCCCTTTAAATTCCCATCTTAGAACATGAGTGTACTAATATTTAATCTCTTAGTTTAATTGGTGTAATTCTTCAGCACAATAGTTGTTTGTGATGTCCATGAAAACTCGAGTCCTAATGATACATTCAAGACATTGGCTATTTTTGCTTACGTAAATCACATAAAGTTCTCATATATTGTTGTTTTCACGAAATGATTGTCTATGCTTAGTTTGCTAATTCATCTATAGTTCATTTCCCTCATTACATTTACATTTTTTTTTACTCTAGTTGAATTTCAAACCCTTTTTATTTAACTTCATTTTGTACTCATTATCCTTTCAAAAGCTTTGTCCCACATTGCATGTTTTTAGAGGAGCCTCCCTCTAAATTTATAAAAGTATTCCCTTTCTTCATTTTTCTACTTGGTTAGAAGCTTGAGAACCCATTCTATATTCTTATCAAACCATTATGGGAGAAAATGAAACCTGCACGCATCTTTTAAATTTAGTAGTGATTAGTGATGAACCAATCAAAAGAGGGTGATTGTCGTAGTCTATACCCTATGAAATACTTGTTGGAGAAACAATCACTAATTGGACATACATTTGAAGATCAAAACTTTAGAATAAAACTACATGCCTATGTGAAGGGACAAATTTACAAGTGTATTATATTTGTAAAGTTAGTTCACTTTAGTACTATAAGTTTTTTAAAAAGTCACGAGAATGAGAAAATCTATATAAGTTAGTTTGTATCAACTGACGCGGAGAGAGAAGAAGTGGAAGAGAGTGATAGAATGTGAGAAGGAGTTCATTTTGTATGACTGCATATAGTCGGGCTTTTCTGAGTGAGAAAGCATCTGTAAAACTTCTGAGTTTTTCATAGCTATGAGAAGAAATAGTTAAAGTTCTGTGTATGAGACTCTCTCAATCCTCTCCATGTTTGGCTACTGTGTGATGAGTTCAAAAGTTCAAGTTTTCTGAGCAACTCGATGCCTGGCATCGAATTTGTGTTGATAAGTCCATGTTTTATTCTCTGAGTGTTATGTACTGCTAGAACTTCTTAAAAACATGAGGTTTGTGGAGCAACTCGATGCGTGGCATCGAGTTTCAGCATAAAGTCGATGCCTGACATCGACTTCCCACATAAAAGTGGTCTTGTTCATGTGTGTGTTCAAGGGGGTAATTCTGGCACTGAAAAAGTGGCTGAAAAAGCTCAAAGTCGATGCCCGACATCGAGTTTTGGTTGCAAGTCCATGCTACGCATTGAATTTTCATTTTTAGATAGCTAAATTTACTAAAACAGGCAAAATTTCTAGTTTTGGAAAGTCATACAGGGTCATCTTGTGAAGGCCATAACTTGAGTTCTAAAGATCCGTTTCTTGCATATGATAGCTTGTTGGAAAGATAGACTCTTCTAGTTTCATATACTAAAGGATATTTGAGAAATAATATTTGAGCTAAGAGAAATTAGCAAAATACTGAAGGTATGTCATTTTAGTGACTAGGAATTGCTGTAGAAGCAAAGTTCTCAGTTTAGACTATCATTTCTCAAAATTTGGAGTGGCAATGAGTTAATGGTGACCATAGAGGTGTTCTAGTGTCACACTAATTCATTTCTTGTGGTGTTTCATACATCAAAAAGTGGTATCAAAGCAGAAAGGTCCTGAAGAGCAGAAGGCGGCAAATGTATGAGAAGTTTTGGAAAGTTTTCCATTAAAGTTTGAAAGGTGAAGCATTTGAAGACACAAGGCATCAAAAGGTTACTTCAAAAGTATCCTCATAAACAAAGAACTCCAAAAGGTATTATTATTTATCCTTTAAGCTCACAGGTTGCACCAGAAGGAAAGGAGTATGGCATATCATATCTCCATTGACAAACTGGACAGAGATAATTACCCCGCATGGGTAATGAGAATGGAAGCCTTACTTATGAGTAAGGATCTCATGGTATATGTAACAGGTGAAGAAGAGAAGCCAATATTTGAGGATGAAAGTCGACCAAAGAAAGAGGAACTTGATGCTTTAAAGCATTGGCAGAAGAAGGATGCAAGTGCAAAAGCCTACATCTACAATACAATTTCTGATCATTTGCTACCACACATCAGAGGATTGGAATCATCTGAAGATATATGGAATGCATTGGAATATCATTTCCAAAGTACTACCAAAGCAAGGAAAGCAAGTCTATGGTCAGAGTTTACAACATTAAAAAAGAAGCCAAGTCAAAGTATTAGTGATTATGTCACTAAGATGAAGGATCTAGCAGATAGTCTTGGATCCATAGATGAAGATGTTGAAGATCACAAATTGATTGCTCAACTACTTGCAGGATTGAGAGGGGATGAAAGGTGGAAACATTTTCTCTTATCAACAAAACTTTCATTAAATCATTATGTTCCAGATTTGAATTAATTACTTGGTTTGATGCTCACATATGAGCAAGACTTGAAGGGAGATGGAGATAAAGGACAAAGTTCTGCAATGTACATGAAGAACAAGAAGAAAGGAGATAAAGGTAAAGCAAAGGATGAAGAAGAGTCAAGTTCTCAAGTTTATTATGCAAGAGGTAAAGGCACAGGCAGAGGAAGAGCAAGAGGTTTTGGAAGAGGAAGAGGTAATCAGAATAACAACAAGAAGGCTTGCTGGATCTGTGGATTGAGTAATCATTTGGCTCATGACTGTTGGCACAACCAACAAGGATCAAACCAGAATCAAAACAACAATAGCAGAGGTCGAGGTGAAAGATATCAAAGGAATTTTCAAAGAGGTAGACAAAGTCAAAGAGGAGGCTATGGTAGAGGTGGAGGAAGAAGTTGGGGACAGAATCAATCCTACAACACCACCTACTACAACTATGCAAATGACACATAGAATGAAAGTCATACATCATTGATGATGAATTCAATCAGCACATCAGATAAAGAAGATCTAAAGGTATTTTACATTGACTCCGGATATTCTAATCATCTGTCAAGAAACATAGAATTGATGTTAGAATTGGAAAAAGGCATTTCTAGCCATAGTGTTCAAACAGGTGATAATACAAGACATAGTGTACATTCAATTGGAAAAGTGAAATGCAAGAGTGGAGCAGATTTGCTAACCAATGTTTTGTATGTTCCCACAATACCTAAAAACTTGATTAGTATGGGGCAAATAGTTGAAAAAGGTTTTCAAGTCAGGTTTACAAATGAAGGAGTATTTGTTGAAGATCCAGAGAATGGATATAATCAGATTGTCTCTGGTAAGAAAGAAGGTAGACTCTTTACTTTAAGAGTACAAGGGAACATTGGTCAAGCTTTGCTCACACATGGTGAAGGAGTGAGCGATTGAGACATGAGTGTACACGATCGACCAATGTCTATGTCCGACTACGAGAAAAGCAACTACCTTTTTAAGATCCAAGTTCCAACGCTTCAAATCTAATAGGAGCGCTTCCTTATGCGGATGGTCTCAACATCCCATGAATCAATGAAGACTAACGAAGCTGTGATGCATCCGTCAAAGCTTTTTGAAGTAAGCAGATGCACTTTGTCGGACAGTGGGTACACTTGTTTATGGGTCAATGGTGGATCCAGATGCCGCACTGCCACGACAGCAGAGAACGTCTTTTTAATGCAAAAGTACAGTGTAACGTACGTCACAAAGTCGAAAATCTCCAAAATGTCCGCATCTTCATCCCGGCGACACTCAGTCTTCAACCACATTGGCGTTGGCATTCTTCGTTAAACATTTGACGTACTCCTTTGATCCCCTTCATTGGCTTAGTTAACCCTCCGCCATAGACAAAAAGCTGGCATACAAATGGTCGTGTCTACAACGATTGGAGTTTCATTTACATGTACTTTTGATGCTCCCTTCCTCTCGACTCTCTTTGTTAGTTGATGGCTTGTGCTAACACGCCATTTTCCTCTGTCTTTGTTGTTGATCGCTCATTGCATCCAAAACCAGTCATGTGCTCTCTCACTTGCGTGTAATGCCATACTAAATTTCATAGGGATACTCTCCCATTTCCTATTAGAAATCTCTAACGGATAGAGAATCTCTAATAATGGATGGAGACCCCTCCTATATTTTACCCCTCTTATTTATTTACGTAGAATTTTCTGCACTTAAGCACATGTACTAGACATCACCATGAATTCTAGGCTAGTGAAAACTATTTCTCAAAAAGATCATAAGGCTTCTTAATTTGTAGGTGTCTTACACTCATATAAGATCTATGGCCTTAGCTCTATATCTAATAAAAACATGAATTTTCTATGTAATAAATATCTTTCATGGATACTATAGTTCTTCCTCTTAAGTCCATTAGTAACGCCCATTGATTTACCTTCCTCTATGGAACCATATACCTTTGGATCTCCTTTATGCATGGTTAATTTCTAATATAGAAGAGTGCATGGGATAATATCCACACCTTCCTTTGATGCAAGTAAGTAAATTCGCCACTACATTAAGTGTTCCCTTCGTATACCTAAGCTCATAATCAAATATTTAAGGGTCTCTATGCGCATGAAATTATCACTTTAAGCTTTGTTTGATTAGAGAACCATTTAATGCTCTCTTGATGCGACTTTTTCTCAAAACATGCAATATAGCATATAACTCCTTCTCAATTGATGGAGAAAGTTCTTTGGGTGGGTTCTTGTTTTTTGCTCGACAAATCCATTATCCAAACATCCTCTATCAACACTACTTCAGTCCCAAAGTTATTCCTCTCAATCACATAATTGCTTCGGGTCCATGGCAATTATTATTGGATTATATCATCATCTAACTTGAGCCTTTTTATGCTTTTCTTTCGCTACTCTTCATAGTGAAAGCGCTTCCCTTTCCCTTTTGGCTACTCTATCACAAGTATAGCTATATGTCCATAGTTCTTAATGATTCGTCAATAGAATGCCTCTAAAACTTAGCAAATCTGTAACGTTCCATGGATGTGCCCAATCTAAAATAGTGTGTAAATTTTATGATCCACTTAGATTCCACCCTTTGAGATAATAATTATAAGTAGGATACTTAGTTTTAAATAATTCACATCTGGATTCCTTTCCAAAAACTAAAATCTCTCATAATAACTGAGAAACTTTATATAAGTGTTCTAGGTGTGTAGAATATGGACAAGGATAGTCCACCAACAAGTGTCCTAGGTAAGGTAGTGAAAGTTGGTTTCATGAACATAGATGAAGCATTGATGAGATGAAAAGGAATTAGTAAGCACATATATTGTTTGTATCTAGTCGTAAAGATAGTCTTAGGAACATCTTTTACCTTATTCTAAGTTAGTGCTAGATTGACCTTTGCACATGTAAGTAATCAAAAAATTGTTAACAGTGAGTCATAACAAACAAGAACTATGTCATAAACAGAGAACTCCCTCATCAAAAATGAAGAAAATTACATGTTATGTTTGAAAATCCTTTACGTTAGTATACATACATTTCAAAAATCAAGTGAAAACATGCAATTTTTTGACATTTTTTGTCATTTTCTTGAAAGTTTAGGAGGTCAAAATGTGCCTAAAATTTGGATCTATTTAACATTCATATCTTTGGACTCTATATGAGAAATATAAAAGTTATAAAATATCTTATATAGAAAATAAAGATTAAATGTGTCTTGATAGAGGGTCTTTGACAGTGATTCAAAAATGCAATAGAAAATGGTTTCATTATGCAAAGTGTTTTCGAGCAGTTGTAAAAGCACAAAAATATCATAGATTTTCAAATTTAATTCAAAAATTTCTTGATCTATGTCTACACCCCCATTGTGAGATGCATTTGATTCAGTCTAAGATTGTTGAGAGCTCTCTTCTTCTTCTTCTTCTTCTTCTTCTTCTTCTTCTTCTTTTATATCAACAAGAGCTCTATCCTCATCCAAGCACATACCAAACTTTGCAGGATCATGCATTCTTGTTTGCCTATGATTAGATGTCCCACATACATCTGGGAGCTTTTGCTTTATCATATTGATCATTGCTTTCCTCGAGTGCCCTATTTTTGTCAAGGCAAAATCATAAACAAGAATATCTACATCATCCATTTTTAGGGTGGATGTACGTCGAATATTCTTTTTCTTTTTTGAGCCTCTTTGTTTGGTGTCACATACCGTTTCTAAGTTATAATGACTAGGGAATGCATTACTACTTTTCATATAATACCAATGGACTACCAAAGCCTCTATTCTTCTTTGATCATATTGTTAATGACCTCTGACACTTTTTCTACCCAAATGGTCTAGTAGCCTCATCACCATTAGCACGGATTGCAATAAGTTTTCCAGCATTTATTTCTTTCAGATTTCCTTTCCATCATGCTTTGTCCTCTTTCATCATCCTTTGGCCTACATAAATATCCCTTTTTGATGGATGCATAAAGCTTTGAAGTGTATCTACATTACATGCTTGGTGCACATTCATTGATCTTTGTGTGCTGAAATCCCATGTGAATGGAATATCAATCAGCCAATGCCTTGCAATGGTATTCTTTATAATCTCTTCTTGATGGTTGAAAAAATCATCCCAACAAGATACATCTTGATCTCCAATATATTTTTTTGCATGTTCAATAATCTCCTCATCAAGAATACGTGGTTGAAACTAATGTTGTGCAATGGAGCCAAAACCTTAGTACTATTGTCAATAACTATTAAGCAAAACTCCTTACAGTCATAAATCTATGTAAGATGTTGAACTTCAGGCTTTGAAGTATATGCTTCAGAAATCAATAGAGATAATATTGGAAGAATAAAAGCATTATGGCATGCCAACCTCTTAGAGAAGGTACTGAACATTTGATCAATGCGATCATGAGTGTGCCCAACCAAAAGGAAATTTACCTTAACGTTCTGAAATAGTTGTTTATCAACAAGCATGCATAAATATCCAAAGACTCTAGAATTTTTATTCTCTTTTGCAGTGTTATCAAGCTGCAAATAGAGATTTTGTGGCAAAAGACCCTCCCATGATTGAAAAAATTTATGAATCATAGTAACCTTTAACATAGTAGAGATGTGGATTGAAATGAGTTATGGGCCAAGAATAGAATAAGGGAGTTCTATTTTGAGAATACGAGTTCATATCTATATATAGTAGTTTTGTGGTTAGGTGGAAGGAATAGATT
Organism: Ceratopteris richardii; assembly: GCA_020310875.1. Taxonomy (NCBI): domain Eukaryota; kingdom Viridiplantae; phylum Streptophyta; class Polypodiopsida; order Polypodiales; family Pteridaceae; genus Ceratopteris; species Ceratopteris richardii. Next base: position 101,147,867 of record CM035435.1, read on the forward strand.
GAAAGAAGAACTCTACATGTGAATGGGCATAGTATGCATTGGACCTCCATATCCCACAAAGCAGGGGATTAACTGCCCGAGACAACACTAAAAAACTGCCCAAAATATTCTTACCTTTTGCCTTTTAATATGTATTATTGTTGAAGAAAAATGTATTTTATAACTGGGTCATCTCAAGACTTTTGCCTTGAAAGCGATTGAGACATGACTGTACCTATGAACCAATGTCTATGTCTGACTATGAGAAAAGCAACTCCTTTCTAAGATCCAAGTTCCAACAAATCTAGTAGGTGCGCTTCCTTATGCGGATGGCCCCATCATCCCATGAATCAAAGAAGACCAACAAAGCTGTGACGCATCCCTCAAGCTTTTTGAAGTAAGAAGATGCACTTTGTGGAACAGTGGATGTACTTGCTTATGGTTCAACAGTTGATCCGGATTTCGGATTGCCATGGCAGTAGAGAGCATCTTTTTAAAGCAAATTTGTAGTGTAACATTACACAATCACAAATTTCCAAAATGGCCGACAGTCTGCATCTTCATCCCGGCGACACTTTTTCCCTGGCTGCACAACCACACTGGCATTGGCATCTTCATTCAACATTTGCCATATGGCTAGTCAGCAACGCTTAGTCGGGCCGCCACAATTGACTTACTTCTTTGATCACCTTCATTCGCTTAGTTTTTTGCTTATGTTTCTCATTTTCACCTGCATAACCTATAGATTGACACGTATGTTGGAGCCCTCCGTCATGGAAACAAAGCCGGCATACAAATGGTCATGACTACAATGATTGGAGTTTCATTTACATGTACTTTTGATGCTCGTTCCTCTTAACTCTCTCTATTAGTTGATGGCTCATGCTCACCCACAAATTTCCTCTAGATATCACCATGAATTCTAGGCTAGTAAAACTATCTCTCAAAAAGATCATAAGACTTCTTAATTTGTAGGTGTCTTGCACTTATAGCATTATGACACTCATATAAGATCTATGATCTTAGCTCCATATCTTATAAAAAACATAAATTTTATATATATGTAATAGATACCATCATCGATACTATAGTTCCTCCGCTTAACTCCATTAGTAAGGCCCATTGATGTACCTTCATGCATGGAACCATACACCTTTGGATCTCCTTTACGCATGGTTTTTGCTATAGGAGAGTACATGGGATAATATCCACACCTTCCTTTGATGCACTCAAGCAAATCACCAAAAATCTATGTGAAACTCAATATGTTGAGCATATGCATGCAAGTAACTAAATTTGCCCCTACATTAAGTTTTTCCTTCGTATACCTAAGCTCATAATCAAATACTTGATGGTCTCTACGCACATGAAATTATCATCGTTAAGCTTTTTTTTTTATTAGAGAACCATTTAGTGCTCTCTTGATGCTACTTTGTTTCAAAGCATGCAATATAGCATATATCTCCTTCTCAATTGATGGAGAGAATTCTTTGACTGGACTCTAGTTTCTTGCTTTAAAAAGACATTCTCCAAACATCGTATCTCAAAACTACTCCAATCCCAAAGTCACTCCTGTCAATCACATGGTTGGTGGAGGCCCATGGCATGCATGTAATATAGGAATTGCAACAACATCATTGAACTTGAGCCTTTTTATGCTTTTCTTTGGCTTGTCTCCCTAGTGAAAGGTCTTCCATTTTTCTTTTAGCCACTCATCACAAGTATAGCTATATGTCCATAGTTCTTAATGAATCATCAAGAGAATACCTCTTAAACATAGGAGGTCCACAACTCTCTAAGGTTCCATTGTTGTGGCCACTCTAAAATAGTTTGTAAATTTTATGATCCACTTAAATTGCACCGTTTGCGATAATATGTAAAAGTAAGATACTTAGTTTTAAATAATTCCCATCACGATTCCTTTCCAAAAACTAAAATCTCTCATAATAATTGAGAAACTTTAAATAAGTGTTATAGGTGCCGAGACTATGGACATGGATAGTCCACCACCAAGTGTCCTAGGTAAGGTAGTGAAAGTTGGTTTCATGAACGTAGATGGAGCATTGATGAGATGAAAAGGTAGTCTTATATTGTTTGTATATGACTGTAAAGGTAGTATTAGGAACATCGTTTACCTTTATTCTAACTTGGTGCTAGACTGATGAAAGGTTCAACTTTGTAAAGTAGGATTCTCCATGTAAGTGATCATATAATTCTTCCATCCTCAACATAGAAAATTGATTCTTTTTCTCATTACGTCCTTAAGTGACCTACAATCAATAAATAGATGTAGAATGGATCCATTTATATTCTTGAATTGAAGAATTCCTGTAGCCCATGGTGAGTTTCTTGGTTTGATTAAATCCTCCATTGAGACATTCCATAGCCTCTTGATCCATCTCCTTGTGTATGGGAATGTTATAAAGTAGTCCACATAGTAGAGGTATGGGCTAGAATAAGTTATGGGCCAAGAATAGAATGAGGGAGTTCTATTTTTAGAATTAGAGGTCGTATCTATATAGAGTAGTTTTGTGGTAAGGAGGAAGGAATTTATGCAATTGTCCTAAGCCAATCTCTATCATGCTCAAGACATAAGACCATAAAATTTCTTATACTAACTGTTGAGAATGAAAGAGATTAGCTTGAGATGAACACATACCACCCACTCTTCAAAACACCATATACATCGAATGAACTCTTCTTCTAAAGATAGGACGCCCTCATTTATTCTTGGCCCATTAATTCTTTAAACCGAGACCTCTAGTTTTTTTAACTACTTTCAAAAACGTCCTTAACCTTAATTCAACTTTTTCCTAAAAATGGAAATATCACAAGATCTTCTTCACTTAAGAAGCAGGTAGTTAAAAATTGGAAAAACATCTTTGAATAATAGATACTCTTTTGCATGTAGCACTATCCTTGAATCTATCTTTCAATTTCATCAAGCACTCTTTATATAAGTGACTTCTACTCCATTTCTGTCAAGTAACTAATGTCCACTTTGGCTCATGTAGAATATATTGAACAAAAACAATCTTGATGACCTCAATATTTGGAATGAGAAACCAACTTTCACTTTAGTTTTCCCACATGAAAAACTAGAAAAATACGGATATCCTCTAGAATTTGGAGATGCTAAGCAATATTTCCTATTCTCATAGGTAATATGAAAGGAACAAAATATCTAGGAGACAATTTTGGACATGGTCTCATCCTCACCTTGTTATATCTAGATGGAACTCTAAGATAGGATTGCTTGTCTACCTCAAAGTGAGTACATCTTCTTTCACAGTTGGCATATCATCTAGCTCTATCTCTTATTTCCTACTATTTTCGTGTGCCAATATAATAATATCATTCATCTCCTCTAAGAAGTTTATTATAGTCCACAATCTCTCGTACTATAGTTGTACAAGAAGCTACTAATAGAAACTCATCATAATTGGATGATTTTTGGTGGAAGAATGCTTTGAACTATCACATGAAAAATATGCAATATCTTTTCTCCCATGTAGCCTTTTTTTCATTCATATGCACACATATAACCTCTAGAATGCTTTGAACCTATTCTATTTGCCTAGCCAATTGTAGATCCTTGACAATACTCATGGGAAATTCTATTTCCAACCTTTTGAGGGCTCACTACAATAGATCGATGGTATACAGAGGTTTTTACCGAGGAAAATGAACGTGGCTTTATTTGCCGCGACGCCAGTGTAAAGGTCGGTTTGCGCGTCGGTACCAAAGAGTCGGTATAGGCGTCGGTATAAACGTCGGTATAGGCATCGGTAAGAGCGTTGTTATATGCGTCGGTATAAACGTCGGTATATGCGTCGGTAATTGGCTTCTGCTGCATCCCCTCCTGGGTGTACCGACGGTTATTCCGATGACACTACTAGGAGTACCATCGCGTATACCGACGACCATACCTGCAAATTTTTTTTGGGCAGGGTGTTTTGTCTTTTGCTACAGCAACATTACCATGATGTTGCTGAACAAAAGACAATACACTCTGCCCAAAAAAAAACCGAGTACATGTGATGTGTACTGAAATGACAATCGAAATATGATTTCATGAAACAGAGTATTATTGTACACAAAAGAGATCGATAATCAGAATGAACAATGAACCATGTACAAAAGAAGTTATATATTTCAATAATGAAGCATGTACAAGAGTGTGGCAAACCACTGTCATATATGACGCTTTTACAAAGTGTGGCAAAGCAATGTATTGCCATATGGAAATCAAATACAAAATATTGGACTTCCACTGCCATACACATGCAAAGAACGTTCCATATCAACAGTCCTGCGACAAAGAACATTAATGGAATGAGATAAATTCACATGAATATTACAAACAAGTAAAAACCAAGTTTATCAATTAATTACCTTATCGCAAACGCTCCCATGAAACTACCGCACCGCGTCCCTCCAAGTCCTGCAATAGTGCAGTCAACCCATGACTATATCCATAAGACTCCTCCGTTCGTGTTGGAGGACGACCCATTGCAAGCTCCTGAAACAAATATAAAAAGATTAGAGAAATTTGTATGAGAAATTTAACACAAATAAATTCAATAAATGAAATCGTACTTACAAACTCATGACGCATCGTGTCATATCCGCCGCTACCCAAATGTGACGGTCCAATCGTGTCTAGACGTGTGGCTGCGGCATTTTGCTGCTGGCGATATCGATTAGGAGTCTGCTGCTACTCATCACGAATCATGTCCCACTCCTCAGCATCTAACCACACAGGCTTTGGTAAGCCTTCTCTGAATGCATCACGAGCCTCGGATCGTCGATGCGACATGACCTCACGTGCGGTGTGAAGAATCGACTCTGAACTGACAATCGACTGTCCATCTGCTGGTCGGAACTCCTGGTAAATTGTTTGTGTGATATGATTCTTCCGATCTTTATCCTGTTCACTCCATTTCAGCATGATGGAGTGTCCAAACTGGATGGAGCAAAGCTGTCGTATGCATGCACGCATTGCTTTGCCAGCCGCATCCATCACCGGAGCTCCATTTCGGATACTATACACCTTGGAGTCATCATGGTCATGAGCACCCCAAGGTGTACGTGGTGTACTGCATGGTGTACTGCGTGGTGTACTGCATGGTGTACTGCGTGGTTTACTGCGTGGTGTACTGCGTGGTGTACTGCATGGTGTACTGCATGGCCTACCTACATCTGAGGTACTCATCCTAGGAGTAGAAGCGGGCGACACAATGTCGGTCGCATTGCCTCCACAACAACTGCCTCCTCCGCCTCCAGACCTACCTGTAGATCCACTCCTAGAACCTCCTACTCCAAAGCATGACCTTGATCTACGAGACGGGCCAGACCCTGTATCGCGCTGAGGTGTCGAACGCACATGTCTACTAGTAGACCCAGTAGGAGATGGCTGCAAAGATGGTCGTGGTGGAGTCACAAAGCTAGGAGACATACCTCCTATGGGAGTAGCACCACCCTCAGGAGTGACACCGGCAAGAGTGATACCAGCGGGAGTGACACCGGTGGGAGTGAGGCCAGCGGGAGTGAGGCCGACAGGAGTAAGGCCGCTAGGAGTGAGGCCGGGAGGAGTGCTACCACGAGCGATCCAATACTGTGATGCAACGGCCATATACGCAGGAGGAAACCCGAGAGATGAACTCCAAAAACTGCTCCTCTGTCATGGACTGTGGAGTGACTGGAGGACTGTCTCCCATCGTGCTCTGTAATAAAAGAACTCAAATAATTAGCATGCGATAAGAAAAATACTATAGGGAATAAACAAAAAAAAACCAAAAATTAGTATGTACAAGTCTTTTATTCAAAAGTCCTCTATTCTAGCATCCTCTTGAAGATCCGATGCACCGAGAATATCTATCTCTAAATTGATGGCTTCTAAATCGCTTGCTATGCTGGTTTCCTCCTGATCATCGTCTATTGCTTCGTCTTCTCGAACAATGACCTCTTCTTCAATGACCTCTTCTTCTCGAACAATGATCTCTTCCTCCTCAACTATCGAATGAATCTCTGAGTCCACTAGAGATGGACTTTCTTCTACATCTATGTTTTCAAAAATTTGTCTACTATGTGGAGCGACTTGTAAAACAAATAGCCACTCTGGGTCTTCTGAATCTGGTATAAAAACTACTTGCTCACAGTGTTCGGGAAGTACAAATGTATCCCTTTCATCTGTCCATAATCTTGTGGAGTCGACTTGAAGCAAACTGCTCTTATCTCGTCTCACTGTTGCGTTTCTTCCAGAGGTGACTACTTTGAACCATTTCACGTCAAAAACAAAGTAATCAAACTTTCTGAAAGATAGTTTCAAGATGTCTTGAATCACACCACAATAGTCTAACTCGCCTTCTAGAGCATTATCATCTCTTGCACTCGCTCTACTTTTTTGCAAAAAATTCACCATCACTCCACTATCAAAAGTAGACTGGTTTTGATCGATTCGTGCGATTCGAAAGTGTCGTCCATGAGACCATAGTGCACCATATTTAATATACTCCCAATCACATCCTTTTGCGAGTTCTTCTTCTTCTTCAGAGATATCTTCACCTGCTGCCTTTGCTTGTGAAACCACTGCATCTAGCCATCTGCTCGTTGGAAAAGGTGGGAGAGGTCGAAGATTTTCTGGAAGAGGCAAAAATCGAGTGGAACGATTTCTTCGAAACTGAGTTCTTTCCTTTGCGTTAGTTTCCTTGGCAAGTTCATAACTTTCTAACCACTTTTGCATAGGCTCAGAGTTAACTATGCAAAACTTCATTGCCTTCTCTCTGAAAGCTGCATCCATTTTTCTTTGCAATCCTTTACCTTGTGGTTCATCGCCTACGAGAAACTCAGTAATGAATACAAGAGATTCTTGTACAAGCCATCCCTCTGCCATGCTACCCTCTGGACGTGCTCTCTGTCGAACAAAGCCTTTTAATGTCTTCATAAAGCGCTCTAAGAAGAACATTCATCGACTATGGACAGTTCTTGCTATTGCAACTTCATCTACTACATGAACCAGTAAATGAAGTTGAATAGTGAGAATACTTGTGGGAAAGTATTTCTCTACCATACAAACAGCCTCGATAGCATTGAGTTTCGCACTCTCTATGCTATCTCTATTTATCTCTTTAGAAGATATCCACCGTACTAAAGAACTAATTTTATAAATGGTTTTTTGTACATCCTCTGAAAGACAATCTTTTAGGGCTACAAGGAGCACAAACTGTAAAAACTTGTGCCAATCATGAGACTTGAGTCTTGCAAGATCGTCGTTTCGTGTGAAAGCAGTCTTTAGACATCTCAGGCATCCAATAGGTGTACGAAACTCTAAAATTGTTTTCTTCACTTGTTGCTCTTCCATCCTGCGAAGCACCCAAGGAGCTCTTGGTAACGATACTGTTCCGTTGGGCTTAGTAATTTCCCACAACTCTCGCATATGACCTCGCTCTTCTAGGTCGTCCCTTTGTGCTTTGCTTTCTTTCTTTCCGATCAAAGTTTTCCAAAGCATCTCTCCCACATTCTTGAAAATATGCATCGGGTCTACCAAATGATTGATCACAAATTCACTCCAATAAGGGAGTTCATGAAAAATGGACAACCGTTTCATGGCAGCAACTGGATTTTCTGAATCCCACAGTTGTTTCCAATCGCTAGCTTTCATTTGGTGTTGCGCTTGTCGACCAATTTTTCCTTCACGTAAAACATGCCCATCAGGCAAATATCTATGATGTCCTTTATAGATAGTTTTACGTAGTGCTTTGGAATAGCGTGCTTCGAGTCGTGGTCCGCATAAAGGACAAGCATGGTAACCCGAAATCGATAAACCTGAACATTCACCATAACCAGGCCAATCATGCATTGTCCACATAAGTATGCCTTGCACTCACGCATCTCGTCTTCTTATAGGTTGAGACAGGTCACACACAGTGATCCCATCCCATAAAAATGTGCAGTTCTTCCACAAGTGGTGCAAGATATACATCCATGTTTTTTACCTTATACTTACCTGGTACAATAAGAGCTAACAATAAATGACCTTTCTTTGTGGCCAACCATGGTGGGATATTATAATTGACCAAACATACAGGCCATGTGCTCCATGAAGGACTGCGTAATCCAAATGGATTCACTCCATCCATAGCTAGGCCTAGACGTATGGACCGAGGCTTACTAGCAAACTCTGGCCACTTACTATCTATGTGCTTCCAAGCATCAGAGTCAACTGGCACTCGCATTACATTATCTGTAGACCTGCTCTTTGTATGCCATGACATTAACTCAGCTATAGATTTGCATCTAAACATGTTCTTAATTCGTGGAATGATAGGAAAGTGGCGAAGAACCTTTGTGGGGATTGCTTCGCCTATAATGTCTTCTCTAAATCTATTTGCTCCACACTTTGGACATACGTGGAGATGCTCATACTCATTCTGAAAGAGAATGCAATCATTCCGACAAGCATGAATTTTCGTATAATCCATTCCAATGGACTGTAAAAGTATTTTTGCATCTCCACATGTTGGAGGCATGTCATTGCCCTTTGGCAAAATTTGATCTTTAAGAAGCCTGCAACAAGCAATTAAAATGATATTAGTTAATGAAGTTGGTGTGATACAACAATGAAAGCCAATTTGTTCTCCACTTACCTGAACAATTCAGTGACACTACTATCTGACCATCCATAAATGAATTGCAGATTGAGCATCGCGAGTGAAGCACGTAGTAGAGATATCTTTGCTCCATTGTAAAGTGGTAAACGAGCTAATCTTCGCATGTTTTCATATTCTTCATCAACTTCTGATCGTGGAATTTCTGTTGTGTCCATGAAACTCTCGTCGACACCTTCTTCACCATCATGATCTTCGTCCATCTCATAAAATGCTTCAAGCATCTCTTCCATATGTTCATTCTATGTAATATTATTAGTGCTTGCTTCTACGTCTAAGTCCTTTTTTGCTCTTTTTTGTCCACGAGAGGTTATTGGTGCAATGTCGTTTGGGCCCATCTGCTCACCTGGGGGACCATGCGAATGATAGCGTAGGTTTTCCAGTCGACTCCTATCAAAGGATCCATACCCTCTAACATGTGCAGTACAAATCTGTCGTTTTCGATAAAGTTGATACTTGTACTCTGTGCAAGGACATGCCATTCTCTCTTCAGGATCCAAAGAAGCCATCTGCTACAATATAGACATTTTAGAACATTTGTTTTTTTTATTAAACCTAAAAATCTAACTCTTAAAGACCTAAATACTTAAATACCTAAAAAAACTTAAAAGCCTAGTTTTAAAACCCTAATCTATATAGCTATCCTATTTTATCTATATATTCGGATTTTTTCTTGATTGATCCTATTTTATATATATATTTATTTATTTATTCAGATTTTTTTCCTCTTAATTAAGTTATATGTATGCCTAAACCCTAAAACCCTAATTTTAAAGATCTAGACCTAAATTATGTATATTTCTATACACATGTGTATATACATGTATATATGTATTATATGTGTGTGTGTATGTGTGTATATATGTTATGTACGTGTTAAAACCCTAAAACCCTAATCCAAATGACCTAGAACTAAAACATGTATATATATGTATGCATGTGTATATATATGTGTATATGTATATATATGTGAATATAGATAGGTATATAAGTATGTGTGTTTGTGTATTGTATATATATTCACTCTATTTAAAATGATTAAATTTAAACCTATTTTTATATATTTAATCATATATATTTCATTTATTTATTTAAAATACTAGTTCTTATCATATTTTATTATCTATATAATTATCCTACCTTATATATATATTTATTTATATATTCAGATTTTTTCTTTACTTAATGATATTTAATTATATATATTTCATTAAATAATTTAAAACACTAGTTCTTTTTATATTTTTTTATGTATATAATTATCTTATTATATATATATATATTTATGTATATATTTAATTATAAATATTTAATTAATTTATTTAAAACACTAGTTCTTTTTATATTTATTTATGTATATAATTATCTTATTTTATATATATATTTATTTATATATTCAGATTTTTTTTCCTTACATAATCCTATTTTTATATATTTAATTTTATATAATTAATTATATATATTTAATTAGATTATTTAAAACACTAATTCTTTTTATATTTATTTATGTATATAATTATCTTATTTTATATATATATTTATTTATATATTCAGATTTTTTTCCTTACGTAATGCTATTTTTATATATTTAATTATATATATTTAATTAAATTATTTAAAACACTAGTTCTTTTTATATTTATTTATGTATATAATTATCTTATTATATATATATATATTTACTTATATATTTAGATTTTTTTCCTTACGTAATCCTATTTTTATATATTTAATTTTATATATTTAATTATAAATATTTAATTAAATTATTTAAAACACTAGTTCTTTTTATATTTATTTATGTATATAATTATCTTATTTTATATATATATATATATTTATTTATATATTCAGATTTTTTTTCCTTACGTAATCCTATTTTTATATATTTAATTTTATATATTTAATTATATATATTTAATTAAAACCCTAATCTTAAAATTCTAGATCTGAAATCATACTAAACCCTAAAACCCTAATCTTAAATATCTAGACCTAAAATATGTATATTTCTGTATATATGTGTATATACATGTATATATGTATTATATGTGCATGTGTATGTGTGCATATATGTTATGTAGGTGTTAAAACCCTAAAACCCTAATCTTAAATATTTAACCCTAAAACCCTAATCCTATTTTTATATATTTGATGTAAAAAAAAAACTTCAAAATAAAAATAGGATTTTATGTGTGTATGTATGCATGTGTGTATATATGTGTGTGTATATATGCATGTGTACATGTGTGTGTGTATGTATACATGTGTATACATGTGTATGTATGTGTATGTGTGTGTATGTAGGCATGCATGTGTGTGCATGTGTGTGTACGTGTGTGTATGTATGCATGCATGTATGTGTATGTGTGTGTATGTGTATGCATGTGTATACATGTGTGTGTATGTATACATGCATGTGTGTATATGTGTGTATGTATGCATGTGTGTATATATGTGTGTATGCATGCATGCCGGTATATGTGTGTGTATGTATGCATGCATGTGTGTATATGTGTGTATATATGCATGTGTGTATGTATGTGTGTATATGTGTGTGTGTATGTGTATGTATGCATATATGTATATATGTGTGTGTATGTATGTGTGTATGTATGTGTGTATGCATGTGTGTAAATTTATGTGTGTGTGTATGCATGCATATGTGTATATGTGTGTGTGTATGTAAGCATGCATGTGTGTATAGGTGTGTGTATGTAAGCATGCATGTGTGTACATGTATGTGTGTATGTATGCATATGTAAATTAATGTGTATCTTCCTTTCTCTTCTCTCTCTCTCTCTTTCTTTCTCTCTCTCTCTTTCTCTCTCTCTCTCTCTCTCTCTCTCCTTCTCTCTCTATCAATAGCGAATAAAAGAATCACTTACAAGTATGTCCCTCTTTGAATCATTGTCGTCAAAGCATAATGTAGGTTGTCTCTCGTCCAATTCCAAACAATCGATGCCAAGGAACTTCTGCAAAATCAACGAAAAGAGAAATTAGAAACCCTAAAGCATAGAGAAACACAAATGCTAACAGTACGTGCAACACTTACCAAGATGTGAGATCTAAGCCGAGAGAGAGTGTGTGTGTGTGTAGAGAGAGAGATCCGCGTGTGTGTGTGCACAAGACAATGCAGGTTCGCGTGCGCAAGTTCGACAGTAGACCGACAGTACTCAAACACACGCAGAAATGTGAAGTTTTGCTCTCCGGTTCGTGGTATGTTTAAAACTCGCCGCCGGTATAGGCGTCGGTATGGACGTCGGTATACGCGTCGATAGTTGCCAGTAAATTACCGACGCTTATACCGACGCTCATATCGATGCCTATACTGACGCCTATACCGACGCTCATACCGACGCCTATACCGACGCCTATACCGACGCTTATACCGGCGGCTGTGGGCCACACCGACGATCCGTTTAAAACGGTCATACCGACGGTCACTTGACCGTCGGTATCTCTTAGTGAGATTTTCCGAGGGCTATACCGACGCCGACTATGACCGTCGGTATATGCAGCGTCGGTATGTCCCTCATATGTTGTAGTGGCTATTCATTAAATTGACTGATAAAGTTATTATTCTCTTCAATCCAATGGCTAGTAGGAGACTATACAACCAAAAGGTTCTCCACAAACAATGTAGCCATTTTTAGAGTCTTCATTGTATAACATGTTGGAACAAACCTAGTCTTGTGTTTAACTTATCCTCTAATACCTAAATCAATACATTTACTAACTAGGCTTAGGTAGTCCTACAATGTGTTCAATATGCTTTCCCATATCCTATAAGAAGAATAATAGATGGAGAATATATGATATAATCCTTTTTTTGGATTCATCAACATGGGCTATAGTGCATGTGCTACTCCTTTAACATAATGTCTTTACATGAATATCAATGATAAATAATTGATTGGTATCCTTTTTGTACTAGATAGGAATTACAATTATATTACTCTTGCCAAATTTTTCTTTCACTATATGGGAACTAGTCCCATAATGGATTCAAAACCTCTTATACACCATATACAACGTTTGACCTCTTATGTCTCTAGATTTTTTAAGCTGTTAGAGTGTATATACAAAGTAATATGTGCTTCCTAAAGCTTTCTTTGTGTACTATGCAAAACCTTCATATGAGTGCACCACTATCTAAAAAAAATTCTAGTTCAAATCCTAAACACTAAATAGGGAAGTATTTTGAAAGAGCTTAAAGGATTTGCACACAACCTCGAGAATCAATCAACGATAGACAATAAGGAATTTTCCCAACTTACATAATAAATAATGAATCTCCTAGTTATAAGATCAATCCCTATGGCCAAGATGGCTGAGAGGACGTGGAAATTAATGTCTGTATATATAACCATACCAATGTCTAATACTCGAATTCTTAAACTATTCATACACCATAAATGGAGACAGGTTCAATGGATCATCCCAATTTGCCTTATATGAGCATGGATCTAACCATCATCAGTATCTTTTTTATATGTTGAGTCAATTGTCTCTCCATTTTTCACAAAGTTCCCTTTTTATATGAAAACATGTACTATACAATTGTACAAAAAGTTCAATGAAGATGTAATCTTCCATGATAGTGAATGAAATTCTGTCTATGAAGAGTGAATGAAAATAAGTTCTTGTCTAGAGCAAAAGCACTAACTATGCTATGATCCTGTCATCCAATTGGATGCTATAATATAATAATGATGAGAGTTTCCAAACCATGCTAATGCAACATGAGCTTCTCAGACAGAACTTATGTGAACACACTTAGGATCGCTAGGTTAGTTTTTTCCTTTGTTAGAAGTTTTCATTTTAACAGCTTGTATATTCATCTATAGACCTAATGAGTCACTAATCTATGTACATTCACTTGGTAATACATTATTTATATTGTTTTTCTCCAAGCTTCTTCTTCTTCCTTGTTTTTTTTGTGTGCTTCCTAGACCTCAAGCTCTGATAATTGGTATAAGAGTAGGTCCTTGATTTCTCTAGGGCATCGTCGACACCCATCTAGTTAGAGTCTTAGAATCGCATGGAAATTGGTGAGCATACTCAAGGAAATTAGGATTTCAAAAGAGCATCAATATGTGGAGCTAAAACTTTGATGTGAGCTTGTTTTAGCCTTTGAATGTGCTATCGTAGTCACTATGCAAACAATTTCATCCTTTTGTGCCAAACTATATACAAATTTTGGTTCACTAGTAAAAGTATTTCACAGTTTGTTACAGGTCTAGCAGAGCTCGACTAGGTATTTTTGTTCAATGTTTTGAGATATAATCATTTTTTTGCATCATGGTATTTAGTCACTCGCCGTGGCTTAAAGCATTGATGTATTCCATATAATGGTTGTTCATGATAGTTTAGATGGTAATAATTACCCATTGACATACATGATGCATCATGTATTGTTAGCAAAGGACTCTGAAATATTGTGCATGGTGTTGACAAACATGCAACTACACTTGCAAATATAGTGATTGAAGGTGATGCAAATGATGTTGAAGATGATGGTCTTGAATTTCTTGGTCGTGTTATGGTTCTTGTTGCACCTATTACTGAGCAACTTCATTGGGCTGGCTGAGATACACATGCACATGCATTGATAGCTTTGTGTATCTAACATGCCATTATCCCTCACATTCGCTCTTACAAGTCAACAAAAGATGCTTGGGATACTCTTCCAAAATTATACCAATCAACAAATGATGCTCATGTTTCTTACCTTTGAAACCAATTGGAGAGTGAGCATATGAATGAGCAGATTCAATGGACAATTTTTTGACAAAGATCAAAGATTTGAAAGTGTAGTTATTTCTACTGATGAAGTCTTGCCAAATAGTTCACTTGTGCAGACTACTCTTAATGGTCTTCCAGATTCTTATCAAATTTTTTCTTGTACTCTTTGGTTGATGATGACAGGAAATTCAAATGCCTTAAAATTTGAGGATTTAGGTTTAGTTTTGGTCCAAGAAGATCAGTGCAGGTAGAACAAGTCATTTATGTGTGTTGCAAATGAAGCTTTCTTAGATAGTTAGAAGGACAAAGGTAAATGGAGCTCATCTACTAGTAAGAAAAAAATCTACTAATGTTGGATATTCAATGAAGGAAGAAAAAAATGATAAGAGAATAGAAAAGCAGAAACAATTTTGCAAGTATTATAAAGCAAATGATCATATCACAAAGAGTTGTCCTAAACTAGCTACAAAAGATGCAAAGAAGAATGAGGCTGGAATGGTTGTTGCAAAGGCCTCTACACCTCAATCAGAGTTTGCTAATCTTTTTTTAGAATGAATAATGAGCATTTGCAACTCACTGTAGCTATGATCTATCTTCTCAAAATCTTGCTCGATTTGTTGCCAACCTGGAAGAGGGGCCCAATTTCTATCTACAATGTGGCTAGAGATATGCTGGAGAATTACAAGAAGGATAAAGGACGAATTGAATCTATCTGTCCTAGATTAAAGAAGAAATGGAAAGTCAAGTGGACCTATACCCAATGGAAGTGTATTAGGTTAAACTGCATATGGGCATTTCCTAAGTGTATCAAGCACTCATACTTCCAATGGCACATATTACATAATGGCCCCTGGACAAGACACAAGAGAATGAGAATTAACTCAAATAAAGGAAGATGCACATTTTGTGGCACTGTAGAGGATTTACCCCACTTATTTGTTAATTGTTGGCGTACCAAGTTTTTCTGCTAGTTAATTTCTCCGTACATGATGGACTTGACCCTTTGTTAGATATGGAGAAACTTGAACGTTTGGAACATTTGGCTTAGCATGAATAAAAAACTCTTTGGGACTGGGAGGAGAGACTATGTGTTCACCCTAAGTCGTGTTCTACTTGTTGCTGGTCAACAAAGTATTTAGGCCATCAAAGAAACTAAGGATCCCACAATGACCACTGCTGAGATTATGAGGAAAAATCCTATAATTAAATGGAGAGATACACTTCTCTCTATGTACTCAATCGATAGATTTGTAATGGTTATGTCCCTAAATCCCTGCTGATTATAGAACCCCTGTTATAGTCCATGTTTCAGCTGTGTCTAGCTGTTTGTATATGTTTGGCTTGTGCTTTTTGGGATTCTTGCCAAGTGCACATTTTGTAAGCTTCAGTTCATTCTCTCATTTTTGTAATCTTCCTTTCATTTTTTTAAAAACAAAAAATGGAGGTTATGAAATGGAGTCAACCCACCACTTATGTCATCCTAAGCCGGAGAGTGGTTACAACTTACAAGTTACAACTCAGAACATCCGCTGTTCTGTTGTTTGCAGATAAGTTACAACTCAGAACATCCGCTGTTCTGTTGTTTGCAGATGATAGATAGATTGTAGGCCCATTATTGAATTGGAGCTAGGCTGCGTGTAGGAGGCTGATCAGTGATATGAGCGCTGAGAAGGAACGCACTGATGTATAAAAGAAGTCGATGTTGATGTCAGCTTTCGCATGTTCGTTCCCTCCGTGTTGCCACGTCTATAAAGTTATGAAGCGCAGTCATGATTTTCCAACATTTTCCTACATCGTCATTCGTCTCCTCAAACTCCGCACGTCCATTGCCATCCTCAGATGACGTCGTCCTCCACTTCTTCCACCTCTCATGTCGGCCGGCGCGGTCCCTCTCGCCAGCGACTCCCCCGCTTCAGAGGCGTTCGCCGCCGCAGCTGGGGCTCCTGGGTCGCGGAGATCCGAGTTCCGAACAGCCCCGACCGCCTCTGGCTTGGCTCCTACCCAAGCATTGACCAGGCTGCTCGTGCCTACGACGTCGCCAACCTATGCTTTCGAGGCCCCTCGGCTGGCCCTCTAAACCTCCCTGATCTCCTGGTTCCCGCAGAGGTTTCCTCCGCCCTCTCTCTTCCCGCCATCCGCGAACTTGCAGCGCGAGAGGCAGCGCGGATATGCTCTCCTGGTCGTACCTCTGTAGTTGGTGATTCTGATGCCTTGCTCCCGCCGGCCAATAGCAAGCACCAGCCTTCAGATTGTTCCCCGCCCTGCCAATTCGACCTCCTACAGGCGGCACGAGACCCCGGGCTTATTGATGTTCGGTCTTCCTGTTCAAGGGATGGGATTCCCCAGCACAATAGCTCTTCAGATGTCGATACAATGTCGAATTCTAGTGAGGCGTCTCAGCTCGACGCCTGGTTCTCCTTAGAGCTTCGGCCTGAGCTTGATCCACGGCTCCAGCAGTTAGTCAGTTACAGCCTTTATCCAGACGGTGGGAGTTTGTCCAAATCAAGTCTACTTTGACCCGTATATTTTTCAAACATTCTCTCGCCTTTTTTTCAAAAACTGTAGTTTTTTTGAAGTTTTCTTTTGGGCCCATTTTTGATTATGTTGAAATTTAAAATGTTTTGTAATCTACAGCTTTTGCAAATATTGATATTCATCATTGTCGTCCAAGTCGACTCGTCTTTTTGCATGCGTTCAATCACTCATTTGCAATGTCAAACTCCGGAAGTTCGGAACTCGAGATGAGGATAAAACGGTCACCTCAAGAAAAAATAAACCTTCTAGGCCCACGAAATCAAATTTGTTAACTTCTCTTTCAATATATTCCGCCGCATTTCAATTTTTTTAGGGTCATATATATATATTTTTTTAAATAAAGGAAGTTCGGCCTTAGCCTAATCTCCCGGACTTTAATTATAATAAAGAGAAAAAGTTACAAGTGAATGAGACTAGTGCCCATGGGACCCCCCAAATCCCAAAATGCAGGGGAGGAGTATGGCAAGCTACAGGGCATTACAAATGAGGCGGATAAAATTATCATCACCCTCATGTGGGACCCATTTGGGTTTCAACTTGTTGTTTTCGAGGAGATAAATACAGTGATGTCTAAACGGTGGTGATCTCTTGACTCAGGATATTCTTTTACCAAGGAGAAACAAAGATTTCTCGATCGACCATTCCTTAGGGGTTTGGCCAAAATTGACAGCACAACGCTCCCTCCAAATCTTCCAGAGAGCCTCACCTCTGATGGCATTCCACAGCCTCGATGAGCAGCCGATCGCCTCACCCAACATCACCTGTTGCCAGTTGATTTGACGCGTGAGTCTCAAAACTCGGGTCACGTGATGCCAGATAACGCGGGACTTGGGGCAGTCGAAGAACAGGTGAGCTAAATCTTCGATGCACCGATGGCAACGCTTGCACCATGGCGGCACACCACAGATTTTGTTTGCCCTTGCATTGGTCCAGATACCTTTATGCAAGATCTGCCACATGAGAACGGACTTTTTGACCTCAATTAGGGGGTGCCAAATAGACATGAATTTAAGCTCCCACCGAAGTTTGGTCCAAGAAAGGCACCATCTCTTGTTAAGGGTGTGGTGAACATCCAAATCCTCTTTGAAGTTGGGGATTCTGGAAAGCTTCTTACCATTGCTCCATTTGAGGCCCTCCAAGCAAGGAAGATCCTGACCGCAGAGAAGGCGGGTAGTTGAGCGGTCCCAGGCTAAACACCTGCTTTGAAGAAGAGTCCATTCCTCAAAGGTAACTCTAAGTCTCGGATCCAATTCTTCGAACCTAATCCACTGGCTGGTCTCTTGTTTCCAGAGTTGTTTCCACTGTTTGAACCCCTTGTTCCATAACCGCCTTGCAGTTTGGAGGTTCCAAGACTCCACTTCCCAAATGCCACTGATCGGGAACCAAATAGAATCATTTTGTCTTATGCCAGCAGCCCACTTCCACTCATCACTGATTCTGATGAACTGTTTGGCCTTGTTCCAATTCTTCCATAAGGAACACACGAGGCTAGAGCCTTTAGGGAAGACCGGGTGGGGGGAGAACAAAAGCGTGAGAATCCCTAAGTCCTTCCAACCAGGGTGGCCCACAAAGGTAAGGTCTTCCGTGTTTCGGAAGATCAATTTGGCCCAAGAGGACTCCCGATTGCTCCAAGCCTTGATAAGCCACTTTGCAGCCAACTTGTCAGCCAACCCAACAATATTTAGAATTCCCAAGCCCCCTGAGTCTTTAGGGCTAATGCAAGTTTCCCATTTGATTTTGGGAATCCCCCTTCTATTGGGGTCCCCAGTCCAAAGGAAGTTTCTGCAGATTCTTTCCACTTTGGCCAAGTCTTTCTCCTTAGGTCTCCAACACGAGATAAAGTAAATAATTGTAGACAACATAAATGTGTTAACAACCATAGCACGCCCTGCCAGGTTGACTTGCATACCTTTCCACTGATTCAGCTTCCTATCCAGCTTGGATAGCACCCAGTTCCAGCGTTGGTCCATTGAGATATCGAAACCCATCGGAATGCCAAGGAGACGGAAGACTTGACCGCTAGGGATAACTTGACCGCAACCTGCGAGCGCTGGAGAAAGCAAGGGTCATATATTTTATTAGACCTTCAAAAGTTACATTAGAAATGTAAAACGCAGGCATAGGCATGTGTAGATAGCCTTCAAAATTGAATGGCATGGTAGACCGTCAAAACTTGAATGGCATGGTAGACCGTCAAAACACTACACGGTTGAATGTTTAAAAGGCATTGCTATTTTCTGCATTGGGACAAGGTGAAATTTTTTAAACGAAAAAATTGTAAAACAAATTTATTTCCGCCAATCTAAAACTTTGTTTAATACGTTATTTCAGTTAATATAAAAAATAACTCTATATAGCTCTTTGTGTCTTATCATTCATGAATGAAAATCCAAGACAGTAGTTTCAAGCAATTTCTTCTTAATGTATATAATTTTGAAGTCATCATTGTCTCATTTAAAGCCTCAAGTCTCATCATTGATTGTCACTTTGTTTATATAGTTTGAGGATTTGGGCGAAACCTTAGGGTCAAATTTTTTTATAAATCAAAATGCATGCCTCTAGTGCTCCTAATATAAACGTGGCCCTTCGAATTCCCATCTTGGAATATGACTATACTAATATTTGATTTTTGAGCTTAATTGGTGTAATTCTTCATCACAATAGTTGCTTGTGATGTCCATGAAAACTCGAGTCCCAATGATACATTCAAGACATTGGCTATTTTTGCTTACGTAAGTCACATGAAGTTCTCATATATTCTGATATGATGCAAGAATATATGAAAACTAGCTTGCTAGTTCACCTCTTGTCCATTTCCCTAATTACATTTACATTTTTGTTTTACTCTAGTTAAATTTGAAACCCTTTCCATTTAGCTTCATTCTTGTACTCATTCTCCTTTCACGTGCTTTATCCCACATTGGATGTTTTAGAGGAGCCTCCCTCTAAATCTATAAAAGGATTCCCTTTCGTCATTTTCTACTTGGTTAGAAGCTTGAGAGCTCACTCTATATTCTTATCAAGCCATTATTGTGAAAACAAACCCTACATGGGTCTTTGAGGTTTAGTAGTGATTAGTGATGGACCAATCAAATGAGGGTGGTTGCCATAGTCTATACCCTATGAACTACTAGGTTGAAGGAGGGGACAGGGGATAGATTCCCCCTACATAATGAGTTGTCTCTGGAGAGACAAGGAATCTCGTAACCAATCTCTAGGCCAAAAAATTCAAAGTTTTTTGAAAAATTTTAAAAAATCATCATAACATTTGAGGATCAATGTCCCGTTACTTTTTTAGGCCAAAGTGATTTTTTAATCTAAAATTCAAAATTCACCCATGTTTTGGGCCAAAAAAAATGATTTTTTTCAAAAAACCTCAAAAAGAGATATTTCACTCATAAACCTCGCATTTTTATACTTAGGCCCCGAAATACCATCCTTTTTCCACTAGTTTCTCTTTGTAGCACATCATTTCATTCAAGCTCTTGTATTTGTATTCCAATAAATAGCTAAATCTTCAATTTTAAGCTATTCTTGTAGCTTGAAGACCTTGAACTTCAATGGAAACATGTAAAGTTTCTAGGTGACCAAAGATGAAGTTCTCACATAAAGATGTCACAATATCAAAGTTACAGACGAACAATGTCTACAACATGAGTAACCTAAAGGTGCATGGGTGTACATGCAACCTTCTAGAGTTGTGCCTCATAAAGTTAGAGATCATGGAAAATTGGTTCTTCATTGGAGGGCAAAGCTACTTACTTCAAGAAGCACAAAGAAAGTGGGATGCAGGTTTCTATTGTCCAACTTCTTTTTACAATGGAAAGTATGAAACTAAAAAACTATATTTGAATGAGATATCTTATCAAAACGTTTCACCACAAAAACATCATTTCATCAATTAATAAACAAGCCCAAAGGGCTACGATCCCAATCAAGAATCATGAAATGTATACAAGGGGGACAAATCAATCCACACACCCACCCAACATCGCTACATATCTTGCTCCAAGAGGAGGGGATGTAGCAGGGAGAAAACATAAACATGGGGTTAGTGGCTCCAATGGATAGTGTCACCTCTAATGTTAAAGAAGGGGACTTTCTTTTAGACTTGAAGAAAGGCATGTCATTGATGAGCTATGCCATAAGAGTCTCCCTAAAGACCATCCAACTGCCCTAGCATAATGTGGATTAGCTCTAGCCAGAAGTCCTAAACATTCTCGAGTGAAGGAATCGTACATCGCTTGAAGATGCATCGGTGTCTAGTTCTCCAAATAAACCACATGGTAAGGCTATTGATCACCTCCCAATAGGGGTCGCTTACACCACTTCAAGTGAAAATGGGAAGATCCTGAGTGGTGCCAATCCATCCTCTTGAATCAAAATAAGTGTACTGCAAACCTCATGCTCGTAACTGAGGGCCAATCTAGTAAGAGAGCCCCAAGTAACCGCACCCCAAGTGATAGTATTAGGTCCCACACATTAGGTAAGAAGTCTCAATACTTTGCATGGTGGCCACATGTGAGCGATAGAGCATTCTAGAGTATTACTATTTTGAATGCAAGGGGATATAATGGATGGGAGGAGTGTGGCACACACATCATTCATGAGTCTTAGAATTTCAAGTCCTCAAGAGAGAATTTAGGAGTTTTCAAGCAAGTCCTACATTTGGTATTCAGAGCATCTTAGATCATGGAGGGAAATTTTTTTCTCATGAAGCCACCTTGGAGAACCTGACTCATCATCGTGCTCATTATGTGTGCTTCTACCAACCTTCAATGGATGTTATCTGAAGCAAAAAGAAGGTGGAGAAGCCCCTTAGAGGAGAAAAGGCTCCTCCCCCCCAACAAAACTCTTATGCACAAAGTGCACTTAGTCTATTTTTTTCTTATTGTCATTTTTATGACAAAATGCTTCTGAAATTTTTAAAATTACTGCATGTATAAGCATAAAGGTAGAAAAACATATTAAAAATGTTCGTATTTGTCATTTCTTTATGCAAAGGCTTGTGACCAATTATTTTTCGCTGCCATCTTCTTACATTAAGTGCACATAAATACATAAATTGAAAAAGAAAAAACATAAACCCATCAAAAACATAAAAAGAACTTCACTTTTTTCTAATTATTTAGAAAGAAGTGGTTTCACTCTTTGACACAGTCCATAGAGATGGCTCTAGCCTATGAGGACAACCATACGGGCATAGGCCCCTAGGGCTAGAGTGTTGGAGTTAGACGTCTGCGGAAGCATGCAAACAACACAAGGAAGAAGAAGAAGCTTGAAGCACAACACACAATACTGAATGTATTACTAGAGAATGTACAAAGATAAGTAGCCCATTAGGGAAATAGTCATATATACAAGCGGGGGAAAAAACCTCCTAAAGAGGGAAAAAAGTGCCCCGACGGTCCTAGTGTGTTCACATGCATCACTACCTAAATATATCAACAAATCCCCCCTAGGAGTGATTTGGTGAACAAGGAGCTAGCACTCATGTAAAAGGAAGTGCCAAGATATATGGAATCAATCCACAAAAGGAAGTAAGCCCAAAGCTTTGCAAAAAGCTTCAAACTTCTCCCTAGGCAGAGCCTTCATGAAAAGGTCTGCAATGTTCTCCTGCATGGGAACATATGCCAAGTTCATCTCCCCAGCAGAGAACCTCTCCCTGACATAATGATAATGCACCTCAATGTGCTTAGTGTGAGCATGGAACACATGGTTCCTTGCAACTGCAAATGCGCTCTGATTGTCAGTGAAGATGTTGGTGGCAGAAGACTGACCAACACCCAAATTATCCATAAGGCATCTAAGCCACACACACTCAACAGTCGCTGTGAAAGCTTCCCTATACCGAGCCTCACAACTGGAAGTGGCCACAGTAGGCTGCTTCTTGCTCAGGCACGATATGCATGAGCTACCAAGCACGAAGCAAAAACCACTAGTGGACACACAAGTGTCATAGCAACCAACCCAATCAGAGTCAAAAAAATCATGCAAATTTGGCGGTAGTGATCTCCCCTTGGGATAAAACAGACCAAGTATCTAGGTACCACTCAAGTAGCGAAAGATGCACTTAACCGCTTGCAAATTCTTGACTCCTAGTCAATGCATAAACCTGCTCATCTATGAGACAACAAACTGAATATCTGGCCGAGTAATGCATAAGTAAATGAAGCATACAAAAACCCGTTGATAGAAAATAGTATCAAATGCATCTCCAACATCATGGAGACTTAGTCGTAGACCTGTTTCCATAGGACTGGCAATAGGTTTACAGTCTTCAAGGCCAAAATGCTGCAATAATGTGTCAATATATTTCATTTGACACAAAGCCATTCTACCATCAACGTGCCCAAATAGTGATGCAAATGACCCAAATATTGCATAAACTGAATGCCCAAATAGTGATGCAAATGCCCCAAATCAGAGATCTCAAATGAGGCATGCAAATCAACCTTAAAATCAACAATATGCCTCTCATCAGGACTAGTGAGCAACATGTCATCAACATAAACCAAAATGATTAGAAGTAAATCATTAGCACACTTAACATATAAGGTGCTTTCAGTTGGACTATTCTCAAGACTATGTGGAATCAGATAGGCATGTATCTTTTCATACCAAGCACGTGGTGCTTGCTTTAAACCATATGATGCCTTCTTTAACCTGTACACCTAGTTTTCATGGCCTTTTTGCACAAAGCCACGGGGCTGAAAAACATACAGTTCTTCATGCAAGTTACGATTCAAAAATGCTGTTTTAATGTCCAACTTATGTACATTCCAACCGTGATGAGCTGCACGTGCACAGATGCTACGAACAGTAGTCATTTGGCAAGTAGGAGTAAAGGTTTCATCAAAATCAATGCCTCTTTGTTGTCCATAACCCTTTGCAACAAGACTAACCTTATACTTGTCAATTGTACCATCAGGTTTACACTTCAGCTTGTATACCCACTTAGTGCTAATGGCCTTCTTGCTAGGAGGCAAGTCACATAAAAACCAAGTACCATTCTTCATTATAGCATCATATTCAGATTGCATAGCAGCCATCCAATTTTTCAAATTTTGTGCTTCATCAAACGAAACAGGCTCAGTCTCATCACAGAGACTAGATGTAGCCATAACATAACAATCTGATGCAAAAGAGTCACTATGAGAGCCTGAACGAGTATGATATGACAGAGGTGCATCTAATTTGTTGTCCCGCAAAGTTTGCATTAGCCATTTTGGCATAGTTTTTGCCTGCTCAATATTAGCTCTCTCATCAGCAAGTGCATCATGTAAATTTGTATGAGAAATGGAATGATCTACATCATCACATGAAACGTGCAAAGGCTGAGAAGTTGCCCCATTAGAACTAGCATTAGATTGGCCACCTATAAAAAAAGGCAGCAAAGTATCATACATGTCTTCGGAGCTAACAGATGTCTCTTTAGTACATGAAAGCAATGGCTGAATAGCATCTTCCACAAAAACAACATTACGGCTAACCAAAATACGTTTATGTAGACGATAGCCTTTACTTTTAGAACTGTACCCAATAAAAATACATTTTACAATACGTTTATAGAGACGATAGCCTTTACTTTTAGAACTGTACCCAATAAAAATACATTTTATCATCGAATTTTTTGCGATGTTATTCAGGCACTAATGCATATGCCAGAGAACCAAAAACCCGCAAATGAGCAACAGATGGATTGCCATCATGCGAAGCCTTATACGGAGTGATAGATTGCGGTGCTTAAGTCGGACACCTGTTAAGTACATATGCTGCACACATAATAGCCTCAAGCCAGAAACGAGGTGGTAAAGCATGACTCTTGACCATACACCTTGCCATCTCCATGAGTGACATGTTCTTTCGTCCAGCAACTCCATCCTATTGAGATGTATACGACATTGTACACTGGTGTTTTGTCCCATGTTCAACCAGAAATGCATTAAAATTAGAAGACATATATTCCCCCATTCAATCAGAATGGAGGGTGCCCATTTTACATGCTAACAGATTTTTAGCCAAAACCAAAAACTGTTTGAATCACATGAACACTTCGTACTTTGCCTTCAATGGATATACCCATGCATGCCTAGAAAAATCATTGATGAAAGTCACGAAGTAAAAATAATTTCCAAAAGAAGTTGTTTGCATAGGACCACAGACATCACTATGTACAAGATGCAATTTCTGAGTATCCTGAACTCAACCATCTTTTGGAAATGAGGAACACTACATTTTTGCCAAAATACAGCCTTCACAAACATGTTTTCTAGGTGCCTCAAGTTTGGGCAAAGAGGACACCATTTCAGATTTCTATAGCCATAGCAAACTAGCAAAATTCAGATGACCAAAGTGTGCATGCCAAAGCTTTGCATCTTACATAGCCCGAGAATCATGTACTGCACATGCCGAATCATTCATAGATCTTTCGTAGTCTATGCCAGAAGCAATAATCACATCAACATTTGACACATCATAAAGTGTTCACTTGTCATCAACAAATTTCACAAGGAAGCCAATCTTAGCTAAAGCTGAAACTGATAACAGATTCTTCTTGATCCCTCACACAAATAAAGCATCTAACAAAGTGAAAGAACTACCATCAACAGTAGTCAAAATGATCTTACCAACTCCCATGATAGGATAAGAGGAGTTGTTGCACATGTGACACTAGTATTCCCTGTAGGGGTAGGCTCGAGTGAAGGGAAGAAACTGCACTGCGAGGTGATATGTTTGGTCGCCCCATATCAAAGTAGCAAACATCTGAGTCTACTGAAGACATGCACTGCTCATGAGAAGATGGGTCAAAATTGCAAACAATAGTAAATGCCCATTCTTCATCCTACACAAGGTTAGCAGACTCTATTTTTGGAGTAGAGGCCTCTGCAGCAACCATTCCCGCCTCTTTTTTCTTTGCCTCTTTTGTAGCCACTTTAGGACAATTCTCTAGGATATGATCATTTCCTTTACAGTACTTGCAAAAAACTTTCTACTTTTGTGATTTCTTGTCATCTTTGTCTTCCTTCTTCGAATGTGTAGAATTAGCAGATTTTTGCTTACTAGTTAAAGAGCTCCATTTTCCTTTGCCCTTCTGACTAGCCAAGAAAGCTTAATCTGCAACACGCATAATGGACCTGTTCTGCCTTGACTAATCTTCATGCAGCAGAACAGAGACTAACTCCTCAAATGAAAAGGCATTTGGATTGCCTTTCATCATCAACCGAAGAGTAGAAGCAAAGCTTTGATACGAATCAGGAAGACCATTCAGAATGGTCTACACAAGTGAGCTATCTGGTATAACTTTATCAACAGAAATCAACTGTTCCTTCAAGTCTTTGATCTTTGTTAGAACAGACAAAGCTATCAATGCATGTGCTTGAGCATCTATGCCATCCCAATGAATTTGCTCTGCAATAGGTGCAGCAGAAACCACAACACGAATAGGAATATGAAAAATATGATCATCTTCGATACCTTCTACATCAGCTTCAATACCTATAGTTGTAATAGTTGCAAGTGTGATAGGACATTTTTCAACACCCTACACAATGTTCCATAGTCCTTTTGCAACCAATACATGTCGCATCATATAAACCTATAATGGGTAGTTGGTACCATCCAAATTATCCTCAACACCCAACATACGGAATACATCACTGCTTTCAGCCATGGCCAGTGACTAAAATACTTTGATGCAAAAAATTGACTATATCTCAAAAAGTTGAACAAAATTGCCCAGACGAATTCTACTAGACCTGTAGCAGACTTTGAGATGCTTATACTGGTGAACCAAAACTAGTATATATCTTTGGCACAAAAAGACAAAATAGCCTGCACAAGCGCTACGATAATGTATTTTGAAGCCGAAAGAAGCTCAGATCACGATTTCGGCAAAATTCACGCTGAATATGCTCACCAAAACTCATGTGATTCTGAGACTGCAACTGAAGAGATGTAAACGACACCCTAGATGAAGCGAAGACCTACTCTGATACCAATTGCTGGAGTTAGATGTCTGTGGAAGCACGCGAACAACACAAAGAAGAAGAAAAAGCTTGGAGCACAACACACAATATTGAATGTATTACTATAGAATGTACAAAGATAAGTAGCCCATTAGGGCAATAGGCTTATATACAAGGTGGGGGAAAAAAGCCCCCTAAAGAGGGACCGGTGTTCCTGTTGGAACATCAATCTTACACTATGCTTGAGGTGGAATTGATCTACATCAAAGGCTATCGCGTCGAAAGAATATTCGTTGGAGAGTTCTTTTTCTTATGCTCATTTATTGTATTTTTTTGAGAAATTTTTGATGGCTCATTTACTGTTGTAAAAGCCTTGAGATTTACACATGTAAAGGTAGAAAGATAGAGCCCAAATCCCACAAATTTGTGGTGGTTCAAGTTGCCTTCAATCAAGCAATCAAATCACCTAAAAGTAGATCAAACTAGATCTTCACTTTTCCTAGATTATAGGAAAGTGAATTGATTCCCTCCAACAACCATTCCCACCTTCATTTGAATTCAAATTCCACTTGTAGAAGTCGTGGAACACTCCTAGAGTCTGTATAAAGACTTGAAATCACTTGTACATTACATGGAAGCAATATACATACACTTGTGACCATCATTGTCTTGCTCCTTCAATTCTCTGCATCATCTTCTTCGCCAATAGTAATCTTGCAGAGGCTGCTGCTCTCTCTCCAAAGCTCCAAATTGCGTGAAACATGGCTCATTGGAAAGGTATTAGTGCCTAGTTTATGCTATGAAGTTTCATAGCCTTTGGTATAGTAGATTGGGAGAAATCAGAGTTTTTATGTCTCGGGGTCAATCTCTGTGTATTCTTGAAAAATAGGAAGTAGCACCGGTGTCGGGAAGATTTACATCTTCCAATTGATGACCAGAGAAAATGAAAACAACTTAATTGGCGAATTCTAAACCTCTTTTTCACTGTTGAACAATTGTTCTGGATTGAATTAACTACTTTTGAAGTGTTTGCAGGTACAAGAAATGATGAAGAATATGTGTTCATATTAGGGTTACCCTAATTACTCATTTAATGAGTGTTTTAAATTGATACATATCAGACATATGAGTATATACCCCTAGGTTTTCATAAGTTTATATAAGTTAAGTCAGTAGGATTAATCCAAAGGATCTTAAATGATTCCATTGGGTTAATGTTAAGAGTTTAGATGATTTATCATGGGTTAGAGATAGGGTTTTAAAGGGTTTTCATGAAGTTTCTGATGGGTTTAAGTAGGTTTTCTAGGGTTTTAGAATGTTTTAAAGGTTAACACAATTAATATTTAATGAAATTAATCTATATCTAAACATTGGTTCAATGATAAAAATTAAAATATGGTTTGATTAATTATTTAATCATGTATGTGCAATTAAATCCTAAGGTTTGATTTAATTAAAACTTAAACTAAGGTTAATTTAAATGATTTATTTAATTAAGAAAATTAAGGTAATAGAATTTAAATGAAAATGAAGTGGATAATTAATGAGCGGTGTGAGTGCTGTTTAAAGAATGGTGTGAAATAAGTGTGTAATTAAAGTGGATAAAGTGAGTGGTTAAAAGTGTGGTAATTATGTGGGCAAAATCAAAGAGTGGTCTAAATTAAGTATGCATTTAAAGTGCAAAAGTATTTGATGAAAATAATGGTATAAGTAGAGTGTGTAATTAAAGTGGAGAAAAGTCAAATGAAAGAGTGGTGATAAGTGTGGGTAAAAGAATGGATGAAAAATTAAAGTTGAATCAGAAAGAGTGATACACAAAGGTCTCTCTGGGTATATATATGTGTGCTTTGCTCAAGAGTTCCTAATGTTTTTGTTTACAGAAACATTGATGAGTTCAAGCTAATGAAGTAAAGTGAGGAGAAGCAGCAAGATTGAAGATTCATTTAAATTGCAGAAACATTGAAGAATACAATTAATTGAAGTGAAGACAATTGAAGTGAAGCGACAGCCTAAAGATCCATTTAAATCTTATTTCTCATTTATTCAACTATCCAATTGACCAGACATTTATCCAATTATCTAGACTTTACATTTGTATTAGCTTATTAATTCATTTATTCAAACAGTTTAGCATCATATTGTTTCATTAGTGTTTCCATTATTTTCCTTGATGTCTTCTAAGTTAGTTCATGAGTCTGAGCACAGTACTATTGAAAATATTGAAAATGTTCCACCAACTCTAGACAGACCAGAACCCTCTAGCTTACCTAAAAGTTTAGTAGAAGAGCCCATTATGGAAGTTTCAATCTCATATCAGGAAGCTGTTGCTATGTACGAGGCTACCCATCCTTACGGTCCATAGCTAGTTAAAACTATTTACTTTTGGTAAGAAAACTTTAGTTTCAGTCATAGAATTAGGTAATTTATATTGTTTTGTCATTAGAACCCTTATTTCCTTAAGCCTGAGTCCGCTATAGACACCCTGCGTGTGCCGAACGATTTAGGCGGATGACTTGATCCACCATCCGAGCATCTCTCACGACCCGACATTTGGTGAACCCGACGTGAACAAACGGCCTTGCAGCTCAGGTATAAAATTTAAATTTTTCGTGCATGTGCATACATGATATCGACAGGTTGGATTGCAGAAGCTTCTTCATCCGTGGGAGCAGTGGCTTTGTCTTTGACTCCTTGCACTCTTCTAGGTGTTGAGGGCTGTTACCTAGGGAACTGAGCGCCTCCACGAAGAGTGGCAAGTAGCTATCCTCATCTCACCACCCCTTTTCATCGACATTAGAAGCAAGAACGTTTGCACAATCATCCATTAGCAACTGATGTATTAGATTTTGATTCTATTAAAAATTGTATAAACTTATACACAAGTCACTCTTTAAGCCTCTTCTTCGCTTCAGATTCCAGGTATTTATATTTGGATTCTTTTTGCTTGCACATAATTAAATGAAAATGACATCTAATGTAGAGAATCTTCTGCATGATATGGAAGCACGATTAATTTCATCTATAGATTTAAAGCTTAATTCCAAGTTTGAGTCCTTAAACTCGTTTCTTTCAATCTTAACTACAGTAGTATCTGATTTTAATGCAAATCTTAAGTCAATAGATACTCAATTTGATTACGAGTTTAGGAATTTAGAAGGAATTCTTCATTATGAACTCTCAAATTTGAATGAAAATATGGAAACAATAGCAAATCATGTAAAAGAAATTTCATCATTCAAAACAATTGGTCATGAAATTGCAAGTTTAAAAGAGAACATTGAAAGGTTAAACAATCAAATACACGAAAGTGCTACATGTGAATGCAAAGATAGATATCAAGTACGAGTTCAAAGTAGATCTATGTATTCTATTGACCAAAATCCTTTACCCGATCATAGAAAAGTTGATCCTAAGGCTTTATATCAAAGACCGAAGAGAACTGTAAGATGCTTCTGGTGTGACCAACTAGGTCATACTTATGGGAATTGTATGGCCTATGAGAAAGCATGTAGCCAACAATTGGTATTAGAAAGTGAACAGAAAATATGTGATTATCAAACGCATCTACCATTGAGATTAAACTTAGGCAGAGGAGGAATGATAGACTATTTTGACCAAGAAACATTTAGTCCTAAAACCAAACTTCAAAAACAATGGAAACCTAAGAGTCATAAGGAGAAAAGCAATGTATGTCAATTACATTCTATGAACACCAAGATTATGCCTAAATGTGAATGTTTGGACAATGATCAAAACCTTATTAAACCTAAATCTATGAATAACATTGATCTTCAAATTAAATCTAAGGATCAAGATACATTGAAAAAGTTTAAGAAAGAAGAAGATGTAAAGATAAAAGATGATGAAAATGAACAATCAATTGATGGAAATATAGATATACAGGCGGTTAAAACAGAACCTAAAGTCATAGAAATTGACAATAAATGTGATCAAAATAAAAATGATGAAAGAATAGTACAAACATCTGAAGACAAAAATCTTCAACTTCAATCAGAACATGACAAGAATATGGGAAAATGGGTACAAGAAGCCATATGGAAGATTGAAAATAATATCAAAAACTCATCTAAAGGTAAGAAAAAGGAGAAGAATTTAAGTGAATAGTTTTATTGTGATGGAATTGTTTATTGAAGATAAAACATTTCAAATTTTGATTTTTTCTTGCTGCATATATACTGTTTTCCTAAAAATTGAGAAACATATACCTAAATTGTTTAGTTTTAATGTTTGAAAAGCTAATTACAAACTTATGATTAAGTTTACATTACGATTTGTTTAATCAAAAGAATTCTAAAATATGAAAACACAAAGTTTGTTTCAAATTAAACAAAAACATGTTTGTAATTATGCTTGCAAATGATTTTGATCAATATGCTTGTCATTTCCTAAACTTATGATAAATTTATGATTTTTTTTCTTTCACAAATAAGAAGAAATCTATTATGAAGAACAATTATGAAGAATATTATTATGATGAATATTTTGCACAAAATGATCTTTGTTTACAACAATTATGATGATATACTTTTAAAAGAAAGAAATATATATGATATAAATATGATCATGATAAATATGAAGAACATGAAAAAAATGTTACAATATGAGGATGATTTTATTGATATACCATATGATGAGTAAGAGGAACTTTTATAATCCAGATATGAATTTTTCATTGATATAAAAAAAATGGTGCTCATTTATAAAGATACAAGTTAAAAACTTTGAACATTTTGATTTTTCCTAAATTTTATGAACTTTGTTTCATAGGTTGAAAAACCTATTTAAAAAAAAATAATTTAAGAATGCATTATTTATGATAATAATAACCACTATGAATTTCTTATGATGAAATTTGTGACATGATGAAGATGAATCTGATAGAATATATGAATTTATATTTGCAAGATAAATGATAATGAAGATTACTTGTTTTGTAGCTTCTATTTTATAAGTGATTACAGATTCTGAAGATGCATTGATCAAAGCAATTGAAGATGTTATGCCAAAAGTTCTGATGAATTTAAAGAGAGCAGATTGAAGATGAAGCAGATTGAAGATAAAATTGATTTTAGGTTGTATTTTTCTTTGTCTTAAAGTTTTGTTTTACGTACTTTATTTGCATTCATATAAAACTAATTGATAAAATCTGGAATGAAAAATATTATTTTATAAAGGACTCTATTTAACCATATTAGGGAAATAAACATAATTTATATTTCTACATTTATAGATTAAGTGAGATTTGTTAAAAAATAGAAGGATTTGTAGTTCATTTAGATAACGAAAGTAGTTGTATATGTGTAGGAGCATATTGTTGCATGATTCATGTCTGTGAAAACCTAGATCTTTCTTGTCCATGCAGCTAGATCCTTAGCTCGGATTAAGGGGTTAAGCCTTTCCCCTTTAAAACAAAAAAGTAGCGAAAAAAAAAAAAAGAATATTGACATGGAAGTTATACCTTCTTCCACCCCAAAAAGGTATTTACATTTATTATTGATATGAAGTTTACATCATATTTATATGAAGAAAACTAGTTGTGAAAAAACACATCTAGTGATTAAAATTGGGCATACAAGGCGGCTGTCTATCCAAGTAGATTTAGTAGATTCTTTGGCATGCTTGATTGCTCATATGTGAATGCATATATATGACGAAACCTGCATTTGAATGAATGAAAATGAATTCTGTTTTATACTAATCTTTACATAGTTTATAAATGGAAAAAAATGTAAACTAATGTTTGTTGACTGAAAAGGTTAATAGTTTACCTTTATACTTTAATATGTTTTCATTGCCAGATGTAATTGAAATAAACTTCATGTGCATGTTGAAAAGATTAAAAATTTGATAATTTAAAATATGTTTATAAAAGAATTTGATGATGTTCTATGATTTAATTTCAGGATAATCATTGAACATGCTGCTTCCCTCAATCTGCAAGTTGGCCCATCGAGGACGATGTGCAGGTTTGGTGGCGGTGGATGTCGGGAAGATTTACATCTTCTAGTTGATGACCAGAGAAAATGAAAACAACTTAATTGGTGAATTCTAAACCTCTTTTTCACTGTTGAACAATTGTTCTGGATTGAATTAACTACTTTTGAAGTGTTTGCAGGTACAAGAAATGATGAAGAATATGTGTTCATATTAGGGTTACCCTAATTACTCATTTAATGAGTGTTTTAAATTGATACATATCAGACATATGAGTATATACCCCTAGGTTTTCATAAGTTTATATAAGTTAAGTCAGTAGGATTAATCCAAAGGATCTTAAATGATTCCATTGGGTTAATGTTAAGAGTTTAGATGATTTATCATGGGTTAGAGATAGGGTTTTAAAGGGTTTTCATGAGTTTTTGATGGGTTTAAGTAGGTTTTCTAGGGTTTTAGAATGTTTTAAAGGTTAAAACAATTAATATTTAATGAAATTAATCTATATCTAAACATTGGTTCAATGATAAAAATTAAAATATGGTTTAATTAATTATTTAATAATGTATGTGCAATTAAATCCTAAGGTTTGATTTAATTAAAAATTAAACTAAGGTTAATTTAAATGATTTATTTAATTAAGAAAATTAAGGTAATAGAATTTAAATGAAAATGAAGTGGATAATTAATGAGCGGTGTATGTGAGTGCTGTTTAAAGAATGGTGTGAAATAAGTGTGTAATTAAAGTGGATAAAGTGAGTGGTTAAAAGTGTGGTAATTATGTGGGCAAAATCAAAGAGTGGTCTAAATTAAGTATGCATTTAAAGTGCAAAAGTATTTGATGAAAAGAATGGTATAAGTAGAGTGTGTAATTAAAGTGGAGAAAAGTCAAATGAAAGAGTGGTGATAAGTGTGGGTAAAAGAATGGATGAAAAATTAAAGTTGAATCAGAAAGAGTGATACACAAAGGTCTCTCTGGGTATATATATGTGTGCTTTGCTCAAGAGTTCCTTATGTTTTTTTTTACAGAAACATTGATGAGTTCAAGCTAATGAAGTAAAGTGAGGAGAAGCAGCAAGATTGAAGATTCATTTAAATTGCAGAAACATTGAAGAATACAATTAATTGAAGTGAAGACAATTGAAGTGAAGCGACAGCCTAAAGATCCATTTAAATCTTATTTCTCATTTATTCAACTATCCAATTGACCAGACATTTATCCAATTATCTAGACTTTACATTTGTATTAGCTTATTAATTCATTTATTCAAACAGTTTAGCATCATATTGTTTCATTAGTGTTTCCATTATTTTCCTTGATGTCTTCTAAGTTAGTTCATGAGTCTGAGCACAGTACTATTGAAAATATTGAAAATATTGAAAATGTTCCACCAACTCTAGACAGACCAGAACCCTCTAGCTTACCTGAAAGTTTAGTAGAAGAACCCATTATGGAAGTTTCAATCTCATATCAGGAAGCTGTTGCTATGTACGAGGCTACCCGTCCTTACGGTCCATAGCTAGTTAAAACTATTTACTTTTGGTAAGAAAACTTTAGTTTCAGTCATAGAATTAGGTAATTTATATTGTTTTGTCATTAGAACCCTTATTTCCTTAAGCCTGAGTCCGCTACAGACACCCTGCATGTGCCAAACGATTTAGGCGGATGACTTGATCCACCATCCGAGCATCTCTCACGACCCGACACCGGTGAATATCGCATTCATTCTTAAAGCATATTTTGCTTATTCCTTATACTTTTGTGCATTACATACACTCAACCTTATGTGTATCACTCCCATAAAAGGATTTTTTCTAATTGTAATCACGCTGGTAGCTATGGGCATTTGAAGTTCATTGTCTCTTCCATAGATAGTAAGTTTTCTGAGCTAGTCGACCCGCGGACCTATCTGTTTTGTATTGACTCATTATCCTTGATGCTCCAAAGTACATAGTGTGTTTCTTTGCACGTATCGCATGCCTATAAGGTCTACTTGAGTCTCCATAAGCTCAAGGGCTGGTCTTGTGCCGGTTGGCTTGACCAAACTTCGTCACTTTGAAACGCACTTTTCTACCTTCTACAAGCTTCTCCAAGTTCTTTCAGTGGTATCAGAGCTAGATCAAGATGGGTGATGGCTTTCCCTCAATGATTGAGAAGCTTGATTGACACAACTACGCGGCTTGGCAAATCAGTATGGAGGCCTATTTGCAAGGTAGAAATCTTTATGGAATTGTAGCAGGTGATGAAGCTATGCCTATTCTGAGATCCAAAGGAGGACCTACACAAGAGGATACAGATAAGCTCACACTTTGGTGCGCAAGGGATGCTCAAGCAAGGTCGTACATACTAAAATCTATCTGTGACTTCCTATTACCACATATTAGAGGATGCAAGACATCTTAATAGAGTTGGGATGCCCTCAAAGGCTAATATGCAAACAAAATAAAACAATATCTTGAAAAATGGAACTTGGGAGCTAGTGGATCGACCCTCTCAGCATAAATTCATTAGCACCAAGTGGCTATGGAAGCTAAAGTACAAGGCTGATGGTACTCTTGAAAAGTACAAAGCAAAACTTTTTTCACATGGCTACTCATAAGTTGAAGGCATTGACTTTTGTGAATCTATTATGAATTATGGAATGTGTTGAACAAGGAACTGTTGAAGTGTTAATTTATTTATATGTATTAATGTGTTTTGGTGTTTTTGATATAGCATTTGAAGGCTTGTGAGGGTGTGAAAGGTGTGACAAGACGGACATCAATAACCCAATTTATAATTTATATGTTTGTAAATAAACCCACGTAGAGCATTCTATTTTTAGAAATAGTTAGTAAAGTAGTGGTTAGGATAAGGATGGCTGACCGTGATTTCTATTATTAAAAGCAAAAGCTCTCTACAAAAGAGGCCAACTTTTACTTTCATGCGTGATTTTTGAAGCCGCTCTCATGTAACCATGATTTTGGACGTAATACAAAATCCTATAAATACATGCAATTTGTGGAATGTCAAAACAGAGTGCGTGGGGGGAGATTGCACCCAATACTGTTTTCTGTCTCTTCTCCTTGCATATATATTTCTCTATGTGTTTATATCATTCATAACCTATGTGTGCATGAATTAAGATCCTGATAACACTGGTATCAGAGCTTTGTGTGTGTCACTATGGAGAGTCTATTTCTTCTCATTTAAGAATTTGATTTTTGTTTCGCTATTCTTTGTTTGCAATTTTGATTTCGATTCTGATTCCATTTCTATTTTCGTTTCCATTCTCAATTTTTGTTTTCCCCCTGTTCTTGTTTAAGTTTCAGTTCCAATTCCAAAACCTACGTTGACGCCTACATTTACTCCTTCAACTTACTCCAAGGCATCGACTAAGGCATAGAATTTAGGCATAACTAAGGTATTATTTTGGCATCTTTGGCACCCATGGCTCCCTTGGAAACCGTTGGCTATGCGCGAACCAATTTTAATTTATGAGTGGAAATAAGGAGTTTTATATTCACCAAGTGTTGTCACTCTAGTTCTCTTTTCTTATATTTAACATAGCTTGCATCTCTTTCTTACTTTTTCAATTATTAAAAACAACCCTTCCTTTTACATTTTAATTCAAACAATCTTAAAATTATTTTTACATATCTAGCAAGAGGGTTTTGTTCTCTACATACCAATGGACTATTGATATATTTAGGTAGTGATGTGTGTGAACACTCTAGGACCGCCGGGGCACTTTTTTCCCTCTTTAGGAGGTTTTTTTCCCTCGGCTTGTATATACACGCATTGCCCTAATGGGCTACTTATCTTTGTACATTCTCTAGTAATACATTCAGTATTGTGTGTTTCTGCTCCTAGCTTCTTCTTCTTCCTTGTGCTATTCGCGTGCTTCTGTAGACGTCTATCTCCAACAATTGGTATCAGAGCAGGTTGTCGCTTCATCTAGGGCACCGTCAACACTCCTTCATTTGCAGTCTAAGAATCACACGAATTTTGGTGAGCATACTCAGCGTGTTTCGGAGATCAAAACAGGTTTGCTTTGTGGTGCCGAAATCACGATCTGAGCTCGTTTCGGCCTCCGAATGCACTATCATAGTGCTTGTGCAGGCTATTTCATCTTTTTGTGCCAAAGGTATATACCAATTTCTGTTCGCCAGTTCAAGCGTCTCGAAGTCTGCTACAAGTCTAGCAGAACGCATCTAGGCAGTTCTGTTCAACTTTTTGAGATACAGTAAATTTTTTGCATCAAGGTATTTTATTCACCGGCCATGGCTGAAAGCAGTGATGTATTTCGTATGTTGGCTGTTGAGGACGAGTTGGATGGTACCAACTACCCATTATGGGCTTATATGATGCGACATGTATTGGTTGCAAAAGGATTGTGGAACATTGTGTAGGGTGTTGAAAGACGTCCTGTTACACCTCTGGCTACAAGTACTGCAAATACAAGTGCTAGAGCTGATGAAGATGGTGTTGAAGATGATATTTCGCAGATTCCTGTTCGTGCTGCTGTTTCTATTGCACCTACTGCAAAGCAGATTTGCTGGGATGGCAGAGATGCCCAGGCACATGCATTGATAGCTTTGTCTGTCAAACGTGCCATTATTCCTCATATTCACTCTTGTAGAATAGCAAAGGATGCTTGGGATACACTTACCACATTGGACTAGGCTAGGAATGAGGCTCGTGTTGCTTACCTCCGAAAACAGTTGGAGAGTGAGCACATGAATGAAGGTGATTCTATGGATAGTTTTTTGACAAAGATCAAAGACTTGAAGGAATAGTTGATTTCTGCTGATGAGGTTATACCAGATAGCTCACTTGTGCAGATCATTCTGAATGGTCTTCCTGATTCATATCAGAGTTTTGCTTCTACTCTTCGATTGATGATGAAAGGCAATCCAAATGCCTTATCATTTGAGGAGTTAGTCTCTGTTCTGCTGCAAGAAGATCAGTCTAGGTAGAATAGGTCCATTATGCGTGTTGCAGATCAAGCTTTCCTGGCTAGTCAGAAGGGCAAAAGAAAATGGAGCTCTTCTACTAGTAAGCAAAAACATGCAAATGCTGCACATTCGAAGAACCAAGACAAAGATGAGAAAAAATCAGAAAAGCAGAAATTGTTTTGTAAGTACTGTAAAGGGAATGATCATATCATAAAGAACTGTCCAAAATTGGCTGCTAAAGAGGCAAAGAAGAAAGAGGCTAGAATGGTTGTTGTAGAGGCCTCTACACCAAAAACAGAGTCTGCAAATCTTGTGCAAGAAGAAGAATGGGCGTTTACTACTGTCTGTAGTTTTGACCCATCTTCTCATGAGCAGTTCATGTCTACGGTAGACTCAGATGTTTGGTATTTTGACAGTGGGGCGACCAAACATATTACCTCGTAGCGCAGTTTCTTCTCTTTACTTGAGCCTGCCCCTATAGGGAATACTATTACATGCGCCAACAACTCCTCTTATCCTGTTATGGGAGTTGGTAAGATCATTTTGACTACTGCTGATGGTACTTCTTTCACTTTGTCAGATGCTTTATTTGTGCCAGGGATCAAGAAGAATCTGTTATCAGTTTCTGCATTAGCCAAGATTGGCTTGGTTGTGAAATTTATTGATGACAGATGTACAGTTCATGATCTGTCAAATGGCGATGTGATTATTGCTTCTGGCATTTTATGTCGTGGGCTGTATAAGCTCATCGACTATGAAAGATCTGTAAATGATTTGGCATGTGCAGTAAATGATTCATAGGCTATGTCAGATGCAAAGCTTTGGCATGCACGCTTTCATCATCTGAATTTTGCTAGTTTGCTACGCCTGCAGAAATCTGAAATGGTGTCCTCGTTGCCCAAACTTGAGGCACCTGGAAAACATGTTTGTGAAGGCTGTATTTTGGGCAAAATGCAGCGTTCATCCTTTCCAAAAGATGGTTCAATTCGGGCTACTCAGAAATTGCAACTTGTACATAGTGATGTCTGTGGTCCTATGCAAACACCTTCTTTTGGGAATTATCTTTACTTCGTGACTTTCATCGATGATTTTCCCATTCATGCATGGGTATATCCATTGAAGGCAAAGTCGAAAGTGTTCATGTGCTTCAAACAGTTTTTGGTTTTGGCTGAAAATTTGTCAGCATGTAAAATGAGCACCCTCTGTTTTGATCGAGGGGGGGAATATATGTCTTCTGATTTTAATGCATTTTTGGCTGAACGTGGGATAAAACACCAGTGTACAGTGTCGTATACACCTCAATAGAATGGAGTTGCTGAACGGAAGAACAGGTCTCTCATGGAGATGGCGAGGTGTATGGTCAAGAGTCAGGCTTTACCTCATAGTTTCTGGCTTGAGGCTATCATGTGTGCAGCATATGTACTGAACAGGTGTCCCACTAAAAGCACTGGAGTCTATCACTCCATATGAGGCTTGGCATGATCGCAAGCCATCTGTTGCTCATCTGCATGTTTTTGGTTGTTTTGCATACGCATTAGTGCCTGAACAACATCGCAAAAAATTGGATGATAAAGTAGAAAAATGTATTTTTGTTGGGTACAGTTCTGAAAGTAAAGGCTATCATCTGTATCATCCACGGACTAAACGCATTCTGGTTAGCCGTGATGTTGTTTTTGTGGAAGATGCTATTCAGCCATTGCGTTCATGTACTAAGGAGACATCTGTTAGCTCCAAAGACATGTATGATACTTTGATGCCTCTTTTTACAGGTGGACATTCTAGTGATGGTCCTAATGAGGCAACCTCTCAGCCTTTGCAGGTTTCATGTGATGATGCAGATCATTCCATTTCTGATGCAGATTTACATGATGCACTAGTTGATGAGAGAGCTGATATTGAGCAGGCAAAAACTATGCCAAAATGGCTGGTGCAGACTTTGCGTGAAAGCAAATTAGATGCACCTCTGTCATATCCTACTCATTCAGGCTCTCATAGTGCCTCTTTTAGCTAAACTATTTGGATATTAGTGCCACTTCCCATTCTCAACGAGCCATGGGAGCAGATCTCTATGGATTTTATCATAGGTCTACCTATCATTTCATCACATAATGATATGATTTGGACAATAGTTGATAGATTTAGTAAATATGCATATTTCATTCCATGTAGAAATTTTTTTTTTGCACCTCATGCTGCAAAATTATTCATCAAATGCATTTTCCCACATCATGGATTTCCTAGAGTAATGTTATCTGATTGTGATGTTTGTTTTTGCAATCATTTTCGGGTTGCCTTATTTCATCATTTTGGTTCTAAAATAGATTTACTTTTGCATTTCATCCTGAAAGTAATGACCAAAGTGAGGCTACAAACAATACTATTCTTGATTTATTGTATTCTTATTCATTAGATAGTCCCACTAAGTGGGATGGAAATTTGCCATTGCTTCAATTTGCTTACAATAACACCACACATACCACTACTGGATGTGCACATTTTGAAATTCTTTATGGTAAAAAGCTTCCCACTCCCTTGTCACTCACCCAAACTAATATTCTGATGGCTGATTCTATTTCTCAAGAACACATTCCTAGACTTCAGGATGTTCACGAGCACATTAGGAAAAGTTAAGAACGTTATACACGTAATGTCAATACAAAATGATTAGCCAAGGAATTTAAGGAGAATGAGATTGTATGGTTATGTATTATTCAAATATGTTTGAAAAATATTTTGCAATATCCTAAAATTAAACTTACACCATGCTGTTATGGACCGTTTTGCATTATACAAAAAATTAATGATAATTCATTCAGATTAGATATACCATCTCGTTGGAATATACATAACTCTTTTCATATTAATTTACTTAAACCATTTAACGAAACTTTACCACTCACTCCACTTCTTGATGACCCTCCTTTAATTGAAGAACAATCTGAAATCTTAGTTCCTTAAAATAATTGATCATAATGTCACTACTACATGCATAAGTACTCAGTATCATCAATATTTAGTTAAGTACAAAAATCATTCTATTGAAGAATGTCAATGGATACATAAAACACAATTAACACCCCATTATGCATATCATATACATTTATATATGTGTTGAACAAGGAATTGCATGGGGGAGAGGATTGCACCAAATATTTAATTTTGTCTCGTCTCCTTGCGTATCTATTTTTCTATGTGAGATGCTAAGCCATATTTCCT
This sequence comes from Ceratopteris richardii, assembly GCA_020310875.1. Taxonomy (NCBI): domain Eukaryota; kingdom Viridiplantae; phylum Streptophyta; class Polypodiopsida; order Polypodiales; family Pteridaceae; genus Ceratopteris; species Ceratopteris richardii. Next base: position 101,188,875 of record CM035435.1, read on the forward strand.
ATTCTCACACTTACTATGAAAGGAACAAAATATCTAGGAGACAAGTTTTGACATGGTCTCATCATCACCTTCTTATATCAAAATGGAACTCTAAGATAGGATTACTTGTCTACTTCCAAGTCAATACATCTTCTTTCAGCATATGCTCTAGCTCTATCTCTAAATCTCCTAATGTTTCCATGTGCTAGTATAATAATATCATTCATCTCCTCTAAGAAGTTCATTGTAGTTGACACTCTCTCATACTAGAGTTATACTAGAATTTACTCATGGAAACTCATCATAATTGGATGATGTTTGATGGAAGAATGCTTGAAAGTATCACATGAAAAATATGCAATAGCTTTTCTTTCCATGTAGCCTTTTCTTCATTCATATGCACACATATAACCTCTAGGAGGATTGCTAACCAAATAGAGATCCTTGACCATGCTCGTGGTAAATTCTATTTCCAACCTTTTGAGGGCTATTTGTTAAAAGTGCTTGATAAAGTTCTTATTCTCTTCAATCCAATGGATAGTAGGAGACCATATAGCCAATTTAGGTTCTCTACAAAAAATGTAGCCATGTTTAGAGTCTTCATTGTATAACATGCTAGAATAAAGCTAGTCTTTTGTTTAACCCATCCTTTAGTACCTCAATCAATAAGTGCCCTAACTAGGCTTAGATAGTCCTAAAATGTGTTTGATATGATTTTACATAGCCTACTAGAAGACAAAGAGATGGAGAAAATATGTTATCCTCCATTCTTTAGGTTCATCAACATAGGCTATGGTCATTACAAGGAATACGGGCATAACAATGGTTAACACCACACATTTTCATTGCTACATGATGTTGGACCGGGTGTCGAGCCAACACCATCATCTAAAAGTCATTAATCTCGACGTTATTTCCAATGTTGTTTCCAATGCTTGTAGCGATGTTCATGAAAGCGTCGCTAACTGAGCGTCATTTATACGACTTATAAAAGAGCTTCACATATGCAATGCTCACTTGCATCACTTATGTGATGCTTTGCATGATCCCATAGATGACACTTTTACGTCGTTTATGTGACAATAGTGTTTGATCAAAGTAAAAAACAAAACATTGGATTGCTCTTCAATCATCGTTTTACGTGCATCTGATCGAAGAGCTCTCCAATGTTCAGATCTGCTTTACACATACAAGCTCCAACAATCTCTTTCTAAGTCTCTCTCTTTTCTAATCTCTCTCTTACTGTCTCTCTCTCTCTCTGTTTCTTTCTTTTTTGACCTCTATCGATTTGTTTCTCTATCTCTCTCTCTCTCTATTGTAGGTTATTCAAGAAGTTCACCAATCATAAAATATGGCTAATTAGTGAAAGTAAAATTTTCATTTTTTGTATATCATTTAAATTGATTTATTTTCATTAATTAACATACTCATACTTACTCATTGATATGCACATATACACATATACATGACCATGCATGCTCACACATATAAACACACACATACACATGCACATACACATGCACATGTACACACATACACATGCACATGCACATACACATAAACACACATACACACACATAAACCTACACACACATACACATGCATATGCAAAAACATATCTATAGACACATAAAAGGACATGCATGCATGCATTATTGCATATAAAGATACACATACACACATTAACACATATGTATACACATGCATATGCACATTCACATGCATACACATACACATGGGTGCAAATACACATGCACATAAACACACATATGCACATATGCTTACACATACACATGCACATACATACATATACACACTCATACACACACATACACACATATACACACACATAAACATGCATATATACCTACACATACACATACACACACATACATACACTTATACACATACACATACACATGCACATACACACATATACACACACATACACATATACTCACGTAGACATACACCTACACACATGCATATGCATAAAACATATCTACATGCACATATACACACACACACACAAATACACACATATACATGCATATAGACACACTTATACAAATATGGATATATATACCTACATGTGCATACATACATTTTATACACACACAACTACATGTACATGCATACATACATACAAACACACAAATAATATTAATGAATTATATAATTAAAGTAATAAATATTAATAAAAATCATTAGAACAAGACTTTTCATTATTTAGTACCATAGACACAATTCAAAACATAACTGGAATGAGAAAATATATAGATACAAAAAAATATGTATATCAATGTAAAATATATATCCAATATAATGTATAAGCCATCCTGATTATGATCATGCACATCATCATGTAAGTCCTCATTATCGTGATCATCCTCATCATCATGATCATCTGCATGATCTGATGTATTTGCCATGGCATCATGGATAGAAGTGTGAGCCCTCTGTCATGATCGCGATTGTTGTACCTCCATCTATCTCTCCACCTCATCCGTATCTGCCCCTCCATAACACTTGTATATAACATACAACAAACATAAATAAATAAAACATATAAAACATCAATAAAAATAAAATTAATTATATGAAATTTAATAATACTCACAAAAGCATTTGGATGATCTCACACGTACTCAGTGAGACATCGATATCCACAATGTGTAGCGAAATTGATTTCCTTTTTTGTAGGATATTGACCATAATCCTTTCACTGCATTGAAACAAATAAAAAGGATTAATGATTAACTAAAATAAAAAATATAGTTTCAATAATACATATACTTACAAATGTAGTTAAAAAATCATGATGGCCCATTTGAACCAAGTGTGATGTATGACCTAACTCAACCCTCTTCTTTACAGTAGTCTGCATTTATTTAATGAAACAAAAATACATAGATTAAATGTAAACCATTTATAGAGCATATGAGAATGATAAGTCACAATAATTTAAACTATTAATTTTTATACCTTTTGTTGGGGAAAAGATTCTTGAAGATGTCGGTGTCTGTGAAAAAACTGCCATGTCTTAAGTGGTATGTTTGGTATTCTCGTATTTTCTTCTACCATAAAATATCCCTTGCTATTTTAATCTCAATTAAAAAAAGGATCAAAATATAAAATAACTTTAAATTTATAAACATGCATACATAGACACACATACATACTTACACTTACACCTACATACACATACCCACACATACACATACACACACATACATACTAAATACATACCCACACACATACATACACACACACATACATGCATACACATGGACATATACATACACTTACACATACATACATACACTTACACATACATATACACACATACATGCATACACATACACATATGCATAGACTTACACATACATACATACCCATCACAAGGAAGGAGATAAGGAAGAGAGCTCACACTCACACTCTCACAATCAAAGAGAAGCACACATAGATTGAGGCAAGGAAGAATGATCTTCTTCTTCTTCTTATATTACATAAAAGGAATGTACAAGAATGACATAAAAACAACAATACAACACGTGCAATACATAAAGAGCAGTACATAAGGGAAAATCCTAATGTTCATAAATGAGTGAGCTGGCAAGGAAACAAATATGCCATCATTCTTGGCAGATAAATCTAGTAAAGCACAATAAAGTATCCCTGACATATATCAGCATGACCACTATACATGTTAGAGAAATGAAAAAGTCATACATGTCATCCTAGATCATCACATGTTGAGCTTGATATCTCAACACTCCCCCTCAAGCTCAACGTCATGTCCTGCAATCCAAGCATCTTCCGAAACTTCTTCAAGTTCTCTGCTCGAAGTGCTTTAGTGAAAATATCAGCAATATGCTCATCTGTTCTCACATAAACAAGATCAATATCACCTACTAATACCTTCTCTCCGATGAAGTGATAATGTAGCTTGATATGCTTTGTTGTAGCATGAAACATAGGATTTCATGCTAAATGTATGTTGCTAAGATTATCTCAATAGATGGTGATAGGCATTTGCACTTCCACACCTAAATCTGCAAGTAACATCTCTAGCCATGATGCCTCACATGTTGCCATTGCAGCACCTCTATACTCAACCTCTATACTCAATAAACCAACAATGGGTTGTTTCTTATTGATCCATGTAATAGCTACATTCCCAAGTGAGAATAGAAAGATACTAGTAGATCTTCGATCTAGAATGCTACCAGCCCCAATCTACATCGGTGTATCCATGAAACTGCAAATCTACACCAGCTTCATAAAACAATCCATAATCTAAAGTAGCACTTACATAACCTAGAGTGCACCTTAGAGCATCTAAATATTTCTTCTTGGAACCTCCATAAATTGACTTTCAAGTCCAACAATGTAGCTTAAATTAGGCCTTGTAATTGTGAGATATATCAAACTTCTCACCATTTTCCATTACATAGTAGCATTTTCCAATGCTTCACTTGATGTACTATCCAACTTCAAATTCTGATTCAATGGCATAGAAATTGGCTTAAAATCAGCCATACCATACTTTTGTAGCATATTCAAGGCATATTGCCTTTGCGACATCCATATACCTTTTTTTGTATGTATAAACCCTAGACTCTTCATATTGCACATGATGATCTTGATCCATTATATTTCTAATTGGGGAGAGAGAGAGAGATCTCTATGACATCCATAGCATTGCCAAATCATATCTTTTGTTTTGAAGTGAGTAGAAGCAAAACTAGAGATGAAAATCTCTATGACAGTGACAAGTCATTCATGTTCAACCTAGAGGTCTATCATTGTTTGAAAAGTTTATTGTGATAGAGATCGAAGAAAGTCATGTCGATAATTCATCATCAGATACTGATATATCGACATCTCAAAGAGAAATTAGAAGTGTTGTACATGACAGTGATAATAATCTACTTGATGAAGACAATAATACTCTATGTGTTTATTCTACTAACGATGAAGAGGAATTACCAGAAACCGATATTAGTCCATCAATAGACGATCTCATTTTTGAGAACATAGATTTAAAAATAGAAGAAATAATAGAAATCAATAAGGCAAATGAAGATGAGACTATATTGATGTCTTACAAAAATGATGGCAATAATTAAAACACATGAGTAGATTAGATAGTAGATCCTACTCTAGTTATCGATTGTTAACTTGAATAATTTGAATGGGTATCAGACAATAGGTTCTCCTTTATTCAAGTAGAATATAGGTGAATCCCACCACAAAGATGAAAACATGCTCTTTTAAGTTAGAACATGAAGCTCGTGGGTATTCCTAAAATTCTGTAGATAGTTTTATTTTCAAGGAAGAAATTTCTCTCATGTATGTATGCATATGTGTGGGTATATATATGTGTGTGTATTCATGTGTGTTATATGTATACATGTGTTAGTATGCACATATGTGTGTTTCATGTGTATGTATGTGTGGGCATGTGCGTGATATATGTATGCATGTGTTAGTATGCACACGTGTATGTATGCATGTGCACTTGTGTGATATATGCAAGTGTTTTTATAATTATGTATGCATGTATATGTATACATGTATGCATGTAAGCATGTATATGTGATGTGTGTGTCTACATGTGTTATATATATGTGTGTGTGTGTGTATACATGATGTGTATGTATCTTTATATGTATTATGGTCCTCGTTGATTCGACTAGCTATGTATAGAGGCATAAGGTTGGGAGGAGATACATCTCTCTACTAGGTGGTGCGAGGACTAGATGCAATGTGTATATATACTTCAACCATATGCCAAACACATACTAGTATGAAAGTATGAAAAAATTATGTTTGAAAATACTATACGTGCATGTGTGTATATATATATACGTTTGTGTAGGGTTGGTTCTTGATGCATCAAGAACCCCCTTTTGTTGACTTTACTTACTTGTTCCTGACTACCATGTCAGATAAGGTTTCTTAACTATGTTTTTTTTTTTGGCTCAGGTCGATTTACTATATCCTATGTGTTATTTATTTCTAATGTAGTTGTAATTATATGTGAATCTATACATTCATCATTTACTTCTCTGTTTTATTCTCTATTATACTCACTCAAAATAGTAACTTCAGAAGCACATATCTCAGGCTATACATAACCTTTTTCAGAGTTTTAAAGTGAATTGCATTGCTCTACATGTCTCGTTTGTGCTTATAAAATTAAGAGTCATTGGAATTACTATTTGTGAGAAATCTGTGTTTTTCTGCTCATTGGTTGAATTTTCGCAGAGCCCCGAAAATGGTAGGAGTGTTCTAGATTTTGCTAAATCTTGTTCTCAGTGCTCAATTGATCTATTGCAGTGTTATAACATGGATTAGCAAGCTATATAAGTCTATTTTCTATGTCCAAAAGGAATTTTTCTAGATCTTACCAGGTTGGGAGCACTGTTCATTTTTTCTAGCAGGTGTATGTACAAAAATAACAAGTTTTGGGAGCTAGTCATTTTGCAACTAGTCTACCTTGACTCAAACCATTAAGATACTTGTTCCAAAACACTTGGGTCATTTTCTTGTGGATTTTTGAAGGTCAAAGGTTCTACTAAACCACTTGAAGTCTCAATTGGCTGCTGTGAAGCTGGTTGTAGCAGCACGAACTCTCTTCGGATTGCATCCACCATCTCCCTTTAAAAAAGTTCCTTTAAAGTATTTCAATAAACTAACATGAAAAGAATTATGTATATTCCAATGAGAACGTATATCTAGTCTAAAAGCAGTCTCATTAAGTTTTTGAATAATAAAAAAAGGTCCATAATGATGTGGTGCAAGTTTAACCTTAGGATGTTGTGAAATATTTTTCAAACGTCTTTTAATTATTCATAACCATATGAAGTCATTTTCATTAAATGGTTTAGCTACTCGTTTCATATTAACATTATGCATGTAATGTTGTTGATTCTTTTTAATGTGATCATGATCCTCATGAAGCGTAGAAATATGATCTTGTGCAAAAGAATTAGCCATTGGAATATCAATTAGAGTGAGATTCATGGGAGTGGGAATCTTTTTACCATAAACAATTTCATATGGTGCACATCGAGTAGTGGTATGTGCTCTATTATTATATGCAAACTATAATAAAGGAAGTTTCTCGTCCTAATTACCTGAATTATCTAAAGAATAACAATGTAATAAATCTAAAATAGTAATATTCATAGCTTCACTTTGCCCATTACTTTGAGGATGAAATGTAGAGCTAAAGTCTATTTTGAAACCTAAATTTTGAAATAATGCAACCCAAAATTGATTACAAAAATGAAAATCTCGATATGATAGAACAAATTTTGGAAAATCATGATGTGGAAAATTATATTTAATAAATAACTTAGCAGCTTGATGTGTAGACAGAGTCTTTTTACAAGGAATGAAATACGCACGTTTACTAAAACTATCAACAATTGTCCAAATCATATCATTATGAGATGAAGTTGTAAGAAGAACAATAATAAAATGTAGTTTAGAAGGAAAATCAACCATAAAGCAATCCTGATAGGAATCCATAAATGATTTATGTGCATTAGGAAGTGTATGTGTATAATCAAATATGTTACTGATAAAAAAATACATGAATTGTAGCATTTTTTAAATGCACATTTTACTTGAGTATGACTAATTAATGGAAATGGTTGGAATTCATGCATTACAGACAAAGAATTATCTTGACTGTTAAACTTAAGACTCATTGTGTGTGTATGATAATCAATGCATGGATTATGATGGTGATGAAAAGGCTTGTCAAGTATAACATCTAGGATTGCAAAGGACCAATTAAGGATGTGCGTTCATCTATGTATGGACCTATACAAATCTGAACGATATGCACTTCACTTGTAACATTACATCTATTTCCTTGAATTGCAACCTTAACTTTATACATAGAAGAAAGTGGATGTAATTGGAGATCTTGCACTAGTGTATAAGAAATAAAATCATGAAAACTACCATCATCATGTAAAATATTAACAACTTTACCATTAATAGTATCTTGCATCCAAACTAGATAATGAATAGAAATTTTGTTACCCAAGGTATAACTTGGATCTTTTTCCAATGCTTCTTTGGTCCAATTAGGTTGGGTGACTTCATGAAGCACCTCCATGTTGTGTACTTGAGCTCCGACAGGTTTCATATCATTAATTTGAAACCTACAATTAGCTTTAGTATGACCAAACTTACCACAATGTCAACAAGTGATATGGGGCCATTTTTGTTGAGCATCCATCATCGTAGTTTAAAGGGTTGGAGGTTTGATAGGGTGTAAGCGTGTTGTCTTGTGTAGTGGTGAGAAATCAGATTAAGGAGGGCATTGAAAAGTAGGTGGGCATTGAGAAGTAGGAGAATAAAAAGGAGTTAAAGGAGACTTGAAATGAAAATTGGGCTTGATTGGTCGTTGTCGTTGACGCATTTGTTGTAAGCAAATGGACTTGGTGATGGACTGAAATTCCTTCTCAGCATCATGTGCAAAAGAAATAGCTTCATAAAAGGTCATGGGACGTTGTGTGTTGAGCTTGGCTTGGATTTCTATCTTCATACTTAAGTTGCAAGGTATCCTTGGGAACCGTTTCAAGCAAACGAATAAGTAGTAGTCATTGCCAAAAATGTTCAGTGTATGTAGACACAATATCTCCTTCTTTCCATCCAAAATTTATCCATGATCAATGAGCATGTAAGTGGAATTGAGGAGGAAGGAAGGAATCCTTGATCTTTTCTTGAAATGGAATCCATGTGGTGGGGCGATCGATGCTATCCCACAAAACATTCCACCATACCTGGGCCTTACCCACAAAATAATAAGTAACAAGTTTCACTTTTCAATTTTGGAATATGATTCATCACAATAAAAGTCATCAAATTGGGATAACAATTAATGAACAAATTGGCCATCCTTGCACCCATCGAATTGAGAAAATTGGAAAGTTTTAGCACCAATTTTGGAATGTGTGCTTTTTTCTTGAGCAGTGATAATAGCGGTCGCCACCTTAACTATGTTATTATCATCACTCTGCATTCGTTGGAGTGCAGCATCATGTTCTTTTATCTCGTTTTAAGCATGTTGAAGTTCGTGTCACAAAAGTTCCAACTATTGCTCAATCGGTATCCCGGGTAGGGATGATGTACCAAAATCCTCGATATTATAGGTAGGGTCCATGGCCTTATATAGAAGCAAAACCTAGGACTAAGCATGTGAAAAGAATTTTAACAATAGTGTATATATAAAATAATAATAATAATAATAAATAAGTAAATAAAATAAATGAGAGTGTTTGATAAATAAATAAATAAGTAAATAAATAAAGGAGTGTTAAATAAATAAATAAGGTGAAGAGAGTGTTAAAAGCTGTGTTAAATATCAATTAAAAGGAATGGGGTATTAATATGTGAAAATAGGCTAGTGCAAAAAGCTTATCTCTTGGAAGTGTGATGTTGTGGGTTCAAATCCCCTACATGCTAAATAAAGAACTAAGTAAGCTAACTAGAGAAGTAAGTAGGCTAAACAAGTAAGTAGGCTAAATAGGGAAATAAGGAAGCTCTTATTGCCACTCCTAAAGGAACCAAGAGACCCATGAGTGCCAGAGAACACAAAGATGGGGAATTCTTAACCTAGTCATATACCATAAATGGAGATAGATTCAATGGATCATCCCAATTTGCCTTATATGAGCATGAATCTAACCATCGTCACTATCTGTTTTATATGTTGAGTTAATTTTGTCTCCATTTCTCACAAAGTTCCCTTCTTATATGAAAACATGTACTATAAAATTCTACAGAAAGTTCAATGAAGATGTAATCTTCCATAATAGTGAATGAAATTTTGTCTATGAAGAGTGAAGGAAAATAAATTCTTCTCTAGAGCAAAAGTGCTAACTATGCTATGAATCTGTCATCCGATTGGATGCTATAATATAATAATTATGCGAGTTTCCGAATCATGGGAGTGCAACATGAGCTTCTCACAAAGAACTTATATGAACACACTTAGGATCCCTGTGTCACTTTTTTCCTTCATTAGGAGTTTTTTTTTGGCTTTGTATATACATTTTTATCCCTAATGGGTCACTCATCTTTGTACATTCACTTGGTAATACATTCATTATCATGCTTTTCTCCAAGTTTCTTTTCCTTATGTTGTTCGTGTGCTCCCATACCTCCAACTTAAAAAATTGGTATAAGAGTAGGTCATTAATTTCTGTAGAGCATCATCGACACCCATCCAATTAGAGTCTCAGAATCACATGAAAGTTGGTGAGCATCCTCGAGGTGATTAGGATTTCAAATTAAGAGCATCACAATTTGGAGTCAACATTTTGATGTGATCTTATTTTAGCCTTCGAACATGCTATCATAGTGACTATGCAAAAAATTTATTCCTTTTGTACCAACGATATATAAAAGTTTTGGTTAACTAGTAAAAGTATCTCACAATCTGTTACAAATCTAGCGGAGCTCCAATTGGTATTTCTATTCAACGTTTTGAGATACAATCAATCTTTTGCATCAAGGTATTCAATCACTTGCCATGGCTGAAAGAAATGATGTATTATGTATAATGGTTGTTCACGATAATTTGGATGGTACTAATTATTGATTGCGGGCATACATGATGCATCATGTATTGTTAGCAAAGGTCTATGGAATATTGTGCATCGAATTTCTATACACATGAATACACCTACAAATACAATGATTGAAGGTGATGCAGATGGTTTTGTGATGATGTTCTTCAATTTATTGGTCATGTTGCACTTCTTGTTGCACCCATTGTAGAGTAGCTTCATTGTGGTGGCTGAGATATAAAGGCACATGCATTGATAGCTTTGTCTAACAAACATGCCATTATCCCTCACATTCTCCCTTACAGGTCAAAAGAAGATGCTTGGGATACTCTTTCAAAATTATACCAAGAAAGAAATGAGCCTTTTGTTGCTTACCTTTAAAAGCCATTGGACAGTGAGCATATGATTGACGGAGATTCAATGGACATTCTTTTCACAAAGATCAAAGATTTGATAGTGTAATTACTATTGATGAAGTCTAAGGAAATCCCTATGCCTTAGGCTTAGTTTTGCTGCAAGAAGATCAGTGTAGTGTGTTGTAGATGAAACTTTCTTAGCTAGTTAGAAAAGCAAAGGTAAATGGAGCTCATTTAGTAGTAAGTAAAAATCGGCTAATGTTGCATAGTCAAAGAAGGAAGAAAAAGATGATAAGAAAATAGAAAAGTAGAAACAATTTTGCAAGTACTATAAGGCAAATGATCATATCACAAAGAGTTGTCCTAAACTGGCTACAAAAGATGCAAAAATGAAAGAGGCTAGAATGGTTATTGCAAAGGCCTCTACACCTCAATTAGAGTCCGCTAATCTTGTTTAAAATGAAGAATGGGCATTTACAACTCATTGCAGCTATGATCCATCTTCTCATGGGCATTGTCTCTAGAAGATTTGGATGCTTGGCACTTTGATGGTGGTACAACCAAACCTATTGCCTGATAGTGTAGTTTCTTCACTCCATTTGAGCCTTCTCCTACAAGAAATATTATCACATGTGCTAACAAATCCTCCTATCCTATCATGGGAGTTTCAAAGATCTTTCTAAGTACTACTCATGGTAGTTGTTTCACATTGTCATATGCGTTATATATGCTAGGGATCAAGAAAAATCTGCTATCAATTTTAGCATTGGCCAAGATTGACTTGGTTGTCAAATTTGTTGATGTGAAATGTATAATTCATGATCTCTTGAATGATGATGTCATGATTGCTTTTGGCATTTTATGTCATGGGCTATATAAGCTCAAAAATTATGTGAAAATTTCAAATGATTCAACATATGCAGTTCATGATTGTTAGGCTATCTCATATGCAAAACTTTGGCATTCATGCTTTGCTCATGTGAATGTTAACTACATTGCTTTGCCTATCAAAATTTGAAATGGTGTCCTCTTTGCCCAAACTAGAGACACCTTCTTACATGTTGAAGCTTGTATTTTTGGAAAAATGTAATATTCTTCCCTCCCATAAAATGGTTCAGTAAACGCTACACATAAATTGTAGCTTATTCATAGTCATGTCTATGGTCCGATGCAGACACCTTGATTTGGGAATCATCTATATTTCATGATTTTCATTGATGATTTTTCCAAGGATGCATGGATTTATCCATCGAAAGCAAATTCTGAGGTGTTTATATGTTGAAAACAATTCTTGGTTATGGATGAAAATCTTTCAGCATGTAAAATGGGCACCCTCCATTTGAGAGGGGAATATATGTCTTCTGATTTTAATGCATTTTAGGTTGAGCATGGGATAAGACATCATTGTACAATGTCCTAACACCTCAAAAAAATGGAGTTGTTGAAAGGAAGAACATGTCTCTCATGGACATGGTGAGATATATGGTCAAAACTCAAGTTGTACCACTTAACTTCTAGGTTGAGGTTGTTACATGTGGAACATGTATTAAAAAGGTGTCCCACCAAAGCTTTAGAGTCTATCACTCCATATGATACTTGGCATGGATGCAAGCCATCTGTTACTCATCCACATGTTTTTGGTTGTCTGACATATGCATTAGTTCCTGAAGAACAACAGAGATAATTCGATGATAAAGTAGAGAAATATATTTCTTGTTGGATATAGTTCTAAAAGCAAAGGCTATTATATGTATCATCCACAAATTAAACACATTTTGGTTATCTATGATGTTGTTTTTGTGGAAGCTGCAATGTATCCCTTACTTTCATGTACCAAGGAGACATAAGTTAGCTCAATGGATGTGTATGACACTTTGCTATCTCGTTTTACAAGTGGATAGTCAAGTACTGGTGAAAATGGGGCAATTTCAACCTTTACACATTTCAAAAAATGATGCAAATCATTCCATTTCTGATGTAGATTTACATGATGGACTTGTTGATGAAAGTGCTAACATAGAAGAGGAAGAAACTATGCCTAAATGGTTGGCACAAACTTTGAGAGATAGATATTAGATACACCTTTTTCATATTGTACTCATTCAGGCTCTCATAGTGCTTCCCTTGCATTAGATTTTAATGCAATGTTTGTCTCTAGTGTTTTTGATGAGAATGAACCTACTTTTTTTGATGAAGCACAAAATTGAAAAAATTGGATAGTTGCTACATATTCAAAATATGATGCTATTATGAAGAATGGTAATTGTTCTTTATGCGATTTACCTCTAAGAATAGAGGCCATTGACACTAAATGGGTATACAAGTTGGAATGTAAGCCTAATAGAATAATTGATGGCTATAAGGCTAGGCTCCAGAGGTTATGATCAAGAGAGAGGCATTGATTTTGATGAGATCTTTTCTCCCACATACGAAATGACCACCATTCATAGAGTTTTCACACTAGCAACTCATCATGGTTGGAATGTACACCAGTCGGACATTAAAAATATATTTCTAAATGGGGATTTACATGAAGAGTGTATGTATTTTAGCCCAAGGCATGAAAAAGAAGTGTGTAGATAAAAAGGAATTATATGGATTGAAGCAAGGACAACGTGCTTCGTATGAAAAGATACATGCCTACTTGTTAGCACATGGTTTTGAGAGTAGTCCAACTGAGAGCACCTTATATGTTAAGTGTGCAAATGATCTACTTTGAATCATTGATGTATATGTTTAGGGTTATTTCTAAATTTGAGGATTATTGTAATAAAGTAAGTCTATGATCTAAGGTTCTAGCTGGTTCAAATGGATCTAAAATCCGACATGATTTCGTCACCCATGTGTATGACCAAATATCGGGAGTTTAGACTTACTAGTAGGTCATGTGCTGTTGTAAACAAGTGATCCACTTAGTTTAGCAGTTAAGTCTCAAGGGTGTGAAAGAAGAGTTCTTGGGTTCAATCCACGTGGGGTACATGGGGAGAGTATTTTTCCCAAAGAGCTCTAGAATATTCTAAAAGCATCCACTTCAGTTGACTCTAATTAATTAGGGCACTTGGCGTACATGCAATTACATGGTGAACACTTGGATGATTAGAATCCATGTGCCCAAGTAGGCAAACCCTTGGAGAGAGCTATATATAGAGGCATATGGTTGGGAGGAGAGTCATTCATTCATGAGATAGTCCTATGGATACAGTGTTATTGCATTGGTATCAGAGCCTGCATTTCATCTTTATCATCTCATGCTTGGCGTTGGTGTATCTTGCTCATGGATGTGAAGAGTTTTTATCCAAATCTCTCTCGGCACCATCAAAAGAAGCTACAATTGTGGAGATTGCAAAATAAGGTTCTTTTCTTGAATGATATGCATCCGGGTATAGAATGGTCATGAGTTTATTCTCTATGATTCTAAGAGAGAGCTTTGTAAGTCGCACTACAGAAGCTCATAGTGATACAAAAGCTCCTATGGCATAGCGAAAGAAGGAAAAGAACTTCAACCAGTGGCTTTCGGGGCTCGAACCTGCCATTTTGTCATCCAAAGCATAACCTCCTATCCAAGAATGAAAACTGCCTTCGTGATTCTTGTCTCGTATGATTTTCTTCAGATCTTAATATATAACTACAAAAGCTTCATCATAAGAAAAAGAAAAGCTTCATCTTCAAGAAGGCATTGATAATTACGACTCCACCTAACATGCTCAATGTTTATATGCTCCGTCAGCTACTACATGTATCCATCTGCTTGCAGAAGTTTTGATTGTCAAAGACAAAAAGGGAAACCATTTGACAACCGGTGCAGACGGGGGTCGATATCGCATCCTCTATCATCTGACTGAAGCGCCTTAAACACTTCAGTAACGAGCTTTTGGTGATACCATTTCCTGCATACTTTTTGTTGTTCTGATTCTCTGTATGCCTTGCTAATCCCGAGCCAAGAACACTTGGATTTTGGCCTTTTCTTGAGTTTGTGATTGAGAGACGACATGAGGCTATACTTCCACTTCCACTAAGTGAAACAGTTCCTCATGAACTTGAAAGGATAATTTGAACCCAAGATAAACGTACAAGAAGTCACTTGTACAAAGAGTGCTTAGTAAAATGGAAGGATGGAATTGAAGAAAATTCAACATGGTAAAAAGTTTCCACAATCCAATGACATTTTCCAACTTTCAAGTTTTAAGTTGGTCCCCAATAAAGAAGGTTTTCTCCTTTCAAGTTTTAAGTGGATAAATCCATCAAATTAAAACATGTTCTTCAAGTTTTAGAATATGATAAGGTTTTCTACTTTCAAGTTCTAAGTAGATAACCTGATCGAATGAATGCATGTTCTTCAAGTTTTAGAACATAAGGCTTGGGGGTTGACTACCATATATGTAGCTCTAATTTTTTGGGACGAAAATATTTTCCAAGGGGGCAAGAATGTAATAAAGTAATTTTATGATCTAAAGGTCCAACGGGTTCAAATTGATCTGAAATCGGAGACCATTTGGTCACCTATGTGTATGACCAAAGATCTCGAGTCTAGACTTACTAGGAGGTCATGTGCTCTTTTAAACAAGTGATCCACTTAGCTTAGTGGTTAAGTCTCAAGGGTGTCAAGGAAGAGGTCTTGGGTTCAATCCCGATGGGATACATGGGGAGAGTATTTTGCCCAAAGAGATCTAGAAACTTCTAAAAGCATCCACTTGAGTTGACTCTGATTAACTGAGACACTTGGCATACATGCAGTTACATAGATAACACTTGGATGGTTAGAATTCACTTGCCCAAGAAGGCACACCCTTGGAGAGAGCTATGTTGATATATTTAGGTAGTGATGTGTGTGAACACTCTAGGACCGCCGGGGCACTTTTTTTCCTCTTTCGGAGGTTTTTTTCCCCCGGCTTGTATATACGCCTATTGCCCTAATGGGCTACTTATCTTTGTACATTCTCTAGTAATACATTCAGTCTAGTGTGTTGTGCTCCAAGCTTCTTCCTCTTCCTTGTGCTGTTCGCGTGCTTCCGCAGACGTCTAACTCCAACAATTGGTATCAGAGCAGGTCGTTGATTCTTCTAGGGCGCCGTCGACACTCCTCCGTTTGCAGTCTCAGATTCGCACAAAATTTGGTGAGCATACTCAGGGTGTTTTCGAGATCAAAACCGCTTCGCTTTGTGGTGCCGAAATCGCGATCTGAGCTCGTTTCGGCCTCCGAACACACTATCGTAGTGCTTGTGCAGGCTATTTCGTCCTTTTGTGCAAAAGGTATATACCAGTTTTTGTTCGCCAGTTTAAGCGTCTCAAAGTCTCCTACAGGTCTAGCAGAACTCGTCTGGGCAATTCTGTTCAACTTTTTGAGATACAGTCAATTTTCTGCATCAAGGTATTTTAGTCACCGGCCATGGCTGAAAGCAGTGATGTATTCCGTATGTTGGCTGTTGAGGATAAGTTGGATGGTACCAACTACCCATTATGGGCTTATATGATGCGACATGTACTGGTTGCAAAAGGATTGTGGAACATTGTGCAGGGTGTTGAAAGACGTCCTGTTACACCTGTAACGACAGGTACTGCAAATACAGGTGTTGGAGCTGATGAAGATCGTGTCGAAGATGATATTCCGCAGATTCCTGTTCGTGCTTCTGTTTTTGTTGCACCTACTGCAGAGCAGATTCGTTGGGATGGCAGAGATGCCCAGGCACATGCATTGATAGCTTTGTCTGTCAAACGTGCCATTATTCCTCACATTCGCTCTTGCAGAACAGCAAAGGATGCTTGGGATATACTTACCACTTTGTACCAGGCTAGGAATGAGGCTCGTGTTGCTTACCTCCGAAAACAGTTGGAGAGTGAGCACATGAATGAAGGTGATTCGATGGACAGTTTTCTTACAAAGATCAAAGACCTGAAGGAACAATTGATTTCTGCTGATGAGGTTATACCAGATAGCTCACTTGTGCATACCGTTCTGAATGGCCTTCCTGATTCATATCAGAGTTTTGCCTCTACTCTTCGATTGATGATGAAAGGCAATCCGAATGCCTTGTCATTTGAGGAATTAGTCTCTGTTCTGTTGCAGGAAGATCAGTCCAGGCAGAACAGGTCCATTATGCGTGTTGCACATCAAGCTTTCCTGGCTAGTCAGAAGGGCAAAGGAAAATGGAGCTCTTCTACTAGTAAGCAGAAATCTGCAAATGCTGCACAATCGAAGAACCAGGATAAAGATGAGAAGAAATCAGAAAAGCAGAAATTGTTCTGCAAGTACTGTAAAGGAAATGATCATATTATAAAGAACTGTCCAAAACTGGCTGCTAAAGAGGCAAAGAAGAAAGAGGCTGGAATGGTTGTTGCAGAGGCCTCTACACCAAAAACAGAGTCTGCAAATCTAGTGCAGGAAGAAGAATGGGCGTTTACTACTGTTTGCAGTTTTGACCCATCTTCTCATGATCAGTGCATGTCTGCAGTAGACTCAGATGTTTGGTACTTTGACAGTGGGGCAACCAAACATATTACCTCGCAGCGTAGTTTCTTCTCTTCACTCGAGCCTGCCCCTAAAGGGAATACTGTCACATGCGCCAATAACTCCTCTTATCCTGTTATGGGAGTTGGTAAGATCATTCTGACTACTGCTGATGGTAGTTCTTTCACTTTGTCAGATGCTTTATTTGTGCCAGGGATCAAAAAGAACCTGTTATCAGTTTCTGCATTAGCCAAGATTGGCTTGGTTGTGAAATTCGTTGATGACAGGTGTACAGTCCATGATCTCTCAAATGGCGATGTGATTATTGCTTCTAGCATTTTATGTCGTGGGCTGTATAAGCTCATAGACTATGTAAAATCTGTGAATGATTCGGCATGTGCAGTTCATGATTCTCAGGCTATGTCAGATGCAAAGCTTTGGCATGCACGCTTTGGTCATCTGAATTTTGCTAGTTTGTTACGCCTGCAGAAATCTGAAATGGTGTCCTCTTTGCCCAAACTTGAGGCACCTGGAAAACATGTTTGTGAAGGCTGTATTTTGGGCAAAATGCAGCGTTCTTCCTTTCCAAAAGATGGTTCAGTTCGGGCTATGCAGAAATTGCAGCTTGTACATAGTGATGTCTGTGGTCCTATGCAGACACCCTCTTTTGGAAATTACCTTTACTTCGTGACTTTCATTGATGATTTTTCCAGGCATGCATGGGTATATCCACTCAAAGCAAAGTCCGAAGTGTTCATGTGCTTCAAACAGTTTTTGGTTTTGGCTGAAAATCTGTCAGCATGTAAAATGGGCACCCTCCGTTCTCATCGAGGGGGGGAATATATGTCTTCAGATTTTAATGCATTTCTGGCTGAACGTGGGATAAAACACCAGTGTACATTGCCGTATACACCTCAACAGAATGGAGTTGCTGAACGAAAGAACAGGTCACTCATGGAGATGGCGAGGTGCATGGTCAAAAGTCAGGCTTTACCACATAGTTTCTGGCTTGAGGCTGTCATGTGTGCAGCATATGTACTGAACAGGTGTCCCACGAAAGCGTTGCAGTCTATCACTCCATATGAGGCTTGGCATGACCGCAAGCCATCTGTTGCTCATCTGCGTGTTTTTGGTTGTTTGGCATATGCATTAGTGCCTGAACAACATCACAGAAAATTGGATGATAAGGCAGTAAAATGTATTTTTGTTGGGTACAGTTCTGAAAGTAAAGGCTATCGTCTGTATCATCCACAGACTAAACGCATTCTGGTTAGCCGTGATGTTGTCTTTGTGGAAGATGCTATTCAGCCATTGCTTTCATGTACTAAGGAGACATCTGTTAGCTCCAAAGACATGTATGATACTTTGATGCCTCTTTTTACAGGTGCACAGGCTAGCGCTGGTCCTAATGAGGCAACTTCTTAGCCTTTGCAGGTTTCATATGATGATGTAGATCATGCCATTTCTGATGCAGATTTACATGATGCACTTGTTGATGAGAGAGTTGATATTGAACAGGCAAAAACTATGCCAAAATGGCTGGTGCAGACTTTGCGTGACAACAAATTAGATGCACCTTTGTCATATCGTACTCGTTCAGGCTCTCATAGTACCTCCTTTGCATCAGATTGCTATGCTATGGCTGCATCTAGTCTCTGTGATGAGAATGAGCCTGTTTCTTTTGATGAAGCACAAAATTCAGAAAATTGGATGGCTGCTATGCAATCTGAATATGATGCTATAATGAAGAATGGTACATGGTCTTTATGTGACTTGCCTCCTGGCAAGAAGGCCATTGGCACTAAGTGGGTATACAAGCTGAAGCGTAAACCTGATGGTACAGTTGACAGGTATAAGGCTAGGCTTGTTGCAAAGGGTTATGCGCAGGAAAGAGGCATTGATTTTGATGAGACCTTTGCACCTACATGCCGTATGACTACTGTTCGGAGCATTTGTGCACTTGCAGCCCATCATGGTTGGAATGTACATCAGTTGGACATTAAAACATCATTTCTGAATGGTGACTTGCATGAAGAAGTGTATGTTTTTCAGCCCCGTGGCTTTGTGCAGAAAGGGCATGAAAACCAGGTGTGCAGGTTAAAGAAGGCGTTATATGGTTTAAAGCAAGCACCACGTGCTTGGTATGAAAAAATACATGCCTATCTGATTGCACATGGTTTTGAGAACAGTCCAACTGAAAGCACCTTATATGTTAAGCGTGCTAATGATGTGCTTTTGATCATTGTTGTCTATGTAGACGACATGCTGCTCACTGGTCCTCTTGAGAAGCATATTGCTGATTTCAAGGCTGATTTGCATGCCTCATTTGAGATGTCTGATTTGGGGCATTTGCATCACTATTTGGGCATTCAGTTTATGCAAGTTGATGGTGGAATGGCTTTGTGTCAAACGAAATATATTGACACATTATTGCAGCGTTTTGGCCTTGAAGACTGTAAGCCTATTGCCACTCCTATGGAGACAGGTTTACGATTGAGTCTTCATGATGCTGGAGATGCATTTGATGCTGTTCTCTATCAGCAGGTTGTTGGATGCTTGATTTACTTATGCATTACTCGGCCAGATATTCAGTTTGCTGTCTCACAGATGAGCAGGTTTATGCATTGCCCAGGAGTCACGCATTGGAAAGCGGTTAAGCGCATCTTTCGCTACTTGAGTGGTACTCGGCTACTTGGGTTGTTTTATCCCAAGGGGGGATCACTACCGCCAGATTTGCATGCTTTTTCTGACTCAGATTGGGTTGGTTGCTATGACACTCGTGTGTCCACCAGTGGTTTTTGCTTCATGCTTGGTAGCTCATGTATATCTTGGTTGAGCAAGAAGCAGCCTACTGTGGCCACTTCCAGTTGTGAGGCTGAGTATAGGGCAGCTTTCACAGCGACTGTTGAGTGTGTGTGGCTCAGACGCCTTATGGCTGATTTGGGTGTTGGCCAGTCTTCTGTCACCACCATCTTCACTGACAGTCAGAGCGCATTGGCAGTTGCGAGGAACCCTGTGTTCCATGCTCGCACTAAGCACATTGAGGTGCATTATCACTATGTCAGGGAGAGGTTCTCTGCTGGGGAGATCAGCTTGGCATATGTGCCCACGCAGGAGAACATTGCAGACCTTTTCACGAAGGCTCTGCCTAGGGAGAAGTTTGAAGCTTTCCGCAAAGCTTTGGGCTTACTTCCTTTTGTGGAGTGATTTCCACATAGCTCGGCACTTCCTTATACATGAGTGCCAGCTCCTTGTTCACCGCATCACTCCCAGGGGGGATTTGTTGATATATTTAGGTAGTGATGTGTGTGAACACTCTAGGACCGCCGGGGCACTTTTTTCCCTCTTTAGGAGGTTTTTTTCCCCCGGCTTGTATATACGCCTATTGCCCTAATGGGCTACTTATCTTTGTACATTCTCTAGTAATACATTCAGTCTAGTGTGTTGTGCTCCAAGCTTCTTCCTCTTCCTTGTGCTGTTCGCGTGCTTCCGCAGACGTCTAACTCCAACAAGCTATATATAGAGGCATATGGTTGGGAGGAGAGTCATTCATTCATGAACTAGTCTTGTGGATATGCTGTTGTTGCAATTATTTGCATGCCTCTTTTTTGATGTCAAAATTGGAGCATTGGCCATTTGATTTATGCAAGTTGATGGGGAATAGCTTTGTGTAAACAAAATACATGAACAAATTATTGTAGTGTTCTGGCCTTAAAGATTGCAAACTATTTCCATTCCCATGGAAATAGGTTTGTGGTTGAATCTTCATGATGTTGCACATGTATTTGATGTTATTCTCTATTAGGATGTTGTTGGATGCTTGGTTAACTTATGCATAACGCGGCCCAATATTCAATTTGTTGTCTTTGAGATGATAAGGTTTATGCATTGCCCAAGTGTCAAGCATTGGTAGGGGCTTAAGCATATCTTTTGCTACTTGAGTCCTACTTAACTACTTGGATTATTTTATCCCAAGGGGGGATCATTACCACTAGATTTTCATGCTTTTTTTGAATGATACTAGGGTGATTGCTATGATAGTCCTATGTTTACTATTGGTTTTAGCTTAATGTTGGTAGCTCATGAATATCTTGGTTGAGCAAAAAGCACCCTATTGTGGCCGCTTCTAGTTGAGAGGATGAATATAGGGCAGCTTTCATATTGATTGTGAAGCATGTGTGGCTTAGATTCTTTTGGCTGATTTGGGTGTTGGAGGGTCTCTTGACACCACCATCTTTAGTAACAATCAAAGCCCATTGGCACTTGTGAGAAACCTTTGTTGGTGCAGACCAATCACCAATTGAAGATTTGAAGGACAAAGGAAGAAGATGAGATCAAGTTTTGAAGCAAAGAAGATAGCTGCATTCACAGGATGAATGATATGTACACATATGTACATTAATGAAGACATAGATCACTTATACTTTTGTCTAGTCATAAACTTGTATATATTTATCTATAAATACTTTGAAAAATGTCGGGGCAATAGAGGAGAGACAATAGTAGATCATGAGAGTAGTGTATTGAGGAGTTGTAATAGTGATTAAGTCTCTTAGAAGTGAGTTGATTTGTCTATCCTCACTCAGATGTAATTTTTCAGAGAAATCAAGAAAACTTGCGCCCGATATTTTGCTGTCTGCTCCCTCTGTGTTTAATCTTTTGAGAAATCCTTTTGCACGTATCTAAGTCCATAGCTAATCTATCTATGGCTAGAATTTGAGAGACTAATTGTAATCAGGTTGAGAGAATTTAGTTTAGGAACATTCATATGTAATGATGTTCTGAGAGTCGACAAAACTGGCACAGATTTCATGATCAGAGAAATGAACATTACTCAGCGTGTGGTGTAAAGTTTTACACAAGTGAGGGCTTAAAATCTAAGTTGGAAGGTAAGCCATCTATGGCTAAAAGATCTTGATCAAACGGGTTCGACATTGGGAGAACTGTAGCTAAGAAGTTGCAGGTGTCAAAGTCGCCATTACAGAGAAGCTGTTTCAGACATAGGTAAAGTGTTTCACACATTTCTCAGTGTGTACTCAATCATTTTGAAAAATTTAACTTGGAAAGGTTGCGTAACCTCAAGGCGAAGTATTGTACAAAGTTTTATCAAAAACTTTACAGGATTGATTAGTCAATGAGTGATTAATCTGCAGCAGACTTTTCAGGAAATTTCAGTTT
Source organism: Ceratopteris richardii (assembly GCA_020310875.1). Taxonomy (NCBI): domain Eukaryota; kingdom Viridiplantae; phylum Streptophyta; class Polypodiopsida; order Polypodiales; family Pteridaceae; genus Ceratopteris; species Ceratopteris richardii. The sequence continues at coordinate 101,211,431 of CM035435.1, forward strand.
TCAACAGTTAGTCAAAATTCTGATAATTTGGTGATTGTTTTCCAAAATTAAGTGGAGTCTGAAGTTGTTCTTGATATAGAGGAGTTCTAAGTTCAAGTACAACTTGTTCTTTTGGAGATTAACCTTCTCCATCAGTGGTATCAGAGCAGGATGTGTCGAAATTGAAGTCAAGAAGACTCCGACTACTGCAGAAGTACAAATCTTTACATCTTGAAGGTGCAAAAGGATAAAGGTTGAAGAAAACTTGAAGGTAGACACATTGAAGCTATCAAAAGGATCAGAAGGAGCAAGATTCAAAGTCAAGGTACATTGATTTCTCATAAAGGTTAAAGAATTGGCAATACAGGTAAAGAAACAATGGGAGATAGTCTCCAAATTGAGAAGCTGGATAGAGAGAACTATCCTGCATGGTCAATGAGGATGGAAGCTCATCTTATGAGCAAAGACCTGATGGGATACATCACAGGAGATGAAGAAAAGCCACAATTTAGAGACTCTAGTGTTCCAACTAGAGAGGAGCTTGCAGACTTGAAGAATTGGATGAAAAAGGATGCTCAAGCAAGGAGCATAATCTACATGGCAGTCAATGACTATTTGCTTCCTCACATTAGAGGACTTGAAAGTGCAAGTGACATTTGGAATGCTTTGGAGGAGCATTTCCAAAACACAACCAAATCAAGAAAGGCTTCACTATGGGCAGAATTTACTACCTTCAAGAAGAAGGCCTCACAATCAATCTCTGATTATGTGACAAAGATGAAGGACATTGCAGATTCTTTAGGTGCAGTGGATGAAGATATTGAAGAAGACAAATTGGTAAGACAAATTCTCATAGGGCTAAGAGGAGATGAGAAGTGGAAGCCTTTCATTTTATCTACAGAACTTTCATTAGATCACTTTACTCCTGATTTGAATCAATTGTTAGGTCATATGCTAACTTTTGAGAATGATATCAAAGGAGATGTTGATAAGAGTGCAGGTCATGCAATGTACTCTAAAGACAAGAAGAAAGCTAACAAAGGAAAGCAACAATCAGGTGAAGAAGAAGGCACTTCAAACCAAGCAAATTTCATAAGAGGAAAAGGAAATGGCAGAAGTAGAGGAAGAGGCAGACACAACAAAGATAATGCAAGAGCTTGTTGGATATGTGGTAAGACCAATCATCTATCTCATGATTGTTGGCACAATAATCAGAATAATGGTAATTATCAGAATTTTAATCAAAGAGCAAGAGGTGGTAGATTTCAGAGAGGAAACTTCAGAGGTAGAGGTGGTAGGAATTCTTTTGGAAGAGGTGGAGGAAGAAACTTCCAAAATCAATCCTATAATAACACCTACTACAACTATGCATCAGATCAGAAGGAGGACTCGACTCTCATTATGAATGCAACATATGAGACCTCACATGAGGACATGAGAGTGTTCTACATTGATTCAAGATGTAGTAATCATTTAAGTGGAAATATTGCTTTGATGACTGACCTAGATCATAATGCAATTAATCATACAGTTCAGACAGGTGATAATACAAAGCATAAGGTAAAGTCAATTGGTTCAGTCAAGGCTAAAGATGGGAGCACTCTTCTGAGTAAGGTACTTTATGTTCCCACAATTCCAAAGAATTTGATCAGTGTAGGTCAAATTGTGGAAAAAGGATATGAGGTAAGATTCACCAATGATGGAGTCTATGTTGAAGACCCTAGTCAAGGGTATAAACAGGTTGTTACAGGAAAGAAAGAAGGAAGGCTCTTCACATTGAAGGTACAAGGAAATGTTGGACATGCTATGTTCACATATGGAGAGCAGAAGGTATCTGAATTGGATCTTTGGCACAAAAGACTTGGACACTTCAATGAAAGAGGTATCAAAGAAATGATTAACAATGATTCAGTGCTTGGGTTGCCTAACATTGCAGGTCAACACATGACATACAGATGTGAGGCATGTCAATTAGGTAAGGCTCATAAGCAATCCTATTCCAAGCATGGGTTTATGTATTTAGAAAGACTTGAATTGGTGCATACAGATGTGTGGGGTCCTTCAAAGGACTTTAGTATAAATGGTTCAAGATATTATGTCATTTATGTTGATGATGCTACCAGATGGATCACAATTTATGTGATTAAAGAAAAGTCAGAAGTGTTTAATACATTTAAATACTATCATGCATATGCAGAAAGGATTACAGGTCAAAAATTAAAAAGACTAAGGTCAGATGGAGGGGGAGAGTATTTTTCAAATGAATTCAATGATTACTTGTGGAATGCAGGTATAAAGAGAGAAGTTACTTGCAGGTACTCTCCTCAACAAAATGGGGTAGTAGAAAGAAGAAATAGGACTCTTGTTGAGTTTGCAAGGTCCATGATGAAAGAGAAGAATTGTCCAAATTATTTGTGGGCAGAGGATGTAAATACAACTACTTATTTGGTCAATAGATTTCCTTGTAAAGCTTTGCAAGGTATGACACCATATGAAGCTTGGTGGGGTAAGAAACCTACCTTGGATCATTGCAGAATATTTGGATGCTTGGCATATGCATATGTGCCATCTCAATTGAGGCATAAGTTGGAGCCTAAGGCAGAAAAGTATGTATTCATTGGTTATGATGATAAGCAAATGGGATACAGGTTGTGGATTCCATCCACAGGGCAATTCCTTGTATCCAAGGATGTTACATTTGATGAACAAGGTACTTGGTATGCAGGTAAATATAATGTACATGCAGATGATGAAGAAGTAGTGGATCAAAGCAAAGGTAAAGCAAAGATTCAATTACTTGATAAAAGTGAGAATAATGAAGTACAGGTTGAAGTTGAAGAGAGGCCAAGATTTGATCCAGAATGTGATGAACCAGAGACTTCAAGAAGTGCAGAAGTTAGGAGGTCATCTAGGCACAAATGGCAACCTACAAGGTATAGCTATGACACCTCATTCTTGACGACTAAAGATTATGCTTATTTGATAAAAGCAGATGAAGATCCATCTACATATGATGAAGCCAAAGGCAAGAGAAATTGGGAAGAAGCCATGCAAGAGGAGTATGATGCATTGATAGAAAATCAGACTTGGGATCTGGTTCCTAAACCTAATAGCCAGAAAATTATTGGATGTAAGTGGGTTTACAAAACAAAAAGATTTGCAGATGGAAGTGTGTCTAGGTACAAAGCTAGACTTGTTCTGAAAGGATATGCACAGACATATGGAGTGGACTATGATGAGACTTATAGTCCTGTGGCAAAGATGACAACAATCAGAACTCTCATAGCAATTGCTGCTTGCAAAGGTTGGAAGTTATCTCAATTAGATGTTAAAAATGCTTTTCTGAATGGTTACATTTCAGATGAAGTTTACATGGAGCAACCAGAGGGGTTCAAAGATCAAGTGAATCCAAATTATGTGTGTAAGCTCAAGAGAGCTTTGTATGGATTAAAGCAGGCCCCAAGGGCATGGAATTATAGGCTTGTAAAGTTCTTGAATGATCTTGGATTTCAAGCATCAAAGGCAGATAGTAGCTTGCTAGTCAAAGCAAGTGAAGATGGATTCATTTATGTTTGTATTTATGTTGATGACATAATACTTACAGGAACAGATGATAAAGGAATACAAATGATCAAGAAGCAGATGGAGAAAGAGTTCAAAATCAGTGATTTGGGGAACTTGTCATTCTTCTTGGGAATGGAGATTTCTTATACTCAACATGGAGTATATGTGACCCAAGAAAGGTATCTTAAAAATTTGCTAACCAAATTTAAAATGGAAGATTGCAGGGTTGCACCTACACCTTTGGAAGTGAACCATAAATTGTCTAGATTTGGAGGAGAAGAGTTCAGAGATATGAAACTCTATCAAAGTTTGGTTGGTAGCTTGATTTATGCTACATTAACAAGGCCTGATTTGTCATATGCAGTTGGTGTGCTTTCACAATTTATGCATTGTCCTAGAAAGGAACATTGGATTGCAGGACAAAGAGTACTTAGGTATATCAAGGGTACACTCAGAGAAGGGTTGTACTATGGATTTACTTCTGATACAAGAGTGAAGATATATAGTGATGCAGATTGGGTAGGTAATGTGGATGATAGAAGATCAACCCATGGATATTTGTGCTATGTAGGAGACAAATTGATTTCATGGTGTTCTAAGAAGCAACATACAGTTGCTTTGTCATCTACAGAAGCAGAGTACAAAGGTATGGTGGAAGCTGCAAAGGAGGTAATATGGCTAAAGACACTTATGAAGGTGTTTGATGTGATTCAAAGTACTCCTATTGTTTGTGGAGATAATATGAGTTCTCTATACTTGGCAGCTAATCCTGTGTTTCATGCTAGAACTAAGCATATTGAAATACAATATCATTTTCTGAGAGAGAAGGTCATTGATAAAGAAGTTGAAGTTATGCATACACCTACAAAAGATCAACTTGCAGATATGATGACAAAAAGTTTAGATGGACCAAAGCTACAGAGATTCAAGGATATGGCAGGTATAAAGAAGATTAGAGAAATCTCAATTGATGATTGAGGGGGAGCTGTTGGTGCAGACCAATCACCAATTGAAGATTTGAAGGACAAAGGAAGAAGATGAGATCAAGTTTTGAAGCAAAGAAGATAGCTGCATTCACAGGATGAATGATATGTACACATATGTACATTAATGAAGACATAGATCACTTATACTTTTGTCTAGTCATAAACTTGTATATATTTATCTATAAATACTTTGAAAAATGTCGGGGCAATAGAGGAGAGACAGTAGTAGATTATGAGAGTAGTGTATTGAGGAGTTGTAATAGTGATTAAGTCTCTTAGAAGTGAGTTGATTTGTCTATCCTCACTCAGATGTAATTTTTCAGAGAAATCAAGAAAACTTGCGCCCGATATTTTGTTGTCTGCTCCCTCTGTGTTTAATCTTTTGAGAAATCCTTTTGCACGTATCTAAGTCCATAGCTAATCTATCTATGGCTAGAATTTGAGAGACTAATTGTAATCAGGTTGAGAGAATTTAGTTTAGGAACATTCATATGTAATGATGTTCTGAGAGTCGACAAAACTGGCGCAGATTTCATGATCAGAGAAATGAACATTACTCAGCGTGTGGTGTAAAGTTTTACACAAGTGAGGGCTTAAAATCTAAGTTGGAAGGTAAGCCATCTATGGCTAAAAGATCTTGATCAAACGGGTTCGACGTTGGGAGAACTGTAGCTAAGAAGTTGCAGGTGTCAAAGTCGCCATTACAAAGAAGCTGTTTCAGACATAGGTAAAGTGTTTCACACATTTCTCAGTGTGTACTCAATCATTTTGAAAAATTTAACTTGGAAAGGTTGCGCAACCTCAAGGCAAAGTATTGTACAAAGTTTTATAAAAAACTTTACAGGATTGATTAGTCAATGAGTGATTAATCTGCAGCAGACTTTTCAGGAAATTTCAGTTTTCAACAGTTAGTCAAAATTCTGATAATTTGGTGATTGTTTTCCAAAATTAAGTGGAGTCTAAAGTTGTTCTTGATATAGAGGAGTTCTAAGTTCAAGTACAACTTGTTCGTTTGGAGATTAACCTTCTCCATCAACCTTGTGTTCCATGCTCGCGCAAAGCATATTGAGGTGCACTATCATTATGTTAGGGAGAGACTCTCTATTGGAGAGATCATTTGAGCTTATATGCCCACAAAGAAGAATATTGCAAACCTTTTCGCAAAGGCTCTACCTAGGGAGAAGTTTGATTCTTTTCGTAATGCTTTGGACGTACTTCCTTTTATGGTTTGATTTCTTTCCACATAGCTTGGCACTTACTTTTACATGAGTGCTAGCTCCTTGTTTACCCGATCACTCCCAAGGAATTTATAGATATATTTTGGTAGTAATGTGTGTGAACACATTTAGGATTGTTTGGGCACTATTTTGCCCTAGTGAGGAGGGTTCTCTCCACTTTCTTGTAGATAGATATATAACCCTAGTGGGTCGCTCATGTTTGTACATTCACTTGGTAATACATTCATTATTATGCTTTTCTCCAAGCTTTTTCTTCATCCTTGTGTTGTTTGTGTGCTTGCGCATACCTTCAACTCCAACAAACTAGGGGTATGGTCTTGAGTTAACTAGTGTTAGCATGTGCATGTTTAGGCATAACCAAAAACGTTTCATAGCCTTAAAGAGTTTACTCACATAAGGCATCCATGTAAACTCAAGTCCATTGTGTGGCGACTCCACCATGTTTGCACAATGGGAGTAGAATTGTAGAGCTATGGAGTAAGCTCTTAAATATCTACAAATGAACATGAAGTGGGCATGAATCAAGCTCTCTAATGGTGAGTTCCTTCTTGCTCTTTTTATAGCTACTTTTGGAGGTAGTTTTAAATTTGAACTCAAATAACTTCACCTAAAAGTGATGCTAAGAATTAGGACATATTCTCTCAGTTGATGGATTTGTGGTTTTAGGTAGTTAGAGCCATGAATTTCCTTTTTTACATCATGGGTGACTTAAGACATTCTTTCTTTCACAATTACAAGAGATAAAATATACTCTTTTACAAGAGGTGCTCATATGTCTACACATATGACTACAAATGAACATAAATCAAATCATATGAAGCATGTAGGATTGGATAAAATGCACCAACAGCTCCCCCTCAAGCCTAACAAGCTTGGCCTTCAAATAAGTCTTGATTGTCCTTGATTTCCTACAAGCCAATAATCAACTTCAATCTACTCAATGTTGTACCATCAAGAGCTTTAGTCAACATGTCTGCACATTGCATATCTATAGAGACATAGGATAGTTGAATATCCTTGCTCATTAGCTTCTCCCTTACATAATGGTAGTGGACTTCAATATGCTTGGTTCTAGCATGGTATACCGGATTAGCTACAAGATGTAGTGAGCTTGTGTTGTCACCAAAAATGTGAGGTGTTGGAGAATGAAGTCCAAGATCTGTAAACAAAGATTTTAACCACATGATTTCTTGATTTGGATTAGCCAAACCTCTATATTCAACTTCAATAGAAGATAATGCCAATGTTGGGTGCTTCTTGGATGACCAAGAAATGATTTTTGAACTTGCAAATGATACATACCTAGATGTGCTTCTTCTATCATCTCTAGATCTAGCCCAATCCGCATCTTAGTAGGCCTTTAGCTCAATATCTGAAGTAAATGGATAAAACAAACCTTCATTCATGGTCCCCTTTAGGTACTCGAGGACTCTCTTGGTCGATTCCTTATGTGGTCTTCTCAGCTTATGCATAAACTGACTCAATGTGCTAACACTATAGCATATATCCACCCTTGTGAGTGTTGCATAACTTCCAACCAAGCTTTGATAGCTTGTGGTGTCTTCAATTGGCTCTCCTTCATAAGCACTAAGCTTATGATTTTTCTCCATAGGTGTACCTGCACACTTGGTGTTTTCCATCTTGAACTTAATGAGCATGTCATGCACATACTTCCTTTGTGTGATGCCTTGCTAGCTTTGAATCCTTGGTCCTGCAAATAAGTCACCAATCTGAAATGCCAAGCTCTTGGAGCCTGACTCAATCCATACAAGTCTTTCTTTAATTTGCATACATAGGATGATGTGCATCCTCATATCCAAGAGGTTATGCCATATACACTTCCTCAGAAATCCATCCATTTAAGAAAGCATTCTTTACATCAAGTTGATAGAGCTTCCAATTTCCAAATGTAGCAAGACTAATGAGAACCCTAATTGTAGGCATTTTTGTATTAGGAGAGAAAGTCTCCTCATAATCAATACCATGGGTTTGATCAAACCCTTTAACAAGTAACTTTGCTTTATGTATATCCATCGAGATCCAATTACCTTCATAGATGGCTTGTTAGGTACAAGTCCCAAGTGTCATTCTCCTTCAAGGCTTCCTTTTTTTCATCCATTGCATCTCTCAAAGCTTTCTTGCTTTGTGTTTCTTCAAATGTGGTAGGTTATTTATTGGTTGAATCCTTTGCAATGTAGGTTGAGTGCTTGGTGACCAAAGAAGTATCATAACCATACCTCTCTGACTTCTTCTTCTCCCTTGAAGTCCTTGTAAGTGGTTGATGTGAGCTCTTGGGTCCATATGTAGCATCTTGCATCTTTTCTTTACCTTTGCTCTTGCATAGATTTATTCTTTCCAAGTCTTTTAGGTCAATCTCCGAATCACTTTCTTCAATTTTCTTTGGCTCCTTTTCTTGAAGTGATAAAAAATCTTCATCCAAGTCATAAGGCAGATTCACTTTCCTGTCATCATCAAAGCGTGATTTGTTCTCATAAAAAAATTACATCTCTACTTAGAGAAAATCCTTTATTAGTTGGATTGTACAATTTGTATCCTTTTTGGTTTTGGTCATAACCAATAAATATTCACTTCTCTGCCTTGGGATCCAATTTCCCTCTTACTTGAGAAGGAACGTGAGCATAGGCTAATCATCAAAAGATTTTACAATGCTCTAGACTAGGTCTTCTTCCATTCCACACTTCATTTGGAGTGGTTCAATCTAGTGACTTAGATGGAAGTCTATTTATGAGATATGTGGCTGTAGACACAACCTCTACCCATAGGTAGTTTGGTGATCCCTTTTCATTGAGCATGGACCTTGCAGCTTCAACAATAGCTCTGTTTCTCCTCTTTGCTACACCACTGAGTTCCGGTGTATACCTTGTAGTGACTTTCTTTTTAATGCCTCTTTCATGCAAGTAGGCATCAAATTCAGAAGAGAAGTATTCTCCTCCACCATCTGATCTGAGTCTTTTCAAAGTCCTACCTGTTTGGTTTTCAATCAGAGCAACATACTTCTTAAAGCAATTAAAAACTTCATCCTTGTGCTTCATGAAAAACAGAATGGTCCTTCTACTACAATCATCTATGAAAGAAACAAAAGATCTTGAGCCTGATATAGATGGCTCCTTACTAGGACCCCACACATCTGTGTGCACTAGATCCAAAAGATTTTGATACACATATACCCTCCTATGGAAAGGTTGTCTATGAGCCTTGGTGAATTGACAAGCTTCACACTTATAAATCATGTGTTGACTTGCGATATTAGGCAAACCAAGTACACTTTGGTCCCTGCAAATTTGTTTGAGTGTCCTCTCACCAATGTGAGCAAGCCTTTTGTGCCATATCTCCAACTCTGTGAGATTTTGAGATCGATAACTAAATAAAGCTATGTTCTTTGTATCTTCCACTTCAAAAGTGAAAAGCATTCCTGACTTTTCTCCTTTGGCAATCCTTCTAAAGCCTTGCCTTGGGTCTTCAATATATGCTCCAAATCAGTTGAATCTAACATGCAATCCTTTTTCAACAATCAGCCCAATACTTATTAAATTTTGATAATTGTAGGGACATAAAAGACTTTGCGTAAGAGGTTCATATTCCCATATCATGTATTCACATTACCTATCTTCTCAACCGAGTGCTTTGTATCATCTCCTCTTTGCACTTCATGTTTGTTGTGAGGATCTTCCAAATCAGAAAGTAAAGCCACATTTCCTTCTATATGATTTGAGCATCCCGAATCAATGTAAAAGATGTGATCATCATGCTTACCATTCTTCAATGATAGATTCATAATCAATCATGAATCTTCTTGACTTTGGTGCTCTGCATAGTTACTGTAATCTCTTCTGCCTCTATGGCCACTTTGATAATTGTTGTTGTTGTAATTCTTGTTGTAGTTGTTGTTGTAGCCTCCATTGTATCTGCCTCTATTTGATCCCTAGCCACCTCTATTGAATCCTCTTCCTCTTCAGTTCCTCGAGTTCCAAAAACATTATTCAATAGTATGATTAGATAAGCCATATATATTGCAAGATTGAGATGATTGGAATCTCCCTCTGCCTTGATTTCCACCTCTACCTCTTCCTCTAGCTCTTCCTCTACTTGCAAAGTTTGCTTGGAAGAGCTACCTTCATCTTCATTCTTCTTATTCTTTGACTTGTCCTTGACCTTAGCTTTATCACAATATAAGTCAGAAGTTTGATTACCTCTTAAGGACTCACCACCTTTGCTAATCTTTGCTTCATGAGCGAAGAGTTGTCCCATGAGTGTGTTGAGGTCTGGTACATGCATATCCATGTACAAATCCATGGCTGTTGGGAACGACTCCCACTTCTCATCTGCTTTGATTCCATTTATGATTTGTATAATGATTTGATCCTCTTCCATTACCTCTCCAATGCTTCCAATTTGATATGAAATCTCCTTCATCTTTGTGACATAATCAATCACACTTTGCTTTGGGCTTTTCTTCATTGTTGTGAACTCCATCCACAATTTGCTCTTCCTTGCTCGAGTGTTGGAGGAGAAGAAAGAAGCAAGTGCATTCCAAGTCTCTCTTGATGTCTTACATCCCTTGACATGAGGTAAAAGAAAATCAGATATTGAGTTTAGAATATAGGACCTTGCAAGTGCATCCTTTGAACACCAATTTGAAAGTCTTTCCTCTTCTTCATGTGATGGTTGTCCTTTGTTCCTCATGGTTGGCATAGCTTCATCTCCAAATGTGTATCCAAATAGATTCCTCCCTTGAAGATAAGCCTCCATCCTTAGAGACCATGGCGGGTAGTTGTTTCTATCCAATTTTTCAGTTGTTGATGGAAATCAATCTCCCATGTTGATTGACTATGCTCTGATACCATTATAAAGAGAGATGATGGATGCAATCTGAATATGAGTTGGTGTTGCTACAACCAGCCTCACACCAGACAATTGAGACTTCAGAGTTGGTTAGTAGATACATTGAGCTTAATAAATCCAAAAAAATATCACTCAAGTGTTTTGGAACAAGTATCTCAAAAGTTTGAGTCAAGGCAGACTAGTTGCAAAATGACTAGCTCCCAAAACTTGCTATTTTTATACATAGACCTGCTCGAAATAATGAACAGTGCTCTCAACTTGGTAGGAATTAGAAAAATTCCTTTTGGAAATAGCAAATAGACTTAGATAGCTTACTAATCCAAACTAAAGCTCAATTGATCGATTGAGCACTAAGAACAAGATTTAGCAAAATCTGGAAGACTCCTGCCATTTTCAGGGCTCTGTAGAGATTCGAGTAGTCAGCAGAAAAACATAGATTTCTCATAAATAGTAAATCCAATGACCATGAAATTTTGTGAGCATAAATTAAGCTTAGAGAGCAATCCAATGAATGTTCAAAATATGAAAAGAGTTATGTATAGCCCATGATATGTGCTTCTGAAGTCACTATTCTGAGTGAGTATAACAGAGAATAAAACAGAGAAGTAAATGATGAATGTATAGATTCACATATAATTACAACCACATTGGCGATGAATAATTGCACAATGGGATTCGAATGATAGAGCTATGGGGTAAGCTCTTCAATATGTACAAATGAACATGAAGTGGGCACGTGTGAAGCTCTCTAATGGTGACTTCCTTCTTGCTCTTTTTATAGCTACTTCTGGAGGTAGTTTTGAATTTGAATTCAAATAACTTCACCTAAAAGTGATGCTAAGAATTAGGAGATAATTTCTCAGCTGATGGATTCATGGTTTTAGGTAGTTAGAGCCACGAATCTCCTTTTTACATGATGGATAACTTAAGCCATTCTTTCTTTCACAATTACAAGAGATAAAATATACTCTTTTACAAAAGGTGTTCATATGTCTACACATATGACTACAAATGAACATAAATCAAATCATATCAAGCATGTAGGCTTGGGTAAACTGCATGAAGAACTTTACCACTCACTCCTATTTTAGATGATCCTCCTTTACTTGAAGAGGATGCTGAAATTTTAGTTCGAGAGAAAATACTTGATTATGATGTTACTACTACATGCACATGTAACCACTATCATAGATATTTAGTTAAATATAAAAATTACTCACTTGAAGAATCTCAATGGATTCATAAGACATCGTCAACTCCACATTATGATCGTTTGATTTATGCATATCATTCATAGTCATATTAAACTCGAGTTTTCCATTTCCATGCATGTATTTTTACATGGAACATGCTTATGATTGTTCACTGATGGGACATGTGACTAGTCATCCATGTTTATTTTATTTTTATCAACTACGATCAGTTGCTCCTCAACTAGGAGGCATGTTATACTTTATGGAATAATGGAATATTATATGGATTTTAATGCCTTGAGCTTTTTAATTTGATTTTTGTTTTGATTTAGCAAGTGAAGACTCATGAGGGGATGAATGCATGTGGACTTATTCAGATATTTTTGAAGATAGTTAAAAGGTATTATTTTAGATATGTTTTGTAAAAATAATAGATCGTTTTAGAAAGCGATATCTTTTTGTAAAAATAGTAGATCTCTTAGAAAGTGATGATTTTTTAAATAAAGAAAATTTGTGTAAATGCACGCTTTTTGAAGCACCACCCTCATGTATCTTCTATTGAGGACATAATGAGATATACTATAAATACACATACTCTAATGGACTCATCGATCAGAGTAGGTGGGAGGAGATTGTACCCAATCTTGTGTCCAATCTATTGTCTCTATCTATTCTCTTTATGCTTTTGTGAGATTTCATTTCTGTACTATCTGTACATACATGCATTTGCAAGATCCACTCAACAACATACCAGCCAAACTCTTCTTGTAAAGATAGTAAGGCCTCATTTATTCTAAGCCCATTACTTCTTTAAATCGATACCTATACTATGTGGACTACTTTATAACATTCCCATACACAAGGAGATGGATCAAGAGGCTATGGAATATGTCAATGCAGAATTTAATCAAACAAAAAAACTCACCATGGACTACAAAAATATTGGAGTTAGACGTCTACGGAAGCACAGGAACAACACAAGGAAGAAGAAGATTGGAGCACAACACAAAATACTAAATGTATTACCACTAGAATGTACAAAGATAAGTAACCTGTTAGGGCAATAAGTGTATATACAAGCCGAGGGGGACTCCTAAAGAGGGAAAAAAGTGCCCCAGTAGTCCTAGTGTGTTCACACACATCACTACGTAAATATATCAACAAATCCCCCCTGGGACTAATGTGGTGAACAAGGAGCTAGCAATCATGTATAAGGAAGTGCCAAGCTATATGGACACAATTCACAAAAGGAAGTAAGCCCAAAGTTTTGCGGAAAGTTTCAAACTTCTCCCTAGGCAGAGCCTTTGTGAAAAGGTATGCAATGTTCTCTTGCGTGAACACATATGCCAAGCTGATCTCTCCAACAAAAAACCTCATCCTGACATTATGATAATGCACCTCAATGTTCTTAGTGTGAGCATGGAACACAGGGTTCCTCACAACTGCGAATGCGCTCTTGCTGTTAGTGAAGATGGTGGTGGCAGAAGACTAAACAACACCCAAATCAGCCATAAGGCATCTGAGCCACACACACTCAACAATCATTGTAAAAGCTGCCCTATACTCAGCCTCACAACTGGAAGTAGCCACAGTAGGCTACTTCTTGCTCAGCCAAGATATGCATGAGCTACCAAGCATGAAGCAAAAACCAATAGTGGACACATGAGTGTCATAGCAACCAACCCAATTAAAGTCAGAAAAAGCCTACAAATATGGCAATTGATCCCCCCTTGGGATAAAACAACCCAAGTAGCCAGGTACCACTCAAGTAATGAAAGATGCACTTAAGTTCCTACCAATGCTTGACACCTGGACAATGCATAAACTGGCTATTTATGAGACAAAAAACTAAATATCTAGCCGAGTTATGCATAAGTAAATCAAGCATCCAACAACCTATTGATAGACAACAACATCAAATGCATCTCTAGCATCATGAAAACCCAATCGTAAACCTGTCTCCATAGGAGTGGAAATAGGCTTACAGTCTTCAAGGCCAAAACACTACAATAATGTGTCAATATATTTTGTTTGGCACAAAGATATTTTGCCATGAACTTGCATAAATTGAATGCCCAAATAATGATGCAAATACCCCAAATCAGACGTCTCAAATGAGGCATGCAAATCAGTATTGAAATTAGCAATATACTTCTCATGAGGAAAAGTGAGCAGCATGTCATCAACAAACACAACAATATTCAGAAGCACATCATTAGCACACTTAATATATAAGGTTCTTTCAGTTGGACTGTTCTCAAAACCATGTGTAGTTAGATAAGCATGTATCTTTTTATACCAAGCACGTGGTGCTTGCTTTAAACCATGTAATGCCTTCTTTAACTTGCACACCTGGTTTTCATGCCCTTTCTGCACAAAGACATGAGGCTTAAAAACATACACTTCTTCATGCAAGTCACCATTAAAAAATGTTGTTTTAATGTCCAACTCATGTACAGTCCAACCATGATCAGCTGCAGGTGCAGAGATGCTACAAATAGTAGTCATTCGGCATCTAGGTGCAAAGGTCTCATCAAAATCAATGCCTCTTTCCTGCACATAACCCTTTGCAAGAAGCCTAGCCTTAAACCTGTCAATTGTTCCATCAGTCTTATGCTTGAGCTTGTATAACCACTTAGTGCCAATGGCCTTCTTGGCAAGAGGCAAGTCACATAAAGACTAGGTACCATTCTTCATTATAGCATCATATTCAGATTGCATAGCAACCATCCAATTTTTAGAATTTCATGCTTCATCAAACGAAATGAGCTCATGCTCATCAGAATGACTAGCTCAAAAGACTAGAGGCAGCCATAGCATAGCAATCTGATGCAAAAGACCAACTATGAGAGCCTAAACGAGTATGGTATGACAGAGGTGCATCTAATTTGCTGTCACACAAAGTCTGCACTAGCCATTTTGGCATAGTTTTTGCCTCCTCAATCTCACCTCTCTCATCAACAAGTTCATTATGCAAATCTACATAAAAAATAGAATGGTCTACATCATCACATGAAACCTATAAAGGTTGAGAAGTTGCGTTAATAGGACTAGCACTAGACTATCCACCTGTAAAAATGCATTTAGTCTATGGATGATACAGATGATAGCCTTTGCTTTCAAAGTTGTACCCAACAAAAATAAATTTTGTTTCTTTATAATCCAATTTGCAATGTTGTTCAAGCAGTAAGGCATATGCAGGACAACCAAAAACAAGCAGATGAGCAATAGATGGCTTGCAACTATGCCAAGCTTCATATGGAGTGATACACTACAGTGCTTTAGTGGGACACCTGTTAAGTGCATATGCTGCACACATGCCAACCTCAAGCTAGAAACTATGTGGTAAAGCTTGACTCTTGACCATACACCTTGCCATCTCCATGACGGACCTGTGCTTCCATTCAACAACTTCATTTTGTTGAGGTGTACATGGCATTGCACACTGATGTTTTATCCCACGTTCAGCCAAAAATGCATTAAAGTTAGAAGACATATATTCCCACCCTCGATGAGAACGGAGGGTGCCGATTTTACATGCTGATAGATTTTCAGCCAAAACCAAAAAGTGTTTGAAGCACATGAACACTTCGGACTTTGCTTTCAATGGATATACCCATGCATGTCTAGAAAAATCACCAATGAAAGTCACAAAGTAAAGATGGTTTCCAAAAGATGCTGTCTACATAGAACCATAGACATCATTGTGGACAAGGTGCAATTCCTTGGTAGCTCAAACTGAACCATCTTTTGGAAAGGAGGAATGTTGCATTTAGCCCAAAATATAGTCTTCACATACATGTTTTTTGGGTGCCTCAAGTTTGGGCAAAGAGGACACCATTGCAGATTTTTATAGGCATAGCAAACTAGCATAATTCAGATGAAAAAAGTGTGCATGCCAAAGCTTTGCATCTACCGTAGCTTGAGAATCATCTACTGCACATGCTGAATCATTCATAGATTTTTCATAGTCTATGAGCTTATACAGCCCATGTCATAAAATTCTAGAAGGAATAACCATGTCGCCATTTGATAGATCGTGAACTCTACATCTGTCATCAACAAATTTCACAACCAATCCAATCTTGGCTAATGTAGAAAGTGATAATAGATTTTTCTTGATCCCTGGCACAAATAAAGCATTCGACAAAATGAAAGAACTATCATCAGTAGTTGTCAAAATGATCTTACCAACTCCCATGATAGGATAAGAGGAGTTGTTGGCACAGGTGAGAGTATTCCATGTAGAGGCACACTTAAGTGAAGTGAAGAAACTAGGCTCCAAGGTAATATGTTTGGTTGCCCCACTATAAAATATCAAACATATGAGTTTACTGCAACCATACACTGCTCATGACAAGATGGATCAAAACAGCAAATAGTAATAAATGCCCATTCTTCATACTACACAAGATTAGCAGACTCTGTTTTCGATGTAAAGGCCTCTAGAACAACCATTTTAGTGTCTTTCTTCTTTACCTCTTTAGCAGCCAGTTTTGGACACCTCTTAATGACATGATCATTTGCTTTACAGTATTTGCAAAACAATTTATGCTTTTCTAATTTCTTCTCATCTTTGTCTTCCTTCTTTGAATGTGTAGCATTTGTAGATTTTTGCTTACAAGTAGATGAGCTCCATTTACCTTTGCCCTTCAGACTAGCTAGGAAAGCTTGATGTGAAACACACATAATGGACCTATTCTACCTAGACTAATCTTCCTGCAACACAACACAGACTAACTTCTCAAATGATAAGGCATTTGGATTGCCTTTCATCATCAAACAAAGAGTAGAAGCGAAAATCTAATATGAATAAGAAAGAACATTCAGAACAGTCTACACAAGTGAGCTATCTGGTATAACTTCATCAACACACATCAACTATTCCTTCAAGTCTTTGATCTTTGTTAGAAAATTTTCCATAGAATATATCACCTTGATTCATATGATCACTCTCCAACTGCTTTCGGAGGTAAGCAACACGAGCCTCATTCCTAGCCTGGTACAATGTGGTAAGTGTATCCCAAGCATGCTTAGTTGTTCTGCAAGAGCGAATGCAAGGAATAAAATGGCACGTTTGAGACACAAGGCTATAAATTCATGTGCCTGAGCATCTCTGCCATCCCAACAATTTTTCTCTATAGTAGGTGTAGCAAAAATCATAGCACGAACAAGAATCTAAAGAATATTAGCATTGCAAATGCCATCTGCATCAGCTTTAGTACTTGTATTTGCAGGTGTAATCGAATTTTTTTCAACACCCTGCACAATGTTCCATAGTCCTTTTGCAACCAATACATGTCGCATCATATAAGCCCACAATGGGTAATTGGAACGGTCCAACTTATCCTCAATATCCGACATATGGAGTACATCATTGCTTTCAGCCATGGCCACTAACTAAAATACCATGATGCAGAAAAATGACTGTATCTAAAAAAGTTGAACAGAAGTACCCTGATGAGTTTTGCTAAACCTATAGCAAACTTCAAGGCGCTTATATTGGCCAACCAAAACGTGTATCTGTCTTTGGCACAAAAAGATGAAATTTAGTGCACAAGCACCATGATAGTGCATTCAAGGGTGGAAACGAGCTCTGATCGCAATTTTGGTAGCACAAAATGAAGTTGTTTTGATCTCCTAATCACCTTGAGTATGCTCACCCAACTTCGTGTGATTGTGAGACTATGACCGGAGGGGTGTCGATAATGCCCTAGATGAAGTGGCGACCTACTTGGATACCAACTATTGGAGTTAGACATCTACAGAAGAACACGAATAGCACAAGGAAGAAGATGTATTACCACTAGAATGTACAAAGATAAGTAACCCATTAGGGCAATAGGTATATATACAAGCCGGGGGAAAAAACCTCCTAAAGAGGGAAAAAACTATCCCAACGGTCCTAATGTGTTCATACACATCACCACCTAAATATATCAACAAAAAATTCTTCAATTCAAGAATATAAATGGATACATGCCACATCTATGTATTGATTATAGGTCACTTAACGAGGTAATTAGAAAAAGAATCAATTTTCTATGTTGAGGAAGGAATAATTATTTGATCGTTCACACGGAGATTGATACTCTACAAAGTTGAACCTTTGATCATTCTAGCACCAAGTTAGAATTAAGGTAAAATATGCTCCTAAGACCACCTTCATGATGAGATACAAACAATAATATAAGACTACCTTTTCATCTCATCAATGCTCCATCTACGTTTATGAAACCAACTTTCACTACCTTACCTAGGGCACTTGGTGGTGGACTATCCTTGTCCATAGTCTGGACACCTAGAACACTTATTTAAAGTTTCTCAATTATGATGAGAGATTTTGGTTTTTGGAAAGGAATCCAGACGTGAATTATTTAAAACTAATTATCTTACTTATAATATTATCTCAAAGGGTGGAATCTAAGTGGATCACAAAACGTACAAAGTGTTTTAGAGTGGCCACATCCATGGAACCTTACAAAGTTGTGGACCATCCTAGGTTTAAGAGGTATTCTATGGATAAATCATTACGAACTATGGACATATAGCTATGCTTTTGACGAGTAGCTAAAAGAAAAATGCAAGACCTTTCACTAGGGAGATGAGCCGAAGAAAAGCATAAAAGGCTGAAGCTAGATGTTGCTGCACTTCCTATAGTACATGTCATGGACCCCAACCAATCATGTGATTGAGAGAAGTGCATTCAGGATAGGAGTCAAAGATGCATATACTTGTCTCAAAGTGACTACATATACAAAGTACTTCACAGGTTCAATATGCAGGGTGGAATAGCATCGAGTACACCTTTAGCCACATATGTGAAATCGAGCAAGGATGATTGCCCATATCAAATGAAGAAAAGGAATTCATGACCAAAATTCCCTATCAATCAAATGTTGGTAGTCTCGTGTTTGCTTTGTGTAGACAATCGTAATTCTATATCAGGGTACATTTTCCATTTTGTTGGAGGTGCTATCTCTTGGAGATCTCATCTTCAAGAATGTACAATTATTTCCACCATAGAAGCAGAGTATGTTGCAGCAAGTGAGGCATGTAAGGAAGCATTGTGGCTTTTTGGCCTTGCTTGTGATATAGGTT
Source organism: Ceratopteris richardii (assembly GCA_020310875.1). NCBI lineage: Eukaryota > Viridiplantae > Streptophyta > Polypodiopsida > Polypodiales > Pteridaceae > Ceratopteris > Ceratopteris richardii. The sequence goes on from CM035435.1 coordinate 101,230,355, forward strand.
TAACTCATCATGTACCTCGTTTGCTCAATAATAGTGAGAGTGCCATTACTTTGGCTAAGAATCCAGTCAATCATGCAAAGACCAAGCACATTGAGGTGAGTTATCAATTCATTAGAGATTGTTTAGCCACTGATTGCATTATTCTTGAGAAGGTTCACACTCAAGGTAATGTTGTAGATGCTTTGACTAAAGATCTACCATAGGATAGCTTTCGACACTATTGTCACTTGATGGGGGTTACTTGATTCATGATGTTACAAAGTCACTTGTATACTGTGTAACATGCCCATCAGGTGGGAGGTATAGTTTGTATAATTACACTTAGGTATTCTTTATCATTCTTTATTTTTCTCTCATAATTACTTTGGCCGAATTGGCCTTTAGTAGGAGATTGCTACCATTAGTGTCCATGTGAAATGGCAAATGGCCACCAGACACTTCTTTGTATATGTTCTTTAGTAAAACATATAGTGGTCTGGTCAGTCACAAACAAAAAGTTTTATCGCATTTTCTAACACCTAAGAAGTCTATGTTCGTGCTCCTTGTGTATTGTATTTTTCTATGTATTTTGTAGCCTCTACGCAGAGTACTGCTTGCAACTGTAGGAGCTTGGTTTTCTATTTCGAGGATGTAGCCGTGGATCTCTCGAGCAGGAGAGCGCATTGTGGTGCATTTCCATCGAAATACTTCATTATATAGAACCAAAACCTAGGACTAAGCATGTGAAAATAATTTTAGCAATATTGGAATTGAAATAGAAAAGGAAATCTTTTGTGTTAGAAATATATAAAGATAAATAAATAAGTAAATGAGAGTGTTAGATAAATAAATAAATAAACAAATAAATAAGGGGAAGAGAATGTTAAAGGTTATGTTAAGTATCCATTAAAAGGAATGGGGTATCAATATGTGAAAATAGGCTAGTGGATAAAGCATATCTCTTGTAAGTGAGAGGTGGTGGGTTCAAATCCACTACATATTAACTAGGAAAATAAGTAAGGTAACTAGAGAAATAAGTAAGTTAACTAGGGAAATAAGTAAGCTCTTATTGCCACTCATTAGTTAGAGATGGTTCAAACATATCCAATGGCTCCCAAGGAAATCAAAGTGAAGCAAGAGTGCCAAAGATGCCAAATTTATGCCATAGTCAATGCCTTAGAGTAAGTTGTAAGAGTTGACCAGATCTTGCATACACACATATACAAAGATAGTACATAAATGAAATCTCACAAAATTACTCACAAAATAGAGAGAGGTAAGAGACTGAACACAAGATTGGGTACAATCTCACCCCACATACTGTGGTGGAAGAGTCTATCAAAGTATGTATATTTATAGGTATTTTTCATTACATCCTGAATAGAAGATACATGAGGGTGGTGGTTTGAAAAGCATGCATTTACAATTTGTTTACAAATCTTTGCTTTCTAAGTGATCTACTATTTTTACAAAAATGTCTTATTCTACATGATCTACTATTTTTACAAAGAATATATAAAATACTAGCTTCTAGATATCTTCAAAAATATCTTAATAAATCTAGGCATGTTCATGCTCTCAAGATTCTTCACCTACTAAATCAAAACACAATCACATTAAAAACCTCAAGACATTAGAATCCATATAACATTCCATTATTCCATAAAGTATAACACTTCGGTTGATGATGAAAGGCAATCCAAATGCCTTAACATTTGGGGAGTTCATCTCTATTTTGTTGCAGGAAGATCAAACCAAGCAAAGCAAGTCCATTATGCATGTTGTAGATTAAGCTTTATTAGCTAATCACAAGGGCAAAGGTAAATGGAGCTCATCTACTAGTAAGTAGAAATTTGCTAATGCTACAGAGTCAAAGTAGGACGACAAAGACAATAAGAAAAGAGAGAAGCAGAACAATTTTGAAAATACTATAAGGTTAAAGATCATTTCATAAAGATTTGTCCAAAATTCGTTGCAAACAACACAAAGAAAAAAGAGGCTGGAACGGTTGTTGTAGAAGCCTCTACAACCTAAAATAGAGTCTATAAATCTTGTACAAAATAAAGAATGGGCATTTATTGCTCTTTGAATTTATGACCCACCTTCTCATGAATAGTGTATGTCTATAGTAGAATACAATATTCGGTACTTTGATAGTGGTGCAACCAATCATATTACCTCGTAGCATATTTTCTTCAGTGCACTTGAGCCTGCCCCTATAGAGAATACTATCACATGCACTAAAAACTCATCTTATCCTGTCATGGGAGTTGGTAAGATCATTCTATCTATTGTTGATGGTAGTTCTTTCACATTGTCAAATGCTTTGTTTGTACGAGGGGTCGAGAAAAATCTGCTGTACGTTTTAGCATTAGACAAGATTTCCTTGATTGTCAAATTTGTTAATGATAGATGTATAGTTCATGATCTATCAAATAGCGATGTTATTATTGCTTCTTGCATTTTATTTCATGGGCTGTATAGGCTCATAGACTATGCAAAGTCTGTGAATGATTCAGCATGTGCTGTTCAGGATTCTCAGGTTATCTCATATGCAAAGCTTTAGCATGCATGTTTTGGTCATTTCAATTTTTCTAGCTTGCTACGCTTGTACAAATCTAAAATGGTGACCTCTCTGCCCAAACTTGAGGCCCCTAGTGAACATGCCTATGAAGGCTCTATTATGGGAAAAATGCAATGTTCCTCCTTCCCAAAAGATGATTGAGTACAAGCTACTTAGAAATTGGAGCTTGTTCACAGTGATTTTTGTAGTCCTATGCAGACACCTTCTTTTGGCAACTACCTTTACTTTATGATTTCTATTGATGATTTTTTCTAGGCATGCATGGGTGTGTCCATTGAAAGCAAAGTCTAAAATATTTATGTGTGTCAAATAGTTTCTAGTTTTGGTTGAAAATATGTCCGTATGTAAAGTGGCCACCCTCCAATTTAATTGAGGAGGGAATACATGTCTTCTAATTTTAATGAAGTTGTGGCTGAACATGGGATAAAAAATCAATGTACAGTTTTGTATACACCTCAAGAGAATGAAGTTGCTAAAAGAAAAAATAGGTCTCCCATGGAGATGGTGAGGAGTATGGTCAAAAGTTAGGCTTTACCACATGGCTTCTAGCTTGAGGCTATTATGCACGTAGCATATGTACTCAACAAGTATCCTAGCAAATCACTACAGTTTATCACTCCATATGAGGCTTTTCATGGTCGAAAACCATATGTTGTTCATCTGCATGTCTTTGATTGTCTGGCATATGCCTTAGTGATGGAACAAAAATGTAAAAAATTGGATGATAAAGCAATAAAATGTTATTTTATCAGGTACAGTTCTAAAAGGAAAGGCTATTATCTGTATCATCCATAGACTAGACACAATTTGGTTAGCTATGATGTTTTTGTGGAATGTGCAATTCAACCATTAATTTCATGTACTAAGGAGACATCAACTAGCTCCAAAGATGTGTATGACAATTTGTTACCTCTTTTTATAGGTGGAGAATCAAGTGCGGGTCCAAATGAGGCAATTTCATGGCCTTTATGATTTCCACGTGATGATGCAGATCATTCCATTTTTTATGTTGATTTACATGATGCACTTGTTGATGAGAGGAGTGATATAGAGGAGGCAAAAACTATGCCTTAATGGCTAGTACAAACTTTGTGAAATAGAAAATTAGATGCACCTCTGTCATAGTGTACTCGTTCAAACTCTCATAGTGCTTCTTTTGCATCAGATTGCTATGATATGGCTGCCTCTAATCTTTGTGATGACAATGAGCTTGTTTCTTTTGATGAAACCTCAAAATTTAGAAAATTGGATGGTTGTTATCTAACCAGAATATGATGCTATTATGAAGAATGGTGTGGTGGACAAAGGAAACCATCATTAACCTCAGTTTTCATGTGACTTCTATATCACATGATTGGTTAAGAAGTGGAGAAATCAATGCTCCCATTACATCTGAAATATGGCAAAACCCTAAGATCATTTATCTACTTGCTAAATTTGTACACCTAGAGGTCATATTCTAATTGTTGACATCATTGATGACATCATTGGCTCATAACCACTTTTTATAACCACCCTTGGACACCTATATAAGGAGGGCTTGACTACGTACATCCTTAGTCTTCGCAATGCCACTCTTGGGAGCTCAAGGGCTCACTATCTCCAAGTAAGTACTTTCCAAGTTCCTGTTTGAGTTCTAGTATTGTGTCTTGTTCTAAAATTGTCTCGTCTAGTATCTTGGACATCCTATTGTGTCCTATTGTAATCTCGTAGTATGAGATCTTGTTGAGTTAATTCTTGTATCTAGTTCATCTCCTTGAAGGGAGTTCTTGTAACCTAGATATCTTGTTTCATACCCATGATCCCTAGTTGTGGGATCTCATGTATCATCCTTAGTCTAGTTATCCATACCTAGTAGTCCCTAGTTGTGGGAACATATTCTTGTATTATTTTGCCTACAGGGGTGATCTTGTTACCAAAATTTTAATTATGAAATCTTGTCTAGTCTAGTCAGAGGTCACAACCTAGTGCTTGCCTAACAAATGGTACCTCGTCTTTATGTGATTTGCCTCCTGGAAAAAAAGACCACTGGCACTAAATGGGTATACAAGTTGAAATGTAACTTGATGGAGTAGTTGATATGCATAAAGCTAGGCATGTTGCAAACGGTTATACACAAGAGAGAGGCATTGATTTTGATGAGACCTTTGCACCTTGACAAATTTTTACATAATTTATGAGCTTATATAGCGCATGACATAAAATGCCAAAAGCAATCATGACATCATCATTCCAAAGATCATGAATTGTACATTTTCCATCAACAAATTTGACAACCAAGTCAATCTTGGTTAGTGTTAAAATTGATAACAAATTTTTCTTGATCCCTAGCACATATAAGGCATATGACAATGTGAAAGGACTACCATTAGTAGTAGTCAAAATGATCTTTGCAAATCCCATGATAGGATAAGAGGAGTTGTTAGGACATGTGACAATATTTCCTATAGGAGCAGGCTCAAGTGAATTGAAAAAACTATGCTACCAGGTAATAGGTTTGGTTGCACTAGCGTGAAAGTACCAAACATCCAAATCTAGTTCATGACATAGGATCATAGATGTTGTGAGTTGTAAATGCCCATCCTTCGTTCTAAACAAGATTTGCAAACTCTGATTGAGGTGTAGAGGCCTTTGCAACAACCATTCTAGCCTATTTCTTCTTTGCATCTTTTGTAGCCTACTTAGGAAAAATGTTCGTGATATGATCATTTTCCATATAGTACTTGCAAAATTGTTTTTGCTTTTCTATTTTCTTATCATCTTTTTCTTCCTTCTTTGACAATGCAATATTAGCATATTTTTTCTTACTAGATGAGCTCCATTTACCTTTCCTTTTCTAAGTAGCTAAGAAAGCTTCATCTGCAACACACTACACTAATATTCTTGTAGAAAAACTAAACCTAAATCCTCAAATTCTAAGGCATTTGAATTTACTTTCATCATCAACCAAAAAGTACAAGAAAAACTTTGATTAGAATCTAGAAGACCATTATCACAGTGCTTCACATGCTTCAACACATATAGCTTTGTACTCAACTTTAGAAATTTAGTAAAAGATAATGCTATAGTCGATTGCTTCTTACTGATCCAAGAGAAAATCCATATCCTAAAGAAAAGCAATATCCAAAAATTGATTTTTTGGAATCAATATCTCATGTCCAATCTGAGTCACAATATCTCACAAGAGATGATACTTCTTCATAAAGAGTATGATAATGAGTGGTTCCTTTTAAATACTTGAGTGTCCGCATGTTTGCCTTCCAATGATTTTGGCAAGACTTATTAGAGAACCTGCTTAATACTCCAACTTGATATGAGATATCTGGTCTACTATTGCAAAAGTAGATTAGACTTCCAACTACTTTCTTATATCTTCCAATATCCATTAGAGGTGAAGTAACTTCAATAAATAATTTTGTGTTGATCTCCATAGGTGTTGAAATTTTCTTGCAATCCTCCGTGTTGAATGCCTTCAATATCTGACTTGCATACATTTTTTGAGAGATGAAAATCTTCCCTGGTTCCTGCCAAACTTCAAGGCCTAAGCAATAATGCATTAAGCCCAAATCTCTCATTTCAATTTTTGAAGGTAGGGCATCTTTCGTTTGTTGAGGAAGATCGTCATCATTTCCTATAATCACAAGGTCATCTACATAGAGTACAAGCACAATTGTCTTCCCTCCTCTCTTTAGAACATACAAGTTAGCACCAAAGGCACATCTTTTAAAACCTCGATCCAAGGGATACTTATCTATCCGTTGGTACCATGCTCTAAGTGCTTGTCTTAGCCTATATAATGCCTTCTTCAGCTTACATACCTTCTTCTCTGAATTGGGAACCTCAAACCCTAGTGGCTGAGACACATATACCTCCCCCTTGAGGTCTCCATTCAGGAAGGCTGATTTGATAACCATGTGATAGATTGACCAACACTTATGTGCAACCACAACTAGTTCTACTCGGATAGTGGTCATCCTTATAGTCGAGGCAAATGATTTTGTTATCACTAACTTAATTCATGCACACAAAGGTTATGAATGCTGAAAACACATAGAAACATAGATACCCAAGGAGACTAGATAGAATGCAATATTACGTGCAATCTCCCCCCATGCACTCTGTTTTGACAGTCCACAAAGTGCACATATTTATAGGATTTTTGATTATGTGGAAAATAGTGGTTGCATGAGAGTGGTGTTGAGGGGTTTGTTGAAAGAACGGAAGAGTAGATAGCTAAGAATGTAACTTGTAGGTGTATAAGAGAATACAAGCAGACATTCAAGACCAATTACTTTGGCATTAACAATCGATGAATCGAATGAAACATAACTTATTTGAAGTTTAGTTTAATTGAGACGTAAAACACATTCTTCTTACTCTTGTATCAAGCATTCCCTTAGGGATTTAGTTCACGATTCAGATGAAAACTAAGCAAACTTCTTAAATTAGAACAAGAGGTGTTTTTGGTACATGCAATATCGGATAGATTGCATTCTCAAAGAAAGAGAGTTCAAAGGCCATTCCCTATTTCTTCTGATTTCCTTCTTTGTCCAGAGTCTATTTCTCATAACTCTTTTTCATTCCTTTCATTCTCTCTTTGGTTTATCCCTAGATTTTGGTTCATATTATCCCACTCCCCATTCGTTGAGAGGCTATGGATGTTGGGCTGAATGCATGAGTTCGAGTCTCCGATCGCATTAGTATATAAAATAGACTATATCTAAGCCACACGGTATTTCGGGTTTCATATTGTCTTGGCATTACTTAGAAATCAATGTGCAAAGTCCTTGTAAAATAAAAGGGTTCGCTCGCTTTACTTCAAAATAACAAAAGTTGACCCTAAATGGGATGGTTCAATCACAGGGGCAATATAAACACATTATCCATTATTTGCACGTAGTCCTCGTAATGTTATAGGTTTCAATCGCACATAGAGCATAGCCAAACACATTCGAATATTATTGGGAGAGCAAAAATGACTTCATAACTTCAACCCGATTACTACTAAGTTCTGAAATTCTTACTCACATGATTCTTATCCATAAAATGTTGCTGAACTTCTCAATTTCCTATTTTAGTGCCTATCAACTAATGCACTTCGTTCACATGAGCAGGTTGTGCAATGTCATTTTTATAAGTTTTGTGCCAGAACAAGAGCAACCCTTTACAAACCTTTATCAGTCAAAAACAGTTTTCAAGAGAAGGTTAAAACAGTTTTCTAGAGAAGGTTAGCAGTGCAGGTGTAGCTCAGTGATGAGTAGCACCTCCTTTAATGTCAATCCGGGAAGACGTGAGGATGGTATGAAGACCTCGAGCAAGTGAAGGCACAAGTGCATGAGTGAGAAGCACACTAACATGCACACACATACACACACACGCGCACACACGGCAAGACAAAGAGTGAGAAGCAATGGAGTTCTTAGATACTTTCAAAAAGCTCTTACAAGTTCAAAACTATTACAATCTAACCTCAAAAATGAGCTCTCTAGCTCTTTTTGTAGTTTTTGACTAGGTTTTGGCCTTGTCCAGACCTAGTGTCCGGCCTAGTTAAAAATTAGGTTCTCTACCCTATTTGGAGGTTCAAACGAAGTCTAAAAAATGTGAAAACTGACAGGTAGGTACTTCTAAAGCTCCTCAAGCTCAAGGACTCCTTGGCTTGCACAAAATGGAGCTACAAAAATATGAAATGATATTTACAATGATGGTTAAAAAATCACTATTATAAAGATGTTGTTTTGGAAAAATTTGAAGGCCTATCTGCCAGATCTGCGTCGACTGCTTTGTCTACTTAATCCTTTGCCTTGCTCTGACTCTCTCCGCTTGCTTCCTTGTCTCCTCAGTCCTTGGGTGCCCATACTGCTCTCAACACCCCCCCTCTCTCGCGTCTGTCGTGCCTGACAGACCCTTGTTGCTGGGAGTGTTGGATGTAATATTCCACAACCTGAGTGGCAAGCTGATGTTCTTGTATGCGTAGTCCTCTGGCCAAGTCTGTCATCATACCATCCCAATCAATTGGTCCTGGAATGTCCGGATGTGGTAGACGTAACTGATTTGCATGGATCGCTTGTTCTACTGCGAATAGATGTAGCAAATGTGTGGGTCTGGGAATGAAAATTTCTGAATGATATTCCCAGAATCCCATAGAGAACATTTCCTCAAATGTCTACTTGAAGCATGCGGGTAAGTACTTTATTCGTGCATGCCAGGCAAAGATTATAGTGATCGAGGGAGTCTGGCTCATGTCGTAGACTAAATCCTTGTTACCTTGAGAGAATCCAGGAGCAGAGATGTATGGAGCTTGTACCTTCCGAAAGGTTTTGAAGACAATGGTCATGAGCTCGAATATTTTCATACACATTTTCGCCGCTATGTCAGGTACATTATTTAGATGAGTAGACCAGTGTCGAATTGTTGAGATCATGTAGGCTACAGTTGGGGTCCCTCGAGGTGGAGCAAAATATGGATAGTTAACCCAAGCCGAGCATTCTTTATTGTTGCGTACCTTGATTGCAAATGCTTGCCAGGATCTACGATGTACCACTAGGCAATAGCATGGATTATACTTGATATACAGTGGCATGGTTGCCCATGTGCTCATCATCTCAGGGTAATCGGTTAGTAGACGTGCACGCCAATTAGGTTGGAAAATCGAGCCAGCACGTGCATCTGTCAGTAAATCCTCTAGCTCAAATTGAGTGGCGAATGTGGGCTCCTTCCCTGTATGTCTTTTAACTTCTGCATTATAATCATGTAGCAAGACAAAATAAGGCATGTATTGCGACTCTGATGTTGTGATTAACCGTTGGTGGGATAGGTTCTGAAAGTAAGAAGACCGAAGGACAGTTTCTTCCAGATTTGTGAGAGATTGCATTTGCACAGCAACGCGATCATCATGTGTCTTACCCACTTTCTCGACCCTTTTGACCCAATCTGGAACTTGAATTTCTAAAGTGTCCTGTCCTTCTTCTGTAGTCCGTCCACCGGGTGTTGGCATTGGCTCGTACGGCTCTTCATAGCTGTCATCGACGGGGATTTCCACTACTGTTTCAGGTTCTGGTTCTTCAGTGGGCGAGGGTGGCCTTTCATATGGTAAGAGGCGTGCTTGGAGTTCTGCCACCTGTTTCCGGAGGGTCTCTACTTCTTCTGTAGAGTGTTGCAAGATCACCGGCTCCTGTTGCGCTGTGGGGGCACTGGCTATTTGTTTCTTTAGGTCTGCACATTCAGTCTCTAACTTTTCATATGAGTGCAAGAAATTTGCATGCTCTTCAAGTAAGATGCGAATGTCTTCCGATGGGACTGCTCTATACTTGGTAGGGCTAATGGTTGCTCCTGCAGTTCCTTCCATAGCCGCTTCAAAGTTGTCTTGGTTTTGTTATTGAAGCCTCTTGTTCTCTTCTAGTGCTGCTGCCATATGCTTCCTTAATAGACCAAGGTTGCGTCTGAGTGTAGCATTAGATATCATTTGCGCTTGGAGCACTGTTTCTAGTTCCTTGACTGCTTGATCATCTACTGTCGATGTCTTTGATTCCAATTCGGAGTGAGCCTGCTGTAAGGTGGTATGCTCGGTTAGGAGCGTTTGGTAATCAGCTTCAAGAGTGTTGACTCTCGCTTGCAGACGCTGAGATTCTGCCTGGAGGGCAGCAGTGCGTTCTTCCAATTCACGGTATTCTTGTTGTAGTTGATGTGCACACTGAAGTAATGTGTTGAACGTGCTATTTACATTATGAGATGCAAGGGGAAAAGTTTGAAATGCAGGGGAGGCGGGATTGGGGAGGGAGGTAGTGAATGCTGTGTGTGCGAATGATGTGGTGAGTGGTGAGGTGGGGGGTAGTGGAGGGGGAGAGGGTGGAATTGTGGGGAGAGGTGCTGTGGTGGGTGAAATGTCCATTGGGTCAGACAGAGTGGTGTGTATAGGGGCTACCATGTAGGTGGGTATGGTAGGTGAAGTGACTGTGGTGTTCGTGTAAATTGATGTCGTCGCGAACATCGGGGAAAGGTGCCTTTGAAACATTGGAGAGCGGAAGAACTGCTCCACAAAGGACGGGTATTGGGGTGGTGAGGTCAGGTTGAAAGAGGTGTAGGGGCCAGATGGGAAGTGAGGGTCATGGAATGGAGGTACCCGTATTTGGGGATAGGCTGGGAAACACAGGGTGCCTTCTGTGGGTGCTGGGTTTCCAACCACACTTGGGGTTATGGGATGGCCAGTTATGGGTTCGGAGGATAGAAGGGTTGAAGTGTACAAGGGATTGGTGACGAAAGAGAAGAGGGTGTCTTGTGAAGTGGGTTCTCGAAATGAGAATGATGTGAATGAGGATGGGTTATAAGTGAAGGTAGAGGTGATGACTGTCGTTTCTTCCATGGTGGGAGGTGGTGGTGGGGGTGGAGAAGGTGGTGATGGGGGATGCTGGGGCGAGACGGGTGATGTCTGAACGAAGGTTTCAGCAGAGAGGTCAATGGTGGTGGTGGGGGTAGCTGTGGTTTCAATGGGTACTTCTTGTTCTGTGATGGGTATCCTGATAGTCTTACCTGCGCGTGGTAATGTGTCAACTCTGCGTTTGTCATACCTCACGGACTGGCGGACTGCTATGTGGACAGCCTCCGGAACTCCTAAAGATTTTGACACTTATTTGAGGGTGTCAATGAAATGTTGATCCACCCCATCATCTGATAGCATTTCTTGCATCAAAGCTTGACCTGACACAAGAGAGAGTTGATGCCTTTCTTGTACTGCTTTGATTGTGTCGGATAACCTTTGTAGTTGAGCTGTATATGCTGGTGCACCTACAAGTTCTGGCACTTCTTGTTGCTCATCTTGATGCTCTTGATCATAATCCTCCTCATCTTCCTCCTGTTCTTCATCTTCATCATCCTCTTCATCCACTTCAACTGTGGTGACAGGTACTTGGGAGGTTGTTGCCTGTGTTTGCACATTCTCCACTTGTTGTGCCTCTTTTGCCTCCAGCTCTACATCTTGTAATAATTGTTCAAAGTCTTCATTCGTGAGTTCTTCCAAAGGTGTTCCACTAGGAAATTCAAGATCAGTTGGGATGGGAGGGAATATCAAGGTAGAACCATCGGTGCTGCGTCTTGGAAGTCAGAGTGTGAATGGTCGGACTCTTCGGGGTGGAGGGGTGACGTCTGGTGTTAGGGTGGCTCCACGTGGTTGAGCACAAGGGACTTGGACAGTACCTCTCATCTTCTTAGAAGGGGGTCCAGTGGATGTCCTACCTCTAAACTGCTCTACACGATTCCACATTAGGGCCCGTTGAATAAGGATGTCATAAGCCAAACACCTATAAATGATTCTCGTTAGAGCACAGCATCCATATCAAAGCTGTTTCCGCGGCCATCGTTTGTGAGCCAGGTGTATCTGATCAATTATCCAGTGGGGTAAGTTGATGGTGAGGCTCTGTGTCTCTGCCAGATACAAACTAAACCAAATCTTTTTGGGCGGCATGGTGAATCTATCTTGTGCAAGAAAGCAAAGTGTTGCATGCACATGCGAAGGTGTATTGCAATATTAGGCATCATGGACACCATGTCCTTGAGCTTGGTGAGACTTCGATTCTTCATGTAATCAGGCACTAGGGTCTCCTTCTCTGTAGGAATATGCATTCCGCGCATATCTAGGGCCTCTCTCACCAAGTTGTTTGATAGCCTGAACCTCTTGAGCTCATTCCCCTTTGTCAGAGATGGAATCACAAATGAGCTTGCACCTTTTGGGTTCTTGTTTGGAGTCAAGGTGTTGATGAGGTAGTAGCATCGCATGAAGTCAGGCTTTGGGAGCCGTGCGCTCAAATATGCATCCAATCTTGCCTTCTCCCATATCGAACGTAGACCTTCTGCAATTTGTAACTTCTCCAATTCTCTTGTAAAGAAATGGTATTTACCTTGCTTCCCATTGAAGTCCAACTCTGATTCCCATAGGTACGTTCCCTCTCCCAAGGGTCCTGCCACTTCACTAAACCAGTGGGAAGCTTTTCCGACGGGCATGGTATGGCCACTAGGAGGGTCCGCAATAGGTATGATTTTGATGGCCTGCAATTCTTCTGGTTTTTCATTTGTCTCAGGCAAAACGGGTAAACTGTCCAAGTCCACCACTTGTTGGCTCGTTTCTGTTTGAGAGCTAGTTCCTGCTGCCTCAGCCATGTTGAAAACTTCGCAGCTGGTTCTGTGAGAATATATGAATAAATGTTAACATTGCAATGGACACAAAAATGACACTGTGTCCCCTGTTACAACATTAACATGAGGTACGGGAGAGGTTAGGGGGTTAGTAAGTGCTCGGTGCTTGTGTGTGTAGTTAGGAATTGGGTAGACCTAAGAGCTAAGCGGAATGATGTGGTGTGAGAGTGAAGTAGTTAGTAGGTGGACATGGATTTACAATTGGGGTCCGGGGTTTTATTACAAGTTTTAGGTTGCCAAATGCAATGGACGGGTTTTGATCTTGACTTTGTGGAGACTCTGGAGAGTGAGATAGGGTATTTACTTGAAAAATGGGGCTTTTTAGGGACCCATTTACAAGTGATTCTACTTGTACTCATGGAAGAATACGTGTTCGTGCGTGATGTGTAAGACTGGGCCTCAGGTGTTTGAGTGAGTGAAATATGTTGTACAGAGTTTGGCCTTGGTGTAGCTATTTGAGCCCGCAAGCAAGCCTTAGGCACCCAGATTTGTCGTGATTGTGGGCTGGCCTTCATTGACTTCTTGGGTACCCAAATAGACTTCACTTTCGCAGAAGAATTTATGAAGGACTTCTTATTAGTGTCGTGTTGTTGATTACTAATAAGAGGTTTTGGCCGTGGTGTTGGCCTGGTCGGAACAGGGTGTTTGCCTTTTTGCCTCCATACTTGTTTCATCGGCTGAAACAATCTGCTTTGCTCCTTTTTTTGGCCTCTAGTATAGGTAGTGTTCTGCTTCTTCTGTATTTGATCTGCCGTTGGCTGCTGCATCCTTCTGGCCTTTGGAAAAGAAGGGAGTACCTTCTTATCCTTGACTCCGTTGTTGAGACAATCCTCTTTCTGCATCATACAATTTTGGACAAGAACAGCATTGTCAACTTCATGTGCGCCCCTGGAAGGACCAGGAGTTCGTGCCTTACCTAGTTCCTTGAGTGTCTCATTTTCCAGTTCAACTGTAATTCGACTATGATTTACCCATACCTGAAGAAGTCCGCTTCTTAGGTTTAGGTTGACTGCATGATCATAGATCCAGTCCTGACCCAAGACAAGAGGCTCAGTGAGGTCCTCATCTTGACACACTAGTAGTTTTACTGTCATTGCTTCGTCTTGAATATAGAGGGGAAGTTCCATCTCGCCCATGCAAGGGGTTTCCACACCTCCCAATCCTATGAGATATGCTTCAATAGGATTAACAGTTAATTTCAACTCTTGACAGTAAGACAATTTAACAGCACTAGTGGCTGCACTTGAGTCAATCAAGGCTCTTACAGTCCTTGCACCCTTTCCTTGTCCTATATCTAAGGTTATAAAAGGTCGTCGATCAATTATCCTATGGGAGCTGATACCTGAAACTTCACACATAGCCATGTGATATCCTTGATCTGCATCGGCATCTGGCCTAGGTTGCTCTCTACCTTGTCTTCTTAATTTCATTTTCCATATGCGCTCTAAGGCTTCTGCTTGGGCTTCTTCTCGAATTCGCTTTTCTTCTTCTTTGCGTTTCTTAGCGGTATTGAGTCGACTTAGCATTTCCTCTGTGAGAGGTTCCTGATACAACTTGACCTTGCATCCGCTTATGTAGCTTGGGAGAATATCGCCTTCTAATGTGGCTAGTTGCACTGCTCCACTTGTTGAGATTCTATTAATGATCATGGGTCCGTAGCCTCTCTTCTCCAGTTTCCTCGCATGTTGTTTCAACGTGTATACTAGTACTAGGTTGCCTGCCTTCAAACCTTTATCCTTAACGTGGGCATCAAAGTATGCCTTCTGTCGTTTCTTAGCTGCATATATCCCTGCAGCCGCCCTTAGTCTTGTTTCTCCTAATCGTTCAAGGTCAAAAATTCTAGAGGAGAGTTCATGACCCGTCCATTCATGCTCTTGTGCCACTTTCAATGTAGGTATTAAAAAGTCCAATGATAGCACTGCATTTTGGCCAAATACCATCTGAAAGGGGGTGGCTTGGAGTACCATTTTGTAGGCCACTCGATATGCCCAAACAGCATGGTGTAGCGGTTTGTCCCAATCAGAGGGTTTATTGTTCACTAATTTCGTCAGTACATTGCATAAGATCTTATTGGTGCTCTCAGCCTGGCCATTTGCTTGTGGGTGATAGGGGGCGGACTTCTTATGTACTACCAAGAATTCTTGGAGCACATTTTCAATGACTTCATTCAAGAAGTGAGTGCCCCTATCACTAACTAGCTCTATAAGTAGCCCGTATCTAGTGAACACATTCTCAAATAAAAACTTAGCTGTTGTTTGAGCATCGTTCTTCGTTGTGGCTTTGACCTCTACCCACTTTGTTAGATAGTCTGTCGCAACAATGATATATTCTGCATGGGAACCCTTAGCTGGGGGATTAATAGGACCTACAAAGTCTAATCCCCACTTTGAGAATGCACGTCCACCCATCATAGGTTTCAGGGGCATCTCATCTTTGCGTGTAGGGTACTGAGTTCTCTGACACACATCACACCGTTTCACATAGGTATGTGCATCCATGTGAAGGGATGGCCACTAGAAGCCCGCAAATAGTATTGCCTTGATCACCCGATCTAGTCCAAAGTGTCCTTCTGCTACACCTTGGTGAGCAATTTCCAAGATCTTAAGATATTCACTCTCATGGACACATAGTCTCAGGTAACCATCTTTACCACGCTTGTATAGATTATCACCAATGAGTGAATAATCTTGGGCTTCTTGTTCTAAACTCCTTTGCCTAGCCAGAGTCATGTCTGGAGGGACTGTTTTTGTCCTTAAGAAGGATACTAGTGGTTCACTCCAATCTGGCACTATGGACACTTGATAAAGAGTGGCATGTTCCACAGGTGCTTTAGTGCAATAGATTGGGCATTGCTTGCACAACTTCTGGACATCAGCTTCCATAGTCGGCCAATGCACTCCTAATCTCCTCAGGGTCTGTAGGGTTCGTTGTTTTGAGTAGTGTTGCTCTAATGCACCTACATGTGCTAATTGCAACCATTTAGCGTACTCATCCTCTTCCACACAACAAGCCAAGATCCCTTGATCTGTGTGCTTGTACATACTTCCTGCCATGATGTGATACTTTTGGGCTTTTACTACCTCTCTATCCAGTGTGTTTACTACTGGGTGGTTAGGCCCGTATGTCAATACTGGCACCAATGGCTTAGCCCACTGCGGCACCACTTCCAAGTTAAACAAGTAAGCATCAGGAAGGTCATGTGACACTCCTTGTGGGGCTTCTCCCGATGTGAGCCTAGAGAGATTATCTGCTCTCAAATGAGTCTTTCCTTTCCTTACCACAACCTCCAAATCATATTCCATTAGCAAGAGAAACCATCTTACTAATCTTCCTGTATTGCATGGCTTATTTACGAGATATAGCAATGCATGCCTAATCCTTCTCGTTCCGTGGTTGTATAATTTCGTTCAGCTGCATTCCATTGTCTACTAGCATAGGCAATTGGAAGATCCATATTACCTTCACCAGTAGGTTGCGCGAGTACACACCCAATAGCATAATTGGATGCATCCACATGAACATGGAAAGGCTTATTCCAATCTGGTGTGGTTAAGATTGGTGTTGAACATAATCGCCGTTTAAGCTCATTGAAGGAATTCTCACATTCATCAGTCCACTCAAAGTTAGTCAGAAGTCCATACATGGGCTTTGCAATGACAGCATACATGTGAATGAACCGGCGGTAGTAACCACAATGCCCCATGAAAGCGTGTACTTCCTTGACTTTCTTTGGCCTAGGTAACTCGGCTATGCCTCTCACTCTCTCTTCATCAGTGGATATGCCATTCTTTTGTTGGGAGTGATGGTTGGATGCACTCAAGAGATTGAGTTGGTGCTGCTATACCTGCTTCACACCAGCCCTCCTTTGATTCCAGATATGCTTAGTACACACCTTGAGCTTCCAAATGATACCAAGAAAGCATATATGTACTTTGCAAATGATATGTGTAATGACCAAATCAAAACAGATAACTTGACACTTCAAAAATCAAGAAAAACTTTCTATTTCTGTAGTGATACCTGCTCAGTCTTTCACTCAGTGTGACCAGCACACTAACAATTGATCTAATTCCTTCTGGACATATTAAATTAGCTTAACAAGCTATTATTTGCAAGTGGAATGAGAAGGAATGATAAACTACTCACTGAGAAATCAATTTAGCATACTTATGTGTACCCCCGACTTTTTAGGAATTCTGCAGACAGAGACCAGTATGCACTTCGAGCAAGATTTCTCCAAGATGGCTTATCCAATTGACTTGAAATTTTGTAGGTGTGTAGTATGCTTGGACCTGGTTCCAAAAAGCCTTGATTCACTTGATTTGGTTCAGTAGATCCTGAGATATGCGCCTTTGAAGTTGACAGACTTGAAGATGATGACTCAGAGAACACAGAGATAGTTAATGTAATGATATGTATTAATTCACATTGATGTACATTCCCATTGACATGATAAACATTGTCAAATGGTACTCAGAGGTGTAGGCTATGGAGTAGACCTTACACACTCAATGATCACAGATATTAGCCTCGGGAATGGTGAAGGACACCCGCGACTTTTTCCTTGTAGTTTCTATAGATTTGAGTTGAATTCAAAATTCAAAAACTCCTAGAATCTTTCACCTAAAAAGTTGATTGAGATATTCCCTCAATCAATGAATCCTCTTTTCCACGACTTAAACAAGTAGGTGTGATTACATAAGATTCCAGGTGATTTAGAATTTTACAAGAAGTAAAATGGTAAGAACTTGTAAGCATAAGTTCCTATGGTTCTTCTCATATGTTGAGTCTTCAAGAATAAATCCAAGCCAAGTGTGAAGACTTGATTTGTACCAACATCTTCAAGAGTTCCAAGCCAAAGGTGAAGGCTTGATTTGCACCAACAGCTCCCCCTCAAGCCAAGCACTTTGGCTTAAGTCTTCATCTTTAGTCTTCAATCACATCCTGCAATCCAATCATGGATTTGAATCTGCATAGCTTGTTTCCATCCAATGCTTTAGTGAGTAAATCTGCACATTGCATATTAGTAGACACATATGTCAATTGAATGTCTTTACTAAGCAACTTCTCTCTCACATAGTGGTAATGAACCTCTATGTGTTTGGTTCTAGCATGATATATTGGATTAGCTGCAAGGTGAAGAGAGCTAGTATTATCTCCAAAGATAATTGGAGGTCTAGTGTATAGACCTAACTCTGTATACAAGAGCTTCAACCAGATAGCTTCTTGAGTGGCATTGGCAAGCCCTCTATACTCTGCTTCAGTGGATGACAATGCCACTGTAGGTTGTTTCTTGGCTGACCAAGAAATAGGTTTATCTCCTGCAAAACAAATGTAACCTGATGTGCTTCTCCTATCATCCTTGCATCCTGCCCAATCTGCATCTGAGTAAACTTTAATATCAATATCTGATGTATAAGGAAAGTACAAACCATGGTTCTGAGTTCCCTTCAAATACTTCAAGATCCTTTTTGCTGCCTCTAGGTGAGGTACCCTTGGTTTGTGCATGAATTGGCTTAGCACACTAACTCCATATGCTATGTCAATTCTTGTCAAGGTAGCATAGTTCAAACTACCTACCATTCTTTGATATCCTGTAATGTCTTGTATTTCATCCCCTTCATGAGCACTTAACTTTAGGTTGGCCTCCATTGGAGTAGTTGTGACTTTAGCATCCTGCAAGCCAAACTTCTTGACCATATCCTGTACATACTTCTTTTGAGTGATATATATACCTGAGTTGGTGTAGACTAACTCAAGACCTAAGAAGTACTTCAATAATCCAAGATCATTGATCTTGAATTCCTTCATCATCTGTCCTTTGATGTGTCTAATCCCATTGACATCATTGCCTGTAATGATGATGTCATCAACATAAACACACAAGTAGATTACCTCTGTATTACTCCTCTTTATGAATAGAGAAGTATCAGCTTTACTCATCACAAATCCTTGGTCTTGGAGATAGGTTGTCAACCTGTAATTCCATGCTCTAGGTGCCTGCTTCAAACCATATAGAGCCTTCTTCAATTTACAAACATAATTTACCTTCTTGGGGTCTTCATAGCTAGGTGGTTGTGACATGTAGACTTCTTCAGATATCCATCCATTCAAGAAAGCATTCTTGACATCTAATTGGTACATGTTCCAATTTTTGGATGCAGCTACACTCACCAATATTCTGATAGTTGGCATCTTAGCCACAGGAGAAAATGTCTCCTCATAATCAATGCCTTGGGTTTGTACAAAACCCTTGGCTACCAACCTAGCTTTGTACCTGTTTATAGTTCCATCTGAATTCCTCTTTAGCTTGTAGATCCATCTGGATCCTATCACCTTCATAGAGTCTTTCTTGGGTACCAAGTCCCAAGTATCACTCTCCTTGAGAGCTTCCATTTCTTCATCCATAGCTTCTTTCCATTCTGGTTTGGTGATTGCTTCTTCATAGGTACCTGGTTCTTCATTCAACAAGTCCTTTGCAAGATATACAGAATGTTTAGTTACAAGTGATGTGTCATACCCAAATCTGATAGGCTTCTTCTTTTCTCTCTGAGATCTCCTCATTGCTTGAGTTGAGGATTCTGGTGTATCTTCTAGCTTCTTCATCTTCATCTTTCCTTTGGACTTCCAAGCCTTGAACTCCTCAAGATTTATTGTATCATCATCATCTGAGCTTGATTCATCTTTCTGGATTGGTTCCTCCTTGGTGAGCTTTGGGAAATCTTCTTCCATATCATAGGGTAGACTAACCTTCCTGCATTCATTCTCATACCAAGAGTCATTCTCATCAAAGATGACATCTCTGCTTACCTTGAAGCCTTTGTTTGTTGGGTTGTATAATCTGTATCCCTTTTGGTTCAAATCATAACCAATGAAGATACATTTTTCAGCTTTAGGGTCTAGCTTTCCCCTTACCTGTGATGGAATATGCACATATGCTACACAACCAAAAATTTTGCAATGATCCAGAGAAGGTCTCTTACCATGCCAAGCTTCATATGGTGTCATGCCATCAAGTGATTTGGATGGCAACCTGTTGATGAGATAGGTGGCAGTAGATACACTTTCTGCCCATAGATAATTTGGCAATTTCTTTTCATTAAGCATAGACCTAGCTGTTTCTACAATGAGTCTATTCCTTCTTTCAGCTACCCCATTTTGTTCAGGTGAGTACCTTGTAGTAATCTCCCTTTTGATACCTCTTTCCTGCAAGAAATCTTCAAACTCATTGGAGAAGTACTCTCCTCCACCATCTGACCTTAGCCTCTTCAAGCTTCTTCCTGTTTGGTTTTCAACAAGTGCAAGATATCTCTTGAAACAATTAAATACTTCATCTTTATGTTTCATAAAGTATAAGATGGTCCACCTGCTATAGTCATCAATGAAGGACACATAATACCTTGAACCTGAAATGGAAGGATCCTTACTAGGTCCCCAAACATCTGTGTGTACCAAGTCTAGGTAGTCTTCATGCATGAAACCTTTCCCTGAATATGGCAACTTGTGAGACTTACCAAACTGACATGCTCCACACTTGTAAATCATGTGTTGCTTGGATACATTAGGTATCCCAAGCACACATTGATCCCTGCACATTTGCTTTAGGGTTATTTCACCTATGTGCCCTAACCTCTTGTGCCATATTTCTAACTCTGAAAGTGTTTGATCCTTGTAATTATACAAAGCAATGTTCTTGGTGTCTTCTAGCTCAAAAGTAAACAATCTACCAGATTTTTCTCCCTTGGCTATCCTTCTGAATCCATGTCTTGGGTCCTCCACATATGCTCCATGTTGTGTGAATCTGACCTGCAAACCTTTCTCCACAATCTGACCAACACTCATTAGATTCTTGGTGATGGTTGGTACATAGAGTACCCTGCTCAATAGGTTCTGGTTACCATCACATGTCTTCACATTTCCAATCTTTATAACAGAGTGTTTAGTATCATCACCTGTCTGTACCTGATGTTTGCCCTTGGGTTCTTCCAAATCAGAAAGTAGTGCCACATTTCCAGCTACATGGTTAGAACATCCTGAGGTCAATATAAAATAAATGATCATCATTTGTACCTGCCTTGGAGGTCATATTCATGATCAATAGGGAGTCATCTTGCTCCTCTGTGTAGTTGTTGTAATCCCTTCTATTTCTGAATCCACCTTGGTAGTTACCATTGTGGTTGTGATTGTAATTGTTGTTGTACTGATTGTTGTATCCATTGTAGCTTTGGTGTTGGTTGAATCTGCCTCTCCCTTGAGAGTATCCACCTCTTGAGTAGCCTCTTCCTCTCTGATTCTTGTAGTTCTTGTAGCATTCATCTGTGGTATGATTGGACAATCCACAAATGTTGCATGGTGATGAGTTGTAGGGTCTCCCCCTACCTGACTTACCTCCTCTGCCTCTTCCTCTAGATGATCTACCTCTCCCTGCATAATTAGCTTGGGAGGTAGAGCCTTCTTCATCCTGTTTCTTCCCTTTACCTTTATCCTTAACTTTCTTATCAGTATAGAGAGCAGAGGGGTTGTTACCTTTTGATTGATCTCCTGCCTTTGTAAACTTTGCTTCATGTGTGAATAGTTGGCCCATGAGTGTTGTGAGATCTGGGGTATGCATGTCCATATAGAGGTCCATTGCAGTGGTGAAACTTTCCCACTTATCATCTGCCTTGAGTCCATTTGTTACTTGCCTGACTATTTGCTCCTCTTCAATCTCCTCTCCAATGCTTGCTAATTGGTCTGCCACATCTTTAATCTTGGTCACATACTCTGAGACTGATTGCTTGGGCTGCTTCCTAAGGGTTGTGAATTCAATCCACAGTTGATTCTTCCTGGCCCTTGTGTTGGAAGAGAAATATGTTGACAAGGTTTCCCATGTCTCTTGGGAAGTCTTACATTTCCTTACATGAGGTAAAAGAAAGTCAGATATAGAGTTAAGAAGGTAAGACCTTGCCAAAGCATCTTTTGCACACCATTGGTTGAGCCTCTCATGTTCATCCTTGGTGGGTAGTCCTCTAGTTTTGAATGAGGGCAATTCCTCATCTCCTGATATGTATCCAAATAAGCTCCTTCCTTGTAGATAGGTCTTCATTCTCAATGACCAAGCTTGGTAATTGTTCCTGTCCAATTTTTCAATGAATGAAGGAAAACCATCTCCCATGTTTACCTTATTTGCTCTGATACCACTGTTGGGAGTGATGGTTGGATGCACTCAAGAGATTGAGTTGGTGCTGCTATACCTGCTTCACACCAGCCCTCCTTTGATTCCAGATATGCTTAGTACACACCTTGAGCTTCCAAATGATACCAAGAAAGCATATATGTACTTTGCAAATGATATGTGTAATGACCAAATCAAAACACATAACTTGACACTTCAAAAATCAAGAAAAACTTTCTATTTCTGTAGTGACACCTGCTCAGTCTTTCACTCAGTGTGACCAGCACACTAACAATTGATCTAATTCCTTCTGGACATATTAAACTAGCTTAACAAGCTACCATTTGCAAGTGGAATGAGAAGGAATGATAAACTACTCACTGAGAAATCAATTTAGCAAATTTATGTGTACCCCCGACTTTTTAGGAATTCTGCAGACAGAGACCAGTATGCACTTCGAGCGAGATTTCTCCAAGATGGCTTATCCAATTGACTTGAAATTTTGTAGGTCTATAGTATGCTTGGAGCTGGTTCCAACAAGCCTTGAATCACTTGATTTGGTTCAGTAGATCCTGAGATATGCTCCTTTGAAGTTGACAGACTTGAAGATGATGACTCAGAGAACACAGAGATAGTTAATGTAATGATATGTATTAATTCACATTGATGTACATTCCCATTGACATGATAAACATTGTCAAATGGTACTCAGATGTGTAGGCTATGGAGTAGACCTTACACACTCAATGATCACAGATATTAGCCTCGGGAATGGTGAAGGACACCCGCGACTTTTTCCTTGTAGTTTTTATAGATTT
This sequence comes from Ceratopteris richardii, assembly GCA_020310875.1. NCBI lineage: Eukaryota > Viridiplantae > Streptophyta > Polypodiopsida > Polypodiales > Pteridaceae > Ceratopteris > Ceratopteris richardii. Next base: position 101,253,075 of record CM035435.1, read on the forward strand.
GAGTTGAATTCAAAATTCAAAAACTCCTAGAATCTTTCACCTAAAAAGTTGATTGAGATATTCCCTCAATCAATCAATCCTCTTTTCCACGACTTAAACAAGTAGGTGTGATTACATAAGATTCCAAGTGATTTAGAATTTTACAAGAAGTAAAATGGTAAGAACTTGTAAGCATAAGTTCCTATGGTTCTTCTCATATGTTGAGTCTTCAAGAATAAATCCAAGCCAAGTGTGAAGACTTGATTTGTACCAACATCTTCAAGAGTTCCAAGCCAAAGGTGAAGGCTTGATTTGCACCAACATCTTTGACACTATGTGTCCTAGAATCTTGCCTTGCCTGACCATAAAAACACACTTTTCTGGGTTCAAGCAGACTTGATATTCTCTACATTTGTCAAAGATTTGTCTGAGTTCAGGAATATGGGTTTGCCTGATGTTGGAATGAGCACAAAGATCATCAACATAGACTTCTAAGTTCTTCCTCAGGAACTCTTTAAACACGTGACACATCAATCTTTGAAAGGTAGCAGGTGCATTAGTAAGCCCGAATGGCATTACTCTAAAGGCAAAAATGCCCCACTCCGTGGCAAAAGCCGTCTTATGCTGATCTTCTAGAGCAATGGCTACTTGATTGTAGCCAGAGAATCCATCAAGGAAGCTGTACACTTCCTTGCCTGCCACTCTTTCTAAGAGATGTTCTGTGATAGGAAGCGGATAGTTATCACGAATGGTGGCTGCATTAATCTTCTTTAAGTTAATGCATACACACAGCTTTCCATTTTTCTTGGGCACCACTACAATGGGGGATACCCACTCAGTGTGCTCAATTTCATAGATAAATCCAGCTTCAACCAGCCTATCTATCTCTTCTTTGATCTTGGCCGCATAATTATCATTATATGTATATGGCTTTTGCTTAGAGGGTTTGGCATCTGAGGTCATGGGGATGGTGTGTGAGCATATGTCTGGGTCAACACCCTTCAAATCCTTGTAACTCCAAGCGAATACATCTCTGTATTCTCTTAGCAAGGCTATTAGCACATGCTCTTCCTCTTCGGTTAGGTCATGGCCTATGTACGTGCATCTCTCCTCTCCTTCTTCTAGGGCCACTACTATTTTCTTGGTGGTTTCTTTGTTATCATAGGCCTCTCCTGATTGTGCCTCTCGTTTAGGCATTCTTATCATGACTCTCCTGTCATCTATCTCATACTTCTTAAAATTTTCCGGGACCTCAAACAAAGATTCTTCCTCTTCTGGTGTGACTTCTCTCTTCTTTCTTTTCTTTCCTTCTTCCTTTAGGGTCACTTGTGTGGCTAGCCTTACGTCATTTGTAAGCTCTCCATGCCTCTGGGGTTGAAATTCTACTTCATAAAAGTATTCTTCATCTGATGCAAAAGGTGGGTCCATAATGATTGACTCTAAATCGGAGTCATTTGCATTCTCAATTGCATCAGGGCTAGGTTTGCACTCTTCTAACACTGCCTCTCCCATGATTGGCTCTATGGAGAAAACTGAAATGTCATAGCCATCCTCATCATAGTGGGGTGTCCATTGTTCCTCATTGATGGCTACATCCATTGTTGCTAAGATTTCTGCCCAGTCGTGGGGTTCAAATTCTTCATCAGGAAATACTACAGGTGCATAGGCTGGGTCTTGAATTGATCTATGTGTTTCCTTCACACCTATCGCTCTGGCTTTCTCTCTTTTCTCCTCTTCTACTGCCACTTTCCACATCCATAAATGGGTGTCTTCATGCATCCATGAGGATCCTGATCTTATGGAATGCACCGATTCTGTATCATCTTTGGCTCTATGGATGGGGTTCCATTGGATAGGGGGGACATCTCTATGAGAGTAATCTTTGAGATTCACTTTGGTCGTAACACCTAAGTGCTGCAGGTACAAAGAATTGGTTCCCCAATCCTGTACCACTTGCAACTGTCGCATAAATGGTCTTCCCAAAATCATCTCACAGGCATGGTTCTTGCTAAAATCACATATAGCAAATGTGTGCTCGAACTCAACACCACATGTGGTGAGAGTTATTCCTTCTAACAGCCCTAAGGGTCGCTCTATGTGACCATCGGCCATTTGCAATTTCATCCTCGTGGGTCTGAGTGCTGGCTTGCCCCAACGCTTCCATAGGGAAGTGGTAGCAATTGCAACACCTGCGCCTGAGTCTAGAATGGCCTTGGTGGTGTATCCTTGATGGGTGATAGGAAGATATGTGTTTCCCTCTTCGCCCTCACTCATGTCTCCTATCTTGTCCAATGGTATTTCTGGCACTGTCCTCTGGGATCCTACCTGGGAACGAGGTTTTGCTATTTCGGGTACTTCTTTGGCTACATGTTTCCATAGCTCTGGCCTTACTTTGAGTAGCTCTTCTAAGGTGAGGTTACACTGTACTTTAGTGTTTTTCACTACCTCCGTGTTCCTAGGTAAAACTGAGTCTTCGTTTCTTACCATGATCGTGGGTGCTCTCATACATGTGGACTTACCTTCCCATGGGCCTGTGAAGTGGGGTAATTCTTGTAGAGAGTTAGACTCAAAGTCTAATCTTTCCTGAGATTGGGTGCTCTCCTGCTCCTCATAAATGGATGGGATGTCTTGTGGGAATTGGTCGTGTGCATCATCCACAAGTTCAATGGGAGGAGGGACTTCACTTTCTTTAGCCCATTTGTCTTCTTGAATCTCTCGTAGGAGTTCTGGTGTGAATCGATTCAGAGAAGAAGATGTGTCTGGCTCCGTAGAGTTAGGCACATAGGCTTCAGGCACATAGGCTTCCTGGGCAGGAAGACCTACTCCTTCACTTGCCTTGTCCTTATGTTGAGAGGTGGGTTCCTTTTCTGATTGTGCAATTAGCTTCTCTATTCTTTCTAACAGTCCATCAAAGTGCAACTGTTTCTTCGCTGAACTAGAGATGTTAAATAGGCGACTGGCTTCAAACATGGTCTGAGCCAATTCCACCATCTTAGCACAAATTTTGGTTCGTTCTAGCTCTAGTTCTGCTCTAGGGTAACACTTTTCATGATCAGTTACGTTTGGCCCTTCTTGGATTCTGGCCTGATATGCTTTAAGCATCATATTAAGGTCCTCGGGAGTGGGATCTGCTAGGACTGATCCTACTCTTGGGGGTGGTGGAATTGTGTGAGGTGGGTTGGAAGGTGGCGGGTCAAATGGAGATGGGAATGGTGGTGGTGGGGTAGTGTGAGAGGGAGTTTGAGATGTGAGTTCAGTTATCCTGGCCTTTGTTTCTCTGAGGCTTTCCTCGAGTTCACTCATCTTTTTTGCCCATTGCCTTTTCATTCTTTCACGACCATCTCTCCAAGCTCTAGTCCTCTTCTTTGTCATGCTCTCTGTTTCACTAGCCTCCAGGCTCTTTTCTTGGCCTACCCCTTGGTTTTGCTGCAATGCTTGAGCTCTAGTGACTACCTGTACGGGTGCAGTGGAAGTGACACTTCCTGTGGAATCTACCACTAACCCAATAACGTTGATAGGAGTGATTTTTGGCATATTATTAGGATTCTTAGGGCAGTCTCGTAAGAGATGCTCCTTTCCACACTCTTGGCAAAAGCCCTGGATCGTCACTGACTGGGGTTGTGTAGGTGCAGGCATGGGGCAATCACGAATGAGGTGATCTCCCTGACATCTGTAGCATGGTCCTTTAGGAGATGGGGGTCTTACTTGTCTAGGTTGAGGTCTAGGGTTGGGCTTTGCATACATGACATTTGTGTAATCTGACTCCCAACTAGGTTCATTTGGCTCCTCACTATAGTAGGACTCACCATGTTCAGGAGACTGCATGTAGTAAGCATGGGGACTATCGACATGTGTAGAATCAAAACTATGGTCGCTGGGATCACTTTCAGAAAGCAATGGTGTTACAGGGACTATAGCTCTATTCAGGTTCTCTTCTGTAGCTGCATATTTTACCGGAATCACATTAGCTGGAGCAGGAGGTTGTTGTGCTAGCACAGGTTGAGGCCTTTGTTGGTTTTGGTATTGTGGTTGGTAGGTTTGTTGAGGCCTAGCATACTGCTGCGGTGGGTACTAATTCTGGTATCTGCCTTGTTGAGGGTATGGTTGAGGGTAGGTTTGCCTAACCGCCTGCTTGTTGTATGGGCAGTCTTGTGTTGTGTGATTAGTGTACCTCCGTTCTATGGTGCAGTATTGGCTAATGGGATTCGCTTGGGGTTGAGCCATAATGGGACATACGTTCGCCATATGGTCACCACCGCAGGTATAGCATCTCTTTACTGGGGCAAATCTTGGGATTTGTTTGCTAGAGACACCTAGTTTTTGTGCCACTTTCTCAGTGAGTTCCTCAATTGATGTGGATTGTGAGGAAGAGAGGCTAGAGGCACTATCTGAATCTTTGTATATTTTGGAAAGCTCTAACTCCTCCCCTAGGTTATCCTCGATGTCAATGCACATGCGTACACACTCTTCTATAGTCCTAGGGTCCTTCAGATACACATATGACCTCAATTTGGTACTTAGCAATCCATCCAAGAATAAAGCCACTTGCTTAGCTGGTGTGGGTAGCTCAGGGACAGGGCATCTCTCCAAGTATTGCCTAAATCTTCTTCCAGCAAGTCTCACGGTCTCTTGAGGGGTTTGCTTGAAGCTGTGAATCAGTGAGGCAGTGTTATGTCTTATGCCACTTTTAGAGAATTCGATAATGAATGCCTCTAGAAGTTGGTCTATGCTCCTGAACTGCCTCTCGTTTAGTGGCTGAAACCATGTCAGGGCAGTGTTCTTAAGGGTTAGACCAAAGGCATTGTATTGCGTGAACAGATCTTCCACTTGTTCAGCTCTCAAGACTTTCCTAAACTCAGCCACATGATCGTATGGATCTCTAGTGCCATCGAAGTAGTTCTTCATGGACTTAACTAGCTGAGTCGGTCTCAGAGTCCTTGTGTGCTCTCTAGGTCGTGGTAGAGGGAACTCATCCGCATTTCTTTGATTCCTGGGAGCTCTAAGTACCTCAGGTTCTACTCTGTTTGTTTCCGTCCTCGTTCTTTCTCTGCCCCCTGGGTTGGCAAAGCTTACTTCTGGCCTATCTCTACTTCTGTCTCTTTGAGTTCCATGAGCTTGGGATGTTTTAGCTCCAGGGTGACCATAGGACACGTTCGATCTTGGTTGGGGGAAAATGAACTCACCTTTCCAAGTGTAAGCATGCCTATCATTTTCTGTAACCACAAAGATCCTCTCTGAAGCGTGATCTAAGTAGGTCACTCTGCCTGGGCTATCTGGATCTTTAAACTCATAGATCATGATTGTTCCTATGTCATTTGGCCGATCAGATTTATACCTCCAAAAGGCTTCGTGAGTCTCTTGGTTCAGAAGCAGATCTATACTCTTGTTGTCCTGAGGAATCCACTCTGGTGTGATAATCCTAGTGAGAACAGATTTGCCTCTAGGGGTTCTAGGTTCTACACCCATGTTTCCTTGCTCCAAGTCACCTAAATCCGCTTCTGAGATCACGTTCCCAAATTCATCTGTCCTATCTGGGTGACTGGTGACTACATATATTGTTCCTTCTTTGTCCAAGTATGCTCCGTTTTCAAACTTGACAGCTGGGTGCTCTAGTCCAATAGATTGGTCAGGGTTTTTAATCTGGACCACGGATCTTCCTAGGCCGTCCTCATAAATGCTAGCACCTAATCGGTTGGTCCTAAGGTATTCCAGCTGCGTCTTGTACGGGCCTTCTACCCTGTGCAAGTATGGCACTCCTAAACTTCCCATAGGTCGGTCCATGCCTTGAGACATCTCTGATTCACTGGTCTCAGAGCTAGGGTAGTATGAGTGGTGGCTCAACTGCTGGGCCCAAGACCTAGCAGTGTGGTTGACACTAGTCTCTGAAGACCTAAGACTTTGTCTATCTCTCCCTAGATGTCATCCCGATCTAAGGTTCATAAGCCTAATTGAATAGCCCAAACTTGCCCAAGTACAACCTCGTTGCGGAGTCCTTTTGTATCAGTTACTTGATTCTTTTTAGTTGATTACCCTGTTAAAATTCTTGTCTGGTATCACATCGTAAGGTATACTTGAGTGTAGTTCCGCGCTTGAAGTTGATCGTTCCACGTTAAGTTCTTTTCCTTTAAAGTTCTCGACAGTACAAAGATTATGTTCTTAGCTTAAACTTGAAAGTTTAGGTATTCTTCAACTTGATAATTGCCTATTGTCGCCCTGACTTACTCCTACCTCTAGTCGTTCTTAGCCTAAGCTAGGAATTGACAAAGGGAGTTGAGAATTTCCAACCTTTTGTTTCCTTCTTGGTTGCCCTTGAGTGCCCAGGAAGCGTGTTCCCAAGCTTGCACTTACTCTTGCTTGAACGCCCTCAAGTGCTCTTACTAGACCTGTAAAAGTCCCACGGTTAGCTCAAGGCTTAGGTTCAAATGACACAATAGACCACTTTCATGCATGTGACTCATAGACCAAATTATCCTTTGCCTTTATGGAAAACAATCCCAAGGATCCCTTAGTTTCCTACCTCGGGGTATGGTCAACTTCAAAAAACCCTATCTAATAATCATGATATTAATTTTCACATAACCAGTGGAAGTTTTGGTTGTACTCCTCACGAGATTTCCAACAAAACAAGAATCACAGCAAACGGATTTCGTATGAGGAAGTTATGTCAGTTCAGGCTTCAGGGATTAAAACAGGGTTCAAACAGGCCAACAGGGCAACAGGTTTTCCTCGGGTTATTTGCCTATAGCCTCCTTATGTGCTCTAGAGTCCATTGTCCATGTCCAAAATTAGCCAAAATCTTCAAATTAACAAACCCTAAAAAATTGACCAAAATTGGCTGTCAATCGCGATCGATTGGGCTGTCAATCGCAATGGACAGGTGTCAGTCGCGATGGACAGGTGTCAATCGCGATGGACAGGGTATTAGTCGCGATGGACTGGGTATCGGTCGCGATGGACATGGTATCAGTTGCGATGGACTAGGTATCAGTCGCGATGGATTGAGCTGTCGGTCACGATTGAAAAGGTGTCGATCGCGATGGATTGAAATTTTCGGTGTTTTCCGTGAATTTGTGTCAATCGGGGCTCTATATGTCACGATGGACAAGAATCTCGGCGAGAGGGGTGTCAATCGTGATTTTTCTGTCGGTCGTGATGGACAGGGTATTTGTCGCGATGGACTGGGTATCAGTCGCGATGGACTGAGCTGTCGGTCGCGATGGACAGGGTATCAGTCATGATGGACTGGCTGTCCATCGCGATGGACAATGTCAATCGCGATTGACTGGCTATCAATCGCGATGGACTGAAATTTTGCAATTTTTTCAAAAATTTTTGTGGATCTGTGCTGTGCAAGGCCTCTAGACTACTGTGCTGCACTCAGTTTTACCAAAAGATGAAAGTTTCTGTCAATTGCGATCGACAGAAGCTGGCGACTGCGAGACAGTTCTGCACATTTCCGTACCTGCGCAACGTGCTTGAGGGGATGATGCTGCTGGAACCTGCAAGAAACTCAACAAACATGCAAACACAAGGCACACAATATTGCTCTCTCGCTCTCTCTCACAAGTGGAATGAGGGAAATGAGGTGGAGAAGGTGATATGATCAAAAATTGAAAATTTTTGCGATGATGGAGATGGAGGTGGGAGATGGTGATGATTGTGATGAGATGATGAAAAGAAAAATAAGAAGAGTAAAGAAATTACCTACGATGCCAACGTCTCAAATCTATGTCTTACCATCACACGCTCGTCCTCAAAGCTCGATCCCCGGCAACGGCGCCAAAATTTGGTGTAGCTCAGTGATGAGTAGCACCTCCTTTAATGTCAATCCGGGAAGACGTGAGGATGGTATGAAGACCTCGAGCAAGTGAAGGCACAAGTGCGTGAGTGAGAAGCACACTAACATGCACACACATACACACACACGCGCACACACAACAAGCTTAGATTACTTTCAAAAACCTCTTACAAGTTCAAAACTATTACAATCTAACCTCAAAAATGAGCTCTCTAGCTCTTTTTATAGTTTTTGACTAGGTTTTGGCCTTGTCCAGACCTAGTGTCCGGCCTAGTTAAAAATTAGGTTCTCTACCCTATTTGGAGGTTCAAACGAAGTCTAAAAAATGTGAAAACTGACAGGTAGGTACTTCTAAAGCTCCTCAAGCTCAAGGACTCCTTGGCTTGCACAAAATGGAGCTACAAAAATATGAAATGATATTTACAATGATGGTTAGTGATAAAAATCACTATTATAAAGATGTTGTTTTGGAAAAATTTGAAGGCCTATCTGCCAGATCTGCGTCGACTGCTTTGTCTACTTAATCCTTCGCCTTGCTCTGACTCTCTCCGCTGGCTTCCTTGTCTCCTCAGTCCTTGGGTGCCCATACTGCTCTCAACAGCAGGTCATCATTGTTTGACGATGACATTCCCTCTCAATGAGCAATATTAGAAGTCTTATGTACAACGCAAACAAAACATAATTGTCTCAACTAGGTACTAATCCCTTTAAGGATTTTGGTACAAATCCTTAAAAGGATTTGTACCGAAATTCTTTAAGGATAGGCAAACATTTATGTTTTACCTTTCAAAGACTTAAGTACCATTTGTATGGTTGCGGACTACATTCTTGGAATTCCTTCACTCTGTTCAGACTTGGAACAACTTACTCGTTTCATAATTTTCCATTGGATAAATGGAAATTGAGTGACTATTCCCAAAAGGAATTTTATTGCCAATACTTGGGCAATCTACAAAATAGTTTCAATCGCACATTCTTGGAAAATCATGGCCCAGTTTGATCAAGTCTAGTTGACCCTGCGATAAAAAATAAAGCTTTGTCTTTATCTTTAAGATCTCTTGAACTATCGAAAGCTTCTCTGCTTACCCATGGGCTTTTAGAGACCTTTCCCCTACTCAAGTCCAAGCATATACTAAGACCGTTTAGATTCTAAAGCTAAGAATCTCTTATACATTTCCAGGTGATATCAACCATTTGAACTTTAAATACCGCTTCTGGTGGTTTGGGATGTCTACGGAACTACTTATTGTTTAAAGAATATGAAGAGTTTCATTCTCACTACTTGGGAGAATGTTATTCTTAAAGGTCTTGAGATTCTTTTCAGGGAATCAATTAACTTGAGCAAATGATTCATCTTCGAATCTTTTGCAATGCTGAAAGGATATTGGAAATAAATTCTTAGACTTTCAAACAATATCCAAAAGCTTTAGTGATTTGGTTGTGTTTATTTCCTGAGTTTCAAACTAGAGAATAAATATCACCTGTTGGATATGGTTTTCTATTTCTTCATGAAAGTTTGACTTGAACTGCCATTTATGTGATATTGATTCCTAGTCTTGAGTTTGATACAAGATTTTTTTATTATTGGTCAATATTTAGATGTTACTAGAGTACTTTAAACATATTTTTGCAATCAAAATTATATTTAAAGTCCAAGCATCTATTGATGATTGATCCAATAGTAATGCTACTATGAACACATAACTTTGAAATTTATAGCTTGTTTAGGAAAAGTTCATGGATTCGAAATCCATATCTTGGAACTTTCTATTCCTAAATGAAAAGTTCACACTTTGTTTCAAGTCCTTAGGAATTTATCTCATTTCCCAAAGATTACTTACTTTGGTTTACTCTTGAAGCTTCAATTAGCTTGAATGAAACCAAAAGTTGAACTCACTCAAAGAGTTTTTTTATGTTTCCATGATTGCTTAGCAAGTTGCATCATTTACCTGAGATGCAACTATGGAACCTAACATCCTCCTATTGAACATCAAAGATGAGTTGATGTTGAGGTTCAACCTTTGATTTCCATCACTCCTTGGGATGAAATCAAATGAAAACTTATAAAAGCTCCATAGTTTTTGCATCCTTACCAGGGATGCTACCTATGGAATATAACAACTATCTTGTGAACTTTAAAAGTTCAGCTAGCATAAGTTCCATTTACCTTTATTTTAATTTTGACCACGGCTTGGGATAAAATCAAATAAGAGCATTCATGAGAAGTGCTCAAGTATGTAAGAAAACTCTTATCATTCTACTTGGATGTAAGATTTCTTAAATCAAAGCTAACGACTACATCTAGGCTTGTCGTTAGGATTCTCTAAGTTTTCCTAAACTTCGAATCATCATGGAAACTTTCAAGCAGCCCTATTTTCTTGCCATTCCAATGAGCAAGAAAATTGAACACTTGACTTTTGAAAGGCCTACTTTTCCTAATCGAGACTCCTAATTTTTGATACCTAAAATCATGTTTCAGAAAAACAAACTAGCTACTTGAGTTGCATGGCAACCACGAGCCTTGCAACTACCTAGTTGACTATTTTCTCTAGCTAAGAAAAGAGGTAACGAAAGTATAAGTATTCAACTACTTAACAAGCGATCATGCATATGTGAATGCTTGTTCTTGTATGCATGTGAGTGCATGCACATGTTGGCCTACTCCTTTCATGCACCAAACTTAAATCAAGCAATTCTTAAGCTTGAAAATGCATGTTCCCAATCAGCCATGCACAAACATCCTACTTGCTAGCTTTTTAGAAAGATATAACCGTTCATATGCATAAACTTGAGCATTAACTATCTTTTCAAGCAAGAAGGAAATATTTTTTGTGCATGAAAACATTCTTTGAAAAGGAGAAATGCACCAACATTCTTTATTAGATGCATGCCTATGTGTGATAAGTGTTTCCATACTTCAATGTGCTCCTATTTTCCTTTCAGCTTTGTAAAAATGTGGAATCATATCCATACCTTTCTGGTTGTTTCTTCTGTCTTGTTGATCTTCTAGGTGCTTGTTTGGCGCATTCTCTAACCTCTTGCATCTATGCTTTGCCTCTTTAATTCCATAGTTTGTAATCCTTTTCTCTTTCATCTTGGTCATTGTTTGTATCACTTCTTGGATCTTGGACCTCTGTATCATGCTTGCTTGCTAATTGATGAGAATTAGAATCAAGATCATACGGTAGAGTTACCTTTTGTTTGTCTTCATCATACCAAGACCTATGTTCTTCAAACACAACACCTCTACTTGTAGTGAATTGCTTCATTGAAGGATTATAGAACCTCTAACCCATCTGAGTTGAATCATATCCAATAATCATTGCCTTTATTGCCCTTTCATCTAGCTTACCTCTTATTTGTGATGGTACATAAACATAAGCTAAACAACCAAAGACCTTGCAATGTCCAAGACTAGGTTTTCTTCCATGCCTTGCTTCACAAGGAGTCATATCTTGAAGTGATTTGGATGGTAGTCTATTGAAACGGTACATAACAGTTGAAATAGCTTCTACCCATAGATAATGTGGCAACTTCTTCACTTGAAGCATTGTTCGGGCTGATCGAACCAATGTCTTGTTTCTCCTCTCTGCAATTCCATTTAGTTGAGGAGAGTATCTGGTAGTCACTTCCCTTTCGATACCTTTGTCCTATAAGAACTCATCAAACTCTTTCGAGAAGTATTCTCCCCCTCCATTAGATCTCAGCTTCTTGAGTGATCTACCTCTATGATTCTCCACATGTGCGAGATACTTTTTGAAGAAATCAAACACTTCATTCTTACTCTTGATAAAGTATAAAACAGTCCATCTAGTATGCTCATAAATAAATGATACATAATAGCTTGATCCTACCATTGAAGGTTCTTGACTTGGTCCCCATACATCTGTATGTACTAAGTCCAATAAGTTGTTCTAGATGTAGCCCTTGTGGTTGAATTGTCTTCTTTGTGCCTTCCGAATCTGACATGCATCACAGCTTATGATCATGTGTTGCTTTGCTATGTTCCGCAGTCCTAGAACACTTTGATCCCTACATATATCCTTCAAGGTTCTTTCATTCACATGAGCAAGTCTCTTATGCCACACTTCAAGCTCACTTAGGGTTTGAGACCCAAAAGTGAACAGAGCTATGTTCCTCGTTTCTCCTACTTCAAAAGTAAAGAGCCTACCATGCTTCTCACCTATGGCTATCTTCTTGAAGCCTTGACATGGATCTTCCACAAAAGCTCCATGTTTGGTGAAAATATCTTGCAAGCCTTTTTCAACTATTTGGCCTACACGTATTAGGTTTTTAGTGATAGTGGGTACATAGAGAACCTTACTTAGAATGTTTAACTTGCCATTAGAAGCTTTGACATTACCAATCTTCTCCACATTGTGCTTTGTGTCATCCCAACTTTCGAAATCACATAGAAGAGCAATGTTGCCTGCAACATGATTCGAACATCCTAGATCTATATAGAAAAAATGATCATCTTCTTTACCTTCTTTTTGGCTTAGATTCATGAGAAGCAATGAGTCTTCATGTGGTTGATCTTCTGAATAATTATTGTAGCCCCTTCGGTTATAGCCTCTATTATTATTGTTCAAGTTGTATCCACCTCTGCCTCTATTGCTACCATATCCACCTCTTCCACTTCCTTTTTGGGTCTTCCCATTGAACCATCAATTTTGAGTGGTATGGTTGGCCGTATCACATATGGCACAAGGTTGAACATTTTGACCTTTGGCTTTGTCTTGCTTTGGTCCTTTCTTCTTCCTTTTCCACTTGCTTTTGCTTGCGAAGTTGGCTTGGGAAGTCTCTTCTTCATCTTCTTCCTTCTTCTTACCTTTGTGCTTCTTATCCTTCTTATCTGCATATAGAGCACTACTTGAATTACCATGATAGGAGTTACCTTCCTTTATGCTATTGTTGCTTCTTGATTGAAGAGTTGTCCAAGAAAGACGTTGAAGTCTTGAGTTCGCATATCCATGATGAGATCATACGCCATCATGAAGGATTGCTATTGCTTATCATTTCGAATACCGTTGAGAATTTGCCTCATGATAGCCTCTTCTTCAATCAGCTCTTCAATGGATGCTAACTTATCCGCAACCTCCTTGACCTTGGTAACAAACTCTATGATGGTTTGTTTAGGTGTCTTCTTCACTTGGTTAAACTCATTCCAAAGATGATTTTTTCTTGCTTTGGTACTAGCAGAAAAGAAAGTATCGAGGGCATCCCAAGTCTCTTGACATGTCTTGCATCCTCTTATATGTGGTGCTTGAGCATCCCTTGTGCACCAAAGTGTGGGCTTATATGTCTCCTCTTGTGTAGGTCCTCCTTTGGATCTTGGAATAGGCATAGCTTCATCGCCTCCTACAATTCCATAAAGATTTCTAACTTGAAAATAGGCCTCCATTCTGATTTGCCAAGCTGCATAGTTGTGTCGATCAATCTTCTCAATCATTGAGGGAAAGCCATCACCCATCTTGATCTAGCTCTAATATCACTGAATAACTTGGAGAAGCTTGTAGAAGCTAGAAAAGTGCATTTCGAAGCGACGAAGTTTGGTCTAGCCAACCGAGACAAGACCAGCCCTTGACCTTATGGAGACTCAGATAGACCTTATAGGCATGTGATAAGTGCAAAGAAATGCACTATGTACTTTGGAGCATCAAGGAGAAGAATTCCATACAAAACAGATAGGTTTGCACGTCGAGTGGCTCAAAAAACTTACTATCTATGGAAGAGACAATGAACTTCAATTGCTCATAGGAACGAGTGTGATTACAATTAGAGAGAATCCTTTTATAGGAGTGATACACATAGGGTTTAGTGTATATAATGCACAAACGTATAAGTAATAGACAAAATATGCTATAGCAATGAATCGGACATTCATCGGTGGTACTTCCTATTTTTCAGGAATATGGAGAGATTGCCCCAAGATAGAAAAAGTGAGACTTCTTCCCATCTACTGAACCAAATGCTTTAAACATATACAAGCATAAAAAAATAGACACTAATACCTTTGTAATGAGCCATTTTGCACTAAATTTGGAGCTCTGTAGAGAGAGGAGCAGCCTCTGCAATATTACTGTTGGCGAAGAGGATGATGCAGAAACTTGAAGGAGCAAGACAATGATGGTCACAAGTGTATGTATACTGCTTCCATGTATTATACAAGTGATTTCAAGTCTTTATATAGACTCTAGAAGTGCTCCAAAACTTTTACAAGTGGAATTTGAATTCAAATGAAGGTGGGAATAATTGTTGGAGGGAATCAATTCACTTTCCTATAATTTAGGAAAAGTGAAGATTTAGTTTGATCTACTTTTAGGTGATTGATTACTTGATTGAATGCAACTCAACCACCAAAAACTAGTAGGATTTGGGCTCTATCTTTCTAATTTTACATGTGTGAAGCTCAAAGCTTTTACAGTGGCAAAAGATCCATGAAAAATTCTTTATTAAAAAATACAATAAGTGAGCATAAATAGAAGAACTCTTCAAATAGCTTTTGCCCATAGATAATTTGGCAACTTCTTCTCTTCAAGCATTGTTCGGGTTGATCCAACCAATGTCTTGTTTCTCCACTTCGCAGTTCCATTTAGTTGAGAAGATTACCTAGTAGTCACTTCCCTTTTGATACCTTTGTCCTGCAAGAACTCATCAAACTCTTTGGAGAAGTGCTCTCCCCCTCCATCAGATCTGAGCTTCTTGAGTGATCTACCTGTATGATTCTCCACATGTGCAAGATACTTTTTGAAGCAATCAAACACTACATTCTTACTCTTGATAAAGTACAGTACACTCCATCTACTATGGTCGTCAATAAATGAGGCATAATAGCTTGATCATGCCAATAGGTTCTTGCTTGGTCCCCATACATCTGTATGTACTAAGTCCAATACGTTGTTGTGGATGTAGCCTTTGTGGTTGAATGGTTGTCTTTGTGCGGTCCCAATTTGACATGCATCACACCTGTTGATCATGTGTTGCTTTGATAGGTTAGGCAGTCCTAAAAAACTTATAGGATTGAGTGTGTATAATGCACAAAAGTATAAGGAATAGGCCAAATATGCTATAGGAATGAATCAGACATTCACCAGTGGTACTTCCTATTTTTCAAGAAGACACAAAGATTGACCCCGAGACAGAAAAACTGAGATTTATCTCCATCTATAGAACCAAATACTTTGAAAATTTATAAGATTAAAGTAAGCACTAATATCTTTCTAATGAGCCATCTTGAACTCAATTTGGAGCTCTGTGGAGAGAGGAACAACCTCTTCAAGATTACTATTGGCCAGGAAGATGATGCAGAAAATCCCAATTAGGGTTTCCCTTTGCCTCTTCATAGTTTAATGGTTCTTGTGAAATTGAATTTTTTGCCAAGTAGATTCAATGCTTTGTAACAAATGTGGAATCATGTCCATACCTTTCTGGTTGTTTCTTCTCTCTTGTTGATCTTCTAGGTGCTTGTTTGGAGCATTCTCCAACCTCTTGCATCTTCGCTTTGCCTCTTGACTTCCATAGTTTGTAATCCTTTTCTCTTTCATTTTGGTCATTGTCTGTATCATTTCTTGGATACTGAACCTGTGTATCGTGCTTGCTTCCTAATTGATGAGAATCAGAATCGAGATCATATAGTAGAGTTATGTTTTGTTTGTCTTCATCATACCAAGACCTGTGTTCTTCAAACACAACATCTCTACTTGTAGTGAATTGATTCATTGAAGGATTATAGAACCTGTAACCCATCTCAGTTGAATTGTATCCAATAAACATTGCCTTTGTTGCCATTTCATCTATCTTAACTCTTATCTGTTATGGTACATGAACATAAGCTAAACAACCAAAAACTTTGCAATGTCCAAGACTAGGTTTTCTTCCATGCCATGCTTCATAAGGAGTCATACCTTGAAGTGATTTAGATGGTAGTCTATTGACAAGGTAATCAACAGTTGAAATAACTTCTGCCCATAGATAATGTGGCAACTTCTTCTCTTCAAGCATTATTCTGGCTAATCCAACCAATGTCTTGTTTCTCCTCTCTGCAATTCCATTTAGTTGAGGAGAGTACCTGGTAGTCACTTCCCTTTTGATACCTTTTCCATGCAAGAACTCATCAAACTCTTTGGAGAAGTATTCTCCCGCTCCATCATATCAAAGCTTCTTGAGTGATCTACGTATATGATTCTTCACATGTGCAAGATACTTTTTGAAGCAATCAAACACTTCATTCTTACTCTTGATAAAGTATAGAACAATCCATCTACTATGGTCATCAGTAAATGAGACATAATACCTTGATAATGGCAATGAACGTTCTTGACTTGGTCCCCATACATCTGTATGTACTGAGTCCAACAAGTTGTTGTGGTTGTGCCTTTGTGGTTGAATGGTTGTCTTTGTGCCCTCCCAATCTGACATGCATCACACCTTATGATCATGTGTTGCTTTGATATGTTTGGAAGTCCTAGAACACTTTGATCCCTGAATATATCCTTCAAGTTTCTTTCATTCACATGAGCAAGTCTCTTATGCCACACTTCAAGCTCACTTAGGGTTTGAGACCCAAAAGTGAATAGAGCTAGATTCCTCGTTTGTCCTACTTCAAAAGTAAAGAGCCTACCATGCTTCTCAACTGTGGCTATCTTCTTGAAGCCTTGACATGGATCTTCCACAAAAGATCCATGTTGGGTGAACCTACCTTGCAAGAATTTTCCAACTATTTAGCCTACACTTATTAGGTTTTTAGTGATAGCGGGTACATAGAGAACCTACTCAGAATGTTTGTCTTGCCATTGGAAGCTTTGACATTACCAATCTTCTTCACATTGTGCTTTGTGTCATCCCTTGTTTGCACTTCATGTCTATGCTTTCAACTTTCCAAATCAGATAGAAGAGCAATGTTCATTGCAACATGATTCAAACATCCTGAATCTATGTAGAACAAATGATCATCTTCTTTACCTTCTTTGTGGCTTAGATTCATGAGAAGTAGTGAGTCTTCATGTGGTTGATCTTTTGAATAATTTTTGTAGTCCTTTCTATTATAGCCTCTATTGTTATTGTTGAAGTTGTGTCCACTTCTGCCTCTATTGCTGCCATATCCACCTCTTCCACTTACTTTCTGGGCCTTCCCCTTGAACTAGCAATTCTGAGTGGTGTGGTTGGTCTTATCACATGTGGCACAAGGTTGAACATTCTGAGCTTTTCCTTTGTCTTGCTTTGGCCCTTTCTTCTTCCCTTTCCACTTGCTTTTCCTTGCGAAGTTGGCTTGGGAAGTCTCTTCTTCATCTTCTTCCTTCTTCTTGCCTTTCCGGTTCTTATCCTTCTTATCTCCATATAGAGCACTAGTTCAATTACTATGATAGGAGTTACCTTCCTTTATGCTATTGTTGGTTTCTTGATTTTAAGATTTGTCCAAGAAAGATGTTGGAGTTTGGAGTTTGCACATCCATGATGAGATCATAAGCCGTCGTGAAGGATTGCCATTGCTTATCACTTGGAATGCCAATGAGAATTTTCCTCATGTTAGCCTCTTCTTCAATCAGCTCTTCAATCGATGCTAACTAATCCACAACCTCCTTGACCTTGGTAACAAACTCTCTGATGGTTTGTTTAGGCATCTTCCATTAGGAAAAAAGGTGAACCCTGGATGGGCCTTTTAGCTTAAGGAGTGATTAGTGATGGACCAATCAGAAGAGGGTGGTGGCTACAGTCTATACCCTATAAAATACTAGGCTGAAGGGGCGATAAGATTCTTCTATGTTCAGGGTTGTCTTCTAGAGAGAGAAGAAATCTCGTAATCAGGTTGAGCCCAAAAATTCAAAATTTTTAAAAAGTTGTAAAACTCATCATAATACCATTAAATGACCTCCATATCACTTTTCAGGGTCAAAAGTGCTATTTTGGGCTTCTAATTCATAATCCATGCATGTGTTTGAGCTAAAAAGGTGACTTTTGTCAAACTAACTAAAAAAACTCTACTTTCCCTCTTCAAACTCCCATTTTCATACCCAAAACCCAAAAAGTCATATTTTTCACCTCTATTCCCTCCATACCATACAACAGAAGCATTGTTTCTTCTCCTACCATTCTCCCAACTTCTGCAACAATGACAACAACTCTTACTCCCATGGAAAGCTCCAGTGCTCGTAGGAGACCAAAAGACGAAGTTCACACAATGACGTGCCACAACATCAAAACACAAGAAGTTGGCTACCATAAGGGTTTTGCAAAGGTGCATGGGTGTAGATGCAGCCATCTGGACTTGGTCCTCATCGTGTTCGAGATCGTGGAAATTTGGATCTTCATTGGAAAGGTAAGCTCTTATGCTTCAAGCAGCAAACACATGGTGGGATGGTTGCTATTGTACAACATGTCTTCACAGTTTCAACCATGAAGTTAGAAAAATCCAATAGAATTAGATATCCAATCCATTGTAATATTTCTATTTTTTCAATGCTTCATGGTGTTAAATGTCTTAATTACTCATCTCATATGTTTTTCATTGCTACAGTCATATTTCCTTCTAGTTTAGTGGAAGAGCAACCACTTCATAGTCTTACAGGAACTTTCAAAGCATTACATGCAAACATTGGGGCATTAGTGTTTCCAGATGTACCTCCTGCTAAACTTATTCGTGAAAGGATCTTCTTTTACACTCACAATTACATTGTTCCTTCCACAGATGGTGAATATGGAAGGTTGGAGATTATCAAAGTTGATTCTCTTCTTAGTTTAGAGTGGCCAAAACCTGATTTTTGGTCCATATCATCTTTCAAGCGTACGATGGTGATGGACATACATAACTCTTTGAAATTCGCGCGAGTGTCTAGATCAATAGGTCTTCATTGGACTCTACCAATCCATTGCTTTCTTTTCATATTTCAAGGCATTCCTTTTGTAGAAACTCCTACAATGTTCCTATGTAAAGATATTACATATGAAGTAGTAGAAGGATTGTTAGGGGAAAACTGGGGTTATGTAGAAGGATTGTCAAAAGGGGATAGATATGGTTGTAGAATTGGTGACCCAGGTATAGGGTTTCACTATTTAAAACATCACACCTCTTTGTACATTAGATTTTATTATGATCGTTGGATGTGTAAACTAGGAGAGTGGATACCTTTGCAAATCTCGGAGGGATCTTTAGCTTCATTTGAAATTAATGTGAAGTTACCAAACAATGATATGCAGGTGGTTTTAGTTAATCAACATTGGAACTTGGCCAACTTGAGAGAGCACTTACTTACCATGGGATATGATGATCTTCATGATTTCAAATTTCGAATACAAGGGAAGAAGGTAAGAGTTATATTCCATATATGTACATATAGTTATATATATTTTTTATTCTATCACTAGTGTTCATGATTTGAAAATGTTTTACACTTTTATGAATTGTCCACAGATTGGAAAGAGATTGGAAGACAAAATCAAGGTTCTTGCAGATTGGAGCATGGATGGAACTGAAATTTCATTGTCATAGCTCTTCTTTGTAAAGATAGTGTGAATCTGGTAAACAAACCTACTTTTGCAATGAAAAAATTTTCACATTTGCTTCAAGGATATTTTGGCCACATTCTACTTGTATCTGTACATTCTCAAGGTTTTTCTTGAAAGAGCATTCTTATTGTTTATTTTCTTTTATGTGATCTCAAATGTCAAAGTTTTCCTTTCCAAGACTCTTATGTTTTAATTTAAAGAAAAGTCACTTCTATGAGAAAGTGGGACCCATCACTTAAAAATTCTAGATAAGTTATAAATAGGAGTCCTCTCTCCTCATTTCTCACTTTTGCAACTACATTGAGTGATAGAGCAGTCCGCATTTGCAAGCTATGGCTTCCACCTCTGTACCTACTAAGAGCGCACACCACAAGTTTCTAGAATTTTTGGAGGATTCAGATTATAAAGGTCAACATGACCTATATGATCTTCTCTCCAAGGTTCTTGACCTCCATGGAACCGTGCAAATGAATGTCGATGCTTTGGAGGAGCTACTTCAATATATGCCAGTTCCTATATTGCATTTCTCCATCAAGATACCACCATATGATGGAACCTGCGTTCCATGTGACCTTCTCACCTACATTCACAAAGGTGATGAGGCATTTGCAAAACGATTGAAACGGTTCTAGGTAATTGCAGAGGAATCTGGGCACCTTCTTGATGAAACTGTGCCACTTATAAGGAGATTGAATAGGAAATGCAAGATGGGTGCAAAATATCTTTCATTCATTGCTGCCACAATTTTCTTTGTGAATGAGGAACGAGAACCAATTCCTCATGAGATCCCTCATCTTCTTACAGGTGGTTTTATCCATGATAAAAAGGAACCACCTCAAGAACCCTTGAATCTCCTATTAGAGAGAGAAGCTATTGAGAAAACTTATCCTCTTGGTGTGGATGATAAGTTGAAAGAAGTGCCTAAGCCATCCACCTCTTCGGAGCGAGAAGCAACTATTCCAGAGGTGGAGATTGAAACTTTTTCAGTGGTTCTTGTCGAGGGACAAGAATATTTGTTTTCACATGATGTAGAGAAGGCATTCGGGCTACGGCTGGATGAATGCCTAAGTTTGTTTTGTACTTTGTCAGAGTGTCCTTTGGATAGTACCTCTGACTTGTTGGAGAAAAAGTGTTTGCCATTTGGTGACTCAGTGGCCGACACAATAAAATTGGTTTGCAATGACATACTTACAAGTGAACATCAACATATCACAGAAGAACAATTTAGTAATGCACAAGAAAGGATATTGGAATCAGAAGTTCCCGCCTCACCAGTAATCGAGCAGAGTGGGATGTCCCACTCTAGCATTAATTTACATCTTCAAGAGAGAGGAGAAGAAGAAGATAGAGTTCAATATGTAAGTATCTTCAATTCATGTCATTCATTCTTACAAAAAAATGCAGTTACTAATCATAAAACTTTGTGTAGGAGGTGATTGAAGTCGACAAGTTTGTAGCAAGGAGTGGAGGTGATCGAGTGGCTCGTGGAGGTGGCTCATCCCTTGCAAACTACATTGGGAAACTTCCCAAAGAACATTTTGTAATTATCCATAAAGAGTTTAGTCCTCACGGCCACTTCATGACATGGTGTCTAAAGGCCTTAAGTAAATTGCTTTGTTTATCAACCATTACGCAAGGAAGTAATTGTATCTTTTTAGTTAAGAAATCCATTGTAACTACAACCTTAGGTTCCAACTTCCGTGGAAAGGTCTTAGGTCAAATAGGTATATCTCTAGGTCTAGGAGTTAGAAATGTTGATGAAATAGCAACCTCAATTTTGACTTACACCCTACCCATGGCTTTGGAGCATCGAAAGAGAATCATTGAGTAACTCAAAGCGAATTGATGTAAACAATTAAATTAATATCAAAATTTCACTTTGCTTTGTTTACAATTGTCTCAAGTCTTTCTTTTTGAGTATATTGTAGTACCTATGATTGAACTTGGGAGTGAAATTCTTGGGCAAAATGATATTCTTGGCATTCACGTGGACTAGGTCACCCACTTGATAATTTGGAGCTTCTGTATAGTTCTGATTGGCATTTCTAACCATCCTTTCTTTGCTCTTGATAAGGGCTTCTTTCGCTTGACGAAGCTTGGACTGCCAGTCTCTTAAAAAGTTTCCACATTCACGCTCTGCTGCCACGAGCACTTCATCGGACATGAGTGCCATGGGTGTGATTCCACTTTTGCCAGTGGCCACCTCGAATGGTGACATAGATGTACTTGAATGGATGGAGCTGTTATAATGAAATTCTAAAATGTCTAAGTGCTTGGCCCAATCCTTCTGGTCCGCTTGTACATAACTTCGCAGGTAATTCTCTACTGTTTGATTAATTCTTTCTGTTTGCCCATCTGTCTCGAGGTGATAGGCCGACGAAAATCTAAGCTGAGTGCCCAAAATTGAGAATAATTCCCACCATAAATCACTCATAAACCTGGTATCACGATCTGAAATGATAGCCAATGGCAGGCCATGATATTTGAACACCTTTTGAAAGAATGTCTGTGCTACCACCTTTGCCGGCATGGGTGGCTTCATAGGTATGAAGTGTGCTTGCTTTGAAAAATAGTCCACCACTGCAAGAATTGCGTTATGTCCATCAGATGTCGGTAAATCTGATATAAAATCCATGCTCACCATGTCCCAAGGTCTATTTGGGACAAGCATCGATTGAAGCAAGCCGGCCGGTTTTATCTTTTGTTCTCTTACTAACTGGCAAGTTGGACAAGTCTGTACATACTCAATTACGTCTTCTTTCATCTTCAGCCAAAAAACATGTTCTTTTAGAAGCTCATAACTTCTACGTTGTCCGCCATGTCCTGCAAGCTGACAGTCATGTGCTTCCCATAAAAGCATCCTCTGTAATTCTGCGTTGTCTGGTATATAAATCTTTCTCTTTCGATATAACATGTTGTGCATAATCTTGAATTTACCCTTGTGGTCTAGGCCCGAGTGTACATCTTTTATGATCCTCTGTACCTCAGGATCCGTTTGTTGCAATCTTCGAATTTGATCTTTTGTCTTACTTTCGGCCATGGAAATTGTGGCCAACGTTGGTCTTCTACTCAGGGCATCTGGCATAACGTTTTGCTTCCCCGGTTTGTGAATGATGTCTATATCAAATTCAGCCAAAAAATCTTGCCATCTTGCTTGCTTAGGAGATAACTTGGGCTGCGTACAAAAATACTTCAATGAGATGTTATCTGTGTAGATCTTCGTGTGTTTATCTTGAACATAGTAACGCCACTTTCGCAAACAGTGGATCACCACGAGCATCTCCTTCTCGTGAGTGCTCCATCTTAATTCTATACCTGAAAACTTGTATGAATCATAAGCCACAGGGCGTCCCTCCTGCATAGGGACCCCTCCAATCGCTAGTCCTGAAGCATCTGTATGAATTTCGAACTCTTTGTCAAACTCTGGCAACTTCAACACAGGAGCTTCACACATCACGTGTTTGAGTTGCTCAAAGGCGTCTTGTTCTTTAGGCCCCCACACAAAGCAACCCTTTCCTTTGGTTAACTCTGTGAGCAGAGCAGCCACTTTACTAAAATCTTATATGAACTTTCTTGAAACTGGCAGAAACCTATGAATTCTCTTACTTCCCTCACTGTTCGAGGCGGAGCCCATTGACGCACTGCGGTGATTTTGTGAGGATCTATCATCACTCCTTTATCTGAGACTATGAAACCAAGAAATTCAACTGATGTCATGGAAAACTCGCATTTCTTAGGTTTTGCATAGAGTTGCCTTTCTCTTAGACGTTGGAGTACGGCTCTCACATGATCTAAATGTTCTTCAAGAGTACGGCTGTATATCAAGAGATCGTCTATGTAAATGATCAGGAACTCATCCAGCATGTCCCTGAATCCGTCGTTCATCTCTCGACAGAACATGTCTGGCACGCCTGTGAGCCCGAAAGCCATGACTAACCATTCATAACGGCCATAGCGTGTTCTGAACGCCGTCTTTTCAATGTCCTGCTCTGCTATGCGAATCTGATGATCACCGGATCTTAGATCTATTTGTGTAAAAAACTTTGCCTGACCTTATCGGTCCATCAATTCATCCATGACTAGCACTGGATACTTCGTTTTTACTGTAATCCTATTCAAGGCCCGATAATCCACACATAACCACATGCTGCCATCTTTCTTCTTGACGAATAGGACAGGAGCGTCGTAGGGTGAACTACTGGGTCGAATGAAGCCTTGTTGTTCCAGTTCTACTAATTGCCTTTTTAACTCTTTCAGATCCTTTTCGTTCATTCTGTGGGGTGCTTTGGCTGGTGGAGCTTGGCCTGGCATTACTTTAATTTTATGTTGGACTTGCCTGAGTGGTGGCAGCCCGCTTGGTAATTGACTTGGTAGGACATCTTCAAACTCTTTTAGTACTTCATGAACTCTTTGATCGCCGACCTTCATCCTGTCGCTTTCCCTTTCCTCTAAGTCAATGGTGTTACATTTTATCAGGCACAAATGGGCCTCAGCCCCTTGCTTCATTGCTTTTTCTACCTGTTTGGTCGTCAATGGCCCTTGTGTTTGTTGTCTTCTCTCTGCTCTCGTTACTGCGGCTACCGATTTCATTTTTGCTGCTTGTAAATTCACTACCTTGTTCCCTTTATTTTGACTACTAGATGGCACACTCTCTGGATGCATATGTGCCTTTCCCTTCCTCTGTCTGTCTAACTCCTCTTTGGATGTGGGAGGAGCGACAGCCTTGTGTTTCACTTCTTGCGACTTTGATCTTGGGTTCTCTACCACTTCTGACTTGCCTTGAGGATCTTTAGTTCCCTTTGGGGTCCTCTTCGAAACTCTATGACAGTCTACGACCACTATGTTGCCTTGCATGTCAAGCAAGAGTTTAGCAATCCCCTTACCTAGCATGCTCACCATATAACGGTCCATGAAAGAAAGTCCCACTATTACATCGAACGATTCCAATGGCACATATTACCTTTGCTGACCACTCCCCCACTGTCATGCGGACGTTGAGGGCAATCTTTACATTATCATCTCGACCTTGAGCGAAAGTGATGGACATTTCTGGCAGCTTACTCAAGGCTAACTGTAGACTCGCCGCACACTGTGGCGACATAAAATTATGCGTCGCACCTGAATCCACTAGTACTGCTTTTCTTTTGTTCCCAAAAGTTCCCTAGAAGTACATGTTCTGAATCATGCGTAACGTCATTGGAAAGCACCTTGGCATTGCGGCCACGGTACCTACATGAGGCGCATTATTACCTGGTTGTACTTCTTCTTCATTATCATCTAGTTCTGCCATGACCACATTAGTGTTACATCTCTGTGGCTCTTCCTCTACTTGAGCCGTTTGCACTCACGTTTGATTGTTATTGCGCGTGCATTAATGAGTCCAGTGATTCCCACGGCATACTCTATAGAACGGCCGGGGATCATTCCGTTGCCATTGGGGCGCTGGCAAGGCCCTCTGCTGATTACTTCCATAATTGTTCGGGTTCCTTTGAACTTGAGCATTGCCCGTATTCTGAGTCGTTGTAGGCCGGGTATTCATGTTCGCATTTCCCGCACCTTGCTGATTTCTTCATGGTGATACGTTCTCTGTTTTGCATAAGCTTTGAGCACGTTGGTTGCTCTCAGCATCCTGGTATCTTTCTGCCATGACAATGGCTTCCTCCCATGCGGCGGGCGATTGTTTCTCTATTTCACGTCTCGTCCAAACACTACACCCGTATAGTAACCCATGCAATCGATCGAGATCATGCATCTCCGTTATCTGCAGCATGAGTCTTCTATACTTGCGTATATATTCAGACAACGGGCCTTCCTGCTTGAGCCCCCTCCACTCGTCCCTGAGTTTGAAGGATTCATTTTGAGGAATAAAGTACTCCTCAAATGCTGCCTTGAAATCGTTCTATGAAGTGAATTCCTCCCTTGCGGACTCTGCCAAGAACCATGCATCGGCGTCGTCGGCTAGGAAGGATGCGATGATTTTTACCCAATGGCATTTGCCCACGCTCTGTAGATCGAGGTATTGCTCCATCTCTCGCAACCATTTGGAGACTGCGAGAGAGTTGTGTTTACCCCGGAACTTTTCGGGTGGACATGGCTTGAATTTCCCATAGGAATCCGAGTCGCTTCCATCGTCAAAGGAGGAGACGGGCCGACGTCACCGTGTATGTGGTCGACGGCCCTGCCGAGGCGTCCGTCCTGAGGTCTCGCCCTCATGTAACTCTGGTTGCTTTCCCGTATCCTTCTTCTTGTCGTCCTTTGGTTTGGCCGGGCCTTTTAGTAGTTGCACTAAACTGGCAATGGTGGACTCAAGACGGTCCATGCGGTTGTCTTGAGCCATCATCCATTCCATCGCTAGAGGCTCTTCCTTTTCCTTTTCTGTAGTCATAAAATCGTAATTTCATGGAGCGGGAGGCGGGGTCTACGGTCGCTTCCCCTTGTTCCTCCATCTCTCTTTTCCGGTCTCTTTGTGGCCGCCACCGCGCCGGTCCACGTCGCTGAGAAAAACATCATTACCTTCACCCTCCATTGCGGTGTACTAAGTAGGACGTTAGGACTCGGCCCCCAGCACTGGTGTGACAACCGGTCCGTCCTCTTTTCCAAGGCCACTTGGATCGAGCGAGGCTCTGATACCAACTGTGATAAAAATAAAACAAGCACCCCGGGCTCGCTCGGCGACTCGCACCGGCCCGTCGGTAGGGTGACTTGCTTGGATGTTTGTTCTCTTGCTTGAAAGCAGAAAATCACTTGTTGAATAAAAAGCTTGCTTGCATTAGAAAGAAAACGTTTACAAAAGGGACGGCCTAAGTCGGCCCGCGTTGAGCGTCGCAGGTAAACGCGTTACAATGAGCCGCCCCACGTTAAGCGTCACGGGCAAACGCGTACAACGGCCCCTCGATGGCACAACGGCGCTTTCGAGAGGTGCGTGCAGAGGGGACTAGCACGAAGGCTACCGCACGTTGAGCGCAAGGATCGCTTGGTTCGCTTGGGTCACTTGGGTCGGAGGCTCATTATGTCCCCCTATAAGTACTTGCAATTTGGCGCCGGTCGGCAAACCACACAAGCACCTAAAGGGGCTAGATAGAAATACAACGGGGGGGACTCTTGCCCACGGGTTGTCACACCGACCAATCCCCCCCTCCCCCCCCACCGACCACCACCGACCAATCCCCCCTCCCCCCGGCCCCCCTCCCCCCCCCCCCCCTCCCCCCCACCAACCAACCCCCACCGACCAATCTCCCCCCCCCCCCTCGCCCCCTTTTTTTTATTTTATTTTATTTTATTTTTTTTACATTTTTACATTTTTTTATTTTTTATTTACTCTATTTATTTATTTTTATTTATTTTTTATATTTTTATTTTATTTTTATATATTTTTATTATTTATTTTATTTACTTATTTTAATTTTAATTTTAATTTGCGTTACTATAAGGGCATTAGTAGCCAAACAAGAAATAAAAAAATAAAAAATATAAAAATAAAAATAAAAATAAAAAAATAAAAAAATAAAAAATTTATCGATCATCAGTTGTTTTATTTTTATTTTTTTATTTTTTTAAATTTTCATGGCTCAAAGCTTTTGGCTCTGGATCGCGCCTTGGATGACCGTTTTTTTCAAAATTAGAGTCATTTTCATGTATTTTGGCACCTCTGGATTCATTGTTTGGCTTTATTTTTCCAAATTCCCACTTTTTCTCTGACTTTTGGTCAAAACTCACATGTTTTGAGCACATTAATCACATGTTTTTATTTTCCCACATTGTCCACATGGTCTATTCTCACCTTGTCTTACCTTATGTTTCATAATCTCCCACATGCACCCTCTGTAGCTCTACTTTTTGATCATTTTCACCCCCTCCAGACCCCATCATCATACCCCCATGCCCTCCCTTTACCAATCTGCCCATCCACATCCTTAACCCTCCCTATCCCTTCAATCGCCGCCCCTTAGCCCTCCCCTCCTACTCCTCTCTACCTCCCATTGCAACCCTTTGCTTTTCCATGGCAAAATCCAACTTCTGGTTCTTCTCTAGTGCTTGTTCTAGTGGAATTGGTTGCTGCTCAGGTGGCCTCTTCAAGATTTTGCAACTCCAAATTCATGGTGTCCTCTCTGCTCAGAGTTTTGGCTGTAGCTCTCCGGGACGGAGAGCACATTAGGTGGTGGGCAACTGTTGAGCCCATAAAAGTCATATTGGTCAAAGTCAACTATAGTCAAAGTCAAAAGGTCAAAGTCAATTGGTCAAAGTCAATTGGTCAAAGTCAACAAGATCAAGGTCAAAGTCAATAGGTGCAAAGTCAAAGCGCTAAAGTGCAGGTGTCAAAGTGCATAGGTAGTGCATAATTAATTGTAAGGTCAAAGTGCTAAAGTGCAGGTGTCAAAGTGCACAGGTAGTGCATACATTAGGGCGAAAAACGGCCGAAAAGGGGCTGTTTGCTAATGAGAGATTAAGGAAATTGACAAATAGCGTCTTTCCACGTGTACAAGAATATAACATTGTTGTCTCTTTTAACCGTATGGAGAATTTCTTTTTTTAATACAATTTTCTTTCAAAGCGCCGCTAAAGTGATGAAGAGTCTCGTATTCAGTGTACAATTTTTCGGTTTGATGCAAAAAAAGATACTTTTGCACACTACACAAAGCATATTCTCGAATTTCCAAGAAGGAATTGATTTTTGAAGATACGAAATATTTTTGGGTTCACAAAATGTCATGATCATTCAACGACAGGGTTAACATCAAATCAAAAGTTTCCACGTGTACAAAGCCTTTTTTTCTATAAATACTGCCAAAATTTGTGAACGTCGGTTTCTCGCTTTGAACATTCTTCTTCTCCTAAGTTCAAATGGCTTCTTCTTCTCGTCGTCCTTCCAATCGCGTAACTTCATGTGAGGTTTACAACAGAAGAGAGGATTCTTTGTGGAAACCTCTTTCCGTGAAAGTAAATGACTGGGTTACTATGCTTCCTAGCTGTAGAGGTGCCCATAAAGTCAAGTGTGCCAAAAGAGACAACACAAGAAACCATTGGAAGGGACGTATTCTCAGTTTCAAATTGAAGAGATGCAGTTGGTTTGCACGAGTACAGCATGTGTACACCGCTAAGGATCTTGTTCTAGAAAATCATCTGCAATTCCCTTCGTACTGTAAGTGAAGTTTGACAATGCTCTTCTATCATTCCAGTTGATTTTGTATAATGAAACATATGTTTTTGTACTGCAGATATCTTTCCTTCCAATATTGTGGAATGGCAGCCTGTTGAATGTTTAACAGGAACATTCAGAGTTCTTCATAAGGAATATGCAGAACTCATGTATGCAGAGAAATCTATTCAATTCTTCAATAGCATAGAGTTATTTGTCCATTATGCAGATTATCAAGTGCCGTCAGGGAGGAGTTCTTATGGAATTCTTGTACACGTACCTAGTCCTTGCATCTCTTCATTAGATTGGGATGCTCCTGATCATTCAACAGTTTCAAGTTTTCTCTGCAAAATTAAATTTGACATCAAGAAGGCAATGTCAGCAGGCCGAATTTCGAGAAGGATAAAGATTCAATGGTTTTTGCCTATTCATGTCTTTGTAGCATGCTTTAAAAACATGTTATTACAGAAAACAAAAACAATGTGGTTGAATAGGAGAGTCCCTATTTCAGAGATTGATGATGTTTTAGGTAGGGAATGGGATAACAAAGAAGTTCAAAAGCTAGGTGACATTATTTTATGTAAAGTTAGTCCCAATTCTCTTTCAATCTCATATCAGATATGGCGACAATCTCTGGTTCTAGGATATGACTATAGAAGGTGGAAAAAAAAGCTTGGACTTTGGATAGCCTTGGACTCAGAGGAGAGCTATCCAGAATTTGAGTTAGAAGTATTGATTCATCCAGATTTTCAATCAAGGAAAATAATTGTCACTGCAAATTGGAATCTCAGAAATGTAAGGGAGCTTCTAGAATACCTTGATGAGGTATCATCTCAGTGTAGATTCTCAATTGATGATGCAATAGTTAACATTAGATCAGAGAAATCATTATCTTGCATAAGCTGCCTGCCACCAAGGGTGATTAAGTTCCAACCTTTAAGATTGTAACAAGTTAACCCTGACATTCTTACATAATGTATCTTCATCTAATAGAAGCTTCTATTGATACTTCCATTGAATTTTCTTGGCACGATGGTTACAAACAATGTGTGTTAAATTATTAATTTGAAATGTCTTAGATATTTTTTAGGTCCTTAATTTCATATTTCCATTGATTTTTTTTTGCAGGAGTGAATTGATGACTAAGAAATAATTATACAGGAACTTGCATAAGTTAATTCTAGATGAAGAAGAGATCTAGAATTGAATATCTAATTTCAATTTAATAATTATAGTCTATCAAAGGTGCACACTAGTCTCAGTTAAATAATTTGATTCTATCCAACTTTTTTGTCCTAAAGTAATGCAAGAGAAATTATCATGGTACACATAACAAGTAATATAAGAGAGTGTGGAGAACTTGGTGCAAATTCCAATCCAAGGTTTGGTATTTCAATATTAGAAGAGCATGTCTTAAGGCATAAAGCAGAGGAGACGAGATAAGTGAAGACGACCGATGCAAGCGACTAGTGCAATCTGAAATTGTCGGATGGCCCTTATCGCTTACATCGGTCGTGTTAGCAAACTACGGCGAGAGAAATTATCATGGTACAAACGCAAACTACCAAGTAATATAAGAGAGTGTGGAGAACTTGGTGCAAATTCCAATCCAAGGTTTGGTATTTCAATATTAGAAGAGCAGGTCTTAAGGCATAAAGCAGAGGAGACGAGATAAGTGAAGACGACCGATGCAAGCGACTAGTGCAATCTGAAATTGTCGGATGGCCCTTATCGCTTACATCGGTCGTGTTAGCAAACTACCGCGAGAGAAATTATCATGGTACAAATGCAAACTACCAAGTAATATAAGAGAGTGTGGAGAACTTGGTGCAAATTCCAATCCAAGGTTTAGTATTTCAATATTAGAAGAGCATGTCTTAAGGCATAAAGCAGAGGAGACGAGATAAGTGAAGACGACCGATGCAAGCGACTAGTGCAATCTGAAATTGTCGGATGGCCCTTTTCGCTTACATCGGTCGTGTTAGCAAACTACCGTGAGAGACTTCAAGAAGTGACCTTGCGTAAAGATTTGACTCACGAGTATAAAAACTAGCAATAGCGATGAAATGGATAATACGACCGATGCAAGCGATAGGGGCAATCCAAGATTCTCCGATTCCCCGTATCGCTTGTATCGGTCGTGTCCTCTTAATTCTTTATGTCCTTCTGTAACTTCTCAAATTTAAACACTTTCCAACAAGAATGAAGTAAAAAACCCACAATGCATTCATAATTGTGACATTAATAAACTTAATTGGACCATCCAATGAACTTTTGTCAAACTCTCAAGAGGTTCAATACAACTGTGACCATCTTCCAGATGAAGATTGGCATAACTACATACAATTTGTTAAAAAATAAATCTTCCAACCTTGGTTGGTTTTACAATTGATTTCAATCTAAGACTCAAAAATTGATTTAACCCTTTCTATCCTTTTTAGAGCCTTGCTTTCTCTGTTGCTTCTGTCCCTTTTTGGAGCTTTCAGCTTGACTCTTTATGTTGTTCCCATGCTTTAGTGGTGAGTGAAGAGGAAGCCCTTTCTTTTTATCTTCAGACTGTTTTTTATCAGGTGGAGGGGGTGGAGGTGATTCTGGATCATATGGGCAGATTGCATGTTTCATGATACTATTTATTGCTCTCTCTCTGATCAAGATGATCCATGCATCCGGGTAGTCTAATAAATTCAATTCAGGACTGTGGAACCTTCTTTCCAAGAATCTTACAGCATTTGCAATCACTCTCCAGCCACATGATGTTGAGTCTCTCTGCAATGGCACATGAATTTGGCTGTATCGAAATTGCTTTTGTTCATTCATTTTAGCTATTCCTGGAAAATTCTGATCAATATGCATCTTGAGAAGCTTTGCAGCACTGCATTGTAAAGTGAAAATCAAAACGGGGCATGGCTTTAAAATAGAGAACAACAAAATGTATAGTAACTTACACTTTGCAATTCCCATGCTGTGATGGAAGAGAATTGAGGAAAAGAGCTTGATATGCATTGAAGTCCACAATAATCAAACTCCAATGGCCCCTGTCAATGAGTTGCATGTAAATATACTTTCTTAAATGAAACAAATATGTTTCCAAAATGAAGATGAATACTTACTTTTCAATATATGGGTAAATAACACATTCTACTTCTTCTGTAAAATCCTGTAGAAAGGACTTGGCATCTCCATGTTTATGCAAAAAACACTGTGTCACCAGAGGATCTAAAATAAATACTTTTCTTTGAACCGCTTCCTCACATTGTTGAAGAAGAACCCTACAAATCAAGAAATAAAAATGCAGTTAAGGAACTAGGAAATTATGCAAAACAAAAGCATTTTAAGGCCTCTAGATATACCTGAGTGAAATGTTGACCACACTATCTAATATTTCAACATGAAGCTCCCTCAACATTTTGTTATCTTCAGGTCTAATGTCAAGAAACAATTCATTTTGCCATGGCATTGCAACATTAACTATTACCTGCCCATCTCCTTTCTTGAGGAGCTCTTTATTTGCTTTCTGTAACTTTTGAATCTGGGTTAAGATGGCACTTTCCTCTGTAAATAATCCCTACTTTTTCCTCTCCTCCTCACTATTTGCTGCAGTTCTAGTCTCATGATCATGAGTGACTTGAGCGTTGATCTCTTCAATGACAACTGTTGTTTTAGGTGCTCGAGCTGGAGGTATATTTAAAATATCAAAGAATTTTTTATCGTGGTGATCAATAGGAACCAGAGCTTTATCAAACTTATATCTTATTCTTGAAACAATAACATAATCCTTCGCCATTAGTGTCACCCTATGAGAATGAGCAGCACATAAGTAGGCATCATTCATGAAATCAATAGCAAAGTCCTCTGCAGCTTCTTGCAGGCATAGCAGTGCTTGAGTTTGCCACCTCACATTGACAAAGGATGAGGTCTTCATCAAAGAACAGAGGTTGGCTGAGATCTGCTTGACAACTCTCATAAATGGAAGTCTTGGGATCAACAATCCCACAGACTTTTGAGCTCTTCTAATTTCCCTCAAGGACTTTACATGGTAGTTGACCCTTTTTTTTGAAGGCTTGTCTGGCACATTGGCTTGAACCTTCTGGGAATTTTGCTCCTGGACATTTTCCCCTTGGGCATTTTTGTCCTGACCCTCAGGGTACAACTTCCTTGCTGTCTTTTTGGTTCTAGCCATACTCTGCAAAAAATCAGTCTTTAGGCAAGGAATTAGGAAAAGTGGAATATTCCACTGTCAAAACTTACTCTCAAAAAGCTATGATCAATGACTCTTTCCACTATCAGAGGCACGACCGATGCAAGCAATAACAGTCATCCGGAAATGCCCGGATGTCCCTGATCGCTTGCATCGGTCGTCTTTAAATTAATCATCAAATATCAATAAATAATATCTTACAATGCAAAATACTCAATTATCACTAAGATAAAGATAATTGGAAAACTATAATCAATGACTCTTTCCACTATCAGAGGCACGACCGATGCAAGCGATAGCAGTCATCCGGAAATGCCCGGATGTCCCTGATCGCTTGCATCGGTCGTCTTCAAATTTATTATCAAATATCAATGAAATATATCTTACAATTCAAAATACTCAATTATCACTAAGAAAACGATAATTGGAAAACTATAATGAATGACTCTTTCCACTATCAGAGGCACGACCGATGCAAGCAATAGCAGTCATCCGGAAATGCTCGTATGTCCCTGATCGCTTGCATCGGTCGTCTTTAAATTTATCATGAAATATCAATAAAATATATCTTACAATGCAAAATACTCAATTACCACTAAGAAAAAGATAATTGGAAAACTATAATCAATGACTCGTTCCATTGTAAGAGACACGACCGATCCAAGCGATAAGAGTTATCCGTAAATGCCCGGACGTCCCTCATCACTTGCATCGATCGTCCCTGAATTCATCATCATATTTCAATAAATAGTAGTTAAAATAAAGGTAACAATGCGTTATACTCAAGCATAGCAAAGGAAACCAAAATTTGCAAGCTATGATCAAGGACTCGATGATATTAAAAAACATGACCGATCCAAGCGATTAGGGTTATCCAAAAATCTCGGATGTCCCTAATCGCTTGCATCGGTCGTGTCCACATTACCTTACGTAGAGAGCGCTCTCTATAGAAATTGTGAAGTAGCCTAAAAACGTGGTGGCAGTGGAACCTCGACGCTTGGCAAGTGTTGACAGAAAAAAATGAAGGAAATGAATAGGGAAGCTTAAATAGGTCCCAAAACTGAGTTGATCATTGTGCCACGTGGCATGCCCCGATTGGTCCACGTCAGATACCCGTTGCGAATTCCAATGTCTTTTGCCACATGGCATGATTTGATTGATCCACGTCATCTATCCATTGCATCGGGGAACGTACACTTTACCACGTGGCACTCTATGATTGGTCCACCTCATTCGACCGTTTCTTCCCTCCTCGCCTATAGAAAGCTACTTCCTTCACAAACTCAAACTTTCAACCTTCAGAGAACTTGTCTCACTAGAGACACGACCAATCCAAGCGATAAGAGTCATCCATAAATGCCCGGATGTCACTCATCGCTTGCATCGGTCGTCCCTGAATTCATCATCATATTTCAATAAATAGAAGTTAAAATAAAGGTAACAATGCGTTATACTCAAGCAACACAAAAGAAACCAAAATTTGCAAGGTATGATCAAGGACTCGATGCTATTTAAAAAACATGACCGATCCAAGCGATTAGGGTTATCCAAAAATCTCGGATGTCCCTAATCGCTTGCATCGGTCGTGTCCACATTACCTTACGGAGAGAGCGCTCTCTATAGAAATTGTGAAGTAGCCAAAAAACTTGGTGGCAATGGAACCTCCACGCTTGGCAAGTGTTGACAAAAAAAAAAGAAGCAAATGAATAGGGAAGCTTAAATAGGTCCCAAAACTGAGTTGACCGTTGTGCCACGTGGCATGCCCCGATTGGTCCACGTCAGATACCCATTGCGAATTCCAATGTATTTTGCCACGTGGCATGATTTGATTGATCCACATCATCTATCCGTTGCATCGGGCAACGTACACTTTGCCACATGGCACTCTGTGATTGGTCCACCTCATTCGACCGTTTCTTCCCTCCTCGCCTATAAATACCTATTTCTTCACGAACTCAAACTTTCAACCTTCAGAGAATTTCTCACCTACATGTGTATTTTTCTTTCGTCGCTGACACGACCGATACAAGCAATTTTCACCGTTTGACCTACGTTGACTCGCTCTAGTCGCTTGCATCGGTTGTGTTCTCCTAATAGACATACAAGAGAAGCTGCAGCTTAGATGGAGGTAATGAATGAGATCCTCAGTGTCTCTCCATCAGAGAAACTTCTTGATTTCATGGTTCAAGAGGGTTTAAGTGTAGATTATTTTCCTGATGCAATGACCATATTCAACCCCGAAATTGATTTTGAAAAACTCTTAGAGAACTCGAAAAGTTTTCTTAAGGATGAGTGGGAGATTTTCTTGGGGTTGGTCAATGGGAGGATCCTTTCTATTTCTCAGAAAACCTATGTCCATCCTCACATCTTTGGGAAGGATCCAATAGATAGGGCTAAAATCACAAGAAAATGCAGAAGGATATCCCCTTTGCCAGGGAAGCTTGATTTATGCCCAGAGCATGAAAAGGACTGCTGCTTGCTCCCTTTAAACATTGCTTTCTTGATATGGCTTGATCATATCTCAATTGAAAGGGAGGAAAATGTTCATGATGAAGATGAGCCTTGCTTAGAGCTGGCACTTGAGGCTAGCTCAAAAACTATGAAAGGTGTCATGGAGATTGTTGATGAGATCAATCTCCAAGCAGAAGAAGAGCAGGTCAAAGATTTTGATGTGGCCACTTTTAAAGCAGAGGCTGCAATAAGGGAGCCAACTGAAGAAGTTCAAGTGTCTGAGAAGTCCCTACTTCTCCCAAATATACCTTTTTACTTTATCTCTGGGAAAGACTTCATACCTTTATTTTACATTCAGGAACTTTTCAATCTAAGGGAGGACTACTGTCTTGCAGCTATAGCTGAGGCAGAAGAAGTTGCAAGGAGATTCATCAATAAGAAAGGAGAAAGAAGAGAGGAATTTTTGCGTCTTGATTTGGATTTGTCTAATGAAGAATTCAAAGATTCATCACAAGCTCTTTCAAAATGCTTTGAGAAAGCTATCTCAGAGAAGCCAAAACCTGCTGATGAAGAGTTTGATGAGCATCAGAAGCAACTTGGAATATACTCGTTTGGATGTGGCTATTCATTCTGGGATGTCGCTGAGGACAAAGGAACAATTTGTATTGACTCAAAAGAGCTCATTGAGGAGGAAGATGAGGTCAAGGTATGTTGTTTGATATATTCTATTAATTAAAGTTTTTGTCCGAGATCTCTATTTTTAAGTGAGAAAATGACCACGACCGATGCAAGCGATACAACCTAACGGATAATCTCCGTTGGGCCTTATCGCTTGTATCGGTCGTGTTCGGACTTGAAGAGGAAGATGAGGTCAAGTATGTAGTAAAATATATTCTCATGATTTAAAGGCAAAGGAGATGAGATGGGCTTGATGCAAAATCTCTATCTTGTGTTAGTTTGTCCAAGTTCTCCATTGCAAGCGACAAGGCCCATCAGATATTTTCCGTCGGGCCTCATCGCTTGCATCGGTCGTGTTTGGACTTTAGGAAGATGACGTCAAGGTATGCAGTTAACTATATTCTCAAGAACTTTAGGTTAAGGATATGAGATGGGACCAATGCAAAATCTCTTTCTTGTATCAGATTTGTCCAAGTTCTCCATTCAAAGTGTCAGAAATGGATCACGACCGATGCAAGCGATTAGGCCCATCGGATATTTTCCGCTGGGCCTCATCGCTTGCATCGGTCGTGTTTGGACTTGAGGAAGATGACGTCAAGGTATACAGTTAACTATGTTCTCAAGAACTTTAGGTTAAGGATATGAGATGGGACCAATGCAAAATCTCTTTCTTGTATCAGATTTGTCCAAGTTCTCCATTCGAAGTGTCAGAAATGGATCACGACCGATGCAAGCGATTAGGCCCATCGGATATTTTCCGCTGGGCCTCATCGCTTGCATCGGTCGTGTTTGGACTTGAGGAAGATGACGTCAAGGTATACAGTTAACTATGTTCTCAAGAACTTTAGGTTAAGGATATGAGATGGGACCGATGCAAAATCTCTTTCTTGTATCAGATTTGTCCAAGTTCTCCATTCAAAGTGTCAGAAATGGATCACGACCGATGCAAGCGATTAGGCCCATCGGATATTTTCCGCTGGGCCTTATCGCTTGTATCGGTCGTGTCTAGGAGTTGCATGCAGCAATGATAATACATGTCTTGCTTGTGGGAATTCCCCTCATTTATCAAACATTAGATGTTTCTAGGCAGTTTGCAAATAGATATTGATGACGACCGATGCAAGCGATAATGACAATCTGAATTTCTTTGAAGACCCTTATCGCTTGCATCAGTCGTGTCTCTTGCTTTTCTTTCTAATAGTTTCAAGTTACTTCACATGTTTCCTTAAGTGTGCTTGCACTTCATCTAACCATGTTTTTCATTTTTATCACAGTTAACTTTATTGGATGAAGACAATTACCTTGGCAGGGGCAAGGGAACAAGAAAAGCCTTAGAAGAGAAAGGAAAAGCAAAGGTGGATATTCATTCTATTATCCACTATCTTCCAAAGTTGAACCCAGACACTTTTTGTGTTATTCACAAGCACTATAGTGAGGAGCTAGACTTTGCATTGTTCTGCTTGAGGACTCTATCAAAATACATGGGTTTTACTCCAATACCCTTTAATGCTTTCAGAGTTTTACTGCTTGAAAGAGCAACTGCATTCAAAATTTTTGGATATGCCCCAGGACTCAATGCTTCAAGGGCAGGGTACTTTCTTTGTTATTCAAGCTATGCAATGGCTGCAGGGGTGTCAGATTTAAAAAGCATTGCTGGATACAGGAGAAAAGAGTTCCTGAGATATAGAGGTGATTTGCCAGAGCCAAGCTCTTTCAAAAGGCTCAAGGAATGACTTGATTTTTTCAAATTCTATATCTCAACAAATGTACACATACAGAAATTGCCCAATGTGATATAAGACATTGCAAATTTTTTTGGTGTAATTGTTATTGATTCTCTGGTCAAAGTCATCTGATGGTAGTAGACATATTTCTTTTCAAAGCATAATACATCATGAAATGTACATACATGACATCTTTTATTTCTCAAAGAAATAAAAGACATTGCAAATATTAAAGCTCTGTTTGAAATGTGGTCTTTTTCAGTTTGTGATATTGATACATGATTTGTCTGGAGATAGCCCTATCCTTCTGATTATATTTGGCATGAGGTCCTTTGTAATTGTCTTCTAAAGAACCAATCAAAAAGCTCTCTGAAGGCATTGCTCTTTGTTACTCCTCCTCCTTTCCTTGTACACCTAAAGAAGCTTGTCCTTGCTTGATAATGAGATTTTTCCATGCCTTGGGTGTTCCACATGGCAAGTGGTTCTTTTTCTGCAAAGAATGCACCATGCACAAGAAGAATATGCTGGAAAGCAGAAGAATTTCATTAGATCTTTATTTCAATTAAAAATAAATAAATTGAATAAAATATCTTTGGAGCTCACCAAGTAGTATGTTATGTCTTTGGCACCCCATGCCTCTATGATGGTTTCTATAAGCTCTGTGGTCGCCTTTCTGAAATCTGTCACATAACTTTTTGATGTTACCTGCTGCCTCATGATCTTTAAAAGATTATCTAGTTTGACCCACACCTCCATTCTCTTTTTTGCTATTTCTGGTTTGCTTTTTACATTAGTCGTGACCTCACAAAATGTTTTCCATGAATTCCACATGGCATTAAGTTGTTTGCCATCATGGTTGCTGAAGAATCTCCTTGCTTTTGCACCTCCCATTGAGACATCCTGTAAAACATCACCTGTATTTTGTGAAAGCTTTGGATCTTTTCTTAGATGAACATCACCACCATGAAACCCCATTTCTGAAAGAAGACATTCACATTTTTTTATGCATTCATCTGCAAGAGTTGTAGGCTTGATAGAATATGCATAATCCAAGTGAAGACAGACCAACTTGTCAATGATTCTTAACTCTGCATGTAGTGTACATATGTGTACATTTGTCAATGCTATTGGAAGTATGGGATCCCAAATCATTGAAGAAGATGAGTAGTTACGAAGAATAACATTTTGTCTAGAAGGAGCCTCTTCACCCTCAGCTCTAGTAATCCATCCATTTGTGCTTGGGCTTTGCATGCAGTGCAAGCAAGGGTATTTAGAATTTGCTCCCCCACTTATACCAAACATGCATTTGAGTGTCTTTAGGTCTCCACTCAAATGCCACTCAACTTGAAAGTTTCCGTAGTCTTTTACATTCAACAATTCTCCTGCATGATGCCCTTGGATAACATTTGGAATGTTTGTCTGTGAGAATAACCATTTAAGTGTTTTATGGCTCTCAGATGGAACTTGAGCACAGCCAACCCACCATAACTCCATTTCTGATTGTACTTTGAGAGATGGAGTATCCAATTTCCCAAGGCTATAGTCCAAAGCTTTGTTCATCAGTGCAATGCTTATTCTCTCCATCTTTTGATGTTTTTTAAGCTCAGCTTCATCAAGTTTGATTACAAATTTCAATAGACCAGAACATTCATGCTCTTTTATATTATAGAACTGAACCATGTATGTTTGAAGTTTTATAACATCTATCCATATGTTGTTAAATGCATTGTAAGTGAAATGTAACTTTTGTTTTCCTACTTCG
The DNA here is from genome assembly GCA_020310875.1 of Ceratopteris richardii. NCBI lineage: Eukaryota > Viridiplantae > Streptophyta > Polypodiopsida > Polypodiales > Pteridaceae > Ceratopteris > Ceratopteris richardii. Next base: position 101,292,306 of record CM035435.1, read on the forward strand.
TAAGGCATGTTACCGTGAATATGTTTATATTCACCAAATACTGATGTGATCTTCTTATTCAAGCAGAGCCGAAACTTTCCTACATGATGGGGTCTAGGCAATCCAAAACTTCTAACTTTGTTAAATTTTTTGAAACTTTTGAAATTGCTCTATAACCTTTCCTACTCACTCCGACACTATCACAAATATTTTGAATTTGAGATGGTTCTAGTAAAAGATTCATTTCTATCATGAGTTTTTGAAAAACAAAGCGTTTCAAGCATGTATTTTCATTTAGTTTCAATAGTCTTAAAACATCATTTTGACTCTCAAGGTCTCCTTGTAGTGTGCGCATGCCGACAAAAGGTATTCATTCCTCCCCCTTAGTGGAAGCTTGGTGCAAGGTGTGCACAAGGATAAGCTTGAAGCAGGTGGAGGTCTGGTGGAGAGGAGGCTGGCGGCAAGAAGACTTTAGGGTATTTGGTATTTCGTCATTGAGCACTCTGTGGGATTGTGCACAGAAGTATTGGTTTGTATTGTGCTTCAAACATTGTAATTGTCTTACTGTAATCAATTGGCAGAAGCTTCCAAGGTGTATTTCCTCTCCTAGTCTTTTCCTTTTCTCCTACAAACCCTCAAACTCCTTCTTGTCTAAGAATCCCCCAACAGAGACAATGAGTCTCCTTTTATAATGTTTCACTTAAAAGGTTCTGTTCACATCTGAATGGACAAAAAAATAGTTAAAAAATTAAAAATTACCTTGAAAAATTGCAAACAAGAGATTAATGTGTAACAAACCTTATGAATTATTCAAAAAATCCCATGACTGTATTAAATGACTTCACTTCCATGATGAACCCTATCATGTTCTTGTAGCCCACTATTGAGCATGATGCAACGGTCCCAATGATGACTTCCATTTTTCACTCGCTAAGTTGATTAATTCTTGCAAGTTTTGCAACTTTCGACTCCTTGGCTCGTTCCATTGCATATGTCCTTGAAAATGCAATACGATCAAACCAATTAAACATCTCTTCCATATAGTTTGATTGCATTGCACCATCACCATGTCGTGTGTTCTTGAAGTAAACACCTCTAGCCTTGTAATGTGACTTCTCCATTCCTTGTGTACTAAAAATCTCCAACGAACCATATCGATGCATAAAAAATGCTCCATGTGCAAATAAAATATGCTGAAATGATATAAGTACATATAACACACTCTTATCAACAAGAAAATTGAAAAAATAAGAAAACTTACAATGTAATGTGTAATATTGCTCTCTCCCCAAGATAGGATGAAACACTTTGCAAACTCCATTAATGTATCTTGAAACAAATGACGGTCATTTTTGTTGGAGCTATTAAGACTCATTAAGCCTACCAACTTATCTAAACATGACCAAACCTTCTTTCGCCTATTACTAAGGTCAATTTGAGAATCATCATCAGTGATGATCATGCACAAGTCTTTCCATATCTCCCTGCATTCATTTTTCTTAGGGCTCATACCTCTTCTGAAAAATTTTCTTGCTTTCTTCCCTGTCATTGACACTTGTTGCAAACTATTTTGCAATTCACCAGGTTTTTTGACAACTAGACTTACATTACAACCATGAAAACCAATCAAATTAAGAAACTCTTCCAATTTTTTGATGGCTTGTACAGATTTATCAATTGGCTTCATGAAAAATGCATATTCTATGTGGAGCTTCAATAATCTATCAAATATTCTCATGAAAGCATGCAATGTGCAAAAGTGAACATTAACTAATGGAAATGGAATAATGGGATTCCAAATTATCTAATGTGTCAGGGTTAGGTATTTCTAACATTGGACACCTTAACAAAGGTCTATCCCATTCCGTGGAAGTAGGTGCATCTATGTATTCATCTAAGCTAGATAGTATTTTTTGTTGTCCCTTTGTTACTTTATAGCCTCGGGTACAAAATGGACATGGATAACAAGCAGATGCACCTTGCTTGCACCTAACATGCATTTGATAGTTTTTAAATCCCCACCCAAGTGCCAATCTATCTCAAAATCACCAAAGTTTTCTATGTGGAGATTTGCACCATGAATTTGAGAAACTATTGCTTTAGTGATCCATGGGGTCCTACTAAAAATCCATGAAAGAACATCATTGGATTTTTTAGGTACTTCAATAGCACCTAACTACCATATTTCTTTCTCGGATTGAACACTATATGTAGAACTAGGGCTAGAGTTACTACTTTCATCAGATATGGCATTTGTCATAGCTTCATTCATGAGTGTCAAACTCAATCTCTCCATTCGTCGTCCCTTTATGATCTGGCATTCATCTAACTTCCATATAAACTTTAATTTGGTATTACAATCTGCATAAATACCAAAATTTGTATAACATCAAAATACAATGTATATCAAGGTAACAATAGTGGACATACCTGGTATAGTAGATTTGTAAAATCGAACCATTGCCTATTGAAGCCTCTCCAAATCCATGAATATGTTGTTGTACTTTGTGTAAGGAAATCCATTTCCAGCTATGCTTATCAACTCTTTTTTGGATGTAGATAAATGATAAATAAACATACAAATAATATGCTCTATATATAAGTAGTTTCCAAGAATACTAGCTATATCTTCATTGGACATTGACTTCTTAAGTGATACCTTGTAAGGAGATGGATTCATTTTCTGCAAAATACCTTCTCTTTGTAATGAATGCTTCAAAAGGTTGTACAATGCACTGTATCCTTTAGTACTAATTCTTGCTTCATCACATACCATCTGCACATCTCTAGGAGTGATAATATCTTGTAATTTTTTTATGAAATCTTTAATCACTGGCTTCTTGACAAAGTTTCCTATTCGTGACTCCAAAATACTAACCACCTGCTTGTTGGTCAAACAAGAATTTAATAACTTGAATTGATCCTCTGTTGTTGATGAAGCACTAACATCTTCAACGAATGACCTACATAACAAGAATATATATATATATATATATATATATATATATATATATATATATATATATATATATATATATATATATATATATATATATATATATATATATATATATATATATAAGTCTTCCAAAAAGAGAAACAAATACAAGCCAAACCTTATCACAAAAACTCATCGTTTGCGTGCTCCACCACCAATTGAAATAGAGCCAAAGGATGTTAATGATCGTCTCCTACGTCGCATCCCAAGTGGAGTCTCTCTCAAGTGTTGAACAGTGTTTTTTAATTTCTCAATTGTTCTCTCCTTTTCTTCCATATGCTTTTCAAGCTCTGCAAGCTTTTCTTGTAAAGATATGATTGTGCTTTCTAAAGTGACCAACCTTGTATGATTTAGTTGATATTGTTGAATCCAATACTTAATAATGATAGTTGAATGTGTAGATAATCATTGACAATAACTTAAGAGCCCAGCTTTATCGGCACCGATGAACTAAAGTAAAGTTGAGAGGTTATGGAATGTTGGATGGTAAGAAGACATTGGATCAGGAGGGTATAATGAACCATGAGTCCAAAGATAAATATTCTTTTGTCCAACTTCATGACGCTCATTTTGAGAGTTCACATCATTGTTGCACTGTGTATTTGGAGCAAACTCTATGGGCACACGAACATGGATACTTGTTGATGTTGGGGCATGAGGACATTCTAATGTGAGGTTTGTAATAGGTGTCATTACCATCTTTTCCAACAATTAGACAATACTGAGAAACAGACCACAAATTTGTTTGGAAGAGATGCTAGAGCATGATTTTCTCAGGAAAATTTTGTTTTCTTGGATGTGGATGGGTCATAGTGCGTTTTTCCATTGCGAATAGCCAAAAATGATGAAATTTTGAAAAAGTCATTTTTTGGGTGAAGAGTAGTTACAGATTTGATGATGTGGCACTCTACTTTTGGAGGGATTTTTAAAATATTCCTTTTTCAAAAGGAAAATTAAAAACTAAAATAAAAGAAAGTCACTTCTGACATATATATTAAAAAATGAGCCCTTTCAAGTAAATAAACACTGAAATTGAGACTTTGAAAAAAAAAATCATCTTTTTATTCCCATACATGCTCGAGTTTGATGATGTGGAAAGTAGATTCCCTTTCTCTCTCTCTAATAGAAGAGAGAGAGGAGCCTAGTAAGCCTTAAAAAAAGCCTACTCTAGCCTACTAAAAAGTTCCCTATTAAATGCACTTTCTCCTCTTAAACAACAACAGAATTAGGCTTAATTCCTAAAAATTAGGGATCCTTACAAGGCCCATGTAGGGTTCACCTTTTTTCCTAATGCTTCATTTGGTTCAACTCGTTTCGAAGATGATTCTTTCTTGGTTTGGTACTAGCAAAAAAGAAAGTCTCGAGGGCATCCCAAGTCTCTTGAGATGTCTTTCATCCTCTAATATGTGGTAATAGAAATTCAGGGATAGAGTTTAGTATGTACGACCTTGCTTGAGCATCCCTTGCACACCAAAGTGTGAGCTTATCTATCTCCTCTTGTGTAGGTCCTTCTTTGGATCTTGGAATAGGCATAGATTCATCGCTTGCTACGATTCCATAAAGATTTCTACCTTGAAAATAGGCCTCCATTTTGATTTTCCAAGCCACGTAGTTGTGTCGATCAAGCTTCTTGATCATTCAGGGAAAGCCATCACCCATCTTGATCTAGCTATGATACCACTGAAAGAACTTGGAGAAGCTTGTAGAAGGTATAAAAGTGCATTTCGAAGCGACAAAATGGTCTAGCCAACCGGTACAAGACCAGCCCTTGAGCTTATGGAGAGTCAAGTAGACCTTATAGGCATGTGATAAGTGCAAAGAAATGCACTATGAACTTTGAAGCATGAAGGAGAATAAGTCGATACAAAATAGATAGGCTTGCACGTCGTCTAGCTCAAAAAACTTATTATCTATGGAAGAGACAATGAACTTCAAATGCCCATAGCGACGAGCCTGATTACAATTAGAAAAAATGCTTTTATGGGAATGATACACATAGGGTTGAGTGTATATAATGCACAAAAGTATAAGGAATAGGCAAAATCTTCTATAGGAATGAATCAGACATTCACCGGTGGTACTTCTTATTTTTCAGGAATACGTAGAGATTGACCCTGAAAAAGAAAAACTCAGATTTCTCCCAATCTACTAAATCAAATGCTTTGAAAATGTAAAGGCATAAACTACACATACCCTTTCTAATGAGCCAAGTTGCACTCAATTTGGAGCTCTCCAAAGAGACCAGCAGCCTCTGCAAGATTACTGTTGGCGAAGAAGATGATGTAGAAAATTGAAGGTGCAAGACAATGATGGTCACAAGTGCATGTATATTGGTTCCATGTATTGTACAAGTGATTTCAAGTCTTTATATAGGCTCTAGAAGTGCTCCACAATTTCTACAAGTGGAATTTGAATTCAAATGAAGGTGGGAATGGTTGTTGGAGGGAACCAATTCACTTTCCTACAATCTAGGAAAAGTGAAGATTTAGTTTGATCTACTTTTAGGTGATTGAGTGCTAGATTGAATGCAAAAAAAACCACCATAAATTCCTGGGATTTAGGCTCTATCTTTCTAGTTTTACATGTGTAAAGCTCAAAGCTTTTACAATGGTAAAAGATCCATGAAAAAATCTTTTTTAAAAAGTACAATAAGTGAGCATAAATAAAAGAACTCTCCAACGGATATTCTTTTGGCGCGATAGCCTTTGATGTGCCTTTGTCATCATATCTCCTACTTGCTTTTCAGTAAGAACAAACAAAATGTCAATCTCCTTTGCCATGAGCTTCTCTCTGATGAAGTGGTAATGAACCTCTATGTCTTTGGTTCTTGCATGGAAAATAGGGTTTATCGCTAGATGCATGGAACTTACATTATCTCCTAATATGTGAGGTTTGAAAATCACAAGTCCCAAATCTGTATACAATGCCTTTAACCATATTGCCTCTTGAGGTTCTATGGTCAAGCCTCTGTACCTTGCTTCCATCAAGGACAAAGCAACTCTTGGTTGCTTCTTAGAACTCCATGACACTAGCTTTGAACCTACAAATGCTAAGTAACCAGAAGTACTTCTTCTATCATCCTTAGCTCCTACCCAATCTGCATCTAAATAGATTTTGATATCCAAATGTGAAGAGTAAGGATAGAATATATCTTTGTTGATTGTACCTTTGAGATACTTAAGTACTCTCTTAGCTACATCCATGTGTGGTCTTCTTGGTGAGTACATGAATTGACTACACACTCCGACACTATATGAGATATCTGCCCTTGTATGAGTAGCATATATCAAGCTACCTACCAAGCTTCCATACTCTTTAATGTCTTCAATTTTCTCACCTTCATAAACACTTAGTTTATGATTTATTTCCAAAGGTGTACATGTAGGTTTAGTGCTCTCCATTTTGAACTTGAGAAGAAGATCTTGAATGTATCTTCTCTGAGTCAAATACATTCCTTCACCTATGTATATCACCTACATACCTAGGAATTATGTGAGCTCACCTAAGTCACTGATTTTGAACTCCTCTTGCATGTGTCTCTTGATCCTTTGAATGCCATTCACATCATCACCTGTCACAATAATATCATCTACATATATACATAGATAAATATCCTCATTATGATCCCTTTAATGAATAGAGAAGGATGAGAGTTGCTTGCTTTGAACCATTGATCTTGAAGATATGTAACCAACTTGTAATTCCAAGCTCCAGGAGCTTATTTCGATCGAGACAATGCTTTCTTAATTCTACAAACATAAGATGGCAGATTAGGGTCTTCAAAACCTAGTGGTTGTGACACGTATACCCTTATCGAACCATTTAAGAATAAATTTCTCACATCAAGTTGGAGGATTCTCCAATTCCTTGCAGCAACTACACTTATCATCTTGATTGTAGTCATCTTTGCAATTGCTGAGAATGTTTCCTTATAGTCTATACCATGAGTTCGAGACCATCCTTTGGCAACTAATCTTGCCTTGTACCTTCAAGCTCATCCATCTGAATTTATTTTAATTTTATATACCCATCTGCAACCAATTACCTTTTGATTCTATGACATTGGAACCAAATCCTAAGTGTCCATCTCCTTCAATGCATCTATTTGTTCTTTCATGGCCTTTTCCCAATTAGGGATTACTTTGCCACTTCATAGGATGATGGTTCTTCTGAATTTGAATCTTTTCCCAAGTAGATTGAATGCTTTGTAACAAATGTGGAATCATATCCATACCTTATTGGTTGTTTCTTCTCTCTTGTTGATCTTCTAGGTGCTAGTTTCGAGCATTCGTCGCTTTGCCTCTTGACTTTCATAGCTTTTAATCCTTTTCTCTTTCTTCTTGGTCATTGTCTGTATCACTTCTTGGATCCTGGACCTGTGTATCATGCTTGCTTCCTAATTGATGAGAATCAAAATCAAGATCATATGGTAGAGTTACCTTTTGTTTGTCTTCATCAAACCAAAACCTATGTTCTTCAAACACAATATCTCTACTTGTAGTGAATTGTTTGGTTGAAGGATTATAGAACTTTTATCCCATCTCAGTTCAATTGTATCCAATAAACATTGCCTTTGTTGCCCTTTCATCTAGCTTATCTCTTATTTGTGATGGTACATGAACATAAGCTAAACAACCAAAAACCTTGCAATGTCCAAGACTAGGTTTTCTTCCATGCCATGCTTCATAAGGAGTCATACCTTGAAGTGATTTGGATGGTAGTCTATTGACAAGGTACATAGCATTTGAAATAGCTTCTACCCATAGATAATGTGGCAACTTCGTCTCTTCAAGCAATGTTCGGGATGATCCAACCAATGTCTTGTTTCTCCTCTCTACAATTCCATTTAGTTGACGATAGTACCAGTCACTTCCCTTTTGATACCTTTGTCCTACAAGAACTCATCAAACTCCTTGGAGAAGTATTCTCCACCTCCATCAGATCTCAACTTCTTGAGTGATCTACCTGTATGATTCTCCACATGTGCGAGATACTTTTTGAAGCAATCAAACACTTATTCTTACTCCTGCTAAAGTATAGAAAAGTCCATCTACTTTTGAATAATTCCTGTAGTCCCTTTTATCATAGCATCTATTGTTATTGTTGAAGTTGTGTCCACCTCTACCTCTATTGTTGCCATATCCACCTCTTCCACTTCCTTTCTGGGTCTTCACATTGAACTAGCAATTCTGAGTGGTGTGGTTGGTTTTATCGCATATGGCACAAGGTTGAACATTCTCATCTTTGGCTATGTCCTGCTTTGGTCCTTTCTTCTTCGATTTCCACTTGCTTTTGCTCGTGAAGTTGGCTTGGGAAGTCTCTTCTTCATCTTCTTCCTTCTTCTTGCCTTTCTGCTTCTTATCCTTCTTATCTGCTTATAGAGAACTAGTTGAATTACCATGATAAGAGTTACCTTCCTTTATGCTATTGTTGACTTCTTGATTTGAAGAGTTGTCCAAGAAAGATGCTGATCTGGATTTTGCACATCCATGATGAGATCATAAGCCGTCGTGAAGGATTGCCATTGCTTATCACTTCGAATGCCATTGAGAATTTGCCTCATGAAAGCCTCTTCTTCAACCAGCTCTTCAATGGATGCTAACTGAACTGCAAAATCCTTGACCTTGGTAACAGACTTTGTGATTGTTTGTTTACGCGTCTTCTTCATTTGATTGAACTCGTTCCAAAGATGATTCTTTATTTCTTTGGTACTAGCAGAAAAGAAAGTCTCAAGGGCATCCCAAGTCTCTTGATATGTCTTGCATCCTCAAATATGTGGTAATAGAAAGTCAGAGATAGAGTTTAGTATGTACGGCCTTGCTTGAGCATCCCTTGTGCATGAAAGTGTGATCTTATCTATCTCCTCCTGTGTAGGTCCTCCTTTGGATCTTGGGATAGGCATAGCTTCATCGCATGCTACAATTCCATAAAGATTTCTACCTTGAAAATAGGCCTCCATTCTGATTTGCAAAGCCGCATAGTTGTTTCGATCAAGCTTCTCGATCATTGAGGGAAAGCCGTCACCCATCTTGATCTAGCTCTAATACCACTCAAAGAACTTGGAGAAGCTTGTATAAGGTAAAAAAGTGTGTTTCAAAGCGACGAAGTTTGGTCTAGCCAACCGGCACAATACCAGCCATTAAGCTTATGGAGACTCAAATAGACCTTATAGGCATGCGATAAATGCAAAGAAATGCACTATGTACTTTGGAGCATCAAGGAGAAGAATTCGATACAAAACAGATAGGTTTGCACGTCAACTGGCTCAAAAAACTTACTATCTATAGAAGAGACAATGGACTTCAAATGCTCATAGCAACTAGCGTGATTACAATTAGAAAAAATCCTTTTATGGGAGTGATACCCATAGGGTTTATTGTATATAATGCATAGAATTACAAGGAATAGGCAAAATATGCTATAGGAAGGAATCAAACATTCTTCGGTGGTACTTCCTATTTTTTAGGAATACATAGAGATTGACCCGGAGATAGAAAAATTGTGATTTCTCCCAATCTTATGATTCAGTTACTTTGAAAATTTGTAGGAATTAACAAGACACTAATATCTTTTTAATGAGCCATCTTGCACTCCAGTTGGAGCTCCATAGAGAGAGGAGAAGCCTCTGCAAGATTACTATTGGCAAAGAAGATGATGCAAAAAATTGAAGGTGCAAGACAATGATGGTCACAAGTGTATGTATATTGCTTCCATGTATTGTATAAGTGATTTCAAGTCTTTATGTAGACTCTAGAAGTGCTTCACAACTTCTACAAGTGGAATTTGAATTCAAATGAAGGTGGGAATGGTTGTTGGAGGGAATCAATTCACTTTCCTACAATCTAGGAAAAGTGAAGATTTAGTTTGATCTACTTTTAAGTGATTGATTGCTTGATTGAATGAAACTCAACCACCACAAATTTGTGGGATTGAGGCTCTATCTTTCTACTTTTACATGTGTAAAGTTCAAAACTTTTAGAATGGTAAAAGATCCATGAAAAAATCTTTTTTTTTTTTAATACAATAAGTGAGCATAAATAAAAGAACTCTCCAACAGATATTCTTTCAACGTGATAACCTTTGATGTAGATCAAATCCACCTCAAGCATAGTGTAAGCTTGATGTTCAAAAAGTTCAGGCACTAATGCATATGCCAAACAACCAAAAACATGCAGATGAGCAGCAGATGGCTTGCGATAATGCCAAGCCTCATATGAAGTGATAGATTGTAGTCCTTTAGTGGGACACCTATTTAGTACATATGTTGCACACATGACAACCTAAAGCCAGAAACTATGTGGTAAAGCCTGACTCTTGACCATACACCTCGCCATCTCCTTGAGTGACCTATTCTTCTGTTCAGCAAATCCATTTTGTTGAGGTGTATACCGCATTGTACAATGGTGTTTTATCCCACGTTGAGCTAGAAATGCATTAAAGTCAAAAGACATATATCCCCCCCCCCTCGATCAGAACAGAGGATGCCCAATTTACATGCTGATAGATTTTCAGCCAAAACCAAAATCAGTTTGAAGCTCATAAACACCTCGGACTTTGCTTTGAGTGGATGTACCCATGCGTTCCTGGGAAAATCATCAATCAAAGTCACGAAGTAAGGATAATTTCCAAAAGAAGGTGTCTGCATAGGACCACAAACATCCCTATGAACAAGCTGCAATTTCTAAGTAGACCAAACTGAACCATCTTTTGGAAATGAGGAACCCTGCATTTTGCCCAAAATACAGCCTTCACATACATGTTTAGTGGGTGCCTCAAGTTTGGGCAAAGAGGACATCATTTTAGATTTCTGCAGGTGTAGCAAACTAGCAAAGTTCAGATGACCAAAGCATGCATGCCAAAGCTTTCCATCTGAAATAACCTGAGAATCATGTACTGCACATGCCAAATCATTCATGGATCTTTCATAGTCTATGAGCTAATACAACCCATGACACAAAATGCCAGAAGTAATAATTATGTCTCCATTTGACAATCATGAATTACACATCTGTCATCAACAAATTTCACAACCAATCCAATCTTGGTTAATGCAGAAACTGATAATGGATTTTTCTTGATCCCTGGCACAAATAAAGCATCTGACAAAGTGAAAGAACTACCATGAGCAATAGTAAGAATGATCCTACCAACTCCCATAATAGGATAAGAGGAGTTGTTTTTGCATGTAACAGTGTTCCCTGTAGGAGCAGGCTCGAGTGAAGAGAAAAATCTGTGCTGTGAGGTAATATGTTTGGTTGCCCCACTATCAAAGTACCAAACATCTGATTCTATTATAGACATGCACTGGTCATGAGAAGATGGGTCAAAACTCCAAAGAGTAGTAAACATCCATTCTTCTTCCTACACAAGATTAGTAGACTTTGTTTTTGGTGTAGAGGCCTCTCCAACAACCATTCTAGCCTCTTTTGTAGCCAGTTTAGGATAGTTTTTTAAGATATGATCATTTCCTTTACAGTATTTAAAAAACAATTTCTACTTTTTGTGATTTCTTCTCATCATTTTCTTCCTTTTTTGAATGTGCAGCATTTGCAGATTTCTGCTTACTAGTTGAAGAGCTCCATTTTCCTTTGCCCTTTTGACTAGCCAAGAAAGCTTGATCTGCAGCACACATAATAGACCTATTCTACATGGACTCATCTTCTTGCAACAAAACAGAAACTAACTCCTCAAATGACAAGGCATTTGGATTGCCTTTGATCATCAAACAAAGAGTTGAAGCAAAACTCTGATATGAATCAAGAAGACCGTTCAGAACGGTGTGCAGAAGTGAGCTATCAGGAAGGACTTCCTCAACAGAAATCAATTGTTCCTTCAAATCCTTGATCTTTGTTAGAAAAGTGTCCATAGAATCACCTTCATTCATGTGCTCACTCTCCAACTGTTTTCAGAGGTAAGCAACACAAGTCTCATTCCTAGGTTGGTACAATGTGGTAAGTGTATCTGAAGCACCCTTAGCTGTTCTACAAGAGTGAATGTGAGGAATAATGGCACATTTGACAGACACACCTATCAATGCATGTGACTGGGCATCTCTACCATCCAAACAAATTTGCTCTGCAATAGGTGCAGAAAAAACCGCAACATGAACAGGAACCTACAGAATATCGTAATCTTCGACACCATCTCCATCAGCTCCAACACCTGTATTTGCAGTACCTGTATTCGCAGGTGTAACATGACGTCTTTGAACACCTTGCACAATGTTCCACAGTCCTTTTTCAACCAATACATGTTGCATCATAAAAGCCCATAACGGGTAGTTGGTACCATCCAACTTATCCTCAATAGCCAACATACAGAATACATCACTACTTTCAACCATTGCCAGTGACTAAAATACCTTGATGCAAAAAATTGACTGTATCTCAAAAAGTTGAACAGAACTACCTAGAGGAATTCTACTAAACATGTAGTAGACTTCGAGATGCTTATACTGGTGAATTGAAACTAGTATATACCTTTGGCATAAAAAGATGAAATAGCCTGCATAAGTGCTATGATAGGGCATTCGGAGGCTAAAATGAGCTCAGATCGCGATTTTGGCACCACAAGGCAAAGCGGTTTTGATCTTTGAAACACCCTCAGTATAGGTACCAAATTTCATGCAATTCTGAGACTATGATCGGAGGGGTGTTGATGACCCCCTAGATGAAGCGATGACCTACTCTGATACCAATTGTTGGAGTAAAATGTCTGCACAAGCACACGAACAACACAAGGAAGAAGAAGAAGCTTGGAGCACAACACACAATATTGAATGTATTACCACTAGAATGTACAAAGATAAGTAGCCCGTTAGGGCAATAGGCGTTTATACAAGCCGGGGAAAAAAACCTCCTAAAGAGGGAAAAAAGTGCGTGGTGGTCCTAGGGTGTTCACACACATCACTACCTAAATATATCAACAAGGAGTGCCTCGAAGAAGAAATATAAGCTCTTCAAGAACATCCAACTTGGGAATCAGTACCCAAGAAACCATTTATGAAGGTCATTCGTTCAAGATGGATTTACAAAGTAAAGAAGAATTCTTATGGCTCAATGAATAGGTAGAAAGCAAGGTTTGTAGCCAAAGGGTTTTCACAAACCCAAGGTATTCATTATGAAGAACCATTTTCACCTGTTATGATAATATATATATATATATATATATATATATATGATATAGATCTTACTTTTGGAGGTACAAAGTTGATTTCATGGCCTTCCAAGAAGCAACCTACAATTGCTCTTTCATCAATAGAGGCTGAATAGAGAGGACTTGCAAATGCAACACAAGAAGCTATGTGGATTACAACCCTATACTCAAATTTTGGGTTGAACACTTCAACTCCACATATATTTGGAGACAATATTAGATCATTACATCTTGTTGCTAACCCTATCTATCGAGCTATGACTAAACACATAGAAATTCACTACCATTATGTCAGAGAGAAAATTATGAGTAAGGAGATACAACTCTTATATTTTTCAACTCATCAACAATGTGTTGATATGTTTACAAAGGCTTTGGATGGAAGCAAGTTAAATAGATTCAAATCAATGATTGCATTGTAGGAGATCAATAAGGATTGAAGACTCAAGAATCTTAGGCTTGAGGGGGAGCTTTTTGTAGAATTATTAAGCCTAAGTGCATTTCTAATGTTTCAAGACTACACATTCATTTAAGCTTTTCAGATGGAGAACCACATATGAACTCAGGGTTGTAAATTTCTGTGTATTCACTTTGGATAATTGTAAAAGACAATAGAATAAGGAATCTCAAGAATTTAGGAAAGTGAACCCATGACATATTTGGTAGAGGAATCAAATCAATGAAGTCCCTAAACTGTAGGATCACTTAAAGTGAGGGAAATTCAAATTCAAACTCTTCACATGTGTATAAATACACATACTTTTAGTAATGGAATAAGAGTCATTTTGAGAATCATTGAGCTACTTTAGTAATCATATATTGAGCTCACACTTCCTACATGTAGTCCACTACACTTCCCTTGTATCATATGTTCATTAGCATATACATTTTGATACATTCTTCTAGGTACATTTTTGTCTATTGTCTATTGTTGCATCTTCATCATTATAGTGATCTTATGGAATCCATTTCTTTATGTGCACTTAGTCATTTTTGCTTTAATTTAACTTGTCATAGTTAGATTGAAGCGTCTAATATATGCATATCCATTTTCATCAAGTTTAGCTCAGTAGATCGTGAGATATGAAGTGAGGAAGGTGACTGTGTCTGCACACCTTCAAGATCCTGAAACGTCGGGCTGACCCCCTGACTTGTGAGATTCATGTGAAAAAGCTCTATTGTCAATTCATACAAGGTTGTGAGCTCATAGCAGGTTTGGTGCAGCACCAACTCATCTCTGGAACTTATCTCTCCATATCCTCACAAAAACAACATCATGAATAACGAAAATGTGTTTAATTTGTGGAAGATACAGATAATAGCCTTTTCTTTTGGATTGTACCCAACAAAAATATATTTGTTTGCTTTAACATTGAATTATCTATGTTGTTCTCCAGGCACTAATGCATATGCTAGACAACCAAAAACATGTAGTTGAGTAATACATGGCTTCTAACCATGCGAAGTCTCATATGGAATGATAGAATCCAAAGCTTTGGTGGGACACTTGTTAAGTACATATGTTGCACATAGTAACAACCTCAACCTAGAAGCTATGTGGTACAACTTGACTTTTGACCATACATCTCACCATTTCCATGAGAGACATGTTCTTCCTTTTAGCAACTCCATTTTTTTGAGGTGTATATGACATTGTACAGTGATCTTTTATCCCATGCTTGACCTAAAATGCATTAAACTCAGAAGATATACATTTCGCTCTGAATCAAAATGGAGGGTGTCCATTTTATGTGCTGACAGATTTTCATCCATAACCAAGAATGGTTTACAATATAAACATCTCAAAATTTTCTTTCAATGGATAAAACCATGCATCCTTAGAAAATTCATCAATGAAAATCATGAAATATAGAGAATTCCCAAATGAAGGCTTTTGCATAGGACCATAGACATTACTATGACTAAGCTATAATTTATGGCCAGATATAACTGAGCAATCTTTTGGGAAGGAACAATGTTGCATTTTTTCAAAAATACAAGCTTGATAGACATGTTAGAGGATGTCTCTAGTTTGCACAGAGAGGACACTATTTCAAATATCTATAGGTAAAGAAAACTAGTCAAATTCACATGAACAAAGCATGCATGTCAAAGCTTTGCATATAAGATAGCCTAAAAATCATGAACTGCACATCCTGAATCATTCAAAATTTTTAGATAATTTATCAGCCAAAATCAATCATCCCATCATCATTCTAGAGATCATGAATTGTACATTTGTCATCAACAAAGTTGATTTTGATAACCAAGTCAATCTTCTCTAGTGCTAAAATGGAGAACATACTCTTCTTAGTCCCTAGCACATATAAGGCATCTGATAATGTGAAAGAACTACCATCAATAGTAGTGACAATGATCTTTCCAACTGCCATGATAGGATAAGAGGATTTTTTAGCACATGTGAGAATATTTCCTATAGGAGCAGGCTCAAGTGAAGTGAAGAAACTACACTACCAGGTAATAGGTTTGGTTGCACCACCATTAAAGTACCAAACATCCAAATCTACTAGAGACAATGCTCATGAGAAGATGCTAGTCTAACTAGCTAAAAAAGCTTCATCTGCAACACACATAAATGCCCTGTTCTACCTACACTAATCTTCTTTCAACAAAACTAAGTCTAAATCCGTAAATTTTAAGTCATTTAGATTTCCTTCATCATCTAGCAAAGAGTACAAGAGAAAGTTTGATAAGAATTCGGAAGATCATTAAGAATAGTCTTCACAAGCCAACTATCCGACAAGACTCATCAATAGAAATAATTACACTTTCAAATCTTTGATCTTTGTCTAGAAATTGTCCATTGAATCTCCTTCATTCATATGCTCACTATCCAATTTATTTCAAAGGAAAGCAACACAAGCATCATTTCTTGATTGGCATAATTTTGTAACAGTATCCAATGCATTCTTTGTTGACCTATATAAGTGAACGTAAGGGATAATGGCATGTTTGATAGATAAAGTTATCAATGCATGTAACTATGTATCGTAGTGACCCCAATGAAGTTGCTCTACAATAGGTGCAATAATAATTGCGATATGACCAAGAAATTAAAGACCTTCATCTTCAACACCATCTACATCACCTCCAATCACTATTTTTGTAGGTGTAGTCACATGTTTCTCAACATCATGCACAATATTCCACAAATATTTTCTAACAATACATGATGCATCATGTATGCCCACAATGGGTGATTAGCACCATCCAAATTATCATGAAAAACCATTATATGGAATATATGATTGCTTTCCACCATGGTGAGTGACTAAATACCTGGATGAAAAAAATTGACTGTATCTCAAAACATTGAATAGAAATACCCACTCGAGCTCAGCTACACCTATAATAACTTGTATATATGTTTGGCACAAAAGGAAGAAATTGTTTGCATAATCACTACAATAGCACATTCAAAGGCTAAAACAAGCTCACATCAAAGTTTTGACTCTAGATAGTGATGCTCTTTTAAAGTCGAAATCTCCTCGAGTATGTACACCACTTTTCATGTGCTTCTGAGGCTCTAACTAGATGGGTGTCAATGACTCCCTACAGAAAGCGAAAACCTAATCTTATACCAACTTTTGGAGCTAGAGCTCTAGGAAGCACACGAAAAACACAAGGAAGAAGAACAAGGTTGGAGAAAAACACGATAATGAATGTAATACCAAGTGAATATACAAAGATGAGTGACACATTAGGGTTATAGATGAATATATAAATTGGAAAAAAACTCCTAACGAAGGAAAAACGTGACCTAGCAATCCTAAGTTTGTTCACATAAGTTCTTTGTGAGAAGCTCATGTGGCATTTACATGGTTTGGAAATGCGCACAATTATTATATTATAGAATCCAATTGGATGACACGATCATAGCATAGTTAGTGCTTTTGCTCTAGACAAGAACTTATTTTCCTTCACTCCATAGAGAAAATTCCATTCACTATGATGGAAGATTACATCTTCATTGAACTTTTTCTAATTGTATAGTACATGTTTTCATATGAGAAGGTAACTTTGTGAAAAATGGAGATAAAATTAAGTCACATCGTAAAAATCAAGGGTAATTCAAAGACGAAAGATTATTTGTAACCTCTTCTTAGAAAGAGGCCTTCTTGAAAGAGAAATGGAGTGATAATTTTCTCTTAGAGTAGGATAAAGTTACTCTTAGAGTTAGGAAAATGAACTTTTCTATTCTTGGGTGTGTGTCCTATAATCATAACACATAAAATGAAGTTTTGGATTTATCTCTTGGTGAAGTAAATCAAAACTATGGACACTTAAGGGGGAAAATTAGAGGTAGGAATGAAACCTCCCTATCCATGCTCACATAACAAACAAGCAAAACCTTGAAGAGACTAAGGTTTGATGGAGGACGAGAATATTTCTCCCATGACTTTGATTCCTATCTCTAAGAGAGAGGAATTAAAAGAGAGAATACTACAAGGTATACTACAAAAAAAAATGAAGTGGCAAAACGGAGATATAGAACCACAGTGGAGGCTGCAAGGTCCATGCTAAATGAGAAGAAATTACCCAACTACTTGTGGGCAGAGGTTGTATCCATAGCCACATATCTAATCAATAGACTCCCATCAAGAGCATTCGATGGGATGACATTATATGAAGCATGTAATGGAAGAAGACCTAGCCTCCATCATTGTAGGAGTTTTGGAAGAAGAGCATCGGATGGGATGACACAGCCAGTGAGAAAGTGTCATCAGACGTGGACATTTTGGAGATTTTCGTGTCTGTGACGTACGTTACACTACACCTTTTCCTTTAAAACGAGTTTCCCTTCTATCGTGGGAGTCCGAAAGCCAGATCCACCATTGAATCATAAACAAGTGCACCCATTGTCCGACAAAGATCATCTGCTTAATTCAAAAAGCTTGGTAGATGCATCAACACTTTGTTAGTCTTCATTGATTCATGGGATGATGGGACCATCCGCATAAGGAAGTGCTCCTACGAGGGCCTAAATTTCAAGGCCAAGACAAAATTTCATCTGACGGGAAAAAATTTGCTTATACAAGGTTTATATAAGGCATATGTAGTATAATATATATAAAGATATATGAAAAATGACATATACATAGATATGAAATTGAAGACCATCATCTTCAACATCATCTCCATCACCTTCAATATCTATATTTGGAGGTGTAGTTGCATGTTTGGCAAGACCATGCACAATATTTCATAGACTTTTGTTAACAATACATGATGCATCATGTATGCCCAAAATGGGTAATTAGTACTATCCAAATTAGCATGAACAACCATAATATGGAATACACCATTGCTTTCAGCCATGGTGAATGAACAACCATAATATGAAATACATCATTGCTTTCAGCCATGAAGAGTGACTTAATATCCTAATGCAAAAAGTTGACTATATGTCAAAACATTGAATAGAAATACCCACTCGAGCTCTGCTAGACTTGTAACAGACTGTGAGATACTTTTACTAGTGAACCAAAACTTGTATATATGTTGGCACAAAAGGACGAAATTGTTTGCGTATTCACGATGATACGACATTTGAAGGCTGAAACAAGCTCACATCAAAGTTTCAGCTCCACATAGTGATGCTCTTTTGAACTCCTAATTGGCCTGCATATGAACACCACTTTTCATGCAATTTTGAGACTCTAAGTGGGTGGGTGTCGATGATGCCCTAGAGAAAGCAATGACATACTCTTATACCAATTTTTGGAGTTGGAGGTCTAGGAAGCACACGAAAACACAAGGAAGAAGAAGATGCTTGGAGAAAAACATGATAATGAATGTATTACCAAGTGAATGTACAAAAATGAATGACCCATTAGGACTATAGATGTATATACAAGCCAGGAAAAAAAACTCTTAACGAAGGAAAAAAGTGACCCAATGCTAATAAGTGTGCTCACATAAGTTCTTTGTGAGAAGCTCATGTTTCATTTGCATGGTTTGGAAACTCGCACAATTATTATATTATAGCATCCAATCGGATGAAGGGATCATAGCATAGTTAGCGCTTTTCCTCTAGACAAGAATCTATTTTCCTTCACTCTTCATAGACAAAATTGCATTCACTATCACGGAAGATTACATCTTCATTGAATTTATTTTCCTTCACTCTTCATAGACAAAATTGCATTCACTGTCATGGAAGATTACATCTTCATTGAACTTTCCGTACAATTTTATAGTACATGTTTTCATATAAGAAGGGAACTTCGTGAAAAATGGAGAGAAAATTAAATCAACATATAAAAAAGATAGTGACGATGGTTAGATCCAAGCTCATATAAGGAAAATTGGGATGACTCATTGAATCTATCTCCATTTTGGTATATGACTAGATCTTATACTTAGGGGACTCATTATTTATTATGTTAAGTAGGCACATTCCTTATTTTGTATCGGTGATTGATTCGCAAGGATGTGTGCAAATCCTTTAAGCTGTTTCAAAACATTTCCCCATTAAGTGTTTAGGATTCGAAATATTTCTTTTTTTTAATAAGTGGTGCATTCCTATGATGGTTCTCCACAGTACACAAAGAAAGCTTTAGGAAGAAGATATTACTTTGTGTATATACTCAACACCCTAAACAATCTAGAGACATAAGAAGTCAAACCTGATATATGGTTTATAAGAGGTTTTTAACCCATTACGGGATTAGCTTACATATAGTGAAAGAAAAATTCGGCAAGACTAAGATAGTTGTAATTGCTATCTAGTACAAAAAGGATCCCAATCAATTATTTATCATTGATATTGATCTAGAAAACGTATGTTATAGGAGGGGTACATGCACCATCGCCTAGGTAGATGAACCCAAAGAATGGAGGATAGTATATGCTCTCCATCTATTAGTATTCTAGTAGAACATGGGAAAGCATATCAAACACAGTTCAGGACTACCTAAGCCTAGTTAGGGCAATTATTGATTTAGGTACTAGAGGATAGGCTAAACACAAGACTAGGTTTATTCCAACATGTTATACAATGAAGCATCTAAAAATGGCTTCATTTTTTTTGTAGAGAACCTAAATTGGTTACATGCTCTCCTACTAGCCATTGGGTTGAAGAGAATAAGAACTTTATCAATCACGTTTGATGAATGGCCATCAAAAGGTTGGAAATAGAATTTACCATGAGTATGGTCAAGGATCTACGGTTGGCTAGGTAAATAGAATAGGTTCATAGCATTATAGAGGTTATATTTGTGCATATGAATGAAACAAAATCTACATGGGAAGACAAGCTATTGCATATTTTTCATGTGATAGTTCAAAGCATTCTTCCAACCAACATCATCCAATTATGGTGAGTTTCTATTAGTTGCTTCTAGTGTAACTCAAGTATGAGAGATTGTAAAATATAATGAACTTCTTAGAGGAGATTAATGATATTATCATACTCGCACATGAGAATTGTAGGAGATATAGAGATGGAGCTAGAGCATATGCTAACTATGAAAGAAGTTGTATTGACTTTGAGGTAGACAAGTAATGCTATCATAGAGTTCCATTTAGATCTAAGAAGCTGAGGATGAGACCATGTCCAAAATTGTCTCCTAGATATTTTGGTCCTTTCATATTACCTATGAGATTAGAGAATATGGCTTAGCATCTCTAATTTCTAGAGGATATCCATATTTTTCTAGTTTTTCATGTAGGCCAACTAAAGTGAAAGTTGGGTGAAAGTTGGTTTTTCGTTCCAAATGTTCAGGTCATCAAGATTGTCTTTGTTCAATATATTCCACAAGAGCCAAAGTGGATATTAGTTACTTGATAAAAATGCAGTACAAGTCACTTATATAAAGAGTGCTTGGTGAAATTGAAAGATAGATTGAAGGATAGTACTACATGAGAAAGAATATGTACTACTCATAGATGATTTTCCAATTTTTAGCTACCTCCTTCTTAAGGGGAAGAAGATCTTGCGATTCCATTTTTTAGGGCAAAGTGGAATAAAGGGTAAGGATGTGTTTTAAAGTAGTAAAAAGTTGGATATGTCAATCTAAAGAACTAATGGGCCAAGAATAAAATGAGGGCGTCCTATCTTTAGAAGAAGAGTTCATTCGATATATATGGTGTTTGCGCGATTGGTTGGTATGCGGTCATCTCAAGCTGATCTCTTTCATGCTCAACACTTAGTAAAAGAAAGTTTATGGTCTTATGGCTTGGGCATGATACAAATTGGCTTGAGACAATTGCATAAACTCCTTCCACCTAACCACAAAACTACTATATATAGATATGACCTCTAATCCTCCCTCATTTTACTCTTGGCCCATAACTTATTGCAGCCCACACCTCTACTACGTGGATTACTTTATAACATTCCCATAGACAAGGAGATGGATCAAGAGGCTATGGAATATCTCAATGGAGAATTTAATCAAACGAGAAAACTCACCATGGGCTACACAAATTCTTCAACTCAAGATCATAAATGGATCCATGCTACATCCATGTATTGATTATAGGTCACTTAATGAGGTAATGAGAAAAAGAATCAATTTTTTCTATGTTGAGGATGGAATAATGATTCGATCAGTTACATGGAGAATGATACTTTACAAGGTTCAACCTTTGATCAGTCTAGCACCAAGTTAGAATTAAGGTAAACGATGTTCTTGAGTCTACCTTTACGGTGAGATACAAACAATATAAGACTACCTTTTCATCTCATCAATGCTCCATCTACGTTCATGAAACCAACTTTCACTACCTTACCTAGGACACTTGGTGGTGGACTATCCTTGTCCATAGTCTGGACACCTAGAACACTTATACATATACAGATATATGAAAAACGACATATACAAATATATGAAATTGAAGATCATCGTTTCAATACCATCTGCATCACTTTCAAACACTATATTTGCAGGTAAAATCGCTTGTTTGTCAACACCATGCACAATGTTTCACAAATCTTTGCTAACAATACATGATGCATCATGTATGCCCAAAATGGGTAGTTAGTCCATCCAAATTATCATGGACAACCATAATATGGAATACATCATTGCTTTCAACGATGGCGAGTGACCAAATACCCTAATGCAAAAAATTTACTATATCTCAAAACATTGAATAAAAATACCCGATTGAGCTCTACTAGACCTGTAACAAACTGTGAGATACTTCTACTAGTGAACCGAAACTTGTATATACGTTTGGCACAAAAGGGCAAAGTTGTTTGCATATTCACTATGATAGCACGATCGAAGGCTAAAACAAGCTCACATCAAAGTTTCAGCTCTACATAGTGATGCTCTTTTGAACTGCTAGTCGCCCCGAGTATGGTAACCAATTTTCATCCGATTCTGTGACTCTAAATGACTGGGTGTCGAGGATGCCCTAGAGAAAGCAATGGCCTATCTTTATACCAATTTTTGGATTTGGAGGTCTAGGAATCCCACAAAAACACCAGGAAGAGGAAGATGATTCGAGAAAAACACAATAATGCATGTATTACCAAGTGAATGTACAAAAATTAATGACCCACTAAGGCTATAGATGTATATACAAGCCGGAAAAAAAAACTCCTATCGAAGGAAAAAAGTGACCCAATGATGGTAAGTGTGTTCACATAAGTGTGCTCGCATAATTATTATATATAGCATAGTTAGCGCTTTTCATGTGGACAAGAATTTATTTTCCTTCACTCTTCGTAGACAAAATTGCATTCAATATCATGCAAGATTACATCTTCATTGAACTTTCTCTACAATTTTATAGTACATGTTTTCATATAAGAAGGGAACTTTGTGAAAAATTGAGAGAATATTAAATCAACATATAAAAAAGATAGTGACGATGGTTAGATCCATGCTCATATAAGGCGAATTGGGATGATCCATTGAATCTATCTCCATTTTGGTATATGACTAGGTTAAGAATTCGAGTATTAGACATTGGTATGGTTATATATATAGACATTGTTTTCCACGTCCTCGCAGCCATCTTTGTCATAGGGATTGATCTTATACTTAGGGAGCTCATTATTTATTATGTTAACTAGGCACATTCCTTATTTTGTATCGCTGATTGGTTCCAAGAATGTGTGCAAATCCTTTAAGCTGTTTCAAAACACTTCCTCATTTGGTGTTTAGGACTCGAACTATAATTTTTTTAATTAGTGGTGCGCTCATATGATGGTTCTCTATAGTATACAAAGAAAGCTTTAGGAAGAAGATATTACTTTGTGTATATACTCAACACCTAAAAAAATCTAGAGCAAGCATGTTAGTGAGAACATATTAGAAATAGTACATACAGATGTTTGGGGTCCTACAAAGACCACATCTATGGGTGGTTGCAAGTTTTATGTTACTTTCATTGATGACAATACATGAAAAGTGTGGGTATATTTCATGAAAGATAAGAGTGAGGTGTTCACTCACTTCCAAATTTTTAAAGCTATGATGGAAAAGGAGACAGGGAAGTATATTCAGACATTAAGATCTAATGGAGGAGGTGAATACATGTCAGATGAATTCAGCAATTTTCTAAAATATCATGGAATTCAGTGTCAGTTTTCATGCAGGTACACACTACAATAGAATGGTATTGCTAAATGCAAAAATAGAAATATTGCACAAATAGCAAGAGCCTTGATGGCTGAGAAGAATATGCCTCATTGTTATTGGGCAGAAGCTGTTCATACTACTGTATACATCATGAACAGAACTCCAACTGTTGTTGTACATCAGGTTACACCTAAAGAGAAGTTTACAAGTAAAAAGCCAAACTTATGATATCTGCAAGTTTTTTGCTGTATCGCATATGTACATGTTCCAGATGAATTGAGGACAAAGCTTGATCCAAAAGCAGAAAAATGTGTCTTCATATCTCCTATGCAGATGTCAAAGAAGGGCTGAATCTTGAACCAAATGACAAAGAAAATGCTGAAAAATCAATTGCAGAATCTCAAGCTTTGAGTGGACTGGATGCACCACCAAGCAATAGTTCCAACTCAAATCTATGGAGTGGAAGATTGGGTGGAAATTTTAGTCCAGGTCATAAAACATGTGCAGGTTTTGAAGATGATGGAGATTCAAGCGATTCAGAAACGAGTCTTGATGAGGAAGTTGGATGTTGCAAAGGCAATATGCCTTGAATATGTTGCAAAAGTATGGTATGGCTGATTGTAAGCCGATTTCTATGCCATTAGATCAGAATTGGAAGTTGGATACTACATCAGGTGAAGTATTGGAAAATGCTACTATGTATAGGAAAATTGTGGAAAGTCTTACATATCTCACAATTACAAGGCCCGATTTAAGCTATACTGTTGGACTTGAAAGTCAATTTATGCAGGTTCTGAGGAAGCTACATTTGGATACTATGAGGCGCACTCTACATTATGTGAGTGCTATTTTGGATTATGCATTGTTTTATGAAGCTGGTGTAGATTTGTAGGTTCATGGATACACCCATGTAGATTGGGCTGGTAGTACTCCAAATAGAAGATCTACTAGTGGCTTTCTATTCTCACTTGGAGGTGGAGCTATTACATGGAGCAGCAAGAAGCAACCCATTGTTGCTTTGTCAAGTACGGAGGCTGAGTAAAGAGGTGGTGCAATGGTAGCATGTGAGGCATCATGGCTGGAGATGCTCCTTGCAAATTTAGGTGTGGAAGTGCAAAAGCCTATCACTATCTATTGTGATAATCTTAGCAGTATACACTTAGCATAGAACCCTTTTTTTCATGTTAGAACAAAGCATATCAAGGTACATTATCACTTCATCAAAGAGAAGGTATAAGCAGGTGATATTGATCTTATTTATGTGAGAACAGATGAGCAGGTTGTTGATATTTTCACTAAAGCACTTCAAGCAGAGAAGCTGAAGAAGTTTCAAAAGATGCTTGGATTAGAGTACATGACATTGAGCTTGAGTGTGAGTGTTGAGATATCAAGCTCAACATTGATTCAGGATGACACGTATCAGTTTTTCGTTTCTCTGACATGTATAGTGGTCACATCGATATATGTCAGGGATACTTCATTGAGCTTTATTAGATTTATCTACTAAGAGTGATGGCACATTTGTTTCTTGCTAGCTCACTCATTCGCAAACATTAGGTTTTTACTTATGTACTGATCTTTATATATTGCACTTGTTGTATTCTTGTTTTTAGGTCATTCTTGTACATTCCTTTTTATGTAATAGAAGAAGAAAAAGAAGAAGATCATTCTTCCTTGCCTCAATCTGAGTGTGTGCTTCACTTTGATTGTGAGAGTGTGTGTGTGAGCTCTCTTCCTTATCTCCTTCCTCACCTCGCAACTGCCAATGCACTCTGATTGGCAATGAAGATGGTGGTGGTAGAAGATTGACCAACACTCAACAATTGCTGTGAAAGCTGCCCTATACTTAGCCTCACAACTAGAAGTGGCCACACTAGGTTGCTTCTTGCTCAACGAAGATATGCATGAGCTACCAAGCATGAAGCACAAACCACTAGTGGACACACGAGTGTCATAGTAAACAACCCTGTTAGAGTTAGAAAAAGCATGTAAATCTGGTGGTAGTGATCCCCCCTTGGGACAAAACAATCCAAATAGTCGGGTACCATTCAAGTAGTGAAAGGTGCCCTTAACTGCCTGCCAATACTTGACTCATAGGCAATACGTAAACCTGCTCATATATGAGACAACAAACTGAATATCTGGCCAAGTAATGCACAAGTAAATCAAGCATCCAATTGTCTAGAAATAGAGAACAACATCAAATGCATCTCCAACATCATGAAGACTCAATCCTCAACCTGTCTCCATAGGAGTGGCAATAGGTTTAGAGTCTTCAAGGCCAAAACATTACAGTAATGTGTCAATATATTTTGTTTCACACAAAGTTATTCCACTATCAACCTGCATAAATTGAATGCCCAAATAATGATGCAAATGCTGTAAATCAGACATCTCAAATGGGGCATGTAAAATAGCCTCAAAATCAGAAATATGCTTCTCATGAGAACCAGTGAGCAACATTTCATCAACATACACCACAATGATTAGAAGCACATCATTTGCATGCTTAACATATAAGATGCTTTCAATTGGATTGTTCTCAAAACCATGAACAATCAGATAAGCATGTATCTTTTCATACCAAGCATGTGGTGCTTGCTTTAAACCATATAATGCCTTCTTCAACCTGCACACCTAGTCTTCATTCCTTTTCTACACAAATCCATGGGGCTGAAAAACATACACTTATTCATGCAAGTCATCATTCAGAAATGTTGTTTTAATCGATGCATGAAAAGTATGCATGTGATAGGATCACATTTCATGACCTTGCATCGAGGCACGTATTGAGTCTTACCCATGCACATAGAGTGATTGAAAGGATTGATGTTATGCACATTAATATCTATGTGAGTGAGAGCACAAACTTCACCATCAAATACCTTTTACTCTAGTTTTTGCACCATATCTTTTACCTATGCATTTAAAAGTATGCATTTAATAGGGCTACATTATAAGGCCATGCATAGATAATTATCTTCTGGTCCCATGTATGTAATAGATTAAGCAAGATGATAAAATAAATTTACTTTTGAAGAAACAGGTTGGTCCATCAAGATGTTGTGCAGGTTTGATGGGCGTGGATGTTGGAGAGATCTCCTCTCCCAAATTCATTAATAGAAACAATCACTAAAGCATGATCTTGGATGAAAAGAACATTTAGTCTTCTATTTGGATGATGATGGTATTATATTCAATCACCTCTCATGGATTTGCAAGATATTTTCTTGACATATATTGATGAAGTGATGATCAACATAGTGCTTCTTAGGGGGTTGTGAGTCAACTTCACAAATAGAAACTCTTATCTCCGATTTAATGGTCATTGGGAAAGGCTTATGTGACTGTATTTATAGTTGCGATGATATCATTGTTTGCATCCAAGGTTGTCCATATGAACCTTGTAGTGTGAAAACACACTTTGTAAAAAAAAAAAAAAAAAAAAAAAAAACAAAATTCAAAATCAACGTAATCACTAAATCTATATAAACAAAAAAACAAATGAATGGCAAAAATAGCAACATGAATGCTTTTCACGATCTGTTGTGAAAAGGCACAAGTTTATTGCGATCGACGAGAGAGCATCATTCTTTTTCGTGGATAAATTTAGCTTCACTCAATACAAATGGACAACTCTAAATTTAGAGTCAAAGCACTATCAAAATGATGGTTTAGATAGCAAAAGGGGGGAGGTCACTTTCTATATGATCTGACACACGACAAGTATGATCTAAGGCCAACTTTCATCGATTTCAGGCAATCACGGGCGGCAATCACAGGCCAATTCCACATGGAGGTCAATTTTCTGTGAGATCTGACGCTGCGACATCAACCAAAGCTAATCACGGATGACTGAGACAAAAACGCGTGAAGAATTTGGACATCAAATTGATGGGACGTTGGCAGAAAGAGAAGACGGAGGTACGAAGGTCAATTTATGTAATCTTATGGCAATACAAAGGAGAGAATCATCGGACATGTCTAGGACATCATAGATTATTGTTTCTCTGTAAGTGTTCTATGCATCTACGATCTAAGCTCGGACACTTCATTAACGTTGTGATGCTCGTTGCTAATATGATAATACATATCTGTTGTCGAAGTACTCATGTGACCAAAACACCGATCACTATCTAAACTATGTTCTCATGCCTTTTGATCCGATGTCTCACACTACTTTCGACACCAATCTTTATGTTTAATCTAGCATAACTGATATCATACACTCACTGACATACACTTCCGACAACAATCATCCATAGATTTATATCTATTCACGATTCCTCATCCGACTCGAACAATAGATTTGCGCTATACTTTCAAGTACACTGTTGCTAATTCTGATACTCTTGTGAAGGCTCTGAGTAGTGTTGCTAGCCATCTACTGAAGACGCACCAATACTGAAGTTTTGAAGAATATTTGCTGTTAATATATTTTAGATTCTCCTGCCAAGAATAATGATTCACCCGCTCTCGGAGTGCTTCTAGCATCCAACGTTTCCAACGTTTATCTAAACAGTCAATGATTGAGTGACTGATTGATTGCGTAACCTCTGGTTACCTATATTCATGTTTATGTGCTTATTATTGAGATGACTATTGTAACGCGGACGGATACTTAATTGTGACTATTGTAAGGCGGACGCATACTTAATTGGAGATGTAGCAAACTTAACTTGTGATGCACTTTTTGATATGCTTCAACCCTTTCTAATTTAGACTTTTCTCTTTGCATTTTCAGTTTTTGATACATTCTTGTCCTCTACGGAATCGTGTTTAGGCTGTCCTCTTGGAGTATATCTTCAGATGAATCGCTTCATTCATCGCACTTCTAAGGACTTAAACTTATTTTTTTGATTTGCATAAAAAGAGCTCTTGATGGTTAAATTTCATAAAATTTGATGGACATACTTCCGTTGAATGTTATCAAGTGAGAAATTATTAATTGGCACTTGAATCTTTAAATATTCCTATAACCTTTGAATGACTGATGTCCAATTACGGTGGAATTCATTTGCAACTAAATTAATATTTGTGTCACAACAAGAGTATGTTAATTTAATAATGTCGTTACATTGAAATGCATGAAGAATTGTTTGTTTCCCCACAAACACATTTTCTTGAGCCATTGATTGAAATAATCCTGAAATTGATTGGATTAATTTCGACAAAGCTCGAATGCACAAAGTTTCTAATCAATTGTCTTATGTGTGTGTGTTTTCTTTGAGTCTTCACTGCACCTGACATTGCAACAAGCACTCAGCATGCACCGTTGGAATCAGCGGTTGACTTGATCCACTGACCACATCATTCACGCCTACATTGGTGAATCCGACGTGAAAAATCCACGGCCCGTCAATCTGAGTTGATGTATGTTTGATGTTAGGTTTTTTCAATAAGAATCTTATTTGTTTTGTAGTATGTATAAAATCATAGCTTTTCTTTCATTTACGTGGTGCTAGTTGAACAAATTCAAACCTGAGTAATGGGCATAAAACTACATACAAACATGAAAATTATAAGTCAAAGTCATACATCTTATGCAAATAAATTGCAAGAGCATATTTCAAAGAGTGTTGTTTTTTATGAAGCATATGTGAACCCATTGATTGATAAAGAATTGAGAAAATGGGAAGAAAAATTGACAGAAATGGAAAATAAGGCTAACAAATTTATACAAAATAAATTTAGAGTGATTTTGACTTTACATGCTACGATAAATTCTATGTCGAAAACTCTACAAGTATTAGGAATTGGTCTTAGAAATTGCAAAGAGGAAATGAATGTTGCGATTGTAGAACTGAACCAGAAATATGAAATATTATCGAAACAAATACAAGAATTAGGACTAGCTAAATGTAAGCATGAAAAGGAGGGAAAGAGCCAAAGTTTATCTATACATCCTTCACTTGAAACACATTCTCATGGTGTTCGAAAATCTTGCCCTAGACATTCATTAAGTACATCAAATAGGATTCGAATGCAACCTTTGCAGTGTTTTTGTTGCGATCAATATGGCCATGCATTTTGGACTTGTAGGGCATATGAAGATGCAAGAAGACGGACATTAGTGATTGAAAATGATAGAAAAATTTGTAATTATCAAGACTTATCACCTTTAAAATTAAATCTAGGAAGGGGTGGAATGATGAAACTATTAAACTTTATCAAGGCCAAATCTAATCCATGCGAAAGTCAAAATGTATGGAAACCTATCATACATATGAACATTAAAACAAAGGAACAAATGAGTGAGAGGACATTTAAATGAGAACAAGAACTAATGAGAGAAATAAAAAGCACAAAAACAAAGCAAGGAAATCAAAAATCAATTATAGAAGAACAATTGGAAATAGATCTAAGTGACTTTGATCATGAAATACAATTAGGAGCAAGAAAACTTGAAGATTTATAGATCTCATTTGATCCAATGCTTTTTTCTAATGAGAAAATTTTTGATTAAGAAAACATTAGAGAACTACAAACTCAATTGAACAAACATGAAAACAATCAAATTAAACAAGAAGAAATCAAACAAGAAGAGACAAAACAAAGTACTATGAATAGAACTTTTGAAAATCAAACAAATGAAGCAGAGAAACAACTTCTTGATAATATTATTAAACAAATAAAAAACAATATGAACATAAATTCAAAAAACTCAAAAACCTCAAAATTGAACAAGAAAACTAAGAATTTACCATGATAAAAAATAGAAGAAATGATTAAAACACCAACTTCACGAGAAAATATGAATCAAATTGAACATCACACATAACTTTTATAAATTACTATTGTTTTATCTTTTTTATGAAAAGTTTTTATAAAACACTTACTAAGACATTTTAAGAAGCTATTTAACTAATGATAAGTAATATGTTCATGAAATGCGATTTGACGTTTATGATCATTTGATTAAATCTCTTTTGAAGTTTGAGATATGTTCTAGATGAAGGAAAAGGTTTGAAGTTATGAGTTTTTGAAGTTGCATGTACATTTCCAAGGAGAATTGAAGAAGGTGGAATAAATCAATGAGCTTCCGATAGTGTTTGGGAAACCAAACCGATTTTTCATTCCATGCACCATGAAGTTTATATTTCCATTTCAAGTATGCATGCATGAAATATATATGCACTAAAAGTATCCATCCCTAGGTGCATGAATGCTTGCACAAATCTCAAACGTGACTAAATGCATGATGAAATTGTTTAGAATAGAGTTAGAATTTCAAGGTGAAACCTCTTTAGCGAAAACCATTACCTATCTATGCACCATTACTTTTTCCAATGCATGAAAAGTATGCAAGTGATAGGGTCATATTTCATGACCTTGCATCGAGGCACGTATTGAGTCTTACCCATGCACACAAAGTCATTGAAAGGACTGGTGTTATGCACATTAAAATGTATGTGAGCGAGCGCACAAACTTCACCATCAAATGCCTTTTATCCTAATTTTTGCACCATAACTTTTACCTATGCATTTAGAAGTATGCATTTAATAGGGCTACATTATAAGGCCATGCATAGACACTTATCTTTTGATCCCATGCATGTAATAGATTAAGCAAGCTCATATGTGAATTAAATTTAATTTTGAAGAAACAGGTTGGGCCATCAAGACGCTGTACAGGTTTGGTGGGGGTGGATGTCGGAGACATCTCCTCTCCCAAATTCATTAATAGAACAATCACTAAAGCATGATCCTCGACGAAAAGAACATTCAAAATTCTATTTGGATGATGATCGTATTATATTCCATTGCCTCTTATGGAGTTGGAAGAATTTTCTTGACATATATTGATGAAGTGATGATCAACATAGTGCTTGTTAGGGGGTTGTTAGTCAACTTCACAAATAGAAGCTGTTATCTCCGATTTAATGGTCATTAGGAAAGACTTATGTGACAGTATTTATGGTTCAAATGATACCATTGTTTGGATCCAAGTTTGTCCATATGAAACTTGTAGTGTGAAAACACACTTTAAAAAAAATTAGAATTCAAAATCAACGTAATCAATACAAAAATAAATCTATATAAACAAAAAACAAATGAATGGCAAAAATAGAAACGTCACTTTGTTGGAAAAAGGCGCAAGTTTTATTTGTATCAAAGTGAGAGCATGATTCTTTTTCATGGATAAATTTAGCTTCACGCAGTACAATTGGACAACTCTAATTTTAAGGTCAAAGCACTATAAAAGTGATGGTTCTGTAGCAAAAGGGGGGAGGTCACTTTCTGTATGATTTGACACATGACAAGTATGATCTGAGGCCAAGTTTTGTCGATTTCTGGTAATCACGGGCGGAAATCTTATGATGCTGCCAAAGGCCAATTCCACATGGAGGTCAATTTTCTGTGAGATCTAACGTGGGGACATCAACCAATTCTATTCATTCTTGTAGCTAATCATGGATGACTCAGACAAAAACACGCCAAGAATTTGAACATAAAATTGATGGCACATTGGCGGAAAGATAAGATGGAGGTATGAAGGTCAATTTATGTACTCTTCTGGCAATACAAAGGAGAGAATCATCGGATGAGGGGGCGCTGGGGTACGAACATGTCTAGGACATCATCGATTATTGTTTCTCTGTAAGTGTTCTATGCACCTGCGATCTAAGCTCCGAGACACTTCATTAACATTCTGATGCTCGTTGCTAATATGAAAATAAATATTTGTTGTCGAAGTACTGATGTGACAAAAACACCGATCACTATCTAACCTGTGTTCCGATGCCTTTTGACCCAATCTGTAAGACTGCTTTTGATACTATTTGACACCAATTTTTATGTCTAATCTTTATATCATACACTCACTGACATACGCTTCCGACAACAATCATTCATGATTACTCATCCGACTCCAACAACAGACTTGCGAATTCTGACACTTTTGTGAAGGCTCTAATTAGTGTTGCTACTAATCTACTGAAGACGCACCAATACTGAAGTTTTGAAGAACAATTTCTATTAATATATTTAAAATTCCCTTCCCAAAATTAATGATTCACCCACCCTGGAAACGCTTCTAGCATCCAACGTTTCCAACATTTATATGAACAGTCAATGATTGAGTGATTGATTGATTGTATAACCCCTGGTTACCTATATTCATGTTTTGTGCTTATTACTGTGATGGCCATTGTAAAACGGACGCACACTTAATTGGAGATGCAGTAGACTTAACTTGTGATGCACTTTCTGATATGCTTCCACCCTCTCTGATTTAGACTTTTCTCTTTGCATTTTCAGTTTTTTATACATTCTTGTCGTCTATGGAATCGTGTTTAGGTTGTCCTCTGGGAGTATATCTTTAGATAAATCGCTTCATTCATGAAGTGAGAAATTATTAATTGGAACTTGAATCTTTAAATATTTCTATAACGTTTGAATGAATGATGTCCAATTACTATGAAATTCGTTTGCAACTAAATTGAAATTTGTCTCACGACAAGAGTGCATTAATTTAAG
Organism: Ceratopteris richardii; assembly: GCA_020310875.1. Lineage (NCBI taxonomy): Eukaryota > Viridiplantae > Streptophyta > Polypodiopsida > Polypodiales > Pteridaceae > Ceratopteris > Ceratopteris richardii. The sequence continues at coordinate 101,325,477 of CM035435.1, forward strand.
AATGTCGTTACATTGAAATGCATGAAGAATTGCTTGTTTTCCCACAAACACATGTGCTTGAGCCAATGATTGAAATACTCCTAAAACTCATTGGATTAATTTCGACACAGTTCATATGCACAAAGTTTCTAATCAACTGTCTTGAGTGTGTATGTTTTCTTTGAGTCATTACTCCACCTGAGATAGGAATGAAACATATGTGAATGCATTGATTGATGAAAAATTGAGAAAATGGGAAGATAAATTTATAGAAATGGAAAATAAGGCAAACGAAGCCATACAAAATAAATTTAGAGTGATTTTTACTTTACATGATACAATATTTCTATGTCGGAAACTCTACAAGTATTAGGAGTTGGTCTTAGAACTTGGAAAGAGGAAATGAATGTTGAGATTGTAGAAATGAACCAAAAATATGAAATACTATCCAAACAAATACAAGAATTAGAACTAGCTAAATGTAAGCATGAAAAGGAGGGAAAAAGCCAAAGTTTATCTATACATCCTTCACTTGAAACACATTCTGATGATGTTAGAAAATCTTGCCCTACACATTTATTAAGTACATCAAATAGGATTCGAATGTGACCTTTGCAGTTTTTTTGGTGTGATCAATATGGCCATGCATTTTGGACTTGTAGGGTATATGAAGATGCAAGAAGACGGAAACTAGTGATTGAAAATGATAGAAAAAATTGTAACTATCACGACTAATCACCTTTAAAATTAAATCGAGGAAGGGGTGGAATGAAGAAATGATTAAATCAGATGTAGACCAAACCTAATCCATGTGAAAGTCAAAAAGTATAAAAACATATCATACATATGAACATTCAAACAAAGGAACAAATGAGTGAGAGGACATTTAAACGAGAATAGGAACTAATGGAAGAAATCAAAATAACAAAAACAAAGGAAGAAAATCAAAAATCAATTATAGAAGAACAATTGAAAATAGATCTAAGTGACTGTTGGGAATGATGGTTGGATGCACTCAGAAAATGAGTTGGTGCTGCTAGACCTGCTTCACACCAGCCCTTCTTTGATTCCAGATATGCTTAGTAGACTCCTTGAGCTTCCAAATAATACCAAGAAACCATATATGTGCTTTGCAAATGTTATAAGTAATGATCAAATCAAGACAGACTACTTGTGACTTCAAAATCCTGAAAAACTTGCTATTTTGGTATTGATACCTGCTCAGCGTTATGCTCAGTGTGACCATTGTAGTTACAATTAGCAAAATTCCTTCTAGAGATATTCTATTAGCTTAGTAAGCTTCCATTTGCAAGTGGAATGAAAGGAAATGATAAACTACACTCAGAGAAATCACTTTAGCAAAATAAGGTGAACCCCCGATTTTTTAGGAGACTTACAGTCACAGACCAGTGAGCACCCCGACTGAGATTTCTCTGTGATGGTTGATCCAATCGCCTTGAAATTTTTTAGGTGTATAGTAGACTTTGAGCTGAATCCAATGCACTTTGAATCATCCAATTTGGTTCAGTAGATCTTGAGATATGCCTCTTGGAAGTTGACAGACTTGAAGGTAGTCACTCAGAGAAACCAGAGATTATGAATGTAAGTATATTGATTGTACATTCCCATTGGCATTGAAAGTAATGCTCAATGGTACTCAGAGGTGTAGGCTATGGTGTAGCACTCACACACTCAGAGATAGATGGATTAGCCTCGGGAAATGAGCTGAACAAGAACAAGCTAACCCGCGACTCTTCTTCATAGCTTTTATAAGAGTTGAGTGATAATTTGAATTTGGATTCAAATCAATCTCCTAGAATCTTTCACCTAAAAGTTGATTGAGATATTCCCTCAATCATATCATCTACTTTTCCACGACTCAAACTAGTAGGTGTGATTACATGAGTGATTAAAGTCATATAGACTTTTACATGAGATAAATGGTAAGAACAGTAAGACTAGGTTCCTATGGTTCATTCTTCAAGTGATATCCTCATGAATTAACCCAAGCTAGGCTTCCAAGATCCAAGCTTTATGTTGAGTCTTCAAGGTTGATATCCAAGCCAAGTGTTAAGGCTTGAATTACACCAACAGTGACTTGTTCATGAAATACAAATAGGAGCAAGAAAACTTGAAGATCTATAGATTTCATTTGATCCAATGCTTCTTTCTAATGGGAAATTATTTTATCAAGAAAAACTTAGAGAACTACAAACTCAATTGAACAAACATGAAATCAATCAAATTAAGCAAGAAGAAATCAAATAAGAAGAAATCAAACAAGGAGAAATCAAACAAGAAGACATGAAACAAAGTACTATGAATAGAAATTGTGAAAAACGAATGAATGAAGCAGAGAAACATTTTCTTGATAATATTACTAAACAAATAAAAAACAATATGAACATAAATTCAAAAAAAGTCAAAAACTTTAAAATTGAACAAGAAAACTAAGAATTTACCATTACAAGAAATAGAAGAAATGATTAAAACATGAACTTGATGAGAAAATGAATCAAATTGTACATCACATATAACTTTTACAAATTACTATTGTTTTATCTTTTTTTATGAAAAGTTTTTAT